>CM053770.1:133744234-133784850 GCA_028658325.1 Potorous gilbertii
AAAAATGGGGAGAAAATTTTGGAACCCAAAATCTTGTGAAAATGAATGTAAAAAGTTAAATAAATTTATTAAAAATAAAAAAAAATAGATAATTATGGGCTGTGGTTTCGGAGGTAACATATGTGAGTCTTTCTACTCTGCCATCTTGTCTCCACCCTAGTTCCCTACATTTAAGAGATGAATTTTCTCCAATCTTTTGCCAGATCCTGCTTGGTGATTAAAATAATTGCATTGTGTTCATTTTTGTTGTTATTCTTTTAATTTACTTTTTTTAGTTACTTCATTTTATATCAATTCACATAGTTATTCTATCCTTTTGAAATTTTTTAGAGTCATTATTTCCTACAAGGCAGTGATATTCTATAGCATTGATATGCCACAATTTGTTTAGCTATTCCACAGTTAACAAAACCATGGAATTTGTAAGTTAGAAGAAATATAAATTCTTTATTCTAATCTAATTAATATAATCTATTTTGTTTAAAAAGACACACAGAGAATAACATACCCTACAAGTGATCGTCCAGCCTCTACTTAAAGAATCCTATTGTGGTTGAATCTACTACCTTTCAAGAGAGCTAAATGACTACTACTTCAGAGGTAGTTTAACTAGGGTAAAGAGAAAGGTAATATAATTTCCTGATTTCTGAAAACTATGCCTCTTTAGACTATCACATCATACTGTTGATCCATATTGAGTTTACATCCTAATGAAACCTAAGTTGTTATATGTGTGTATATAGATATATGTATACCTATATCTATATCTATCTGTCCATCTATATTCATATGTATATATATATATATATATATATATATATATATATATATATATATATATATGTATAACTTTTAACCATACCTCCCCCATGTTTTACTTATAAAGTTTATTTTTTAAACCTTCTGTGAAATTTAATGTCAATCTTTGATGAATTTCATCTTAATAGCTTCAGCCCAGTGGTCTAGCCTGTCAATATCCTTCAGGATGCTCATTTTCATCCAGTTGTTGTTATTGATTCCAGTTTTTTGCATTGCAAAAATTAATTGGCATAATTTTATTTATTCATTGTTTTCAGCTGTGTCCAACTCTTGACCCCATTTGGGATTTTTTGGCAAAGAAATTTGAGTGATTTGCCATTTTCTTCTCCATTTCATTTTACAGATGAGTAAACTGAGGCAAATGTGGTCACATAGCTGGTAAGTGTCCATGGATAGTTTTGAACTCAAGTTTTCCTCTACAAAAATGTGAAATACCTTAGAGTTAAGTAGAAATCTCAGAGATACTCCATGCAAGAACTCTGCCAGGTTGACCTTGAAGCATTGATGGCTATTCTTCAAGTCTGGGCATTTAGTCAGTTCTAGTTCATATTTCTTCAACAAAAAAATAGTGTGACAAAGTTTATCAAATAGCTTGATTATATATATAATCTATTTATCCATTCCCATAATATCATTGGATAGATGATAGATTGATAGATAGATAGATAGACAGATAGATAGATAGATCTAGCTTTCTTTTGTTCAGAAGTAGGATTCTATAGACTGAAATGCTATTTGGAAAATCTAGGAAGAATGAATGGAATATTCTCAAGACTACATTAGAGTATTTAGAAGAATGCTTCAGAAGAAATTCTGAGGATACAAAAGGAAAATTTCCAAAAAGAGACAAAGCTATTTTTCTGAATACACCAACATGTATGCACAGGAAACTCATTGACCAACTTAGAATTTGCACAGCAATATACAGAAGATAGAAACAATGCCTAGAAATAGGTTAGGGGTCTAACAGTATAGTGCAGTTCTGTTGAAAATAAAAGTGTCAAGTGTGCTTAAATTATCGATGGTACCTTGTAGCTATGTCTCAAAGCCTTTCTCCCCAGATAGGATAATTTTCATAGCAAGTATCATTGGCATTATATGACAAAATGTCAGCACCAATCAATAGTTACAATACTGTAAATAGCTATTTTTTATTATACTTATCTGTAGATTGATGTATGGCATTAGAAGATCTCTTAAGGTCCCTTCTAACCCTCTAATTGATGGCAGTGATTGACCATAACTCACTCTTATACTATGAGGAGAAAATTGACATTAAATGCCTGCACATAGGTCCTCATTCCAAAACTCCTTCATTTGAAGTCAAGGAAGCTCTGAATCCACAACTAGTTTAATAAGAGAAGATAGTGCTCTCTCTACAGTCTCTGACAGCAAGAATCTTGTCACCGTAGTGGTTAATTTATGAATGCCTAATGAGTGTTTTGTAGAGTCAGAATCTAATTTGTTGTGGCCTTTAAATGTGGTGAAAGCTTCCCAACTCCCTTTATTCTTCTCAGGAAACAAACTTCCTTGACAGGGAAGTTTCACACTGAGTTGTGAAAAGAACCACTACTGATTATAAAGGGGATACCCCGAACAATACTTCTGCCTTTATGACTCTTTTATTGCTCACCTGTGGTTAAGGCAGTATTTGGGAATTTTTCTTTTTCGTTTTTGGTTAAAAGAAAGAAAAACTGTACTGAAGGTCTAGGATCTCTCTTTTCAAGCTAATGGTCTTGCTTACTCATCAGAGCTTTCAGGAAAACAACAAAGAAAACCCTGTCCCAATTTATACTGCAAATGGAAAAAATGTCTTTCGTTAGTATAAAGGATGGATTTTTTGAGCATAAGGAAGGCCCTTTGAAACCAATTAATACAAGATAGTTGGCCTACATAGTAACAGACATTCCCACCTCTTCTTTTAACAATACACATTTATCCATTCCTTTCCCTCTATGCCAAGAGTTATTGCTAAACATCCTTATATAACTTGAAGCAGATTTTGATAGAGCATTTTAATCAGTATACTAAATTATGTTCTATGAAATGTTTTGAGAACAAATTACATAGAGTGGAGCCAAGATGGCAGAGAGAAACCAGGAAGTTGTCTAAACTCTCTACAGTTTCCCTTGGAAACAACATTATATCAAGCCTCTAAAAGAATTATAGAGCAAAGGCATCCATTAACAATAAGAGTCAAATTATTTTCAATCCCAAAATAACTTAAAAACACTTCAGGAAAGATCTGTTTCACTCAGGTAAAGGGGGAGTACAGTTCAGAACAAGTGGTGTGCAGACAAGCCAGTGAGAGTCCCTTAGTCACAGCACAGATCAGCAACTGAGGCCCTGTATGTCAGTGACATAGAGGTTCATTTGTGAGGACTCTAGCTCCAGAACAGTAGGCAAACTGCTATCCCTGGAACCCAGGTCATAATAGGTATGACTAGGCTGGGTAACCTTAGGGCAGTGGGCAAGTTGCTAGGCCTAGAGGCCCAAACACAAAAAGACGCAGTGAACAGGACTCTAATTCCCATTGCAAGAAGGTTGGGATAGTGCCTGCTGAGCCCCAGGAACAAAGCTCAACTTTTTAAAATTAAGTAAAAAACAAAAAAAACAAACAAACAAAACCCAAAAAAGTTGTTACTAGAAAAAGCTGATTTGGTGAGAAGGAAGATCAAAATGCAAACTCAGAAGAGTATAACAACCTCAAAATGCCTTACATGCACAGCCGCAAAAGGGAATATGAATTGGTCTCAGGCCTCAAGAAGTCCTCTTGGAAGATCTCAAAAAGGATTTTAGAAATCAAATAAAAGAGGTAGAAGAAAAATTGGGGAAAAAATGAGAATGATGCATGAAAATTATGAAAAATAGTCAACAGCTTAGAAAAGGAAGAAAAAATGGACTGAAGAAAACAACTCCTTAAAAATTGACTAAATGGAAAAGGAGGTACAAAAACTAACTGAAGAAAATAATTCCTTAAAAATTAGAATTAGATAAGCCTAACAAAATAAAAAGAACGAAAAAATTAGAAGGAAATGTGAAATATCTCATTGGAGAAAAACAGCTGATCTGAAAAATAGATCCAGCAGATATAATTTAAGAATTATTGGAATACATTCAAGCCATGATTAAAAAACAAGTCTTGGATAGCATCTTTCAATGTAATACCAGGGAAAACTGCCCTGATATCCTAGAATCAGAGGGTAAAATAGTCATTGAAAGAATACACTTATGACCTCCTGAAAGAGATCCCAAAATAAAAACTCTCAGAAATATTGTAACTTAGTTCCAGAACTGTCAAGTCAAGGAGAAAACACTATAAGCAGCAAAAAAGAAACAATTCAAATATCAAGGAGCCACATTCTGGATAATATAGAACTTAGCAACTTCCACACTAAAGATTCAGAGGGCTTGAAATAAGACATTCCAGAAAGCAAAAGAGCATGAATTACAACCAAGAACCAACTATCCTACAAAATTGAGCATAATATTTTAAAGGAAAAGATGGGTATTCAAAGAAATAGGGTACTTTCAAATTTTCCTAATGAAAAAAACCAGAGCTGAATAGAAAATTTGATCTTCATATAAAAAAAAATCAATGAAGCATAAAAAGGTAAATAAGAAAGCAAAGCAAAACAAAACAAGACATGGTATTCAAAAAGGTTAAACTGTTTTAACCCTACAAGGAAAGATTGTTCTTGTAACTTTTTTATGATCAATATTATACAATTTAATTATTTTCATTTTTTCAAAATTCACTTCCACAAGACTTTAAATTCCAAAATTTCTCCTCATTTCTCCCCTTCCCTCACCCCAGGACAGTGTTCATCCCAACCAATCCTTCCCCCAATCTGCCCTTCCTCCTGTACCACCCCTTCTCCCATCCCACTCCCCTGTTTTCTTGTAGGGCAAGATAGATTTTTGTACCTCATTGCTTGTACATCTTACTTCCTAGTTGCATGCAAAAACAATTTTTAACCTTAAAATTTAAAGATTTGAGTGTCAACTTCTCTCCCTTTCTCCCTCCCCACCCACCCTCATTGAGACAGCAAGCAATTCAATATAGGTTATATATATGTCGCCATACAAAACACTTCCATAACAGTTATATTGCTAATGACCATCCACATTTCCCTCTGTCCTGTCCTACTTTCCATTTATTCCATTCTTTCCCTTGACATGTACTCCCTCAATAGCGTTTGCTTCTGATTACCCCTTTCCCCAATCTGCCATCCCTTCTCTATTCCCCCCTATCTCCTTTCCCTGAAGCCTTCCTGCAGGGTAAAATAGATTTCCAGACCCAACTGAGTATGTGCTATTCCCTCTTTAAGCCAAATCTGATGAGAGTAGGACTCCCTTATTCCCTCTCACCTTCCTCTTCTTCTCTTCCATTGTAAAAGTTCTTTCTTGACTCATTTATGTTAGGTGATTTACTACATTCTGTCTCTCCCTTTCTCTTTCTCCCAGTACATTCTCAACACTTAATTTTATTATTTTAGGTATCCTCCCTTCACATTCAGCTCACCCAGTAACCCTGTGCCTACACATACATGCACACACACAGACACACACACACACACACACACACACACACACACGCACACTACCTCTAACTAATTTAATACTGAGAAGAGTCACATGAGTTACAAATATCTTTACATGCATGAAAGGAATCAGTTCAATTTTAATGAGTCCATGGTTTCTCTTTCTTGTTTACGTTTTCATATTTCTCATGATTCTTGTATTTGAAAGGCATATTTTCTATTCAGCTCTGGTCTTTTCAACAAGAATGCTAGGAACTCCTTTATTTCATTGAAATTCCAGTTTTTTTCCCTGAAGTATTGTACTCAGTTTTGCTGGGAAGATAATTCTTGGTTTAATCCTACCTCTTTTGACCTCTGGAACATCATACTCCAAGGCCTCTGATGCTTTAAAATAGAAGCTGATAAATCTTGTGTTAACCTGATTGTGATTCTAAAATACTTGAATTGTTTCTTTCTGGCTGGTTGTAATATTTTCTCCTTGACCTGGGACCTCTGGAATTTGGCCACAATGTTCCTAGGAGTTTTTCCTCAGGGATTTCTTTCAGGAGGTGATTGGTGAATTCTTTCCATTTCTATTTTACCCTCTGGTTTCAGAATGGAACCCTCTGGTTCCATTGATAAATGATGTCTAGGCTCTTTTTTTGATCGTGGTTTTCAGGTAGATCAATAATTTTTAAATGAACTCTCTTGGTTCTATTTTCCAGATCAGTTGCTTTTCCAATGAGATATTTCACATTGTCTTTTATTTTTCATTCTTTTGGCTTTATTTTAAAATTTATTAATTTCTCATAAAGTCACTAGCTTCCATTTTTCCATTTTAATTTTTAAGTAATTATTTTCTTCAGTGAACTCTTAGACTTTCTTTTCCATTTGGCAGATTCTGTTTTTCAAAACTTTCTCTTCATTTTTCTTTTGGATTTCTTTTGCCGTTTGGGTTAGTCTATTTTTAAAGGTGTTATTTTCTTCAACATTTTTTAGGTGTCCTTTAGCAAGCTCTTGACTCATTTTTCAAGATTTTCTTACTTCATTCTCATTTCTCTTCCAAATTTTTCCTCTAGTTCTCTTACTTAATTTTCAAAACCCTTTCTGAGTTCTTCCATGGCCTGAAACCATTTGATACTTTTCTTGGAGCCTTCAGATGTAGAAACTTTACTTTGCTGTCTTCCTCTGATCAAATGTTTTGATCTTCCTCTGGTTGTGTGCTTTGATCTTCCTTGTCTCCAAGAATGTAAGAAAATACCTCTTCACCAAGAAAATAACTTTCTACAGTTTTATGCTTCCCCTGTTTGTTAATTTTCCCATGCAAATACTTGACTTTTGAGCTCTTTGTGAAATGAAGGGGGTATTACTCCAAATTTCAGTGGTTTTGTAGAGCTGCTGTCAGAGATATCTCTAAGGATCTCTGAATTTTCAGTTCCTTCAAAGTGATATGATCAAAGGTGAGGTGTTCACTCCTCTCCTGGACTGCACTCTGGTCTGTAGTCAATCACAAGCACTCTTTTCTACCCTGGAACACAAAGTAGGATTTCCTCTCTACAGCTACCCCCAGCTCTGCCCTACCAGTGTTACTCTTCATCCCATGACGTCCACCCAAGACTGTGACCCAGATCAGCTGCTCTATTCCTCTACTGTCTGTAGGCTTAGAGCTTAAGAAGTAGCTACTGCGGTGGCAGTGATTGCTGCTGCCATGGGGCTGAAGCTATGACTGGGACTGCACCAGCTGAGAGAACTTTCCCACTGATTTTTGAAGCTCTCTTTGGCATTTGTGGTTTGAGAAGTCTGGAATCTGCCACAATTGCTAATGATTCAGTGTCCTGAGGCCTGTTCCAGTCACTTTTATGCCCATGCAGCCCACGTTTGGCTGTGCTCAGTTCTGAGCCCTGTGCAATATACCTTTTCTGTCAGTCTTCCAAATTATCTTGGGCTGGGAATCTGTTTAACTGTCATTTTGTGGTTTCTACTGCTCTAGAATTTGTTTAGAATCATTTTTACAGGTATTTTGAGGGGAGAACTCAAGCTGGTTCCTACTTCTATTCTACCATCTTGGCTCCCCTGATACTTGTAACTCTTAAAAACTATATCTTTATTAGGGCAGTTAGAAATAGTATATTTAGAGAAAGAATGTGGTTATAAGTTGACTTTGATGTTATGATAAAAATAAGAGGTGAAAAAAAGATTGTACTGGGAAAAGAGGAAAAGGGAAATCAGGATGGGGTGAATTATATCACATGAAGAAGCATGAAAGATCTATTACTATTGGGGAAAGAAAGGAGGATGAGCATTATTTGAATCTTAATCTCATTGAATTTGACTCAAAGTAAGAATAACATACACATTCAGTTGGGTAGAGAAATCTATCTTACCCTATAGTGAAGTAGGTGGAGAAAAGAGGAAAGAAAAGGAGTTGGGGCTGAGAGAAGGAAGGGTAGACTAGGGAAGGTGATGATCACAAAAAAATACTGACAAGGAGGGGCAGGGTGAAAGGAAAGACAAAAATATAAAAAGGGGGTTATATAGGATGGAGGGAAACACACAACTAGTAATCATAAATGTGAATGACAAGAACTCTCATAAAATGAAAAGAGAGTACAGTGGATTAAAACCACATACAATATATCGTTTACAAAAAAAATATTTAAAATAGATACACATAGAATAAAAGTAAGGGGCTGGAGCAGAATATATTATGCTTCTGCTGAAGTGAAAACAAAACAAAACAAAACAGTGGTAGTAATCCTGATCTCAGCGATCTTATTAAATGAGAAAGGGAAAGAAATTACAATTTCCTAAAAGGTACCATAAACAATGAAGTAATAGCAATACAAAACACATATGCACCAAATGGTGTAGTATCCAAAGTTTTAGAGAAGCAATTAAGTGAGTTAAAGAAATAAACAGATAGCAAAACTATACTACTGAGGGACTACAACCAGTCCTCTCAGACCTAGATATCTCTAACCACAAAATAAACAAGAAAGAACTTACAGTGACAAATAGAATTTTAGAAAAATTAGACCCTCTGGAGAAAATTGAATGAGGTTAGAAGGGAATATCCTTTTTTCTTGGTGGTACATTGCACCTACATAAAAATTGACCATGTATTAGGGCATAAAAACCTCACATTCCAATGCAAATAGGCAGAAATAGGGAAAGCATCCCTTTTAGATCATGATGCATTGAAAATTATATTTAATAATGGGCCATGGAAATATAGACTAAAAGATAATTGGAAAGTGAATAATCTAATCCTAAAGAATGAGTGGGTCAAACAAAAAATCCCAGAAACCATGGATAATTTCATCAAATAGAATGACAATAACAAGATAGCATATTGAAATTTATGAGATACAGCCAAAGTATTCTTATGGGAAATTTTATATCTCTAGATGCTTATATGAATAAAATAGAGAAAGAACAGATCAATGAATTTGCCAAGCAATTTACAAAGCTAGGAAAAGAACAAATTAAAGATTCCCCAAATTAATAACAAATTAGAAATTCTGAAAATCAAAGGAGATATTATTAAAGCCAAAATTGATAAAACTCTTGAAATAATAAATAAAACTAAGACTTGATTTTCTGTTAAAAATAGTAAAACAGATAAACCTTTGGTTAATTTGACTAGAATGAAGAAAACCAAATTACCAGTATCAAAAATGAAAAGATGAATTTAGCACCAATTAAAGGAAATTATAGCAATAATTAAGAGATGTTTTGCCCAATTATTTGCCAATAAATCTGATAATCTAAGTAAAATACATGAAAAAACAATACAAACTGCCCTGATTAAGAAAAGAGAAAATAAAATTTTAAAGTAACCTCCATTTAAAAAAAAAAAAAAAGAAATTGAACAGACCATTAATGAACTCCTTATGAAAAAGTCTTCATGGCCAGATGGACTTGTAAGTGAATTCTATCAAATATTTGAAGAATCATTAATCCCAATACTGTCTAACTATTTGGGAAAAGAGACAAAGAAGGAATCGTATGAAATTCCTTTTCTGAATCAAATATGGTACTTATGCCTAAACCACGTGGGGGTAAAGCAGAGAAAGAAAATTATACACCTATTTATCTAATGAATATTGATGCAAAATTTTAAAATAGAATATTAGCTAGGAGATTGTAGCAATGTGTCATGAGTATGAAACATTATGACCAGATAGGCTTTATATCAGTAATGGAAGGCTGGTTCAATATTAAGAAATCTATTAGCATAATTGACCATATCAATAATTAAACTAACAGAAATCAAATGATTATCTCAAATGATGAAGAAAAAAACCCTTTGATAAAATATAGCACTCATTCCTTTTAAAAATATGAGACAGCTTAGGAATGAATGAAGTTTTCCTTAAAGTGTTAAGTAGTATCTATCTAAAACCATTAGCAAGCATTATCTTTAATGGGGATAAGTAGAAGTCTTTCCAATAATATCAAGGGTAAAACAAGGATGCACATTATCACCATTATCATTCAATATTGTATTGGAAAGATTAGTTTTAGCAATAAGAGAAGCAAAAGTTGAAGGAATTTGATGAGGTAATTAGGAAACAAAACTGTCACTCAGCAGATAATGTAATGGTTTATTAAGGAATCTCAGAGAATCAACCAGAAAACTGTTTAAAACAGTGAATAACTTTAGCAAAGTTGCAGGATATTAAATGAATCCATATAAATCATCAGTAATTCTATATATTATCACAAAGTCCAAAAGCAAGATATAAAATGAGACATTCTACTTAAAATAACTGTAGGAAATATAAAATATTTAGGAGTCTACTTGCCCAGACAAGCTTAGGAACTATATGCTTGCAACTACAAAATACTTTTCACAGAAATAAAGTCAGATCTAAGCAACTGGAAAAATATCAATTGCTCATGGATAGGTAGAGTTAATATAATAAAAGTAAGAATTCTCCCTAAATCAATTTACTTATTCGGTGGTTTACCAATAAAACTACCCCCCAATTTTTTTTTTTTACAGAACTAGAAAAATATTAAAATTCATCTGGAAGAACAAAACATCAAGAATTTCAATCTTAATGAAAAAAAATACCAGGGAAAGTGGCTTATCCACTCCAGATCTAAAACTATATTATAAAGCAAGAATTAAAACTATATTTTAAAAACTATATAATAAAGCTGAATAAAATTGTAGCTCAAAATCTTATAAAGGGAACATTAAAAACTTTCTTTACATATATTTGAAAAATCCTATTTACCAACAAAAAAAAAAGAACCAGTTGCTGAAATCCAAAAGTACCACCTACTCTTTGAGTATAATTTCATTTCTTTGAATCTGACTTGAATAAGCATCTTTTGTGAGGTAAAATGGCATAGTACAGAGAGAGTCCTGGTATAGGAGCTGGTCCAGTGCAAAGAATGTGAAAGTGAGCAGAATGAAGAATATTTGAAATAAAACAAAAACATAGTAAAGATGAATAATTTTGAAAAACATAAAGGCTAAGATCAATTCAATGACCGATCCCAATTCCAAGAGACTGATAATGAAACATAGTACCTACAACTTGAGAGAGAGGAGATAGACTCAAAATACAGAATGAATGGTAGCATTTTTGTACAAAACTAAGATAGAAATTTGTTTTGTTAGATTGTGTATATTTCTTACCAGAGTCTTGTTTCTCTTCCTTTAAACCTCTTGAAACTGGAGCTGGGAGAAGTAAAGAGAAAATAATTACCTTTTTTAAAAAAGGGAAAAGAGTAGTATTTCTTTAAAATATTTTTGGATTTGAAGTAAGAAGTCAATGATACAAAACCTTCCTATGCCACTTCTCCTGTGTGATGTTGGTCAACTCATTCCATGTACATGGGCTTAGGTTTCAATTTTCTCATTTATAAAATGAGGAAGTTGGATTAGATGACCTTGGAAGCCTATCTCAGCTCTAAATGGATGATTCCATAAGTCACAGCTGGGTTACTATTTTGTTGTTAGAAGGACTTTTTAAAATTTTTTATTTTTTTTACATTAGGTGTTTCTAACCAGATACAATATTGTTGTTTCTCAATGAAGCTTAGGAGGGTAAGAGTAATTAATATCATAAAGTTTCAGTCCCCAGTTAAAAGGTTAAACCGTAATGTTTACCTTTCACAGTTCCTCACCTCTTTCTGTTGTCTTTTTCTTTCTCCTGTCAGGGTCTCTTTCCAATCCATTCATGTAACTTCCATTTCCATGGGGACTTTCTTTTCAAGAGCAGTTTTCTTTCAAGAGCTCGTTTTCTTACGAGGTTAGCTGATAAATGTGGTTCAGGTATTGTCTCTTCCAAGCGCATTCACATTTTTATGGCCTCATATAGACCGAAAATGCTTCAGACATGATGCTCAAAAGAGTACTGACTTTCCAGGAACAACTTTCACTGTGTATGTTGGAGCAGGGGAGAGATTTTTGTTGCTATTGTTTTGTATTATAAAACGTCTCCTCCAAATACTCCTCAAATTATATCATGTAGCTCTGGCAAATGATGTGCTTTGTAAGGAATAATTAAACTTGCTTCCACAGGAAAGTGGTTCACTGCAATGGAGCATGATGTTATTTATTCTTCATAGCTTACTAAGTGGATTAAGGATACAAAAAAACACGTTCCTTTAAATCATGTGTTCAGGGAGGACCAGTACCTTTGGTTTGATGCCTGTGGAACCATTTCAGGGCTCTTTCCACTTTTAGCGTCCACCTGTTCCACTCAACTTTCACTTGTGGCTCCAAGAAGCTGCAGCATACACAGTGGCCACACCCTGGTAAACCATTTCAGCAGACAGGCCAAACCAGGTTGAGGGTAACCAAAGGGTCTCAAACTCCTTGATGAGTTGGCATGTGAAGACTTCCCCTGGTGAAATGGGCAGATGTTCCAAAGGCCATGAAGTCAGCTGAAGCAGGTAATGTGGAACACTTAAAGCTTGGTTAGACACCAAAGATGTCAAGGTCATCCACTACATTCTGAGCCATTGCCAGGTGTCTTGACTCTGTCCTACCACTGGACTATGATGACACTGGAGGAGAAAGTGAGGCTGACAACTTTGTGCAACTCTGCCTCACTTAAATCCAATTTACGCATGAATCAAAAGATATCAAAAAGGGTCTAAAGAATTCAACTTCCATTATGGAGATATTGCTTTGAGCCAAAGTTTGAGTGAACCCTGATTAGACTGCTGATAAAAAAGAGGTGTGGTGGGAAAAGTAAGATGACTAACATTTTAATTACCACACTCAATGGCCCAGAGAAATACCATCTACAAGGGATCTCTTTTTCATTCTGGACTCATTTATTCCTGTGAAATCATAGGAAGATTTGACTCAAAAGAAGTAAATCTGCTTTTTGATTTGTATTTGGCTTATTTTATTTCTCTAATTTGTCACTTCTTCTCTGGAGCAACCCAGTAAAAGAAATAGTGACAGAGCTTAAAGTCTCTAGTAGGGTCTTCCCAACAGTGTTCCTTCTGAAAATGCATTCAAATAAACAATATAGATACTAGGAAAAGGATAGATTTTTTTGCGTGTGATCATGGTATCTACTTAAGACCAAAGTATTTATATATATGCATTAACACATACAAAAATGATAAAATACATAATTACCTATTTAATTTTTTAACTTTCCAAAAAAGGTAGAGAGTGTTTAAACAGATCTCAGAATCAGTCAATCAATCAATCGACAAGCATATAATAAATACCTTGTTTGGCATGGTACTAGACTCTGGGAAAAAAAATATAAAGGGTGAAAAATACCTCTTTACAAAGAACTAAAGAACTTACATTCTTAAAGAGGAGACAGTAATTATAGACTAAATATATAAAGAATAAATATGAAGAGAAATTACAAGTTATAGAAACAAAAATTATTTTGTGAAGGAAGACATTAGCAAGTCATGGGGTTAGAAAAGGCTCTCCTTAGAAGGTGATACTTGATTGATCTTTTTTAGAAAGGTGATTCTGTGGGGCTGAAGGGAAAAAGGTAGTACACTTCATGGATGGGAGATGGCTAGTTCAAAGGCTTTGAGACAGATGAAGGAGTGCCCTGGATGATGAACAGAGAGAAGAGAATAAAATAGAAGAGATTGACAAAGGGTTTGGCTGGATAAGAGTGAGGAATGGAAAGTAATTTTCAACAAGAAAGGCAGAGCTAAGGAGGTGTATTAGTAGAAAGCAATAAAACAACTGCCTACCTACACCAAAAGAAAACTTATCTCCATTAGACTGGATCCTGATGCAGAAATTCAAGGCAACTCATAGTAAATCAATCATATAGCCAAGTTTGGTATAGAGAAATTGACTGAGAAGTCTGAGGACTGAAAATGGTGTCTGGCCTGGAGTGCATGGCACAGAATCCTCTAGTTGCTCAAGAAGAGGTTGTGAACCTAGGCAAAAGGATGTCCTAGACCAGTGGTGGGGAACCTGTAGCCACAAGAACATACTTGGTCCTCAAGAATGGCTCTTTCACTAATCCAGACTTCACAGAACAAAGTCAAAGGACTACAGTTGAGGAACTAGAGGGCCAAATGTGGCCTCAAGGCTGCAGGTTCCCCTCCCCTGTGACCTAGACACTTATTAACAAACCACCAGTCCTATACAGGAGAACCTTGAAAAGAATATGTGCCAACTGGTAGTTCTGTCTCCTTCTACTCTGATCCAAGTATGACTCTGGGGGTGGCATTTCAGATTAGGGAAGTTCTTGGTGGACTTACCAAGAAAGGAGCAAATACTGAAGCAAACAGCAGCAATGTGACTAAGAGCCCATGAGTAGAGCAAGACCTCCATTCTGGTATTAGCTAAACCTACAGAAGATTAACAAGGGCAGGAATCCAAGATCAAAGGGAAGCCTACAATTCTGTCATTTTGAACCAACAGAGTCCTTGATAGGGGTTGAGTCCAGTAGTAGTCTAACATTGAACAAACTCAAACTTAGGGCAGGAGCCTGTAAAACTCAGACAAGGAGTGGGGATGTGGGTCAAAAATCAGACTTTGTCCTGGATCAGACCCCTTTGGGAGCACTGACATATGCAGGTACCTACTCTATCCCTGAGGTCCTGGAATAACACAATGGTAATACCTTAAGAAAGCAGTAATAGAGTCAGCCAGGTCAATTCCTCTAGAATTGTGGCAGAGGTTTGACCTAACATCAAGTCTGAAGTCAGGAAACAGGCTGGAAGAATGTGAAAACAAAACAAAAAAAAAATCCCATCCTCAAAACCTATTGTGACAGGGAAACTCAAGACACAAATGTTGAAGATGAAAATAACTCCAAATAAAATACAAATAAAGGCTCATAAAAAAATACATTCTGGGCAGGATATCAACTAGATTTCCTGAAATGCATAAGGAAGAGGTTTTTTTTCAAAGTTTAAAATATTTCTATGAGTGAAATGATACATTTCAAATAAAAATTCGAAAATAAATGAAAGCCATGAAAGAACTGGAGATGGAATTAACAGCTTGACAGAAGAGGTACAAAACTTTACCCAAACAACAAACTCCCAAACAATTAGAACCAAATAAAAGTTAATTACTCTTTGAGACAGCAAGCAATAGTAAAAATAAAGTCAAAAGACTGAAAAAAGAAGAAGATAATGTAGGGTATCTCAATACAAAAGTAGCTGACCTAGAAAACTGATCAAGAAAAAAAATTAAAATTGTTAAATTATCTGATTGCTAAACAAATAGACAGTAATAAAAAAAAACTTAGAAATCATATTTCAAGAAATCTTAAAAGAAAGCTTCCTACATCTCTTTGAACCATAAATCAAAGTTGAAGATTAAGGGGTTTTAAGTTTTTCTCCCACAATCTCATTCCCAGCATGAATCGGAGGTTGAATTTAAACACAGAGTATCTGAAGACTTCCCTCTTTCACATTCTTCTCAGATTTTCATTGTCCAAACAATTCACAAGAGTCAGAACTCCTAATCAGCCAGGCCACAGCTTTGTTTTTCTTTACAACGCTTTTCTCCAAGAAGCATGCTGTGAAGGAAACCACCTGGTACTCACTGAGAAGCAGGCATCCCACTCAGGAATTGTCAAACTCATAAAAGAATCCAGTATTATTGGAAATAGCCATTTCTTGGGATTGCTGTGTTCAGAGAAGGAAACATAGAGGCAGGCAGGAAATCAAACAAACCTAGGCATGTGAATATATTTCAAGTTACCATTGCTGTTGAAAGGGTGGGGTTAGAAACCTTCTTCTCCCACTCCACAGTTTTAAGTCCAGAAGAGAAAAGCACTAGAATAGTATGACAATAGGAACTCTATCCCTGCCCCTACCTGAGAAAGAGACAAAGACAGAAAGAGAACAAGATGATGATGATAAAGAAAAGAGAAGAGTGGAGAAAAGAAGAAAAGATAGGAGAGAAACAGATTTATGACGGAGAGAGAGAAACAGAGATAATTTATCCTTACTCTTCTTATAGACCAAATAGTCAGTAACTCTTCCAAATGTAAACATTAACAAACTTGGACACAATTTCCCAGCAATGGGAGTGAAATCATAGGTAGCTTGGACCATTCCAGCAAAGTACCTGCCCTACAGCAGTGGTGTCAAACCCAAATTGAAATGAGAACCATTAATTAATACATAAAGGTCCATCAAAGCTGTATATTGACTTATTTATAAAATATAATTTTGCTTCAGTTTTGTTGAATTTTTATTTTATTTTTTTATTTAATTAAATGTTTCTCCATTACGTTATAATTTCATTTAGGCAGCACTCTGGACTGTTGTGGGTTACATGTGGTTTGTTGGTTGTCCAACTTCTGTCCAAGAACAAGGGACCAGAACTTTTGCTGCGACCCAGTGGAGATCCTTAGTGCAAGCAGCAAATCAGATTGGTCTCAAGAAGGACACTCTTTTACCTTGCTAAATGGAGATCTGTATTGTATTGTGAGTGGAAGAAGCATATGGTGGAAAACAGTGTGGAACAGGAGAAAGAATGCTGATTTTTGAGTCATAGGTCTGGGTTCAAATATTGCCGCTGATGCTTACCAGCCTTGTAACCTTGGGAAAGGTATTTAACCTCTACTGGTCTCAGATTTTTTTTTCTTTTGGTTGCTGTTTATTTGTTTATCACCTGTAAAATAAGGGGAAAACTTGAGGGCCTTTGAAGTCACTTCTAGGCCTCAATTCAGATCCAGCAGCACAAAGGTTATATACTAACCTAGGAACCCAGTGACTGACATTGTTCAAGATTCACAGAGATCTAGGCCAAAGTGCTTCTAGAAGCTAGAACTACATCCACACTAGGGCATTTGGAGATTCACTTAGGGACACCCAAGCTTTATCTAGGTATTCTTTCCCACTATGCAATTACTTAAATTTTTATTTACCCCATAAATCTTCAGTGGGTTCAATCTTGACAACATTCCTCTCCTACATATAACTTTGACTCTAACCAGTGATGTCTGATGGTGATAATAGTTTGCGGTGATCCACTAAAAAATCCTACTGCCTTGTCTAATACATGCATCATATGAGAAGGGAGGGTGGGGATAGCCATGAAATTGATGGGGAGAACTACTGATCTGTTGCATTTCATCCAGAAGAATTGGCAATGAATAAACAATTTGCTTTTTCATTGTAATACTAAGGACAAATGAGAGCAGCTTTTGTAAATGGCTTCAAATGAGCCAGAATTTCATATTTACGTAGGCTTAGAAACAGTTTGACTAAGAATATCAACTAAAATGAAGTTGATAAATTAGTTCTAGTGTTACTTGTATCAAAAGATTCAATATGATCTTTTTTGAAGCAGTTTACATGGTTTCGAGGAGCGGAGCAATTATCCAATGGAATTTGACCCTAGTGCTAACTCCTTAGGCAATGGTGTTGAATTTGAAATTAAAGGAGTGGTCCCGCATCATCTAATGGGTTCAAGAAGAAGGCATTGATTCACAGTACAAAAACAGAAAAGACACTGACTCCTGGCAAGGACCCTTCATCAGGTGAATCAGGTTGGGTTTTTATAGTACTGGTTATGCTTTCTCCTTATAATTACCAATAGTGTTCCTGGTAAATTTGAAGACAACACTGAAAAGAAAATAAATTAGACACTGTATCTTCTTAATGCAAGTTATGTAGGATAGAAATGTTATTATTTATCTCACATAGGCTTAAATATAACTTTTGGATCAATGCTCCCTTTCCTTATCACTTTCATTCTTTCTCTCCTCATTTGCCCTACCTAATATTCTCTTCAAATATCCCTGTGTAGGCTGCACTGCTTGAGTTTATTATTCAACACCAGCACTACTTTATTTAAACTTTCTCTTTTGAAGTTGTCTCCATTTGTCTATTCTGAATATGAAAATAGCTATCTCAAATGTTTATGCACATCCAATCTTAACTCTGAAATTGCTGAATCTATCTTTGAATGGCAGCTTTAAAGCTTTTACCAACTACTTTAGAAAGAGAAAACATTTCAACACTGACATTGGTTTGGTCAGAGTTTAGAAACAAAGAATCAGCTAGTTATAATATGTGTCTGGGGATTCATTTGATATGAAACCTAATATTTCTTTGGATTTAAAGACTTGTTATATATTCATTTGAAAAGCATTTATTGAATATAGTATAGTGCAAAATGCTATTCTAAGAACTGTAAATAAGACAAAGATGAAGACACCGTCCCTAATTTCAAAAATTTTATAATCTAGTAAGAAAATTGCATTTGTGATTTCACCATTTCCCTCCATTCATTCAGTGTGCCCATATCTTCCCATCCTTCCAAATTCCTGCTCATACTGATGTGTACAAGGACTGCCTCCAGGTCTTATTTATAGTTCATAGATTTTTATTTCACAGTCATAGATCATTGGTGTGGTGCATCAGTTATTCATCAGCTGGGAGGATAAGTAATTTTTTCAATGACCCATCTCCTCAATTGTTTTATTTTGACCTTGGGTTCTCAAAGAATTTGTAAGTTGCATAAAATTTCTTGGAGTTTCTACTATGATAGAAAGACTTTGAGTATGATCCTATAAGCAGAAAATGTTTGCAATTATTATGAAAAGAATCATCAGGAATAGGTCATTTGAATTCTTTAGCTATGACAAACTGTGAAATAAAGAAAAGCACAATGCAAAATAGCATGCAGTCCTGTTAAAGCATCTTCTGCTCCTAGAGTAACAGAGGCAAAGCAGTAGAAAGGCAGGGTGAAAGATTATTGACAGTCATCGAATAGGCAGCTAGGTGATGCAGTGGATAAAGTGCAAGGTCTGGAGTCAGGAAGATCTGAATTCAAATCTGGCCTCAGACATGAGTTACGTAAACCTGGGTAAGTCACTTAACCCTGTTTGTCTGTTTCTTCAACTGTAAAATGAGCTGGAAAATATTTTAACATCTTTGCCAAGAAAATTTCAAATGGAGTCAAGAAGAGCTGGATATGACTGAACAAAAGTTTTTAGATTGCCCATATATGTTAACTTGGATACTCACATGATACTCATCTAGGGAGAAAAGCATGCAAAACTCTAAAGGATATGAATAAGTAATCTTGCCATTTTTACAATAAACTAAACCAGAAGAAAGGAAAAAATATTACTAAACTGAATATTGCCTCATAGGTTTGCATTGGAGAAACAAATAGTCAATATTGGTGTTATTGTATATCCTAATGTTACCATTCTCAACAGTAATACCAATGAAAAAACATTCATAGAACAATAGCCATGAAACTAAGTGTAGTTTATAAATCAACATCTGTCACAGAAGCTGAGGAAAAGAAATGTTCTGAAAAATTTGATTTGACCCCTTAAAATAGAGAAATTCCGTGACTTCAATAATAATGTGGTCATAAAGAAAAAACACTAAGAAATAAGCTTGAAAAATAAGATTGAAGAGTAATAAGATTGAGTCCATGAAAGAAACTGACATCATGTATTCTATTCAGATAGCTTACATCTGGGGATCATTCAAGAAGACAATCTGGAGGTCTGCACTTGGTGAGCCCTGAAAGACATCACTTTCAGAAAGAACATCTATTATTCTGATTACCAATGTGTGAGTCATTTCTGAATCAGACATTTGTATAGCATTCGGCCATCAGTTTGAAAGACCAACAATCAATATCAACATCAATCTAAAAAAAGGACTAAAAATGAAAGATAAGGTATGCATTTTGGGGTTACTGAAACCAATAAAAAAATGGGAAATATATTTTTAAAAATGGACCAATAGGAATCATCACAGACTAACACTGTTTCCTGAGAAGTTTAGCCAATGTTAATCATTCACAGAAAAGAGGAGGCCACAAAAATCTGGAAACTATCATTGGCAGTGAATAATTGTTTTGTTTGCTAGATAAAGAGATATAGTAAACAAGGGCAATACCAATTTATGATATGTTCATTTGCTAAACTTCATAGCAGATAATAATTGAAGATTATGTGTAATAATACTTGATAAAAATGAATAGTGGAAAGAAAAAATGTTTCCAAATCTTTAGTACAGCATAGGAACAAAAAAAAAGTGAAAAAAATCTGTTAACATTTTTTAACAAACTTTTGTCCATGAATAAAAGCCATCTGTGCTTTAACACAACAAATCCCAGAGAGCTGTATGAATAAGGAAAAAATGAGAATAAATTTAAAGTAAATGGTCTAGAGTCTAGACCAGTGATCAGGAAAATATGAACCACTTTTTAAAACCATTCTAAAAAGTCAACTAAGAAAACGTCCAAACAAAACTCAAATGTCCTCTTTTTCATCCTTACAAAATATTTAAAGAATAATTTTAAAATGTATGAAAAAATTTGTGGGGCAGATAGATGACTCAGTGAATAGATCACCAGTCCTGGAGTTAGGAGAACCTGAGTTCAAATACGGTCTTAGAGACTTGACAGTTACTAACTATGTGACCTTAGGCAAGTTACTTAACCACAATTGCTTTGCCATCTCACCCCAAAAAAAAGTCCTTGATAGAGTTATGAAAAGAGGATAGGTAGTTTTGTCCAAACTGTCATAGAGAGAAAACTTCATCGCTTTGGTAATATAAAAGATTAAAAGATTCAATATTTCACAAGATTATTTATTATTTAGACAAATTATATTTAATCCAACAAAACACAATGCCTTTGCTAGGTTCTCCTGCAAGAAAGTATCACATGTACATGTACACAAATACATACATATCTGTGTCTATGTATATACCACACATGTACATGTCACATAAGAATCCTTGAAAAAATGTAACAGAGATAGCTTTGATTACTATCAAATCAGTAATATCAAGGAGGTGGATAAAACAGGGAGCCACAAGCTACCCAAATGTCTTTGCTACTGTCGCAGAAGATGTCTTGTACAAAATCCAAATCAATGAGGCATTTCCTGTAAAAAATGATGTTCTCCAGATTCTCCTATTTATAGATGACATAATGTTGATTACATCAAACTGCAAAAAACTTGAAATCCTTTCTAAATAGATCTATAATAATTCAAAAGAATTAAAATTAAATATTGACAATGTACTCACATTGATAAAGATTTTATTGAACAATTCATGCTATGTAGTTTTATGAAAATTCCATACAACTGGGTCATGAACACATATATTTTGCACAGACACTACATGTGGTCAATTAATTTGGCTAAAAATTCAATAAGAGCAGGAGAGAAGTCTAGATTGCATTTTAAAGGTATTATTTATGCTTTTAACATGCCAAAGTTTCTTTCTGAAACAAAGGCTCATATTTTTATTTAGGTTACTATATATTATGAACAAAGGATTACTCAGAAGAGAGAAAATGCCTTCAGGAACATGTGTGACTACAAAACGATATACGCCAGAGTAAATAAAATTAAAATGACCATTGGACAATTTGGGTGCTTGTACTATAAGGAGAAATAGAGACATGCTCTCTCATGTTGGGTAAACACTCTGCTGAAGCATTATGGGATGAAATGTCCAAGAGTCACTTAGAAAGAAGAAACATGTAATCTGCACACTTGTTAAGAGTTCCCCTATTAATAAGTTCACATCTTCATCAAAGCATTGAAGTATCTATTCCATTTGCCACTTCTTATGCTTAAGTCATTTCTGATTATGCATTACACAACCTGCTTGAGTGGACTGTGTTTCTCTCCATTGATCTCTAAGTCAGAGTTTGGAGTATTCCAAAATTTGCAAAGGAACAAAACGAAAAAGCTCACAATGTAGCAATCCTGGATAATCATTTTAAAAATTATTTGAAAGTTTAGACTGGAACACAATTTGATATTGCTGAAAAAAAACAATTTCTCACTTGTTTTCTGCTTCTATTCAATTCTGGATTCAGTTTATTATCTATCTATACTACCAATCTTAAATATATATTATATATATATATATATACTTATGTGTTAATTCAATGAACTTACCATTTGTATAAGTCTACCTGCAGCCTTCACATATTTTTCTTAAGGATAACCTCAGTACAAAGGAAGATAATTTTTTAAGATTTCATAAAACTAAGAAAGTATGCATTTTGGTTAACAATTTCTGCAATTCTTTTTCATTATCTATGCTTTCCCACCCACTTTTTGGTATGTTTCCTTCCCTGTGATTTCCTAAAAGAAGTCTCCACAATTCTTTTAATATTCATTAGTGTGTACTTAGTCAAGTACAACTACCCTTCTTACCTTCATCTTCTTTAAGTGTCATTTTAATTTTCACATTTAGCACTTTTTCGACTGGAGTGAAAGGGAAGATTTCCTGAATGGGCTGGTCTTTTAACTATTTCTGTGTCTTCTCTTATTGCCTGCCCAAAATTGCTTGCCACTACAAAGGAGCATTGCAAAATGAAGTTGAGTCAGTCAACTTATAAAGGAAATGAATGCCAAGAGGTCTCACAGATTGTCTCTCTCTTGAATAACCAGATGAAGAAGGCACAGAAGAAGGGATAGAAAACAAACATATATTAGAAAACACAGCATGCCAATCACCAAATCTGACCTCTCTGTTATGAGACCTCTCTGCCTGTTGCACCGGCATTATACATCACCTTCCTTGAACCTCAAGAATGGAAAAATCCTTGAAAAAGGATTTCCTGTCATTAGATGGCAAATATAATTAAAAAGGGCTATTTGGAGAGGATAGAGATTTATTTACTCAGGAATTGATTTTGTATTCCTAATGTAACAAACAATGGCAGGAATAAACAATAGAGACTACTGAGTCTATAGGCTACCATTCAGTTCCATAATCTACAGTTTCTTATTAAGCATCTTGTTTTGCTACTAAAGTAAAAACATTGAAAAGTGTGCTTGAGAACATGGAATAAATTGATCTTTCTACTTGTCATGTCTTTCATAAGTGTCTAGTATTATAAAACACTGGAATGGAGGTGGCAAAGACTTTAACATTATGCTTTTCATGAGACGAGACCTACAAGTCTGGGGAGGCATATTTTAGAAATGTATGTCCTTAATCAGAAATCATTAAATGTCTCCATCTCTGCTTTGTTTGGGACACATCATTCTGGGAATCAAGACTTGAAGAGTCAATGGAGAATAACTACTTATCACAAGCATTAAATACTTAGAAAGTGTCAAATGTCTTTATTCCCATACCTTGCCCTCTGAAACCAAGAGCTTAGCTATTATTGTACCTTATAGTCACCACTAGCTATAGGAAAACTGTCAGGGTTGGTGGAGTGACATCGTGTAATATAAGACTTATTTTGTGGTTGGAAATATCCCTAGAATATGGTATTCCAAGTCAGGGCCTAGAATTGTAATCACATTGCAAAACCATTATATGGGAGAGGTGTCTTAGCTGTAAAAGGCATGCAGGTTTGTGCAATCCTACCCTCATATATGACGCTGAAAATATAATAAAACTGTCCTGAACTAGACCACATTCCCTGACTCTAGTTGGAATGTTGAGCATAGAAGCGTTTCAGAACAGCAAGACAAAATGTGCCATACCAGGCAGACTCAGCATCAGGGGGCAAAGGAAATACCATCTGCATTAGCTAGACTATGTATTCCTAAATACCTCAGGAATAGGTAAAGGAGCAAGAACTTTAGTGTGGTGATGTAACTTTCTGTTTTCCTTAATATTTCATTTCAAATGTCCTTAGGATACATGGAATCATAGTCCTAAAGCCGGAAGAGACTTAAGAGGTCATCTAGTCTAAAGATGACCTCATCATATAGATAGGATTATCTTATAAATGAGAAAACTCAGGTCCAGAGAGGTATGTAGTTTACTCAAGGTCATTTAAGAAGTAAATATTAGAAATATGACTTGAGTTCAGGTCCTCTGATTCCATAACCATTGTTCTTTTAAATGTAAAAATCAGAGAAATAAATATCTCTGTGAGCTTTATTTTTTTTGAGGTGAACAGTGTTAAGAAGAAGAAAAACTATCTATGATTCTGTCCATGTCTGAGAAAAAAAAGTTTAAATGTGAAGAGGTGAGGACAGACTCTAGCATGTGACCACATTGATCTTCTAGTCAAAATTACATGAAACTGTAACTCTTCTTTCCATGTAGTAAGTTAACCTTATTGTACCTATCATCTACTAGCCTCCATCTCTGCATTTGGTCCACAGGAAAACAATAGTCTAGAATTTTACTATATTAAAATGGAGTTCATTATTCCACAGTTTTTAGGTTCTATTTTCTTCTTTTCTGAAAATTGAGGCAGTGTTTATTTTTATCTGATGATATTTCATCTTTCTCTCTTCCTTTTGAGATCACCAACAATAACTCACAATCCTACCTGCAAACTGATTAAGTACTGAGGTAGGTCATTCATCTGGACCTGGCGAAAAAAAATGTTTCAAATATAGTTAGATTTTATTTTTCTATTTCCCTACTTATCTTGGGTTTGGTGTCTATATTCAGTAATTCCATTCTGTCTTTTCCATGTCAAAAACCGTTCTCATTGGAAGAGAACAGAAGAAAATAACAACTGAGAGGTTTGACCTTTTATTCACTGTCAATTTTTATCTTATGGCTTCTCTTTTTTTCTCTTGATTGAGTTGCTCCTTCCCTTCAGCCTACAAATGTATCCATACCTCTATTCATTAAGAAAAAAAAAGTATCCTATTACCTTTGCCTGCTAGCTATCATCCAGTTTCTCTCATCCATTTTTTTATCCCAAATCTTTGAAGGAGTCATCTATTGTAAGTGCTCCTACTTCCTCTCTTTCCATTCAATTCTAAACCCTCTGCAATAGGGTTGCTCCCAACATCAATTTCCACCTGAAACTACTCTCAGCAAAGTGACCTATGATCTCTTAATTTCCAAACTGAAGAATGCATTTCAGTTCTCATCCTTCCTAACATCTCTGCAACATTTGACCCTGGTGAGCACTTTCTCTGAGACACTCTCTCCTCTCCAGTTTTTTGTGGCACTATTTTCTCCTGACTCTTCTCTTATCCATGCAAACTCCTTCCCAATTTCATATACTGTTCTTTCATCCATATCACATCCATTAAATGTGGGTTTTCCCAAGGGCCTTTGCAGGAATCTCTTCCTCATTCCCTCATTTGGTGATCTCATGAATTATTATGATTTATTATCTCTATGATGATTCCCAGATCTTTGTCTCTTATCATAGTCTTACCAGAGTTATAGTCATATATCCAAATGCCTTTAGATATCTTGCACCATATATCCTGTAGCTACCTCAAATGAAATATATTTAATAAATTGATAAAATAAACAGTAAGCATTCATTAAATTATTAACATTTGCTCCATGCTGTGCTAGGTACTAGGAATATAAATACAAGTAATGAAACAATCCAAACTCTCAACAAACTTACCTTCTAAAGGGTAATATGGCATAAACATGTGTGTGTGTGTATAGAGACCCACATACATACTTATACAAATATATATGTTCACACAGATATATATGTATATTATACTCATATACACATATGCGGTTTAAATGTAAAATGAACAATGTAAATATATATAGTAATTAATATATGATAATTTGATAGCAAGCAAACTAGCAATTGGGAGACTCAGGAAAAAAAGGTTCATGCAGAATATGGTGTTTGAGATGCATCTTAAAGTAAAAAAAAGCAATCTTTGGGATAGAGAAGATGGTGGAGGACATTTCAGACATAAAAGTGTGGAGACAGAGAGATGGGATATGGAATTTCACGAGTAAGGAACAGTGAATATATCTGTTTGGTGAATTAAAGAGTTCAGGATGGGAATTAATACCAGTGAGATTGGAAAGATAGGTTGGGTACAGGTTGTGAAGGACTTTAAAAGTTGAAGAGAGGAGTTTTATCTTATCCTAGTAACAACAGCAAGTCAATGGAGTTGCACTAAGATTTACAGTGGTGTCAAATTCAAATAGAAAAGATCCTTCAAGTCACACATTGACTTAGAAAACATTATCCATGTTGTATTATATTTTTTATTTTAAAATATTTTCCAAATACATTTTAGCTTGAGAATTTTCTAGGTGGGTTTTAGAATTTGAAACTTTTGAAGTAGAGTGGTTAAGTGGTCAGATCTGCTTTTAAGGAAAATAATTTTGGCAGTTTTGTTTAAGATCTACTAGAGTAGTAATAGACTTGAAATAGAAAACCAACTTTGATGACTGTTTCAATAATCTAGCTTAGAGACGATGAGAGTTTGAACTAAAGTGACAGATGTTTGAATGGAAAGGAATCATCAGAGAGAAGTATGAAGAGAGAGAAAGTTAAGATTTGACAGATAGAGTGATATGCAGGGAATGTTCAATGAGAAAGAGAGGAATTGAGGATGATATTGAGGTTACAAGTCCAGGAGAATTTACAGATGAAGGTATATTAGAAATAAAGAAGCTTGAAGAAAGAGAAAGTTTAAAGGAAAATAACAAGTTCAGATTTGGACATGTTGAGTTTTCAATGTGTCTAGGAAATCCAGTTTGAAATATCTAACAGGATTGAAGTTTAACATAGATACTGTAAGACTGGAGATGCACACACTCCCCAAATACACATCCTAAAAGTTTTAGTGTGTTTTTATGTTATTAAATCTTAAACACTAAACTTTAAAACACTAAGATTGCTGAACCACAATATATAGTCATTTGTATACAGATAATAGTTAAATCCTGGGGACTTGATGAGGGTGCCAAGAAAGAATCTGTAGCAGGAACAAAAAAGGTATAGAACTTATGACAGAAACTTGGGAAACACCCATAATTAGGGGAATGATATAGATGATAAGCCAGAAAAGTAGACTATCTGTGTGTGTATAACTTAGTTATTTACATATTATCCCCACCCCTAGAAAGTGACCTCCTTAAAGGCTGAAACTGTTTTCCCTGCATTTTTATCCTTAGTTCTTAGCACAGTGCCTCATATAGTCATAGTCAACACCAAAGGTCTGGTGACTGACTGAGAGACTATTCCACCTAACACAACTTTTTCTTCCTTTAATATACCTAAAAATTCCATTTTTGTCTTTTTGCTTAAATGCCAAAAAAGATTTCATTGTCCTTTTAAAAATTGAAATCTTGTAAATAAGTAATGTCTTCTTTTTGAATATTTTGAATAGCCATATTCCAGTCAATCCATGATGATACCTTTAAGGTGTAGACACACACACACATACACACACACATACATGTGCATACTCATACATAAATAAACATGTTTTTAAGAGATTCTCTTTTTCTAATATATTTGTGCATGTGAGTGTGTGTATGTGTTTGTGTGTGTGTGTGTGTGTGTGTATGTGTGTTAGATAAAAGACAGTAACAGAGAAGGATACATTAATAGGACCAATGGTAGGCTTTCCATGGAAATTTGATCTGGTTCTTGAAGGACCCCAAGAAAAACAAAAAGCAGTGTGAGAAGGTTAAATATTTAGTCATGGGAGACAGCCAATTCAAAGGTAGGAAGATAGGAAATGGAATATAACATGTAAGAAACAGCAAGAAGGCCAATGTAGTTAAATGGTAGAATGTGTAAAAGAGATTAAAGAATAAGAAGTCTGTTAAGATCACATTATGAAGAGCTTTAAATACCACCAGAGAACTTTATAGTTTATCCGGGATATAATAGGGGGCCACTAAAGCTCATTGAGCTGGGGTGAGGGGGGGATGGAAAAATATGTATGCTATAGGAAAGTTACTTTTAAAATCTGATTAGAGAATAAATTGGAGTGGGTAAAGATGTGAGCCAAGAATACCAATTAGCTGACTATTGGAATAAACTAGATGAGATGCAATTGGGACTTCAACTAAGGTGGAGGCTGTGAGAACTGAAAAAAAGGATCATCTATGAGATGTCTTGTGAATAGAGAAACAACAAACTTATCTAACGGTTTGGGGATATGAGATGAGTGAGTGAAGAGTAAAGAATACTGCAGGTATAAGCCTAGGTAACTTAATGTAAGGTGGTACCCTTAATAGCAATAGTGGATTTTGGAAGACAGGAAGGATTTGAGGAAAAGACTAAATAAGAAAAATCTAATTATATCATTCTTTTCTCAAGAATTCTCAGTGGCTACCTATTTACTCAACGATAAAATACAAATTTCATTGTTTGACATCCAAAGCTTTTTACAAGCTTTTTCTAAACATATGTGCTTGTGTGTATTTTTTTTTCTTTCTCAGTCATCTACTCCACTCTCCTCCAGAACAAAAAAATAACCAAAAAAGCCCTCACAATGGGCACTTTCAGGGAAATTCCAATATTGGCTAATTCCAGTACATAAATCTCATTCTGTGTTTCAAATCCATCACTTCTTTGGCAGAGTGTGGGTGTCTAGTCTATCTTTTCAGATTTATTTCACATTGTTCTCATTCATATAGTGTTTGCATCAACTATACTGGCATATTTTCTTTTATATGTACTCAACACACCATTTTCTGCCTTTATGTGCCTGTATTCTGTCACCATTTCACCTCTTAGAATCCCTAAGTTCTTTCTAATCTTAACTCAAGTGTCACTTCCTACAAAAGAGGTCCATCCTGTTCTCCTTAGTTATTGATTTCTTTCTTTCCTAATACTACTTTATTTTTAATTTTTTTCTTTTTCTTTTAAATTAATGGAATAGCATTTCCATAACATGGTATGCTAAAAGGTGATTGTGCATGAAATTGTAAATCTATTATGTACATGCAATTCCTTTTAGATATATAGTAGTTAGCATGTAAATTTCCTTTTTTTCTTATCCCCTCCCCTACCCTGGAAATGACTATCTTGAAGCTCAAATATGTATATATATATGTGTCTATATATCTACACACATATATATGGAAATGCATATACATACACAATTCTTTCCTTCATATGCCCTTTGCAGTTAAATTTGGGTGTTCACAATAGTCCAAATGGCTTAATTGGTCAAACTTGTTCTTAAAACAGCATTACTGTTATCGTATAAAAAAGTTTTCTTGGTTCTGCTCATTTTGGTCTTCTTTATTTCATGCAAGTCTATCCAGATCGTTCTAAGATCATCAAGCTCATTTCTTATAAGCACAGTAGTATTCAATTATAATCACAATAATCCTGAAATTACATTTTAATTTTTAAAAGTATTAATATTTTTGCTATATTATATTTATTTTTTTAAATAATCCAACCTGCCCCTAAAATGTAAGCCAGACCTTATAACACAGATACAGAAAGAGGGAGAAAGCAGTTCTGCAAAACTCACTAACCAACAAACATACCCATCATATCTGATTGTATACATAATATCCCACTGCCAAAGTCTCCTTTTGGAAAGAGAAAATAGAGACAGAGACAGAGACAGACAGACAGACAGACACACACACAGGTACATATGGACAGAATTGGGAGGAAAGGGGGAAGGAGGGGCACAAGAATTGCTTTTTTCCCTTTAGGACCAAAGTTTAGTCCTTATAATTAATTACATATCAATTTAACTTTATTGTTTTATATACTTTATTTTTATCTATCTCTTTATAAGTTGTATTCTTTCTCTTTGAGGCCATGGTCTACAACTGACTGCTCCTGTGCTTTTCCTTCATTTTTCCATTGTCAAGTGAAGTGTTTTGAGTATTCTAAGTACTTCATTTATGCTTGTCGATTTCATTTGCATTGGATTCTCTTGTCTAATTCCCATGTTTTCCAATGTTTGCTAACACATTCTTTTGGTTCAAATCATTTTCTACTTGATCTTCCGTACCATCATCTAAGTCCATTCGAACTTCAATACTTATTAGGACCAGTTTGTTTTTTCTTCCAGTGTAACAGCAATTATAAAATTAAAGGATCAATGAATGAATTCTTTTCAGGTTAAGTCTCCTTCACCCCATCCTTTGGGTCTTTAAGACATATTATGCTTCAGTTGAAGTTTTAATTGCATGTGCACAGGAGTTCCAGTTAGATGGGGTTGTGTTAAATTTGAACCTTAGGTCCTCTTGAGCCTGGGTAGATTCTTATCTCAGGATATATTCCTTTTCAATCTAAATTGCTGCCAAGACCATTGACACCTCTAGATGCTGTTAAATTTCCTAACACTGCCTAAAATCTCTTTAGCATTTACAGCTACAAAAAGAAAACAACATTGAATCCTACTGAGATAAGGTAGAGAAAAAGCTGTTAGATGTTCTTGCCAGTCTCCTAGGAATTAATGTAGGAACATGTCCCGCAATACCATTTCGAGGGCTTTTGTTCAGCATAGTTTTTAATGAATTCAAGCAAGTAGACAATGGAAAAATAATCCTCACCTGCACCAATTTTTTAAGTCCTGAAAAATTGAGGAAATTATGTTTAACTCAATCTGTGTGGCTTTTCAGAACAAGAACTACTGAGTTCTACATATGTCCTTATTCTCTGGTTCTCATTTTTATAACTGTATGAGAATGAAATCAAGCCATAGGGAATTTATTTTATGAAAACATGGGCAAAATATTCTCACAGGGAGAATATCGAGCTATAGAATAATATTTTTGGGGAAAAAAACAGGGTAGGGGAGTAATAAAAATTGAAAACTTCATTGCCCAAGAATTTTTAAAACTCAGTTGAAGAAAAAAAGGAGAAAAAAAGAAAAAAATATTGAAAAGAGCTGAAAAAAATGTGTTTTCCATCTTTTTGTAATCCATCATTATTCATATTTGTATCAAATTTTTAAAAAGTAGACTTTTTCTAGTGACAACAGATTCTGCTTATCTGAAATGCTGGGCAGATCTATTTAATTTATAGACTTTTCTTGAAGAAAGATCTCAAGCTTCCAATATATACAACTATTATTGAGCAGTGGGTGAATGAGTTGTCCACATAACTGTTTACTTGGTGGTAGACATCATTTTCAGGTTCCTCACCACACAATTATGTTGATTAGTTCATGATGCTATATGGGCACATTTCCTTAGTTCTTTATTTACTTATGCGTGTTTCCTGGAGACTTAAAACCTACCCATAGACCTTGTAGACCAGAACAGTTAATTATTTGCTCCAACTCAAGGAAAGAATGAAATCACAAATATAGTAAGGAAAGGACAATTCGTTTTAAAGTAGCTACTTTGTATCAGTTTGAGAGATGCTATTATTTCCTGACACTGAAAGGAGAAAATTGAAAACTTAACTAACAAGAAAGACTCATGTCTTTTTTTGCTCTTATAACACGATATTATCTTTTGATTTACAACGCTGTGAATTCTCAGATTTGGTGTCCAGTAATACCTGCACATACAAAAAAGTAGGCTACAAGACAATGCAAATAATTTTAGAATGAGTCGGCATTTCACATAATCAGGGCTTCCCTTCATTAGTATAAACATACACACACACAGAAAGAGAAGCAGAAGAATTCGAATACTAAACAAGTAGAGCCAGAAGGGCTATTAACCTTATGTAGCGCATCCCTCTCATTTTACAGATGAGGAAAAAGATACAGAGTTTAAGTGACTTACCCAAGTTCACTCACGTAACAATTACCTTAATAAATTATCTTCTCTTACTACACAGGTAATATAATACTGTGCTGTTGCTGCTGCTGCTGGTGTTGATTTTTATGTTTTTGAAAGGCTATTGTCATTATCCAATGTATGATTAATGGACCACTTATCTAACACTAGGAATCAATTGTTACTAATAAAGATGGATTTGAGGTTAAAATGACTATAAGGACAAAGTGCTTACTTTATAAAAACATAGCAATTGAGATAATTGTGGCAGGAAAAAAAATGAACTGGGATCTTGAACCCTTTCTAATGAATCAATCATTCATTTAGCTGTTGTAGCATAAGGCCAGGAGCCTTCAAACTTTGCTATCAAATACATGTCACAAGTATGCACAGTATTCAGACAGAAAGAGGTGTGTGTGTGTGTGTGTGTGTGTGTGTGTGTGTGTGTGCGCGCGCACGTGTGTGTGTTTAATTGTTTTCAGTCATGTTTGATTCTTTCTTTTCTTTGCTTTTGGGATTTTCTTGGCAAAGATACTGGAATGGTTTCTGTTTCCTTCTTTGACTTATTTTAGGGAGGTTTCAGGAAACTGAGGCCAAAAGGGTTAAGTGAATTGTCCAGGGCCTCAAAGATAATAAGTGTCTAAGTCTGGTTTTGAACTCAGGTCTTCCTGACTTCAAGCCCAGCACTCTATCCATTGTGCCACCTAGATGTTCTTTGTGGTACAATGAACAAAAATGGAATTTCTAAAGTTTTTCTTGGAAGAATAATCCTGGGTTCACAAAGGGCACATGTATATGTATTAAAATTGGGTATATTCCATAGTCATGTCCAAATTTCCAGAAACAAGAAATAATTTTCATACGCTTTCATTTTATAGAAGCATTGGTCATGTGTTTGTTTGTACATCCGTTTCAGATTCCTGATACATACAATTATGTAGACTAGCTCATGATCCTATATAGGCACACTTCACTAGTCACATGAGGCTGCCTCAGAATATGTGATCTGGGCCAGATGAAACACAGTTAAACTCATCTTCCCATTTATACTTAGTTATTTGTCAGTTCAGCACTGTATGATGGACATAAACATAACTTATGTTTATGCTTCATTGCTCTCTTTTCTTGTGATTCTAATTCTGTGGTTTTAAGGAGCTATTATTCAGAGGAACTTTGCAAAAATATTAGGTCTTAAAAAGGACACTTAAATGACTGCTGGAAATATTGGTGTGGGGGAGGTAAACATTTCAAAGATAATTCAAACCCACTTTGAAACAAAATTAGTTACAATTAAAATGCAAAGGGAAATAGGTTTGAAAGCAAAACAAACTACTAACAAATTATTTATTTTGAAACAGCCTGATAAATTCCCTGGGGGAAAGAAATTAAATATAGTCAGAGGGATCTAGTAATTGAGGATGTGTGGGGGTTAGTGATTGCTACTGATCCCTTTATGTACCAACATAACTTTTATGATGTTTGAAAATAATAAAAAAACAGTGCATTAAAAATTTATTGACTATTGTTATGAAGAAAAAATGGTGGTCATGGCAACACTTATTAATGAAATTATTTTTATTAAAGGATATACTAAAAACATCAACAGAAATAGAGCTATGATGATTAAAGATTTGGATATTTCTATTAAACTTCAAAATATCTACCATGCACATGTATGTTTTTGGTTTTCACTTTGGTTTTTAACTTCTAGTTAGCTTGGCAGTATTGTTCCCCTTGGGGGTCATAATAAATAATTATAAGTATGTTGTTAAACTGAGAAATGAAATGGTTCCAGAAATATAGAAATTCTAAAATGGATATGGAATGCTTTAAAATAACTTTGTGTTAGCTCATTTAGAGATGGAGAGAAACACAACTCCTGACATGGATCGGCATTTCACCTTATGTAAACAAAATTGATATTATATAATCAATATCATATTTGAAAAAAAATCATCAAAGGTACCTTTAAGATTCAATGTAATGATGTTCTAGGGAACCAAGATGATAGCGCAGAGGCAGGAACTCCCCTGAACTCTCCCAATTTTCTTCTGCAAATTTTAAAATAGTAACTCATCTAACTCTGGAGTAGCAGAGACAAAAAAAGACAATGATGAAATAATTTTTCAGCCCAAGGTTACCTAAGAGTTTGGCAGGAAAGTTTGATCACACTGGGATAGTCGTTGGTCCAAGAGCACAGCACAGGCCAAGCCAAGAAAAGTCAGCAGCAATCCTTTGAAGTGACTGCAACAGCAGCAGCAGGAGGAGCAGCAGCAAAACTTTGAAGCATATAAAGGTGCACAGGAAAGAGAAATTGGAGTTAAACTGTTTATATTTGTATGTGGGAAGACAATATTTGTAACTCCTAAGATCTTTGTCATTATTAAGGAAGTTAGGCATATACCTAGATAGAGAGCACCTGAAGTAGTTGACTATGATAGGATCATTTCAAAAATAAAATATATTTAAGGGATGCACTGGGAGAAGTAGGAGAAGGGAAAGTAGAGAGGAGGGAGGGAATTATTTCATATAAAAGAAGTGTGAAAAGAAGTACTTTTACAGTGAATAGTAAATGGGGTTTGGGGTGGTGAGCTATATTTGATCCTTAATCTCATAGGAATTGACTCAAAAAATGAACAAAGTATGCACTCAGTATAGTATTGAAATCTGTCTTACCCTACATGGAAGTAGTAAAGGACCTCAACTTTCCCATCTCAGACCTAGATAAATCTATCCGTTAAACATACAAAAAAAGTTAAGTAGATGAATAAAATCTCAGAAAAGTTAAATATAATAGACCTCTAGAAAAAATTGAATGAAATTAGAAAAAAATGTATACTTTTTCTTCTAGCTATTCATTATATCTTCCAAACACTTAACATATATTTGGGCATAAAAAAAAATCAACAATTTCAGAAAAACATGGGCATAAAAAAATCAACAATTTCAGAAAAACACAAATATGAATTGTTTCCTTTTCATATTATAACGCAATTCAAATTATATTCACTAAGGAAATTGAAAAAGAAATTTAAAAATTAGTTGGAAACTTAATAACCTTATCCTAAAGAAAGAATGAGTCAAAAATAGATAATAAATAAATAAATAATTTCATGAAAGAAAATGATGAATATGAGACAATATACTAGCATTTATGGGATACAGCCAAATTAGTTCTTGAGGGAAAATTTATTTCTCTAAATGATTATATCAATAAAATTTAAAAAAATCAATGAATTGGGCCTAAACTTTAAAAAAAAGGTAGACAAAGAACAAATTAGAAACTCCCAATTAATCATCAAATTGCAAAGACTGAGAGTTAAAGGTGAAAGTAAGAAAACCATTGAACTAATAAATAAAATTACGAGCTAGTTTTATGAAAAATGACCTAATATATAGCATATATTATTAGTTACTTTGGTTTTAAAAAAGAAAACCAAATTACCTGTATCAAAAATGAAAAAATAAGTTAATTCACTACCAATGAAGATGAAACTGAAACAATTCTTAGGATCTCTTTTGCCAAGACGTCTAATAATTGAAGTGAAATGGGAAAAAATTTTAAGGGAAATATAAATTACTGTGATTAACAGAAGAGGAAAGAGAATACTTTACCTTATCTTAGAAAAAGAAATAAAGTAAACTATCAATGAGCTCTCTAAAAAAAGAATCTCCCAGACCAGACGGATTCACAGGTGAATTCCATCAAACATTTAAAGAATTATTAATTTCAATACTATATAAGCTTTTTTGAAAAGTAGGCAAAGAAATCCTACCAAATTCTTTTTAAAACAGAAATATGGTGTTGATACCTAAACCAGGAAGAGTAAAGGCAGAGAAAGAAAGCCATAAATCAATCTGCTTAATGAATATAGATTCAAAATTTTAAATAAAATGCTATGAAAGAGATTACAGTAATATTACACAAAGATCATATACTATGACCAGGTGGGATTTATATCAGGAATGCAAAACTGGTTCAATATTAGAAAAATTATCAGTAAAACTAACCTTCTCAACAATAACACTAACAATAATCATATAATTATCTCAATAGATGCAAAAAAAGCTTTTGACAAAATACAAGACTCCCTATTAAAAACATGACAAAGCATAACAATGAATAGAACTTTACTTAAAATAAATATTGTCAACCTAAAATGATCAATAAGCATTATCTGCAAGGAAAATCAACTACAACCATTTCCATTAACATCCAGGATGAAGTAAATACACCTATTATTACCACCATTATTAAATATTACATTTGAAATATACTAGAAATGCTAGCTATTGCAATAAGAAATAAAACTAAATTGAAGGAACAAATTGGCTGTGAGAAAATAAAACCATCACTCTTTGCAAATTATATCACAATATATTTAGAGAATCCTAAAGAATCAACTACAAAACACTAGTTGAAATAATTAACAATGTCAGAAAGTTGCAGAATGTAAAATAAACTCAAATAATGTGTTTTTACTTTCTATATATTACCAACGAAGTCCAGCAGCAAGATACAGAAAGAAAAATTTCATTTAAAGTAACTCTAGACAATATAAAATACTTGTGAGTCTAGCTGTTAAGACAAACCCAGGAACTATATGAATACATTTGTAAAACACTTTTCCACAAACACAAATCTAAACAACTGGAGACATTCAAATTACTTTTGGGGAGGCTAAGCCAATATAATAAAAATGTCAATTCTACCTAATTTAATTCACTTATTCAATGCTGTACCAATCAAACCATCAAAATATTTATAGAGCAAAGAAAAAAAAATTCATATGGGAAAAATATCAAGGGAATCAATAAAAAATAATGTAAAGGGACATGACCTAGACACACTAGATTTCAAACTATATGAAGCAATAATCATCAAAACAATCTGGTACTGACTAAGAAACAGATTCACAACAGATGATAGTAAAAGACCATACTAATACAGTGTTGGATAAATTCAAAAATCCAAACTTTTCGAACAAGATCTCATTATTTGAAAAAAAATTACTAGGAAAATGGAAATTAGTTTGAGAAATTAGGTTTAGACCGACATTCCACACAATATACAAAGGTAAGGTAAAAATGGGTACACAATTTAGATATGAAGTGAGGGAAAGAATAGGAGAGAGTGAGAATCTGGAGCTCATTTTTAGTGGACTGAGCTACCCTTTCCAGAACCATGACTTGTCCTCTAGACACTCCTTCAGCTCTTCTCCTCTAGAAGAGTCTTACCTCTCAAAGCAAACCTGGGAAAGATAATGAATCCTCTCCTGCCCCTCCCCCTTCCCAATATAGGCCTAGTCAGTTAGCTAACCACTACTGTTATTCATTGTATATATACACACATGTGTGCGCATATACATATACATTCATGTATACATATATATACACATATACATGCATATATACAAACATACATACCTATACATATATATACACATACATATACATGCATATGTATACACACATGCATACATATATATATATATATATCTGTACATTAATATCAGTATCTGTACATAATCCACTCAGAAGTATTCTCTTCTAAGTAATTATTACCCTAGGAAGGTGAAAACTAACCATTAACTCTTCTCTACTGTTCTGAGTTTCCCAGTCAAAGATCAAGCTCTGGAAATTGCTAATTTTAAATATGCTATCTGCTCCCTCCTATGATACAGATTCCAATCACATAATCTCAAATTCCTATAATACACACATGTAATCATTGTGAGTAGTTAACAAGTTTATCATAACTGTTGTTTTAAATGAAGGATGAAATGAGTAAAGAAAAGTAAAGTAAAAAAAGAAAAACCCACAAATGTTTTTTTGAAAACTGTCAAGGAAAAAAAAGGACACTCTCAGCTCTGGCTCCCTGACCCCCAGGAGATGACTCTCTGCTGAATCAATGACTGTTGAATCTAAAGTCTAACAACAATAATATCATGAGAAGGCCCACACAGTGTTGACTCTTCACTTTTAGTCACCCTCCTGTCTAGTCCACCACTATACTAGTCTGCTTCATCTTTATATAAACTCCGTCCTGTGAGATTACCATTATTCTCCCACACACAGTATTTTTAACTTCCCTTTGGGTTTTGTCTTTACATACCCAAATGTAACCTCCTTGAGGGCAAAGACCATCTTATTTTATTGTTTTTGCATCATCAGCCACTACACATTCATCAGCATATAGTAATGCTTTAGTTTCCTCTCTGTCTCTCTCTCTCTGTCTCTCTGCCTCTCTATCTCTCTGTCTCTGTCTCTCTGTCTCTCTCTGTCTCTCTCTCCCTCCCTCCCCCTCACTCTAATATATTCTATGTCCCACCCAAATTCCTTGGGATAGTAGGAGCTAGCTTGTCAGTGAAAGTCAGTTTCACCATTCCCTAGGGTTCAAAGAGAAAGAGGAGGGTCTCTGCCAATTTAACAATCATTCATATAGAAAATCTTTATCTCCTTGGCAGTACCTGGAAAGGTATGCCCAATATAGTATTATAAAAGTATACACTGAAATTTATTTGGTAGTATCAATCCTGACCTACATTTCTCTATCTCCTTATAAATTTATTTGTTTTCTATTACATACTTTAGTATTTTGATTCTTGTTTCTCGCTTATTCCTTTTGTATCTTTAATACTACCCAATAATTAATTTCTCCCTAACATAATTCTCCTCTTACCACAATAAAAGCCTCCTCTAAGGAGAAAGAAGTACCATAAAACAATGAAAATTTATACAATTTCCACGTTTAAAAATAAAACTTTCATTCTAAGTGTCTAGTCCAGGAGCAGGAATCATGTGGCCTTAAGGGCAAATGTGGCCTTCTAGGTCTTTGGGTGAGGCATTTTGACTGAGTCCAATTTTTACAGAACAAATCTTTCATTAAGGGGATTTGTACGGCAAAGTTTGGATTCAGTCAAAGGAATGCACTTGAGACCTAGAGGGCCTTGAGGCCACAGCTTCCCCACCCCTGTTCTATTACATCATCTGTCTGCCAACAAGCAAGGAACATTTTTTTCTGGAGTATACATGGAGCACTGAAGAAATTTTGCAGAGATATCAGACTAAGCCCCACTGTGACCTAAATCAAATTAAAATATAATTGAAATTTTAAAAAAATAACATACTGGGCAGCATAGAAAATGTTAATTGGTAGTTTTGAAAGCCAAAAACATGTAGCCTGACAGGATTTGTTCCTATTTGATTCCAACACCAATGTTTTAATGTATTTCAAAGTAGATTTCTTTTACGTTATTATGGTTATTTTATAAATTGTTCTGGTTCTACTCACTTTATAATGCAAATCTGATTATTCCCTATATCTACCCTTCTGATGATTTCATGCAGAATATTATGCATTATATCACATTGATAAGACATATTTTATTTAGTTATACATCAAATTGATATACTCCCCCTTTTTTCCTAAGATTTGGATTCAACAGAAAGTACTACTGTATATATATACGTACACACACACACACACACACACACACACACACACACACACACACAGACAAGGGATATCTTTATCCCTTGTCTATGTCATTGACTTTTTTATGGCGTAAATGCATTATTAGTATTTCTGGGTAAAAAGGGTTACATTTAGTTATAGCTCTGTGACTTTTGGAGTACAATTCCAAATTTGTTTCCAGAATGTTTGGAGTAATCCATATCTCCACCAAATGTGCATTAGTGTGCTTATATTCTAACAGAACTTCAAAACCATTCATCTCATGTTTGCTAATCAGATGAAAGTGAAGTTGAAAATCAGATATTTTAATTTGCATTGCTCTTATTATTAGTGATTTTGGAATATGTTTTCCTTATGGTGTTGATTATTTAGGATTCATCTTTTTACAACTTTCATTCATAAGTTTTGACTATCTATTGGGGAATGATTGTTGTCCTTTGATATTTAGTTTAAATCCCTGTATGTATCTCTACCTGAAAGCCATGATCCAAAAAAAAAAGAACCTAGACATCATCTTTCATGAAAGGATCAAGGAAAACTTCTCTGATATTCTAGAAATAGAGAGTAAAATAGATATTGAAAGAATCCACCAATCACCTCCTGAAAGAGATCCCAAAAGGAAAAGTTTTAGGAATTTTGTAGTCAAATTTGAGAGTTTCCAGTTAAGTAGAAAATATTGCAAACATCCAGAAAGAAACAATTTGAGAATTGTGGAAACACAATCAGGATTGCACAACATCTAGCAGCTTCTACATTAAGGAATCAAAGAGTTTGGGATATGATATTCAAAGGGGGGAGCATTAAACCAAGAGTCACCTACATAGCAAACTGAATATTTTTTTCTCTTCAGGGAGAAAAGTGGATATTCAATGAAATAGATGACTTCGAAATATTCTTGATGAAAAGACCAGAACTGAATAGAAAATTTGACTTTCAAACACAGGAATCAAGAGAAGCATGAAAAGGTAAACAGGAAAGAGAAATTATCAGGGACATAATAAATTTGAATTATTTATACTCCTACATGGTAAGATGATATTTGTAACTCATGAGACCTTTCTCCATATTACGGTAGTTGGAAGGACTATAGACAGAGGGTGAGTTGAATATGATATCTAAAAATAAAATTAAGGGGAAAGAGAAGAGTGTACTTGGAGAAGGAGAAAGGCAGAGATAGAATGATGTAAATTATCTCATATAAAAGAGGCAAGATAAAGATAGAGAAGGGAAGAGAGGAGAGGTAAGAGGGAATGAGTGAATTTTACTTTCATAGATTTGGCTTAAGGAGGGAATAACATACACTACCAACTGGGTTTGGAAATCTATCTTACTGTAAAGTAGGGGGAAGGAGATAAAAGAATGGAGGGTGGAGGGAGGAGCCAAGATGGTGGAGTAGAAAGACATACATATGCTAGCTCCAAAACCACAGGCCATAAAATATCTGTAAAGAAGAACTCCTAACAAAATCTGGAGCAGTGGAAGCCACAGAACAATGGAGTGGAGGAGATTTCTGTTCCAGAAAGACCTGAAAAACCCTCACATAAGGTCCGTCACACACAAGACCAGAGTGGAGCCCAGCCCTACCTTGGCCGGGTGGCCCCAAGAGGACCAGATCTGAGCAGGCTTCAGGGACTGAATCTACGGTGGCCGTGAAGGACCCTTCACCCACAGGCACTACAGGTCAGTGACAGAGCCTCCTGGACTAGCTGAGAGGGGAGCGGGGTGTCTCCATAACTCAGGCCCCCTCAGGAGACAGCAGCAGAGGCAGTGGGTGGCCAGGGGCTCCCAGAGCAGGCAGGACCTCAGATCCATTACTGAAGGTCTCTGCATAAAACCCCTGAGGGAACTGAGCCTGGGAGGTGGCTGTGCTGTTACTGGAACACCAGAACTTAAGCACACATTGAATAGCAGCCATGCCTGCCACTGAAAGCCCTGAGGCTGGGGAGCAGCATTTG
>CM053770.1:133785350-133823805 GCA_028658325.1 Potorous gilbertii
AATCACCTACCCAGCAAAACTGAGTATAATACTTCAGGGGAAAAACTGGTCTTTCAATGAAATTGAGGACTTTCAAGAATTCTTGATGAAAAGACCAGAGCTGAAAAGAAAATATGATTTTCAAACACAAGAATGAAGAGAAACATGAAAAAGTAAACAGCAAAGAGAAGTCATAAGGGACTTACCAAAGTTGAACTGTTTACATTCCTACATGGAAAGACAATATTTGTAACTCTTGAAACTTGTCAGTATCTGGGTAGTTGGTGGGATTACACACACACACACACACACACACACACACACACACACACGTACATGCTTGTGTGTACACACACATACACACATGTAGGCACACACAGAGACAGAGAACACAGAGTGAATTGAGTAGGAAGAGATCATATCTTAAAAAAAATGAAGTTAAGCAGTGAGGAGAATTGTAGTTGGAGGGAAGAGAGAGAAATGCAGTGGGGCAATTATCTCTCACAGAAGAGGCAGGGAGGAGACTTTTTAGTGGAAGGGAAAAGAGGGGAGATGAGAGAAAACATGAAGTTTACTCTCATCACATTTGACCAAAGAAGGAATAAAATGCACACTCATTTTGGCATGAAAACCTATCTTACAATATAGGAAAGTGGGGGAGACAGGGATAAGCAGGGTGAGGGGGATGATGGAAGGGAGGGCAATGGGAGGAGGGAAGAATTTGAAGTCAACACTCAGGGAGGGACAGGATCAAAAGAGAGAATAGAAGCAATGGGGGGCAGGATAGGATGGAGGGAAATATAGTTAGTCTTACACAACACGACTATTATGGAAGTCATTTGCAAAACTATACAGATATGGCCTATATTGAATTGCCTGCCTACCCAAGGGAATAGGTGGGGAGAGAGGGATGGGGGCAGGTTGGAATTCAAAGTTTTAGGAACAACTGTTGAGTATTGTTCTTGCTACTAGGAAATAAGAAATACAGGTAATTGGGAATCGAATGTTATCTGGCCCTACAAAACAAAAGAGAAGATGGGGACAAGAGAAGGGAGGGATGATAGAAGAGAGAGCAGATTGGTGATAGGGGAAATTAGAATTCTGGGTGTAATGGGGTGGGAGGAGGGGACAAATGGGGAGAAAATTTGGAACCCAAAATTTTGTGAAAATGAATGTAAAAAGTTAAATAAATAAATTTATTTAATTAAAAAAAAGAATGAAGGGTGATAAAAGGAAGGGCAGATGGAGGGAAAGGGTAACCAGAAGCAAACACTTTTGAGAAGGGACAGGGGCAAAGGAGAGAATAAGATAAATAGGGAGTGGTGGGATACAGTGGAGAGAAATATAAACTTTTATGACAAGACTATTATGGAAATGTTTTGCATGATTACACAGATACAACTTATATTGAATTGCTTGCTTTTTCAATGAGGCTGTGTATGAAGGAAGGTAGGGAGAGAATGTGGAACTCAAAACTTTAAAAACAAATGTTAAACATTGGTTTTACATGCAATTGGGAAATAAGATATATAGGCAAGGGTATGTAGTTACCTATCTTGCCCCACAGGAAAATAGAAGCGAAGAGCATAAGAGAAGCAATTAATAAAAAGAAAAAGAATCCTTGGAAGTCATTCATTGTATTAAGTTCCATGTATTTTCATCTTTCTTCTAGGAATATAATAGACTTTTTAGTGTACATCAATTTTTCTATTCAGCTCCGGTCTTTCCATCAAGAATGCTTGAAAATTCACTATTTAGTTGAATGACCAATTTTCCTCACAAGTATAATACTCAGTTTTACTGTGAAAGTGAATCTTGGTTTTTCATCCTAACTCCTTTGATCTCTGGATTATCATATTCCAAGCCCTTTCATCCCTGAAGGTAGAAGCTGCTACATCTTGCATTATTATGATTGTGTTTCTGCAATACTCAAATTGTTTCTTTCTGGATGGTTGCCATATTTTCTCCTGGACCTGGGAGCTCTGGAATTTGGGTGTAATATTCCTAGGAGTTATCCTTTTGGGATCTATTTTAGGAGGTGATTGGCAGGTTCTTTCAAAGTCTATTTTGCCCTCTTGTTCTAGAATATCAGGGAAATTTTCCTTGACAATTTCTTGAAAGATGATGTCTGGGATCTTTTTTTGATCATGGCTTTCAGATGGTCCCATAATTTTTAAATTTTCTCTCCTGGATCTGTTTTCCAGGTCAGTTGTTTGTCCAATGAGATATTTCACACTGTCTGCTATTTTTTCATTTCTTTGGTTTTGTTTTATAATTTCTTGGTTTTTCATATAGTCATTAGCTTTCATTTGCTCCTTTCTAACCTTTAAGGAATAATTTTCTTCAGTAAGCTTTTGGGCCTCCTTTTCCATCTAGTCAATTCTACTTTTCAGGACATTCTTCTCTTCACTGACTTTTTATTTCTCTTTTGTCACTTTGGTAAGTATATTTTTTAAAATGTAATTTCATTAAGCATTTTTTTGGGTCTCCTTTAGCAAGAAGTTGACTCTTTTTTCATGATTTTCTTGCATAGCTCTCATTTCTTTTCCCAATTTTTTTCTCTACTTCTCTTACTTGATTTTAAAAATCCTTTGTGAGTTCTTCCATGACCTGAGCCCATTCCATAGTTTTATTGGATGTTTTGGATATAGGAGCTTGGACTATGTTACCTTCTACTGTTTGCATTTTTGGTCTTCCTTGTCATCGAAGTAAGATTTAATAGTCTGATTCTTTTTCCAGTTTTTGCTCATTTCCTCAGATATTTATTTGACTTTTGAGCTCTTTCTCAAGAGCTCTCCTTCCAGTACGGTTGTGGAGGGGTGTACAGTCAGTTGCTCCATCTCCCCACAGTCTATTGGCCTAGCACCCCACAAACAGCCACTGCTGCTTCCCCTGCCACTGTTGCTGCAGTTGCCATGGGCTTCTTCCACCTCTTCTACCATCACTGGTTTGAACCAGACCACTCTACTCTCTCACACATCTGGTAGTTTTCTTCCACTGATCTTCAAATTTGTCCTCAGGATTTTTGGGGTCATGACATCTGAAAACACCACAAATGCCAGAGATTTGGTCCATCCTAGGCAGGCTCAGGTCAAGTCCATGACTGCGTGGGACATGCTAGACTGCGATCTTCTCCCCATGTAGCACAATAGACACTTCCCATTGACTTTCCAGGCTTCCTTGGACAGAGATCTGCTTTATTCTGTCATTCTGTGGGTTCTACATCTTGAGAATTTCTTTAGGGTCATTTTATTTACAGATATTTGACTGGGTTTTGAAAGAGAGCTGTAGCAAATCCTTGCTTTTTCTCAGCCATCTTGATTCCACCCCCAAAGATAATCTAGATTATGTTTTTGACAGTAGATTGTACATAGGTTCTAATTTTTCAATATTTTGAGTTTGTTTTAAGAAGCATAGTAAACATAGAGGTAAACTTGAAGCCAGGAATACCTAAGTTCTAGTCTTCCTGCAAAGATATCCTGGCTGTTTGCCCTTGACCAAGCCACTCTAATCTAACTTCTCTAGACAATTCTGTAAAACTGTTGATGTGTGAATTTGCCATGATAATTTCCTCACCCACAAGTTACCTATGCTAATTTAATCATGTCTAGTCCTTATCCTTATTCCTGATTTTGTTCTATTTTTTTATGGAATAACTTTTTTCTCTTTTTATTATTCATCAAGTTTTTTTTAACCTAGTGCTTAGTTTATTCTAGTCACTCTTACATTCCAGTGATTCTTTGTGCAGTGCTTCTACCAATATTTATTGGTATTATCTTCTGAGTTTACCTCTTACTCTGATCTTCACCTATAATTTTTCTTCATTGTTTGAAGTTCCTTTCATTTGTTTACATATACACATAGGCACACATATACATATATGTACACATGCATGCATATATGCATATATTTACACATACACACGTGTATATTATGTATACACATAGACACATATTATATGTGTGTGTCTATATACATATATCTATATATGTGAGTGTGTGTATATATATTTAGATATATAATCTGGATCAGGGAAACTATTTCAGGAAACCACTAATTCTATCAGAACGAATATCAAGAAAATTGTCTGGAAAAATTTATTTTGTCTAGGACTTTAAGGAAGTTAAGGTAACTGGATGATAAAGATAAGATAGGAGAGAATTCAAGCACAAGGGACACTCACTGAATTCATATGTAATTAGGAAATGAAGTTATTTCAGAGGACTGACACTGAAGCATGGTTCCTGCCTTTTGGAAGAGAGATGGTTCACTTTAGATAAGTATCAAAGTACATATATTGTCAGACATGGGATATATGATTTGTTTTGATTATACTACTTTGTTATAAACCAAATCTTTACAGTAGTGGGGAGTAGAGGAAATTCATTAAGATGCTAAGACAGTGGAAAAAAAATAAAACATCATGCTACATCCACTTTCTAAAGATCACTCTAAGTAAAGCATGGAAATCAACATTATCCTGAATTCCAGGTCATGAATCCTTTGGACATGTCAACTGATAAATAAAGAAAAATTTTAAAAGATGGTTTTCAAAACTATGCAGTCCCTTTCTTGATATGAAATAAAAATATCCAAGTTGAAGAAAAAAAGACTAAGTATCACATTGATTTTAGAAAATCTAAAGCATTGATTTTATTTTTTGATATTTTGAATGTGACACCAATGTTCAATGGCCAACTGATTGGCATTCTACTGAAGAAAATGAATCATTGCAAATTGATTGATATTCTCACTATAAATAAAACCAAAGTAGGAAGTTGCAGCTTAATGGAAACATGTCTTTCAGGTACTCCTTAGAGAGACAAGATGGGAAGATTTTTGTCTTATAATATTTAAACAGGACAAAACAAATCACCATTTCATGGAACAAGATCATCTTTCATTGTAGTGTTCAAAATAAGTATAAGTAAAAGATATTGCAATGGAGATAAAAGCAATTTATAAACTGAAATCACAAAGAAGGAAATAAAGTGGAAAGAACACTGACTCTGAAGGGAAGGGACTTGACTTTAAACCTTTTCTATGCTCTTATGACCATATGACTTTAGTTAAATCACTTAACTACCCTGAGACTCATTAGTCCATAATTCAGTTCTAGGCTCTGATCATTTTTCCTGTTACAAAGGGTGAGGATATAGGGAAATTCTATTAATAGCTTATTCAGACCCTCCAAGATAAATCAATATAATTTTAATAAAATCATAAAATGATAACTTTAGAGCTAGAAGCTAGATTAGATTCCATCAAGTCCAACCCCTTCATTTAACTGGTGAGGAATTAGAACAAGTGATTTACCTGCATTCACATAGGTAATAAGTAGCAGAGCTGGGATAGAGGCACAGGTCCTCTAAGTCTAGAAATTGTGAATCCAACATAAAAGTGGTGAAAAATTGTCTCAGAATCAATACAGAACAAAGTCCAACATATTAAAAGTTATATATAAGCATCATATATATATATATATATATATATGCATATGTGTATATAGAATATAACTATCAAGAATATATTATTTAACACAAGAGTCTGGAGAAACCAGCCATGGTAAACACATGGTAAGCACACACACATGCATGCATACACACATACAGAGAGAGAGAGATTGACTGTATCTAACCTATAATATTTAATTTTTAAAGTGAAAGTCATTGCCTAAATAAATTATCTCTGTACAATGAGATGATCAAACTTCAAAATCAATATCAAATTTTTAAAAAGAATTTAACTGAATGACACAATTAAAATGTCACCAGAATAAACCATTTTAAAAAGAAGCAGCTTGATAATGAGGATTATAATCTCAGAGCTGTTCAGACCTGGGTTCCAGACCCTCCTCCAATATATACTGACTATGTGACCCAGGTTAGTATCTCAGTATTCAAGGTAATTCTCTAAAACTACAGAACTCTGATAAGGTGATGGCCTATGTTGGTTGCGTTTTCTCATTTAGAAGTTCCCAAATACTAGCATAACAGGGAACTAGTCACTAAATCCAGTCCTTATGAACACACACAGGATGCCACTGATACAATTTCCCATATGGAAGAGAAGACATAATCTATTTCTGTAAGAGTCATAATAGTTCAATAATAGTCTTTCTACCTTTTAACCATGTTACCTATAATTCTGAGAAAACTTAAGAATGAAACTGAAAGAAGAGGAAAATCAAACAGTAAGGGGGAAAATACATCAAGAATTCAAAACTCTCATTTCAATCAACAATAACTGAGTCACCATTTTGGACTCCAATATTACAGATACCAGGAATTAGCTTGAAGAAATAGAAGTGATTCTAAAGAACACAAAACTTTTTAAGGAGGACTACTCTAGGCCAAGGAAAAAGAGAAAATTCATCCTAAAGATAGCAAGATTTTGTGAACATAGATCAATTCTCAAGATGTCTCAAAGATGGTAAGAAAACAAACAGTTACAAAAAATAATTGGTGCTATTACACTGGGGAAAAAAGTGATAAGAGAAGATAGTCATTGCTACAGACCCATGAACCAACTTTTTTATTTGGGTAAAACATTTATAAGAATAATTTTCACACATATTAAGAACTTCCTTGTTGAAAATTTGAGAAGGGATCTCTGAGACTCTCACAAACAAGATTCCAAAACAGACCAAATCTTTCTGGTTAGACAGAAAGACATCGAGAAAAGATGTTTCCACTGTGTTTTGAGCTTGACAGAATAAAACACAATTTTAAAGTTATTTTTTGAAACAAAACCTCTTTATAAATGCATAGTTAAAATCATAATAGATTCTTTAAGAGATGCAATCGCAAAAAGACATAAAAGATAACGGTATATTCTCCCAAACTATGTTGCTATATCATGGAGCATGTACAGTGAGTATAAAGGCCAATATGGAAGATCAATTTCCTGGAAGTTAAATGGTCTTTAAATATTCCTGCTTTCAGATAACACTATAGTTATTGCACCAAACCCTCGAACTTGAAAATCTTCTTAAATGAGTTACATAACACCACAAAAGAGGTTGGCATAATTATCTACAGAAGAAAATAAAACAAGGTGATGAAGAATGAATAACACATCATCTATGTTATACCATTGAATGTACAACCATAGGATTGATCCATCAGTACATAAATTTTCATGAACACCGCAAATAAACAATGAACTGCATCCATAATTAAATAGGAGTCATAGAAAAATTGGATTGCAGTTTGAGATTAGCAAGCATTTTCAAAAATTGCAAGATTCTCCTTGAAACTCAAATCAGTATTAATAGAGTATTCCAAAATACTGTAAAACAAGTATTCTTCCACTATTGTTGCTTGACTGAAAATCATATTATATGATATGCCCAAAGAAAGGATGAGGACTAGAGGCTAGCTACCATGTATTACCAGTGATGAAGAGTATGCAAGATGAGGTTGAAAAGGCTATCATCAGAGAGATTTGTTTTTAAAAAGGAGGCGGGTAATGTATCAAGAGTGACAAGTAACTATCAATTGTATTCATACGTATCTAATATTAGGAGAACTACTGGAAAATTTCCATTACTTTGTTGAGGATTTCTGAGTGGACGTAGACAAGATTAGCACAAGATAAGAAGGAGCATGGGTTATGACAGTCTATACCATTGAAGGGAATTCCTGAATTAATGAGTTCACAAATCTGTTGAAGTTTGAAATTTCTTGTGAACTGGAATTTCAAACTTATGTGTCTATTATAACAATAACATTTTATAAACCATGTTCACCCTGAAGGAGTTAAGTCAACTTGATAGGAAAGCTTGCTGTGCCTGTTACTTTAAACATGGGCTTTCTTCTTCTCAGGATGGAAAATACCAGTGTCATGTGGTGTGGCAGTTACTATGGTAACTATCCTTCTTCCTTTTATTTAATAACAGTGTGAACTGGCTTTTAAATCTGAACAGCAACTTGGCCTGCTGGAGAGTAAATTGCTTCCTCACCAGGGCTCAGCACTATTATGCCCACCCTTTCTTTTCATTCTCCACCCCCACACATACATATGAACTTTATTTATAAATACTCATATGCATCCTACTTGGTGAGGGGAGTGGGCTTAGGGATGTAGCACAGTAGGGGGCATAAAATATGGAGTAACTAGTTAAGTGAGGAGAAAGGGAGAGGATTTTACATTTGCTTTTGGTACAATGAAAGAACTGGAAAAATGACACATGATATAAAACTATACCATACCTAGATTATACATGATGCCTCCTTTCCACTGATTTCCACTTTCCACTGATTCTAAGCATTTAAAGAATAGTCCCTACCTAATATTTACAAAGGTACTGTGGACATGTATTAGGGTTAGGTAGACATAGGACAATTTTAATTCATAACAAATATTAGAGGGAAAATGTCTCCATGGAATCTGAAAAGTGGCAAAGATATTAAACTTTCCACATAGGGAAATTTCAATATCCCAGGAAAATATCCAATTAACCCATCCATTACAATGTTGAATAAATGCTTTGCCATTGTTCTTCAAAAATAAATTATTTAGACCTTGAGGGGCAGCTAGGTGGTACAGTGGATACAGAACCAGTGCAGGAGTCAAGAGGACCTGAGTTCAAATCTCACCTCAGACACTTGACACTCACCAGCTGTGTGAACTTGGACAAGTCACTTAACCCCAATTGCCTCATCCTGGGTCATCTCCAGGCATCCTGATGAATATCTGGCCACTGGATTCAGATGGCTGTGGAGGAGAAGTGAGGCTGGTGACCTGCACAGCTCTCCCTCACTCAAAACAAAGTCAAGTGCAAGTCATGTCATTATTTCTCTGATGGCATGATCTTCTTAGACAACTAAGCATAAACATATACAATCAGACCTTGATACGATTAATTCATTCAGTATATCAGATCATTCATTCTTAATTCAACATCTATTTATTGAGCCCTACTATGTTCAAGACACTGCATTGTATGTGGTGGTGAGAAGACTTATGCAAAAACTAAAAAAGAGCATTTGTCCTCAAGGGTCTCATGTTAGACTGGGAACACACAAGTTTGTATGTATGTATATGATTAAAATAGCCAATAACAGTTTCCATTTGTATGATGCTTTAAAATTTTCTAAGTACTTTATTTCATCCTAGCAACAATCCTGTGAAGTAGGCATTTGGCTGTCACCATTTAAGAGAAGAAATAGAGAGACAAAGGTTAACTGACTTTCCAAAAAAAATTATTCAGCTAGTAACCGGGTGTAGATAAGAAAAAAAGGTCTTCTTGAATCCTAGTTTAGTATTCCATCCACTGGGAATTCCTCCTATGAGAACTTCCTCCAACAGTATAGACTGCAACTTCTTACAATGTAAGTGCTGTAAGTTAAGTGCTGAATAATTTTTTAAGGGAAATAAGGAATAAATGACTTCCTTAGGGTCAAACAGTTTCACTTTGTGGTGAAATATGGATAATCTCAGAATTACTCTGAGGATAAAATGAGATAATATCAAAAAATATTTCCCAAATTTGAAAGTGTTATATAAATAATAATTATTAGCTATTATTTTAGAGAAAAAAGCTCAAGTCCAGACCATCTTGATTAAAGTCTTCAGCTCTATTCATTACAATATAGTACTTTTCTGATAGCTATATAGATAAATAATACATTCTCACCCAAAGAGAAAAAAATATTAAAAGCATTAATAGTCCATGTGTGTTTGTAAGAAGTCTTCACAAAAAAAGATAGTGTTTTCTTTTATAGGTAGTGTGCAGTTGCTGGAAGTGGTATGGTTAGATGTATACTTTAGGCTACTCTTTCACGAATTTTATGGAGGATGAGTGGGAAATCAGAGAGACCAAAATGGAGATGATTTTAAGGTAATATTATGACATTCCAGCTTAAGCGGTGACATAGTATTATACAATGAAGATTCATATCTGCGTAGAGTGAAGGGAATAGATGTGGGGGATGTCGAAATAGAAATGAAAACTTGTAAGAACTAAAATAGCATATCTGAGAAATCAGCTTGCTTATATGGAATCACAGATTTTCAGTTAGAAATGACATCAAATATCCTGTAGTCCAAACCCTACCTAAAACATTTGCTTATACATCCTCCATCTAAATTTATCCATTGATAGGAATCTGACTACTTTTGATATTTGGAAAAGGATTGTTAGAAAATTTGGGAGATTTTATGAGTCAAAACCTTCTTTCCTATAATTTCCAGTTATTTAGAAAGGAAAAGAACAAGCATTGAGGTAGTTCTTAGTATATGCCAGATACTGTGCTAAGCACTTTTACAAATGCTACCTCATTTACTCTTTATTCTTTTGATAGCTATTTTGCCCTCTGGATCTAGGACTTCTGGGCAAGTTTCCTTGATGATTTCTTGGATGATGTTGTCCAGGTTCTTTTTTTTTTTTCATCTTAACTTTCTGATAGACCAGTAATCCTTAGATTTTATTTCCTGAATCTATTTTCCAGGTCAGTTGTTTTTCCAATTAGATATTTTACATTTTCTTCTGTCTTTTCATTCTTTAGATTCTGTTTGACTGATTTTTGATGTCTCATAGATTCATTAGCTTCTACTTGCCCAATTCTAATTTTATCCAACTGTTTTCTTCAGTTAACTTTTGCATCTCCTTGTTCCTTTTAAGCAGTTATTTTCACCACTTAGGTTTTGTACTTCCTTTTCCATTTGTCCAATTTTCCTTTTTAAGGAGCTATTCTCTTCAGTGAATTTTTTTTTCATATTTTTAAAATCATTGCCTGGTTTTTCTTCTGTTTCTCTAATGTGGATTTCAAAATCCTTCCAGAGCTCTTCCAAGAAGGCTCTTTGTTCTTCTGACCAATTCATATTCCCTTCTGAAGTTTCAGATAGGAGTACATTCTCAATGCTGACCTCTTTGGTAATTGTGTTTTGGTCCTTGTCCCCATAAAAAGATTCTATGGTCTTTTCTTTTCTGCTTTGTTTTTTATTCATGATAATAACCCTTTCCCTGGCTTTTAAGATATGTGCCTGTAGCACAGGGCACTCTATCCCACAGTTCTTGGGTCTAAAACTTAAGGCTTTGTGTGTTGTGGCCTCTGGTTATTCCAGGTAGAAATTAAATGCTGCAGCTTACCTGGTGCTGAGCTGGCTGGTGTTTGAAAGAAGAGATTGATTAGGTCTTTTTGACTTTCCCTGAAATTACTCTGGAGGTATCTCCTTAAGTGAGGGGAAGGGGTAATCTGGACACTAGAGGCTCCTCTGCTGAGCTAGAGTACAGACAAGATCAGTTTTCTGTGCCAGTGTCTTCCTGATTCCACTGGGGTGCTGAGGCACCCTTGCTCTCCTGGCATTGGCAGTTGCTGACTTCATTCCCCTGATGTTCAGGATCTTCACCCAGTTTGTTGAGGTGGGACTGTTTGGAACAGGTCTGACCCTCCACTTTGGCCACAGCAAGAGGAACCCTCCTTAGAGATCTTTCTAGCCTCCCATGCTGAAAGTCTGTTTACCCCTTCTGCAGCTCCCACTGTTTCAGGGTGTTTTTCCTGGGAAATAATCTCTGGGCTGGTTAAGGTCAAGAAGGTGAGGGAGATAGCAGTTACCAAGCACTCCACCCTCATGGCTCCTAGAACCAGAAATGTCTCATTTACTCCTTATTCAAGCCTTCTTTGGTCAAGCATAATGAGTTCACTCCTCTTCTATTTGATAAGCATTCAAATATTTGAAGATGGTTACACAGTACACCATAAATTTTCTCTTACCCAGACTCTAAATCTTCTTTTCCTCTACTCCCAATATTTGCATGCAAAACACAGAAGGTGACAAGAAAAAAAAAGACAAAGTTCAAAGGGAATAATATTTCAGGACTCAATGAATCTGATATTCTGGACTGCTATTTGCCTTCTTCCAACTCACATAGATTCCCATTATCAGTACTACAAATAAGAATTGACACATTGATGAAATCCTGAGACTTGGCAGAGTATGCAAACAGCAGGTGTAAATTTGTTTTTAAAAGAAAAGGGATAGCCCTGATTGCTATAAAAGAAGTCATAGAAGCCATGCCTCCCATTTGCCACTGAGCCAGGCAATGTGTTCGCAGGTGTGTGTTCATTCATATGAGTCAGCATCTGCATGGGATCTCTTGGAACATGCTGCTAATCCTTTCCTCTGATTGTATTGCTTGTTATTTTCTAGAGCTTAAAGTGATTTCCCAGTGCTTTCAAGTCTTATTAATAATCATTTAATTCTCACAACCCTGCCTTTGTACTTAACACATTCTGCTTTGCATCATAATATTTAGATGATATCTATGTCCCCTCTACTCCCAATATTCATAAGAGTGAAGCCTCTTTAAGGTTTATTTCCTCTTGCTATCCCCTGTTCTTTACACAATGCCTTTCATGCTCTAGATTGACATCCCATCCAGCCATATATCTTGGCCTTATCTTCATCTACCTGCTGCCATTTCTCTGCTGGTGACTGAGTATATCCAAACTGGACCACTATAATTAATATAATCTCACATCACATAACATAATATCATGTCATATCCTATCATGTATCATGTCTTGTGATATGAGAAGATATGAGATATGATGTGATATAATATTATCTAAGACTGGCCTTAGACCACAGACAGTGCATCAGCTTCATATTCTAGATAGCCATCTGCTTGCTATATTGCATACTCAAAATGAGGGTTTTTTTTGGGGGGGGCGGAGGGGTTTATGTCAGATAACATATATACCTTCAAGTATTTGAAGGAGTGTTTTGTGGAATGCAGTTTAGAGCTGGCTTGTTTTATTCAGTATGAAAGGGTAGAACCAGGATCAATGGATGGCTGTTCCAGAAACAAATTCAGGCTTTATGTCAAGAAAGACCAATCAACAAGCATATAATTACAAGACAATTATAATCTAAGAATTGGGGATTAAAAGAAAGAAAAATGCCACTCCTCTTCTCCTTTCCAGTAAAGGAGACATGCAAATGAGTATTCATAAGAAAGATATAGATTAAATATAGATAGACATGATATATAGAGAAATAGAGATCACAAAAATGGCGATAGTAAGAAATGCACTACCATTAAGGAAGACTGGGAAAGCAAAAATCTCTAACAATAAAATCTCTCCAAAAGTGGACTATATTGCCTTGAGAAGTGGCAGGTTTCAGTTTATTGGGGGTATGTAAGCAGAAACTAGATGATCTTTTGTATGGTATGTTATAATGAGGATTCCTTTCATACATGAATTAGGATGGATGGTCACCAGCAATTTTCCAAATCTTAGCTTCTGTGACTAGTGCTCTTACCCTGATTATTCCATTTACTACATGTATGACCTTGAGCAAGTCTTTGGTCCTTAGTAAACTCATTTGTTAAAAGAGGGAGTTGAACTAGATGTCCACTAATGTCCCTTCCTTGTTTCAATCTGTGATTCCAATGATTTTATGGCCTGAAATGAATTGATCTTAATTAAATTGAAGTGAAGTGAACCAAACTGAACTCGGTTGAATTCAATTTGCAACACCCTGGGAAACAGGTTGGACTATTATGATACTTTTTTTTTCAACAGATAAGAAAACCTTGGCTAGCAAGGCTAAATGACTTGTCCCTAGTCACACATCAAGTTAAGTTCAGAGAACTGAAAAATATAATCCAGGTCTCCTGACTCCAGTGCCTTTTCATAGTAATGCCACCTGAGGGAAGTTAGTATAACTTCTCCCATTTTAAAGATAATGAAAATATACCCTAGGCAATTCATAAAAACACAATAGTGATAGTCACTGAAAATGTGGATGTTTTTTTTTTAAACCAGCCACAGAGCATAGGAATGTACTATGCCTGTGGTAGACTGTGCAGAGTGTCCTCAGTTAGGTAGGGCAGGATCACATCAATTTAGGAATGAGTCAGAAATCCTGGACCCTGCCAAGAGAATTCTGAGGGAGCCACAAAACAAAGCAGAGCATGGCATGACAGGACAAGGAAAAAAGTCACCCCAGGAGCCATGTGGGTGAATTCCTAATTTACATTTGCCAAGTAAAAATTAATCTTTTTAAAATTTAAATTTATTTCCTATTACAGTTTAAGATCCTAACTGTTTTCTTTCCTCCCCACCCTGCACTAGAGAAGGCCATCATTTGCCATGTAGATGGACAGATAGACATAGATTGATCAACCTATCTCTGTTTATCTATCTATCTATCTCTTATTTCTAGCTAAGTCTTGGCTGCTTTATGATGGAAACAAAAATTTGGGTTGCTGGAACCATTTGGGTTAAAGAAAGTTGCAGAGTAAGTTAGATTATTTGTTAATGGACAGTCACTGGGAAGGAAAGTTTGCTGAAGAGCAAACCTTTTCTTGGGCTTTCTTGCAGCTCTGGAAATGTTGGATACAATCAGTAGATTCTTTAGCCTGTGTCTTCTGGGTTGTGATGTCTGTAGGGATTGATGGCCTTTTCTTCTCTGCCATAGCTTGGACTTAGGTTTTTTACTCCTCTATTTCTCAGAGATGGTATCTGTGTCTTTAAGAATTCTAGCATGTGACTTAGATCTGTTGTTTGTCCTTTGTTTTCTATGACACAGGGAGGTAATGCCATGACGCACAAGTGAACTGGATTTAAGTGAGGCAGGGCTGTGCAAAGTTACCAGCCTCACTTTCTCCTCCTCCAGAGTCCTCTGTGACAAGTGGCAAGATATAGATCAGGAGATGGCCCCAGATACAATGGAAAGCCTTGCATTTTTTAAGCTAAAGTCTTTTTGAGTTATCACTTTGACTGAGGCAACACACACTCAATGATTATGAAAGGAGTGAAGGAATGGTCTCTTTTACCTAATTAAAAAAAATCTCTCTGGGAGGGGAAGACCTTCAGGGTTTCTGACCAAAACAGAAACAATTGCTATTTACATTCATTCTGAGCCTATAGGGCCCAAACAATAGCCAAGTGGGGCTATTGCAGGTCAGTCAATGAGAGTCAGAGTGATTCGGGTTTAAAGCATGCTCCTGAAGAAAGAAATTTAACAGGTAAACACCAAGATAAGTTGTAAGAGGTAACAATAAGATATCATGTGTGGATGAAGGGAAAAGAAAGGAAGAGAGGAAGGAGAGAAAGGGAAAATGGGGGAAGGAGGGAAGGAGAAAGGGAAAGAAGGAAGAAACTGTGTTGTCCAACTGACTAGTTCCAGTTGGCTTCTCAGTGGGACAGTTCCTACCTCTGCACACAGAGGTTCCTTTCTTTCTTTATTTCCTTTGCTTCTTTCTCAGTTCTACATTGTAGCTCAAAGGCTAGGATCCTTTCAAATCTCCATCAGGGCTGAAAGAATTTAACCACACATTCTGGAACTTCAGTCTGTTTGGAAATCTTTATTACATTTCTATGATCTAATTACACATGCTTTCAATGTCTTCTAACTTCAGTGCCCTGGGGAAAAGCAGAAGTCATCTTCTCTCAGTTATAGTTGTGACCAATGATGAAAATAAATTTTAACAAGTCTCTCTGCTTTTTAAAATAATTTTTAACTTTCTCTAATGCAACCATGGCATAGAATCTTAGAGTTGGAGAGGACTTTAGATGTTTTCTACTCCAACTCATTCACTTTACAAATGAGGAAATTGGAGCCCAGAAAGTTTAAGTGATTGGTCCCAAGTTACAGTATTTGTAAGTCTCAAGTTACACTATTTGTAGGATAAGAACCTGAGCTTCAAACTCCAAATCTAAATTTTTGTTTTACAATATACCACACTGAAGAATTATAAATGACTCCAAAATGGGTCACTTTGCTAAGTGTGAATAAAATCGATATGTTTTTTCAAAGAGAATTTGTTAGCAAAATGATTTTAATTAATCATTTTCTTTTTCATGCTTCTTCTCATTCTTGTGTTTGAAAGTCAAATTTTCTTTTCAGCTCTAGTCTTTTCATCAAGAATGCTTGAAAGTCCTCAGTTTCATTGAAAGACCAGCTTTTCCCCTGAAGTATTATACTCAGTTTTGCTGGGTAGGTTATTCTTGGTTTTAGTCTAGCTCCTTTGACTTCTGGAATATAATATTTCATGCCCTTTGGTCCATTAATGTAAAAACTTCTAGATCTTGTGTTTTCCTGACTGTATTTCCACAATATTTGAATTGTTTCTTTCTAGCTGTTTGCAATATTTTCTCCTTGACCTGGGAACTCTGGAATTTGGCCACAATATTCCTAGAAGTTTCTTTTTTAGGATTTCTTTCAGGAGCTGATTGGTGGATTCTTTCAATTTTTATTTTGTCCCCTGGTTCTATAATATCAGGGCAGTTTTCCTTGATAATTTCATGAAAGAGGATGTCTAGGCTCTTTTTTTTGATCAAGGCTTTCAGATAGTCCCAAAATTTTTAAATTGTCTCTCCTGGATCTATTTTCCAGGTCAGTTGTTTTTCCAACGAAATATTTTATATTATCTTCCATTTTTTCATTCTTTTGGTTTTGTTTTGTGATTTTTTGGTTTCTCAGAAAGTCATTAGCCTCCATCTGTTCCATTCTAATTTTGAGAGAACTGTTTTCTTCAGTGAGCTTTTTAACCTCTTTTTCCATTTGGCTAAATCTGCTTTTTAAAGAATTCTTCTCCTCATTGGCTTTTTGAACCTCTTTTGCCAATTGAGTTAGCCTATTTTTCAAGGTGCTATTTTCTTCAGCATTTTTTTGGGTCTCCTTTATTAAAGCATTGACCCGTTTTTCATGCTTTTCTTGAATTTCTCTCATTTCTTTTCCCAGTTTTTCTTCCACCTGTCTAACTTAATTTTCAAAATCCCGTTTGAGTGCTTCCAAGGCCTGAACGCATGGCATACCTATTTCAGATGTTTGGGATACAGAGGCCTTGACTCCTATGTCTTTACCTGATGGTAAGCAGATCTCTTCCTCATCAGAGAGGAATGGCGGAATCATCTTCTCAAGAAAATAACCTTCTATGGTCTTATATTTTTTCCCTTTTCTGGGCATTTTCCCAGCCAGTTACTTGACTTATGAGAGTCCTCTCCACCCCTACCTATATCTGCCCAGCTAGTGCTTGTGGTCTGAGATTCAAATGCTGCTCCCCAGCCTCAGGGCTTTTGGTGGCAGGCCTGGCTGCTATTCAATGGGAACTTATCTGCTGGTGCTCAGGTGGGGGCAGGGCCGCCTCTCAGGCTCAGTTCCCTCAGGAGGTTTATGCAGAGATCTTTTGTAATGGAGCTGCTGCAGATCTCCTGCCTGCTTGGGGAGCCTCTGGCCGCAGTGGCCTCTGCCTCTGCTGCAGCAGCTGCCTTCAGAGGGGGTCCGGGTCCCGGAGATACCCCACTCCCCTCTCAGCCCATCTCTCTCACTGACCTGTGAGTCTGTGGGTGGAGGGACCCTCATGGTCACTGAAGATTCTGTCTCTGATGCCTGTTCAGATCTGCTTGCTCCTCTCAGTGCCAGTGGGCCAGGGCAGGGCAGGGCTCTGCAGGGCAGGGGCTGGCTCTGCTCCCGGCCAGGGCTCGATGGACCTTTGGGATCGGTTTTTCAGGGCTCTCTGTAATGGAAATCTCCTTCGCTGTGTTTCTGCGCAGCTTCCACTGTTCCAGAATTTGTCGGGAGTTCTTTTTAGAGGAAATCCATGGGCTGTGGGTTTTGGAGCTAGCAAATGTGAGTCTTTCTACTCTGCCATCTTGGCTCCGCCCCCCTAATTAATCATTTTCTACCTTGTATAAGATCCAAATACTTTTTCTAGTCTCAGATAAGTAAAATGACTCAGCAACATGGGAGCATCCAATAGAAGCATATTTTCCAATTAAGCTGAGAAAATCATGCGTGATTTTGTTTTTCTTTGTTAATTTCCACCCCATTCATTCAGGGAGGTTTTTTTTTTTAATAATAGCTTGAGGAATACAGTTTCTACTCATTATTGGACACTTCCATAAATAATGCTAACAAGATTCTACATGGACTCTTCTTTACACCCATGTTTACTCATTGCATTTGTGTCCCCCTCCTTAACCTTTCACGTTTTCCTTCCACAGATACTATTATTGCCCTTGTTTTTGTCATCTCGTTTATAAAGCGTTTCATACAACAAACTTATGAGGTAGGCATTCTACAGATGGGTTGGCATTACCCAAAAACATTGCCAAACACTTAGCCTACATTGCCTACCATACTGACAAATGTTAAAACCAAGCTAGTACAGATTAGGTAGAATTGGGAAAGGTTTCTTAAAGGAGACAATATTTGAGTTGATCTTTGAAAACTGAAGTATGTGGTCATCAGAGGCAGGACCTGGGCCTCCTTTACACCAATCTAACCCTCCAATTATTATATAAGGTTGCCTTATGGACTCTTGAATATTTATCATTTTTTAAATTGTTCTGTGACAATTTAAAAGGTTTGAGAGACAAAGTTTCTGGGTAATTAAATCATTTTATTAATAAGGTCAGCACATTATTAGTAAAATGATGGTCATTTGGCCATCTTCCTTAGACCAAAGACAGTCATAATGGTGGGGTCACATACATAAACCTTTCAAAAAGTAGGTGTTCTTGAGGGATGGTAATCAACTGATTGGATTACACAATAGAATGTGAACTATATTAAAATGAAGGGCTGAGAGTGACATCATGTCACCTTTGGACAGAGAAATTATCTCTATACAAGACCACCCACAGCTTTGGGTTACCTAGTCAAAGAATGTATATCCTACCCAAGCTTGATCTTAGGTGTTAGCTTCCACCAGGGGTCTTGAACAAGAAAATTCTATCATCTCATTATCAGCCATGTCTGAACTTATAAAATATGGACTGAATCTCCCACAAGATACTGGCTTCATCTCAAAATTAGATATTGTCTTCCCTGGGATTTCTAGTTCAACTAAAGTGACTATAGATGTGGTGTGAGGTTAAATTGGAATTGTTGTCATTGTCAGAAGTGTTGCTCTTGTACCCTCTGTTCAGGAGGCATTCACATCAGTATAAACTTTTTCCTGAGGAACTTTTATGTTCATTTTCAATTGAGACTGCTTACCAGTTGTAATTGTCTGAAAATTCTTCAGACTTTCATACCCTGATCCTCAAAGATAAGTCTGTCTTTTGTGTGTTATATGCTTGATAGATCTTGAGACTAGAAAAAGAGAAAAACAAAAAAGCCTTTGCCCTTAATGAACTTAGATTCTCCTTGGAGGGGGCATGGTATGGCATGGATATTTCTAAAGATCTGTGAAATATGAATATTGAAGAATGAAATGAGCAGAAACAGGAGAACAATTTATATGATGTCAACAAGGAAAGCTATAAGAACTATGATTAATATGATGATCATTCATGATTTTAGGAGATGAATGAGGTCCTAGTCTTCTGGTTTTATACTTCAAGAGAGAATATAAATGGTTTCAGACTGTTTCCAGATCCCAAGAGAGAGAAAGATTTTAGGAAGAATTCAACATATAGAGAAGTCAAGGAGCTCTATCATGTTCCTGCAACTAGCAAACTATAATAAAGATTTCAGGGAATTTTCCCTAAAGTGAGATCTGAGATTCTCTCTCTTAGTTGAGGTGGATCATCTTGTGTCCAGGGAAGGATCTCATTTATTTGATATATATTGTCTGATAACGTATTCTCCCATATATATACTATTCATTTTTTTTAAATTGGATGGACTGATTTCTGCAGACTCTTTTAAAGCTTTATTTTTAATTTTTCTGACTTCTTTTCTCATTTAGGACTTCTTAATTTGCATTTTAACTGCTTTCATTGTGCCACATGACATCTTCAGAAAGAAATGTTGGGAAAGCAACCCTAAAAAATTACTTAAAAAATAAAAATTTATGCTCATAGTCTCTAAATTTGTCCATCATGTATTTCTATATGATAAAAAACTATCGTCCACAACACTGCAGTTTCCATCAAGGTTTAGTTCAAACATTGCCTTTCTGTATAGTCTTACTCAATCTCAACTCTGAAGCCTTTCCTCCCCAAGAAGATCACATTCTCTTTAAAAGCCTCATTGAAATTACTATGGATCTTGAGAAGGATTTACATCTATTCCAGACAAAGGGGTAAGAAAATTACAATTTAAATATTTTTAACAAGCTGACTGAAGTTGATGTGATAAATATATGAGAACATACAGAGAGAAAGGAGATTAAGAGACCTCTAAGAGACCCCTCTAAGAGAGGGTGTTGATGAATTGTTCAGGAAAGGGAAATGAGATTTTGAATGTCGTTATGAATGTGGTAGAAAAGGAGGATATTTTGGAGATGGCATATCAAAAGAGACAGAGAGACTCTGTTTAAATATGATTGGGGGATGAAGAGGAGTAATATTACTAGTGAATATCAACATTTTGTTCTCATTGATCATAAAGGATTCCTTGGCTCTTTGATGTTGCCTAAGAAGAAAAGGAATTTAGAAGCAATTATTATGAGATTGTCTTCACCAAAGTCCTACTTCAATATACCTCATCATGTCATGGATGAGATGCTGGAGACTTGAATGCTATATCAATGAAATTGAACTCTGGAAGTTCTTACCAACCTAGAAAAGCTTTGAGTATATGCCTAGTGACAAATTATATGACTGTTGTCCAAGAACAAACCTAGCTAAATTTAGAATGGGTTCTCACCGAGGTGGCCAAAAGAGCATCTGTTCTTGAGAGATTTTGATCTTCCTAAGTGAAAGAACAACCCCCAGAAATGCAATTATTGAAGTAACATGGGAGGTGCCAGAAAAAAAAATTGATTGTGATGCTATACCACTAAAAAAGGGAGTCTAGACTAGTAGTGTTTAACTCAAAGAGAAATAGAATCCTTGAAACCCTTTAAGGGACCATGTGGGTAACATATTGACCAAGAAAACCACATATCAACCATTTCTATATTCTATTATGTTTTTTTTTTGTTATTTTGCTAGGAAGTTCACCATTATGTTTAATCTGATTTAGCCACAATCAGGAATGTTGAAAGATGCCAGACCTTGTATTTTTGACAAATCAAGACTACTATAAGAGTCTACCAAATGGTACCTCAGTACCATTCTTCTCTTCAAACTGTTTTTTCCACAGCCACCAACTGATATTCTTTAAGTATAAGCTTGACCATTTGACCACTCTCAATAATAAACTTCAATCTTATTACCTCTGGGATAAAATACAGACTTCCATGTTGACTTTAAAAGCACATCATCCTCTGATCCCCATCTATCTTTCGTGGCTGATTTTGCATGATGCCTCTTCAAACATTTGACCTGCCAGACAAAGTAGTTGATTTAGTCTTTATCATGATATCCTAACTTGTGCCTCTGTGTCCTTGTAAAATGTGCTCCCTCTATTCCTAGAATGCCTTCTTCTTCATATTGACCTCTTGGATCCTTAGATCCTTTCAAGGTTCAACTCAATGGCTGACTTTTTTAAGAAGTTTTTTTTTTTCCTGATCTTTCTTTTTATTAGTATATTGTTTTCCATCACTCCCCCTTTGTCCCCTGCAATCCCTGAAATCATTGTCTTTAAGAAAATAGAGATTATACATCTGATGTTGGAAGGAAACTAAGAAGTCATCTATTACAAACTCTTGCTATTATAAATGTGGAAACAAGCCCAGGGAGAAAAAGTGATGTGCATAAGGTGACATGAACTTTCTGTTTGTTTATTTGTGTGTATATGTGTGTGTGTGTGTGTGTGTGTCTGGGTGTATGTGAGAGATTGTATATGTAGTTTGCATATTATATATCATCATATAATAACTTATATATGTTTTATTATACATAAATTGAGTAGTATATATTTGATTTGTGTATAATTTAATCACATATACATATCTATGTTGTATTTGTCTGTCATTTCCCATCGTAACTCCTAATAGAATATAAGCTCTTTAAAGAATCTTTTGTTTTTCATTTTGTGTTCCAAAACCTACAGTGGTGGCTAGAATATTCTAAGTGCTTATGAACAAAAATTGAATATTAAATTAAATATTACAGCTAGAGGGACCTTATTTGTTATCTATTTAAATACCTCCATCTTCCAAATGAGGAACCATAGCCTCAGAAATACACAATAACTTGTCCAATGTCCCACATCAAATAAAGGACAACAAGGCCATAGATAGGTGTCCTGATTTCAAATCCATAGTTCTTTTGTTTAGTTATCACCAATACTAATTAGCCCTTTAATCCTAATAATTTTCCTAAGTATTCCCAGCATTTCTCCCCATCCCAAGCCCTCCCCATCCTGATATATAAGTCTCCTGGGCAAGATAATTGGAAATTCAACATGAGAAAAAGAAAAAGCAGAAATACTTGTTCAATGAGAACTGAAAATCTGTAAAATAAGAAGATTGGAAAAACAGGCAAAAAAGAAAATTGTTAATAACAAACAAACTCAAAACAATTAGTCCTCTATCTTAAAAGAGAGTTTTCACTTTGAGGGTGAAGAATTGACTAAGGAAGAAATTTTTTTACGTCAGGAGATTTTAACCTTTTTTTGGATGGGGTGCATGGCAAAACCTTTGTTGGAGGAAGTCAGGGGAACCCTACGGACCACTTTTTAGAATAATGTTTAAAAGAAACAAAATGTTCTTCAAAATAAAATACATATTTTTTTAATCAAAGTTCTTGGACTCAATGAAATCTATGCCTATGGATCCTAGATGAAGACTCCTTCATTTGGGTAGAGAAAACATTCATTAAAATACTATACTTTGTTTCAGGCACTATACTTAGCGTAGGGGTTACAAGTACAAGCAAACAAGATACTCCCTATTTTTGAGGAGTTTACATTCTAATACAAAATTGCAACACATTTTGGGTAGCTGCAAGGGAGTAGGTATATTAGGACAAAAGGAACAGAGTTGAATAAAAGTAAGGAAATGCTAAGAGTTCATTTTGACAAATTCATAAGGGAGAAGAAAGAGAAAGATCTTTGCAAAAATGTCGCATGAAAACAAGATAATTAAAATCAGATATTTTTGAGAAACGTTGCTGTCTTGCCATGTAAAAACTGTGAAGTTACATTATGGGCTTTATAATATTCCTTACATTGCCAGGAATCTAATTTATGAAGGAAAACCAAATGAAATAAAACACTGTGACTTAAAAAGCTCCAAGCAAATGACAACCATCTCACAACATCTCAGAGTTTTTAAAAGCATCTGCCAACCTCTGCATAAATTAATTCTATTCAGAGAGAAAAGTTGTTTTCCTGACCTTGCTCTGACTCCAAAATTCTGGAAATGTTTGTGGGGAACATTTGGCAACTGAGTAGTGCTAGCTAACTGTAGTTGCTGGCTACCTCTGGTATTTTTCTCATGGTCCCTTTCACTCCCTTCCTGAAACAAGTCTCTTTAGGTCATTTTGGAATTCTCTGAACCAACTCTTAACCACTAGGTGAAATGGATCACCCTATCTGCATCAGAAAAGGGGCTTGACCCAAGAACATGGTGGTTTCTACATATATAATGGAGAAGTGCTGTGTTGTGTAAATACTGAGCTCTTTATGACCTTTGGCATTTCAAACACTACTTACTATGTGCCAGATACTAGGCTAGTCATATCACAATTATTTGGATCCTCACAACAACCCTGGGAGATAGGTATCATCCTCACATTACAGATAAACAGGGGCAAAGAGAGGTTTTTGTGTTTTGCTCAAGATCAGACTGCTGGTAAATGTCTGAGTTTGGATTTGAACTCAGATAGCCATTTTTCTTCATAAGCAGGTATAGATTTTTTTTTTCTCAAGGGATATTTGGATGTGTGGACTACCCAAATAAAATTTAAACCTGAATCTTTACCCACTGTTGAATTTCTACCTACACTGAATCATAAATTTAGAGTGTTTCTTTAAATTTTTGTGTTTAATCCACATCTAGTCCCTCAACTTTGACACAATGGAATTGACTCTCCATGGAAACAGATGCAAGTATTTCCATGCTACATGTAGCTTTTGTTTTTGGTATAGAATGAATTTGTGGTTATTTAGGTATTTTTATTTATATCTAACTCTTTGTGACTCCATTTTGGGTTTTCTTGGCAACAATACTGTAGTGGTTTGTCATTTCCTTCTCCAGCTCATTTTGTAGATGAGGAAACTGAGGCAAACAAGGTTAAGTGACTGACCAGTGTCACACAACTAGAAAGGGTGTGAGGCAAGATTTGAATTCAAGAAGATGAGTCTTCTTCACTCCAGACTTGGCACTGTGCCACTTATCTGCCATTAGAATCAATAGGTAAATAAATATCACAAAAAAAATTGGATAAAAGACTAAAATATACATCCAAAACCTATAAATCTGCTGATCACCTAAAACCTGAAAATTTACCAGATGTTGGATCAAACTGGACTCAAGATTCTAGCAAGTACCCTATGTCTATTTAGTTCCCCACTGTTATTTCGCATTTCATTTTAAGCTCTGTGATGGCAGGGACTGTCTTTCACCAGCATTAGGGATTCAAAAGGAGGCAAAAGACAGTCCCTGCCTATGTCTCACACATAGTAGGTGATTAATAAATTACTGAATTCAGTTTAAATGAATTGAATTGAATTTGAGAGGGTGAAGGAGTAATCAGTCATTAGGTATAAAAGCAAAGATTCTGGAAGAACTCAGGACCTAGGTAGGTATCACAAAGGAAATGAAACTGGAAATGAACTGGAATTTAAAAGAGATACTTTTTCCCCTAGTCTTAGCTGTTTGGTCATTGGCAGAGACATAGAGTCAGGACTCTTACTAGCCCATTACACAACACAGGCTTGAGTGGATTAAGCAGCTGGCCCCAGCCAGAAGCAGTCTGTATGCTGTCTCTTGCTCTCCACCCTGGAGCTTGATCACAGCACCTCTCAGTCCCAGCTGCATTGCCTCCTAACACAAAGCTGCCTCTCTCCTCTTTTTTGCAGAGGTGGTTATAAAGTGAGTGGCCTCTACATAGATGGTGATCAGAGACAAGGGCACACTTACCCCAACGCTTCCTTTTGTGCCTACAGTTTTTTCAATGACTAGTTTCCACTGGGTTGCATAACTGCATCCTGGCATTCTGCCCCCAATGCCAGTATATGGTTGGCAGAACTAGTGAACTTCTTTCATTTTTCTGATTTGTAAAGGGTCCTTCTGACTCTTCTTCGCCCCATGTTCAAGTCCTGACAATAACAACTTGCATGCCTCTAGTGGTTTGCCTCATAAGGCTGCTGAATTAAAGCAATAGTTGGGGAAAACAGGCATCTGATTCCATGTTCATTATCTCAGTAAAGCCCCTGACTTTCAATCTACTAGTGCCAACTGCCAAGACATGTTTAAGAAAAATTAATACCACAGTGGCTGCTTGCTGTAAGAGCCAAATAATTAAAGAGAATGGGTTAGCTTTCTGAAGTAATACATTTTTAAAAAACACTTACATGACACATTACTAGGGCAGTAGGGCAAAGTAGCAAAGCTGCTTCCACTCCATTTTCCTGTCTAATTCTATCTCCATAGAGTCTAAACTCAGAACAGCCATTTTGTTGTATTCCCCAGTCCAGGCACTTGGGAATCACAGAACTTAAACTCACTCAACACTGAAAGAACACCGCACTCTAAACTATAAATGGCATGACTTATGGGATTTTACATACAGTCTGGCAGGAGGTAATAGTTTGTGTTGAGACAGTGACTTCTGTCCAAAGTATTTCAGAATACTAGCTTACCATACCTTGAGGAATCATTTCACCTGTCCTTGAGGTGCCTATAGTCTCTGAGGTGGAACCAGGCAGCTGTTTAAGCAGCACCCAGTAATGTTTCAAGAGAAAGTGATGGAGCATGTTGTAGTCTAGCATGCCCAGAAAGGGCAGAGGGGAAACAACAACACAGATTTTATAAGCCAACTTGGAGTTTCATTAAGAAGTTGAATCTAACTTATTATTTCAGAAAACAGTTGAATCTTGGACTATTAGAGTCCTGATTTTGAATCTCATCTCACAGATTACTCCCAGCATAATTACCCTGAATACAATGTCCTTACTTCATGAAAAAAGTGGAAATATTGTAATTTCTGTTGTCTTTATTCCACAGTGGATTTTAGTATAAATCTAAAAGTCCTTTAGGGCAAAGAGTCTTAACCATGGGTCCATAGATACATTTCAGAGGGCTGATGAACTTGAATGGGGGAAAATAGTACATATTTTTCTCTAGCCTCTAATTAAAAGTAAATATTTTCTTCAATTATGAATGTAAACCACAAATATTATTTGGAAAAGAGATCCATGGGTTTCACCAGACTACCAAAGAGATCCTTGAAACAAACAAATGAAAAAGTTAAAAAAACCTCTTTTTTGAGGATACCCAAAATGTTTATGAATCAGCCTCCCCACAAGATTCTGGACCATCTTACTTAACTGAAACTTGCACAATTTCCTATAAAATATTTGTTACCATCATCATAGTCATCATCATTATCTTAAAAAATGGACCATCTATTATGCAGAGATCATTGTGCTAGATGAGGAATGAGGTGGCCTGAGCTCAAGAGTTTATAATCTGCATGAGAGTTCTAGGTGTTCCTTTCCTACTAGATCCTTTTCCATACGAGAAGAGGAGAAAATGGCTAGCAGGAAATGCCTGGAATGACTGAGGTATTCATGAAACCAAGCCTTTGCTATATGTCTTGCCATTGAGCCCTCTAAAAGTCTGGGATCCATCATTCATTCTTTCTTTATATGCTCTGGACTCTTGAGCACTACCATATATCTTGCTTCCGGAACTTTTGGAGAACCTAGTCCTGACATCTACCGTGACACTGAGCCTTAAGGATGACCTCCAGGTCTTACCATTTTCCTTACAACTAACCCTTCCTTTATGGCTTGACTCTTCAAAAACAGGTATGCATCCTGTTTGAGGACAAGGGCTGTCTTACTTTTGTATTTGTATCACCAGTGCTTAGCATAGGGTTTGGCTTGTAGTAAATATATCATAAATGCTTTTTCATACATTCCTTCATCAAGCCAATCACTACTTTCTCTTCCCTCCCTTCCTTCCTAAAGGCTTTGTAACATCTGATAAATACCCTTGTGTATATCCTTATCTAATTTTCTCATGACTGGTGTAGACTGGTATATGTACCAATTTTCAAGAAGGGCTATGTGTGCTCTAGCTTGGTATATTTGAAAAAGGCTCCAGTTGCCTTTGCCCTCCCAAATATAAAACAACGCAACCCTTAACCACTCATATGTTCCACTATGGTAGAACATGCCAGTTTTGAGCCTACTGGCATTTCCTTTGAAAACCAAGTATCCCTTCTAAGTTCTTCAATTATTACCAGGTTATCAGCTTAATACTTTCCATTACTTATAAAGATAGGAGGTGTGCTTTCTTTGCCAGGGTTGTAATGGAATGTCAAGGTATAGCCAATAAGAGGTGAGGAGTTACCTGAGCTTATGAGTCTTTCCCAAAACCTATTTGTGAAAAAGGTTAACAAGAATGTGTCTCAAGGATGCACATAAGGAGAAAGCAACTGGAGCCTGGGAGATAAGTGCCACTGGATTAGTTTTTACAGTCCTTCTTCTTGAACTAAAAAATTCATTTAGTAGGGAAAAAATCTGTCTGCTAGACTCAGAATAGAAAACTTGAGGAACTGCCAAGTGTTTAATACACAAGAATAAATGCATGTACATATGTTGAATTTCTAATCATGTTTTTTTTCTCTTTGACAGTCCATGAGACAGAAGCTGGTAGAAACTTGACCTTAATTTCTTTTTGTCATTGGAAAAGAGTATATACCCTATGTGTGTGTATATATATATATATATATATATATATATATATATATATATACACACACACACACACACACATATATAAGTGTGTGTGTGTGTGTGCATACTTACACTTGTTGTTAACTATAAAATTTTTCTATTAATGATCTGACAGGCTAAGTTGTTTCAAGTAAGGAGAACCCGAACCACTTTGTGGAAAGCCAGATTTCCAGTGTGGTCTCTCCCATAGTTATCTGGAAGAGAAGGCTCTGCACTAAATGGGTAGATTTAGACTTTTAAAGGAAAGTGAAGACTCCTTAACAAATAGAGCTATCTAAAAGGTTGTAGTTTCTTGCCTTGTTTTCAGCCCTCAAAGGAAGCCTGGATGCCCATTGTTGGCTCTGTTATAGGAGATATTATTGTTCTTTTATGGGTGGGACTAGATAACCATTCAGGTCCTTCCAATGCTGAGAGTCCAAATGACCCAATTCTCTTTATTTAGGGATTAGTACAAAGTGAATTTATTCAGAAAGGTCTTAGGTCAGAATTTTGTTTTCAGAACCAGAAGGTTGCAATGTATCAGGCAGCACATTTATAGAATTAGATTAATAATTTTTCTTTACCTTATGCCATAATGGAAAACTAGGTGTGGCTCCAGAAGTCTACATATGTTAAAGTAGAAAACAAAGTAAGGGGGAGGGAAGGTGCTAATATCTATGAAAGCTTAGAAAATCCATTTACAATATGCTCACAAAGAGAGCATCCCAACCTCACATCTAACATCCTGAAGCAGTGTCTCATTTAATTACTGAATAAATGAAATGGTTGTAACAGACACAATGGATACCTTGTAAGAAATAGCAGTGTATCATAATACTTGGAGAAAATCAGCAGTTTCCCTTCAGTAGCTACCAAGTCTAAATCTGCTTAATGATGAGTAATCCCAGAAAAGCAATAACTTTTTAGTATTTATTCAGTACCTTCGACTTTCTTTATTAATGTTTCTGGTAGGCATAGTACTGGAAAGAATCCACATCAGGCAAAGTTAGAAGAACACTAATAAGGCAAAAAGTGACTTTTTAGATAAAATCCTAAATAAGCCAACAAAATTACAGAGATGATAAAAGAAAAATCAAGACAAAGTGTTGACGGTTTGACTTTTTAATGTGAGTGCCATCTTTTTTGGGCTTTAGAAAGGGGTAAGGTTGACCATAAGTATAATTACAAAGTAGAAATTTTTTTCATCATGTCCTGTTATCCCTTTCCATATGCCCTTTTAAAACCTTTCTTTTTCTTTTCCATGGACCCATCGTTAAAGGAATAAGGCATCTGTTTATCACTGCCACACTAAAATGCTAGATTCAGTGTGTAATTTTTCCAGGAGCATCTGAATTTTCTGAAAAGAATCTCAGTGGGACAGTAATGCTTAACACAAAAGAATAATCCAGTGTCAGGGAAATGGCAAGTAGCAGTATGAGAGAAGATGTTTTGGAACAGTTGGTCTTTGAGGAACATAATATCATAGCCCTGACAGGAACTGTGTGATAGCTATGGAATAAGGTAGAGGAAAAAAAATTTGTTTATCACTTATTATTTATCACGAAGACTCATCTCCCTAAGTTCAAATCTAGACTCAGACACTTAGTAGCTGTATGATCCTGAACTTAACCCTGTTGGTTTCAGTTTCCTCATCTGTAAAATGATCTGGAGGAGGAAATGGCAAACCACTTTAGTATCTTTGCAAGAAAACCCTAAATGTGGTCACAAAGAGTTGGACATAACTGAAAAGCAACTCTACATGATATACCAGGCATTGTGCTAAGTGCATTTGATTTTCACAACAACAGTGTGATAAAAGCTATTATTATTTTTATTTGACAGTTGAGGAAAGTGAGAACAGCAGAGGGTAGGTGAACTGAGCAAGGTGATACAGATAATGAATATCTAAGTCTGAATTTGAACTCAGATTGAACTAATTTCAGGTCCAGCATTTTATCCATTGTACCACCCAGGTACCTATGAAATTCAGCAAGGAGAGATAAATTTCACATCTCTCCACTTAGTTCTACTATGGAATACTAAGAAAATATAATATGTAATAGAGAAATCTGACATGTATCCTAATCAAGTAGTCAAGCATACCTATTTAGGGTCGAAGATAACTAGAAAATTAACAGGACATGTACAAATAAAACTATACAGTAGAGCTCTCTTTTCACTAAAATTTTTGTTAATTTTTATTGGACTTACTTTAATGATGAAATTTATCCTTCAAAATGTGGAGAAATTTAAGTACCAACTTAGGAAATAGTTCTGCACTTAATTCTCATTAACTTAGAAGAAGTGATTTCTGGGTGGTGGAAATGATGACATCCTTGGAGAAAAAAAATACAAGAAAGTTGAGCACTCACTCCATCTATGGAGTGCTGTAATAAAAGAGAAAGTAGTCTGATTTGCACCATAAATTTTTAGGGAGCAGCTTTCAAAGTTTAATGAAAAGATGGGCAGGATGTCATGTAATAAAATTCTCCAAGAGAATTCATCCCAGAAGGGATGATAAGCCCTCAAGAAAGAATTACTAAAGATGTGAAGAAATTCTCAGTGGAACATTTTAAGGAAAGGAAGAATGTCTCAAGACAAACATCTGAATGCACAGGGAATTTATCAAGCATTTTAGTTATAAAAGATAAGTACAGAAGTTGGTAAAGGCCTATAATGGAATCATAGATCTAGAATTGAAAGCAATCTCAGAGACTTACTAAACCAGCCACTTATTTTACAGGTGGAGAATCTGAAGCCCAGAGATGTTAAAATAATATGCATGAGTACAAGAGAGTAAGTATGAACATCAGGAGATGAATCTAAGTCATCTGACCCAAGAACCAATGTATTTTTTCCCAGTGTACCATTCCAGTGAAATATAAATACAGCAACATGGTATACTACTGTAAGAATAGCAACAGGAATGCCAAAGCTCAAGATATTCTCAGACTTGAGAGGACTGTTAACAACAATATTTTTAAAAAAATTATACAAGTCAAAAAGAGGATGATAAGAAAGGATTAGAATCATTTGCATATTTGAGTGCATATGTGTATATATATCTATGTGTATAGACACACATATATGCCCATACACACATGTACAGACATATTCATACACACATATGTATACATGCATGCTACATGCATGCATAATTCTTTGAATGTTATCTCATCCATTAGAATGTGAAGTTCTTCAAGTCAAAGATTGATTTTTTAATATTTCTTTATACATTAAAGTGCTTATTACAATGTCTGCCACCTAGTAAATACTTATTTAAAATAATTCTTGACCAAGTGATATAAGGTGAAGAGATAGTATTTTCAATAACATTAGGTCTATGTGATTGTATAATTCAATCATAGGTTGTTTGGTACCCTTGGAAAGACAAGAGCAATGAGCAATGCCCAGTAGTCTAATCCTAAATAAGAAATCATAGGAGCAATCAACAATTTCATCAAAGAGAATGACAAGAATGTGACAAAATAACAAAATGTAAGGGATGCACCAAAGCAATACTCAGGGGAATTTTTTCTTCTTCTTAAATGCGATCATGAATAAAACAGAGAAAGAGCAGAAAAATGAATTTGGCATGCAATTTATAAAGCCAGAAAAAGAACAAATTAATAATCCCCATTTAAATACCAAATAAGAAATTGTGAAAATCAAAGGAGAGATCAATGAAAGTGGAAATAAGAAAACTATTGAACTAAAAAAATAAAACTAAGAAGAGCTTTATAAAAAAAAACACACAATAAAATAGATGACCACTGATTAATTTGATTTTAAAAAAAGGAGACAATCCCGTTACTGGTATCAAAATTAAAAGAGCAAATTGTCCACCAATGAAGAGAAAATTAAAGCAATAATTAGGAGTCATTTTGCCCAACTGCATGTCAATAAATCTGACAACCTAACTGAAATGAATACAGATAGATAGATAAACAGACAGACAGATAGATAGATAGATAGATAGATATAGCCCAGATTAATAGAAGAGAAAATAAAATACTTAAATAACCATTTTTTTAGAAAAAGAAGTTAAACAAGTCATCAATGAACTCCTTAAGAAATATCTCTAAGGTCAGATGGATTTACAAATGAATTCTAGCAAATATCTAAAGAAGAAATCATTTCAATATTATGCAAATAATATGGAAAAATAAATGAAGAAGAGTTCTATGAAGTTCATTTTATGACAAATATGGTGCAGGCACCTAAACCAGGAAGAAACAGAGAAAGAAAATTAGAGACTAATTTTCCTAATTAATATCAATGCAAAAATTTTAAACAAAATACTAGCAAGGCAATAACAGCAATATATCACAGAATCATACACTATGATCGGATGAGATTTATGCCAGGAATGCAAGGTTGGTTCAATAAAAGGAAAACTATTAGCATAATTAACCATATCAATAGCATAACTAACAAAAATAATTTGATAATCTCAATAGATGGAGAAAAAGCATTTGACAAAACATAGCATCCACTCCTATCTAAAGAAGCAAGAAACAAACAAACAAACTAGAGAGCATAGGAATAGATGTTTTGCATAAAATGATAAGCAGGATCTATCTAAAAACATCAGTAAACATTTTATATAATGGGGATAAACTGGAAGGTTTCCCAGTAACATCAAGGTTTAAACAAGGATGCCCATTATCACCACTATTATTCAGTATCAGAAATGCTAGCTTTAGCAGTAATAAAAGAAAAAAGAAACTGAGGGAATTAGACTATAAAATGAGGAAATAAAAGTGTCACACTTTTCTAATGATATGATGGTATAGTTAGGGAATCCTAGAGAATAAACTAAAAATTTACTTGAAACAACCGCTTTTGCAAAATTGCAGGATGTTAAATAAACCAACATAAATCATCAGCATTTCTAAACATTATCAACAAAGCCTAGAAGCAAGAGATCAAAAGAGAAATTTCTTTTAAAATAATTGTAGATGATAAAAAATATTTGGAAATGCACTTGCCAAGACAAACACAAGGACTATATGAACACAATCACAAAACATTTTTTCACAAAAAATAAAATTCCATCTAAATAAATGGAAAAATATCAATTGCTCATTCGTAGGTGAACTAATGTAATAAAAATAATAATTCTGCATAAATTAATTTACTAATTTGATCCCATAACAATCAAACTACCAAAATATTACTTTATAGAGCTAGAAAAAATAATAAAAATATTGATGTAGGAGAAGAACAGGTCAAAAAATCAAAGGAATTAATGAAAAAAATACAAAGGAAGGTGGCCTAGACATACCATTTCTAAAACTATACTACAGATGAGCAATTATCAAAAGTATTTGGAACTGGCTAAGAAATAGATTGGTAGATTGGTGGAAAAGGTAGGCACATAAGACAATAGTAAATTACTATAGTAATCTTGTTTTCCTTTTTTTTTAATATATAATTTATTTTTCAGTTTTCAATATTCACTTCTACAAGAATTTGAATTCCATTTTAGGAACAACTGTCAAGTATTGTTCTTGCTACTAGGACATAAGACATACAGGTAATGGGGAATAGAAAGTTATGTGGCCCTACAGGACAAAAGAGAAGATATGGGCAAGAGAAGGGAGGGATGATAGAAGAGAGGGCAGATTGGTGATAGGGGAAATTAGAATGCTCAGTGTACTGGGGTGGGGGGAGGGGACAAATGGGGAGAAAATTTTGGAACCCAAAATGTTGTGAAAATGAATGTAAAAGTTAAATAAATAAATTTATATTAAAAAAAAGAATTTGAATTCCAAATTTTCTCCCATCTCTTCCAAATTTCCACCCAAGGACAGCATGAACCCCATCTACCCATTCTCCAGTCTATCCTTCCTTCTACAATCCCACTTCTTCATTCCCCTCCCCTCTATTTTCCTCTAGGACAAAATTTCTATACCTAATTACCTGTACATCTTATTTCCCAGTGCATAAAAAAACAATTTTTAAAATTCATTTTAAAAGCTTTGAGTTCCGTATTCTCTACCTTCCTCCCTCCTCACCCACCTTCATTGAGACAGAATGCAATTCAGTATAGGTCATACATGTGTAGCCATGTAAAACACTAAGATAACAGATATGTTGTGAAAGACAAACCATTTCCCTCTGTCCTATCCTGCCTTCCATTTATTCCATTCTCTCCCTTGACCTGCCTCCCCTCCCCCCAAAATAGTGTTTGTTATTGATTATCTCTTTCCCCAATTTGTTGTTCCTTCTATTATCTTTTCTCTCCTAACCCTAACCTCATGCCTTCCTGCTAGGTAAAATGTATTTCCATATCCAGTTGAGTGTGTGTTATTCCCTCCTTAAGGCAAATTGCATGAGAGTAAGGCTCACTTAATCACTTTCATTTCCCCCAGATCTTCTCCATTGTAAAAGTTCTTTCTTCTTTTATGTGAGATGATTTGTTACATTCTACCTCTACCTTTCTCTTTCTCCTAGTACATGCTGCTCAAAAGCAATTTTATTTTTTAAATATTCTCCCTTCATATTCAGTTAACCCTGTGCCCTCTGTGTGTATGTCTGTATACCCACACAAACACATATAGCCACACATACACACATATACATACATGTATATAATATACACATACATACACACATACACACACATATTCCCTCTTACCGAAAAAAGGTTTTATGAGTTACAAATATCATGTTTCCATGTAGGAATGTAAGGTGTTTAATGGGTTCCTTATGGCTTCTCTTTCCTGTTTACCTTTTCATGTTTCTCTTAATTCCTGTATTTGAAAGTCAAATTTTCTATTCAGCTCTCATCATTTCATCAAGAATGCTTGGAAGTCCTCCATTTCATTGAAATTCCATTCCCCACCCCACAAAAGTATGATACTCAGTTTTTCTGGGTAGATGACTCTTGGTTTTAATCCTAGCTCCTTTTGATTTCTGGAATATCATATTCCAAGCCTTACTATCCCTTGATGTAGAAGCTGCTAAATCCTGGACTATTCTTATTGTATTTCCATAATACTTAAATTGTTTCTTTCTCACTGCTTGTAATATTTTCTCTTTGACCTAGGAATTCTGAAATTTGGGTCTAACATTCCTAGGAGTTTTTCTTTTGGGATCTCTTTCAGGAGGTGATCTGTGAATTCTTTCAATTTCTATATTCCCTTCTGGTTCTATAATATTGGGGTAGTTTGATAATAGATAATTTCTTGAAAGATGATGTCTAGGTTCTTTTTGGATCATGGTTTTCAGATAGACCAACAACTTTTAAGGTATCTCTCCTAGAACTATTTTCCAGGTCAGTTGTTTGTTCAATGAGATATTTCATGTTGTCTTCCATTTTCTTTTCATTCTTTTGGTTTCTTTTTATAAATCCTTGATTTCTCATAAAGTCATTAACTTCCATATGCTGAATTTTAATTTTTAAAAATTGTTTGATTCATTGACTTTTTGGACTGTTTTTGTCATTTGGGCTAGTCTAATTTTTCAGATGTCATTTTCTTCAGTATTTTGGGGGTCTCCTTTGCAAGCTATTGGCTTATTTTTCATGATTTTCTTACATCACTCTCATTTCTCTTTCAAATTTTTCCTCTACTTTTCTTACTTGATTTTCAAAATCCTTTTTGAGATCTTCCATGTCCTGAGATCATTTTATGTTTTCCTTGGAGGCTTTGGATGTAGGATTCTTGTTCTTGTTTTCTTCCCCCAATTGTATGTATTAGTCTTCCTCTGGTTGTATGCTGTAATCTTCCTCATTTGAGAGAATGTAAAAAAATATATTTTCACCAAAACAGTAACCTTCTACAGTCTTATTTTTCCCCTTTTGGGGCATTTTCCCAGCCAATTGCTTTTGAGGTCTTTGTCAAGGTGAAGGTACACTATCCCAGAGTTTAGAGTTTTTGTGCAGCTGCTCTTTGTGATATCTCTAATGACCTGGAAGTTTTTGGTTTCTCCAGAGCAGCATAATCAAGGGAGAGGTATTTACTCCTCTCTTGGCTGAGCTCTGATCTGTGAGCAACCACAAGTACTATGGAACTGTGAGTAGGATTGATTTCCTCTCCACAGCCACCTCCAGCTGGCCACACCAGTGCTTCTCCTCTCCCCAGGACAACCACTCAGGACTGAGACCCAGATCAGTAACTCTGCCCCAACCATCTGTAGTGTGAGAGTTCCAGAACCAGCTGCTGTTGCAGCAGTGGCTGCCACTGCCCTGGGACTGGACTGACTGGACGATGTCTCCCTCTCACCCAGGTGAGAAAGCTTTCTTACTGACGTTTAAAGCTATCTTTGGCGTTTGTAGGTTGAGAAACTGGAAACCACAGCAGTTTACACAGACAAAGTCAATGCAATCAAATTAGAAGGAAAGCAGAAACTGGGGAAGCAGTTATTACAAACAGTGTTTCTGATAAAGGTCTCATTTCCAAAATATATAGGTGACTGAGTCAATATATAAGAATACAAGTAATTCCCCATTTGATAAATGGTCAAAAGATATGAATAGGCAGTTTTCAGGTGAAGAAATTAAAGTTATCTATAGTCATATAAAATGTTCTAAATTACTGTTGTTTAGAGAAATGCAAATTAAGACAATTCTTAAGTACCACCTCGCACCTATCAGATTGGTAGAAATGACATAAGAGGAAAACTATAAATATTGAAGAAGATGTGGGAATGGATTTTTTTTTTGAGTTGTGAGCTGATTCAACCATTCTGGAGAGCAATTTGAAACTACACCCAAAAGGGTAAAAAATGTGTATACCCTTTGATCCAGCAATACCATTGCTAGGTCTATATTCCAATGAGATCAAAACAGGTAGGAAAGACCCACATGTAGAAAAATATTTATAGCACCTCTTTTTCTTGTAGCAGCAAATCAGCATTTGAGGGAATGCTGGTGATTTGGGGAATGGCAGAAAAAAGTTGTGGTATATGAATATAATTGAATACTGCTGTTCCATAAGAAATGATGAACATGCAGATTTCTTGCCAAAAAAAAACCAAAACAGAATTACATGAACTGATGCTCACTAATGTAAGCATAACCAGGAAGACATTGCACATAGCAACAGTAACACCATGTGATGATTAACTATAAGAGACTTAGCTCTTCTCAACAATTTAAGACTCATGATGGAAAATGCTAGGCACATCCAGAGAAAGAAGTATGAAGTCAATGTAGATTGAAGCATACGATTTTAAGGTTCTTTTTTTTTTTTCTCAAGTCTTTTTCCTTTTGTTCTGATCCTTTTTTTGAATATAAATTTATTTATTCAACTTTTTATATTCATTTTCACAAAATTTTGGGTTCCAAATTTTCTCCCCATTTGTCCCCTCACCCACCCCAATACACTGATCATTCTAATTTCCCCTATCACCAATCTGCCCTCTCTTCTATCATCCCTCCCTTCCCTTGTCCTCATCTTCTCTTTTGTCCTGTAGGGCCAGATAACTTTCTATGCCCCATTGCCTGTATTTTTTATTTCCTAGTAGCAAGAACAATACTCAACAGTTGCTCCTAAAACCTTCAGTTCTAACTTCTCCCCATCCCTCCCTCCCCACCCATTCCCTTTGAGAAGGCAGTCAATTCAGTATAGGTCATATCTGTGTAGTTTTGCAAACGACTTCAATAACAGTCATGTTGTGTAAGGCTAACTGTATTTCCCTCCTTCCTATCCTGCCCCCTATTGTTGCTATTCTTTCTTTTGATCCTGTCCCTCCCCAAGAGTGTTCACTTCAAAGTGCTCCCTCTTCCCATTGCCCTCCCTTCCATCATCCCCCAACCCTGCTTATCTCCTTCTCCCCTACTTTCCTGCATTGTAAGATAGGTTTTCATACCAAAATTAGGGTGAATTTTATTCCTTCCTTTAGTCGAATTTGATGACAGTAAACTTCGTGGTTTTTTTTCTCAGCTCTCCTCTTTTTCCCTCCACTGAAAAGTCTCCTGCTTGCCTCTTCTATGAGAGATAATTTGCCCCATTCCATTTCACCCTCTCTCCTCCCACTCCATTTGTCTTTCACTGTTTACCTTGATTTCTTTTAAGATATGATCCCATCCTATTAAGATTCACTCTGTGTTCTCTGTCTCTGGGTGTGCGGGTATGTGTGTATGTGTGTTTGCGTGCGCACACGTGTACGTGTGTGTCTGTGTGTGTGTATGTGTGTGTGTAATCCCAAGAACTATCCAGATACTGAAAAGTTTCAAGAGTTACAAATATTGTCTTTTCATGTAGGAATGTAAACAGTTCAAGTTTGGTAAGTCCCTTAGGACTTCTCTTTGCTGCTTACTTTTTCATGCTTCTTCTTATTCTTGTGTTTGAAAGTCAAATTTTCTTTTCAGCTCTGGTCTTTTCATCAAGAATGCTTGAAAGTTCTCTATTTCATTGAAAGACCAGATTTTCCCCTGAAGTATTAAACTCGGCTTTGCTGGGTAGGTGATTCTTGGTTTTAGTCCTAGGTCCTTTGACTTCTGGAATATCTTATTCCACGCCCTTCTGTCCCTTAACATAGAAGCTTCTAGATCTTGTGTTATCCTGCTTGCATTTCCACAATACTGGAATTGTTTCTTTCTAGCTGCTTGCAATATTTTCTCCTTCACCTGGGAACTCTGGAATTTGGCCACAATGTTCCTAGGAGCTTCTCTTTTTTTGATCTCTTTCAGGCAGTGATTGGTGAATTCCTTGAATACTTATTTTGCCCTCTGGTTCTAGAATATCAGGGCAGTTTTCCTTGATAATTTCATGAAAGATGACGACTAGGCTCTTTTTTTGATCATGGCTTTCAGGTAGTCCCATAATTTTTAAATTGTCTC
>CM053770.1:133824305-133850793 GCA_028658325.1 Potorous gilbertii
CAATGAGGTCAGCACAACAACTCTGTAGACCTTCAATGCGGTAGTCAGTCTAATATCTCTTCTCTCCCTAACTTTTCTTCAGAGTTTCCCAAACACTGAGCTAGCTCTGGCAATTCGTGCATCAACCTCACAGTCAATGTGTACATCCCTGGAAAGTATACTACCAAGGTAAGTGAACCTATCCATAGCATTCAAAACTTCTCTGATGGTTCCCCATACGGATGGTGTGGTGGTGACTGATGGGGCACCTGTGTTTTCCTGGTGTTAATTATTAGGCCAAAATTAACATAGGCAGCAGAGAATTGATCCATATTTTGTTGCATCTAAACTTTAGAGGCTGCACTGAGTGTACAATCATCTGCAAACAGAAAATCATGCACCAACACTCCCTCCACTTTGGTCTTGGTTTGTAGGCTTTTCAAATTGAAAAATTTACCATCAGTACGGTAGTTGGCCTTGATGCCGTGTACATCCTCATTGAAAGCATTTGTCAACATGGCTGAAAGCATCATGCTAAAACATATGAAGAGACCATATTATAATGATAATTACAGGGAGGCCTTACATAAACTGTTGCAAAATGAAGTAAACACAGTCAGCAAAATAATATGCAAAAGGACTATAGTAATGCAAATGCAATGACCAATCTCATGACAATTAAAAGTAAATATAAGATTACAATTAATAAGCATAGCCCATAAGGAAGAGATCAGAAAAGATAATTTCTTCTACTCTTTTGCTTAGATGACACGTCCATGCATGAGGAACACTGTATATATAGTTTAATATTTTTTCCTTGTTTTGATGAGTTTGGTTGATTTTTATTCTTTTCTTCCTCTTTTTATTTAAAATAATTCCTTGCTACATAAAATGATTGTCTCTAGCAGTAAAAGGAAGTATATAGGGGAAAATTTAGATGATGACAAACCAGAAGATGAATGAAGGAAATCCAAACATAAAAATTTTTGTATTTGCTAAACAGTTCATACTCCATTTATGGAAGAGAGAAAGATGGAAGAGGGAGGGGGAGAGAGAGTAAGACAGAGGGAGACAGATAGAGAGACACACAGAGACAGAGAGAGAAGAGACACAGAAAGAGACAGGAGAGAGAGAAAGATAGGAAGACAGAGAGAGAGGGAGAGAGAGAGAGAGAGAGAGAGAGAGAGGGAGCATAGTACAAGAAAAAGATTTCTGAACACAGCATCTAAGTTTAAATTTAAATATATTGCTCCTAATAATTCTTGAGTTAGTATCCTATCAGTGAAGGAGAAAGTTAATCTCAATGCACTTACTTACAGAAGCTTTGAGATATCTGCCTTCAAATGTGTCCACTGGAATTTTCTTTAAATTCCTTTTTTTCCTGTTCAAAATGAAAAATATCAGGTTTTGTGGAAAATATGACTCTATAGCCCAACTAGTCATAAAAGGTCTTTTCATAGCCAAGTCTTCACCATGCTTGTTATTCAGAGGTAGGCTACCTGCCTGTTTATGGAAACCACCAAATTTCTTTTAATGGTTAGACTAAATACTTAAACTCAGTATGTGAATTGCAGAGAAAATCAGATTAGTGAAAAGTCAGAGAATGTTACTGAGAAAGAAAGGAAGAGAGAAAGAAAGAAAGAAAGAGAAAAAGAAATAGGAAAAAATAGAGAGGAAAATATTTTAAAATAAATCATTTTCTTCAGTGTCATTAATGGCATACATCCATCTCATATGATGACCTCTCAAGGCTTTAAATCTCTACTCTGTCTCCTGCCTTTCCCATTTTCACTTTAGTATGATGGATGTTTGCATTCTAAGAAATGATCACCTCCTGGACCAGCTTTTTTGTTGTCATTCATTCATTTCAGTTTCCTCTGACTCTCCATGACCCCATTTGGTGCTTTCTTGGCAAAGATACCGGAATAGTCTGTCATTTCCTTTTGCAACTCAAAATGAGCCAATGAAGTAAACAGGGTTAAGTGACTTGCCTGGGGTCAGTCAGCTACTACGTGTCTGAGACTGGATTTGAACTCAGGAACATGAGTCTTCCTGACTTCAGGCCCTGCATCTATCCACTGGACCACCTCACTATCCACCTGAACCAGCCTATCCTCTGGTAGACATTTACTTAAATCTCAGTTTGGAATCTGTCCTTTTTCTTTCTAGAAAGTATTGGCTACAGTAACTTTTTTAACCATCAAAAGAAGATATGGAAAATAAGAGATAAATAAGCCTTTTTGTTAACCAGCTTCACTATTTTTTTAAAATTTCGTTTGAAATGACCTCCCTTTCACTGTGTATGTATGTATGTTTACATATATGCGTGTAACCAACCATTCAAGTATCTTTGTCAAGAAAAGCTCAAGTGAGGTCATGAAGAGTTGATTGGCCATAATTGAAAAGATTCAACAGCAAATACACACACACACACACACACACACACACACACACATATATAATACGTTAAACTTCTGTTTCTGAATTTTGGGGACAAACAAAACTTTTTTCATCCAAAAGGATTTCTAAAAATAAAGTTTGGACAGAGAAAAAAGATCAAAGGCTTTATTTCCTGTCCAGTATAAACTACCCTTGGACTATCAGACCAGTTAGCATTAACCCAGATGTCTAACACAAAACTGAATGCTTATTAGTTCTAGTTTTAGCTTTGTGTCCTATAAGCATCAGATTTTCCAGGAGCTCTTATCCTCTATAGTTACATAGTAGTGTTAACATTTTATTTTTTATAGGTGATTCCAAAGGCACAATTCTTGATGAGATCTATGCTCACCAATTCCCCTACCTCTAGAAAAGATAAAAAAAAAAAACGGAAAAGGAAATTTTCTAGTAAATGGCATGACAACCTAAGAGTAAATGTTTCATACTTAAATTTGACATTTAGCATGACAGAGAACAAGTTAAAAAAAACACCTAAAATGGCCAGTTATGAAGGAAATTACCAGTGTAAGGACTAAGGCAGATATTTCTCAAATGGAATGTTGAACATGGCTAGTTATGTAAACCATCATATTTCTTGCAATGGTTAACTCTCCATATTTAAATTAAATGGATGAGTTATTGGGAAAACAATTATTTGAGTGTTGCTAAGTATTTCACATTGTTAAAAATATCTTTATTTGCATATTATGCTCTAAATAAAATTATTAATCCATCTTCCCTTAACACCTATAAGCCCCATGGATACCAGATAACAGTTTTAGAAAACAAGATTTAAAATAATAAAACAAAGCATAAAACAAATTCTGCTTCAGAAATGAACCTCTCCTGTTCTTTATTATTCCAACATTAATGCAATTATTGATAACCACTACTGAGAAATGAAAGGAATATATGGCTGGTATAATGGTCAGAGGTCAGCACTTGGGTCTTAATTCTACCACTGCAAAATACTGCCTTAGGATTAAACAGCTTCCTTCTCCCTCTATAGATCTAGTTATTCTTGGTTAGAAAGAATCTTGAATAATTCTTCAATATCATATTGAAATCTCTTATGCTTCTGTTAATACAGTAAGGCACATTAAGGGCTTATCTTTAACCCATAGAATACAGTCTGAGCTCATACAAAATCTCACAGGCCATACCTCTGAAGGCTTACCTGGTTAGGGATTGGGAACTTCAGGGAAAATTGTGTGTATGGGAAGTGAATGAATCCCCAGAGCCCTTGGAAATCTGGGACAGTTCTGTTGTACTTAAATCTCTAGCACTTAGAATAGTACATTGACTCCTCAACCTTGACCCTGAATTTCTAATGAATTGCCAATGCTTCCTATTTCTTTTTCCACAATATGTGTGAAATCTATTTTCTTCTTTGCCTATACAGATACTTCTTTATTCGTGACCCTTGCCAACTTCCACCTAGATGGTCTCCTCAGTAGTCTCCCAACTTTCTCCTTTCTCTAATCCATCCTACAAGATGCCAAAGTGATTTCCCTAAATTGCATGTGAGTCTCCTACTCAATAAATTACATATAATAATAATTAATTAATTAATAACTAAATACATTCAATAAAATAGCTACCTATTGCCTTGTGGAAGTTGCCTTGTATGGGCACAGATGGAAGTAGGCAGCCTATCCCCTAACTGTCATCTTTCAGAAGATAAAAGCAACAAGGGATGGAAGGCATCAGATCAGAGAAAGATCTTGTTCCTCTTTTCAGTGAGGCTTAATGTTACTGTATTGCCATAACTTTGAGTTCTGCATAATTAAAATCATTTGAGAAAACCACCTTCCCGGTCTATACCCAATATTCCAGCCTAATGGGTTTTTTTGGTATTCCTTCTATTAGAGTATTTGCTCTTTGACTATCTGCCCTTTTTGTTCTTGTTGCATTTTTTTTCTATCTTATGCCTTCTCTGAAATACCCCAAATCGAGAACTTTCTGTCCCCATCAATTGATCAACAAGTAGCTATGAAGTATGTGGCAGGTACTATGCTAGGCATATAAAGAATAAAATAATTCTCTAACTAAGGATGGGGAGGAAAGTAGGCAAGTATATGTAGAATCATGGAATAGAAGAGAATGGCATAAATTTAATATATAAGGACACATATTAGATACACAAATTAGTGGATTGCAAAGTAGATTTTTTTTCAGCCTAGAAACCTCTAGTATTCTAGTTAACTTGTTTCCCCTTGACAGTGATGTTGGTAGCTGCAAATCTGACATGCCTGACCTAAACCCCACCCTTCTCTATTTATAAACAAACAGACAAAACAAAACAAATTAAAAAACAAACGAACACATAAAAACCTAAACTGCTCTGATCTAGGACCCCTAGCTATAATAGACTAATGTAACCATGAACTAAGTTCTGGGACCAATCTCTTACTAGAGTAGATTTTGTCTTCCTACTACAACCTGAAGACTACATTGTCAGAGGCTACTCTGATAACTTCTCTGGTAGTATCATCTGCCCCTTTCTTTTCCTACTTATAAGTCCCTGATCCAGGGATTGCAGTTAATTGGGTTATTCTAGTATTCTTCCTTTGTTATCCCTGCTTCTCTTTACTTTGTTCACATCCACTTAAGCTATGTAGCTTTCTTTTAAATCAGAGGTTCCCAAACTTATTTGGCCTATTGCTCCCTTTTCAACAAAAATACTCATTGTCCCTCTGAAAATCTTTAACCCTTTAATTTAATTTAAAAACCTTTAATGTTTTTTAAAATATTCATCATTTTAAAAATATGGTTTTTTTCAAATCATACATTTTAAATTTAATAATTTCTTGTTTATTAATTGTTTATATAATTTGTTTTTTTTTCCTGCATTAAAATTTTGAGAATGCAACATTGGGTCAAGTAATTGTATAGTGTCATATTATAAGCAAGTCATTTCATGCATATATTCCTGCCAATGCATGCTGGATTTCCTAGCAATGTGTGCTTGCCTGCCATCACTTGCTTTTTAAGACGTATCAGCAGCATGACCACTGACCAGTTATAACTTGCATTTTGTGTGTTTATTTGAAAAACAACGTACTCACTATAATTTTAACTCTGTTACACAATGGATGAAAAATGTACAAAATTTTGTTCTCTTCTTTCCATATGCTTCCACTACCCCCTTATTTTTATTTCATCGCTCCAGTTGCACTTGAGGCTACTACCACTGCCCAGGATTGTTCCAGGGACCCCCCTCTCCAGTCCCTCAAGGGGTGGTTTTGCTTCACTTCAGGAACCTCTGCTTTAGATGAACCAAATACAAAGACCTATTATTTTCATCATTGACTGGATAATAGGATTTTTTTTTTTAGGAAAATCCCTTTAGCCTCAGCAAAGGCTGGATAAAACCAAAATTCCAGACAGAAAAACACTAGAAGCTCAGAACAATCTGTCAAATCCAGGGGTCAGGTCAGAAAGGGTCAGTGGCAGAAATTTGTTGTTCTTGTTGGTGGTGGTTGTCATTTCTTGAAGAGGGCCACGATTTCAGGAAGGTGATGCCATGGGGCAGCTAGGTGGTACAGTAGATAGAACACCAGTACAGGAGTCAAGAGGACCTGAATTCAAATCTCACCTCAGACACTTGACACTCTGTGAGTGTCCTTGGGCAAGTCACTCAACCCCAACTGCCTCATCCTGGGTCATTTCCAGTCATCCTGATGAATATCTGGTCATTGGATTCAGATGGCTCTGAAGGAAAAGTGAGACTGGTGACCTGCACAGCGCCCCCCCCCCCACTCAAAAAAACCAAGTCAAGTCCAAGTCATGTCATTAGTTCTCTGATGGCTTTGTGTTCTTCAGCAACGAAAGATAAACACACAGCCATGACTTGCAGGCGAATTGTCTTTAAGGGGGGAGAGCCATGCAACGACCTCATTTTCTCCTCTGAAGTTGTCTGGGTCCAGTGGCAAGATGTAGATCAGGACAACTGGATGTGACCTCAGATTTACTGGGAGTAGCAGAAGATAGTATTAAGGGAAAAAAAAACCAGCTACATAAAAAAGATCCACAATGTGTTCTGAGAGGCTGAAAAAAAGTAAAAATGCAGATTTTTAGCCTTCCAGACTTCAGACATCAGAAAGACAAAGAAAGTACATATAATTTCTTGAGCTCAATGGCTACACAGAAACAAGTAATCTTTAAACCAAGACAAAGCTGTCTGGTCTACTCTTCTAATTCATTCAGACTCTTTTATCAGCTGAAGGGGACCTTTCTTCTCTAGAGTCCTATTAATTTCGATGAAAATGCAAGGTAGCAAGTTGGCTCACAGACTCGCTGTTGAAAAGCTCTCTTTCATAGAATCTCAATACTGGATCGTTAGAAGTGAACGTCGACCTATACTCAAAAGGAATCACCAAACTAATGTAGCTGACAAGTCACATTTCAGCCTCAGATTGAAGCCTACCAGGAAGGGCAACCTCAAAAGGAGTTCCAATTATTACAGTTTCCTGATATGGGGATTAAATTAGAATTTTAGTAGCCTCCAGCCATTGCTCCTGCCATTGCTTCTGCCCTGTGGTTCTGAATAGATGAAGTGTAATCCCTCTTCCACAGGACACATTTCAAATACTCTATCTGGGATATACTTTCAATAATCCCCATTCTTGGAGGTTTAAACAATAGGTCTGCCTTGAATTCTCTCTTTATCTCTGCCTCCTGGATTTCCTGGCTTCTGTCAGGGCCCAGATAAAATTCCATATTCTATAAGAAATTCTTTGTTGATCTTCCTTGCTGCCTTCCATCTGCAAATGCCTACAATTCATCCTATTATTGAAAAGGAAAATTATTCATTTGGTCTTTTCACCCTGATAAATGAGCAAAAACTCAAGACAAAGAGAATTTAAACAATTTTATTGTAAGTACCTCAAGGTGGCAACACCTTTAGTGATCTTATCACCAAACTTCAGCAATGGATTCAAGGTGGGGTCAGCTTTATAGGTAAAGTTTAGATAATTCAGATAGGTCCATCTCAGTAGAAGAGGCTGAATCCTTTCCTCTCAGTTCCTCTCCAAGGTATAAGAATATGACAATTTTGCAAGTAGAGGTATGTGACAAAGAACAGGTAAGAAAAAAATTGCAGTCTAAGTATCTCCTTCTCCACCAGATTGTTCCCCAACACTGGTTGATGAGCAGGAAACAATGGGTAACAGAGTCAACATAACTTTCCACACTGTATATATATGTGTGTGTGTATGTGTGTGTGTGTGTGTGTGTGTAAGTATGTATATATATCTGTATGCATGTGTATGTATATATACACATGCATACATATACAGATATATACATACATATACATATATAAATACATACACATACATATATATATAAATGTGTGTATAATAGTACAGAAGTATCTGCATGTTATAGCCCTCATTACATTATGGTAGCCTTAACGTAGGGACTTTTTCACCTTTGTTAAATCTTCAGTGCTTAATACATTGCCTGGCATATATTAGGGATTTAATGAATTCTTCTTGACTTGACATTCAGTTGACATACATGATGACAATCCCTCTATCTACAGGTGCCATCCCCGCCTTAACCTCAAGGCCATTTCCATGCCTTCCTTGTCATTACACCTTTGGATAATGATATAACAGCCCTGAAATTCATGTTATTTCCCCTTGCATACATTTTTCAGTTAACAGTCACCCATATGTAGTTAACAAATCGTTCAACATATATATAAGTTAATTAAATATATGTTTATGTTAAACATTAAACATGATATATGTTATATTATTAGATATATATGTAATATAAAACACATATAACATTTATGTTTAATATATGTTACCCCTATATAGTTAATAAACTGTTTAAAATCATTAAGGAAATTTAAGGGAAGAGTGTTGAAATTGCCCTTAACTGGTGCATTATTTGAAACAAAATGGAAAGGCCCTGATAGAAACAAGAAACTAAATCAACCTTATCTCTAAATATTTCAGGCTTCTTCTGGTCTCTGTATAGAGGTAAAATGTATGTTATTTACCTGATGGACCACAGCATTTCCCTCAGAAGAGATGAGTTTATAATGGAAATGCTGACACATCCTCAGCCATAACAGCATGAACACACCACTTTAATAACATTTTTATTGCTGTAACATCTTTAAAAATGAAACACCTGGGACTTGTGGTCTCAAAACATTCCAGAGAAGAACCCTTTGCTTTCTGTTTCTCCCTTCATGATGGGAAAGAAGGCACTGGGCTTACTGTTACCACAATATGAGAAACAGTGGAGTTGAACCATGGTTCCATGAAGACATACCTCAAAAAGGGCATTTGTCACTTTGATTTTGAAGCCGATAGGTAGCATTAAAAAAAATAAAATAAAATAAAACAAGGAGAGGCTAAGTCTCTGAAGTGGTGTTCCAAAATGTTAATTGTGTTGCAGGGAAGGAGGAAAAAGAGTCAGATGAAAACAATTTGTCTCTGGAAAATGTGATTTTCTGGGTAGCTTTCCCTAAGCATCTGCATTACCTTTTGTATTTTGTAGGTGCATGGTAGTGTCAGTCAGGGAAGGAGGGGACAATTCTTTTATACTGGGCTCTGCTACCACCCACATCTGAATGAGTGCTTAGGCACTTCATACATCCACAACCAGGTCAGGTTGACAGGGCAGTGATACCTGCATTTTTAGCACATTTTCTCTATTCTCTCACTCATGAGAGTGTAGGAATTTCCAGGACCTTGACAGATATCCATTGGTTGATGTCTTAGGCTCTTTCCAAATGTGAAAGATGAAAAATAAAATGGAAGTATTTTACCTGGGATGGAGTTTTAGTAAAGTAAGCGAAGGAGAATTAAAATTGGATACTAGAGCCAGGTGTGTCTGTCCTTCCCTTATTCTTTCTCTCTACTTTTTTCCTTGGAAATTTTAAATACTCCCATAGAGACAGGTATTGTCTCTATGCAGAAGATTTTCCAGTATGTACTTTCCTGACTTCACTCCTGAGCTTCAGACCCACATCTCAAACTTCCTATCGGACTTGTCTAACATCGACAATTCATTAGAGCCTGAAATTCACTATGTTGGAAGCTGTGCTTATTATCTTTCTGTGTTAATTTTTTCCTCTACACTTTCTGTCTTTGACATCATCAATAAAATCTCACATTTTAAATCATGGATTTATCTCTGACTCTTTCTTCTCCCTCTTCTCTCTTATCTAGTCAGTTACGAAGTCTTATCAGCTCAACTTTTGTTACATTTATGGTGCTTTTCCTCTCCCCTCTGTTCCCATTGTCACTACTGTACAAGCCTCATCTTAGAAACAGAGGACACTAGGTAGCACAGTGGTTAGAACTCTAGCTCTGCAGTCAGGAAGGCCTGACTGCAGGCCTTCAGAAATTTGCCTGCTAAATGACTTAATTACTGTCTGCCTCAGTTTTCTCAGCTGTATAAAAGGAATAATAATACAGCCGACCTTTCATGGTTGTGGTGAAGCTCAAGCAAAAGAATTCTTAAAGTGCTTCGAGAGAAGTAAGTGCTTAACAAATATGTATTTCTTTCCTTCCAATTCTAGCTCAAGGATACTAATATCTGCTCAACTTTAATTCCATGAAGATAGTGAATGCATCTTACTTAAATTTTGATTCTTATCTAAACTTCTTTCCAATTACCTAAGAATATTTTGCGAACAGTATCTGATTAATAAGTTGTTTGTTTTCCTTGAATTCTGTGGAATGATTTTAAAAAATCATCTTTCTGTAAGACCGGATATGTTTACTGAAGTATAGAGTGAGCGATTTATTTTCCTGAGTTGCAAAGAGAATTTAACTCTAGAGACACATACATTGTATTCAAACATAGCAGTTAAAATGAGGAGTTTTAACTTCCTCTTGACATCAAACTAGTAGTCAAGGTAAATATACAGACAGACTCTGATTTATGAATAATCTGTTACAGATGTGTGGGACTTGGAATATTTTCCCAAAGAAACAATAGATGAGGCTTTTCCTGGTTTCCATCCAACCCCAAATGCTTGGCATTTATTTTATTAACAATAATAATTGCTAGCTTTGCATAGCACTTTAAAATTGACAAAGCACTCATGTGTTGCTCTCATTTAACTCTTGCCACAACTCCGTGAAGCAGGCATTATTTTTATCTCCATTTTACAGATGAATAAACTGAGATTGACAGAGACTGTGTGACTTGTTCAGAGCTGGTGAGGGTCGGAGGTAGGATTTGAAATCAAGGAAGCCAGACTCTAAGTCCAGCACTCCATGTACCTCATTATTTACCTACCTAAATGTATTTGTCTGCATATATTTAAGTTGAGTCCCCCTATAGAGTGTAAGCTGGTGGCAGGGATGAGACGATTCTATCAGTTTTTGTTTTTTACATTCCCATGCCTGCTCACAAATTACTTTTCCATCCACATTTCAATTCAGTAAATACTGATAGGAGTATTTTTAAAACACTGTCTCTGTCCTTCCTTCTCCTCCTCCTCCTTGTCCCTCTTTTTCTGTCTCACTCTGCCTCTGTCTCTGTTTCTCCCTGTCTATGTCTATCTCTGTCTTTGTCTCTGTCTCTGTCTGTCTGTCTGTCTCTCTCTCTCTCTCCCCCACCTACTCTTAAGCAAAAGTCTCAACAACTTTGCTTCCTTACTCTTGGCCTTAAGCCTTTTAATATGTCAACCTTGGAACCTCTTTTAGCTTTAATCAGGAGATCCCAGGAAGGAGGTAAATCCAGAGTCTGGCTGTTTTAAAGATTTGTTGACTTCCTTGGAAATAGCAGAATAGAACCAGCGTAGGAAGATGTGTTACCTTTGGAGGATGCCTTAGTACTAAGGAATTTTCCATTATGTGGAGTGAGAATTTTAACAGTACAAGGTAACTGCAGACTACCCCTGTTAGGGTCTTCAACAGCAGGGGAAGACACAGAGGACATTGGGATTGGGCAAATGTAATCATTCAAATGTATATGATATTTATGGTTTCATAATGCAAGAATTGTCTGTAAGGAGGAAGAGGATTTTTTATGCTAATGCTACCATCAAACAAAATCAGATTAGTTTTTTCCCCCACTAGATAGTATTTTGATTGTTTTCCAATAATATGTAAAAACAATATTTAAAATTTATTTTATATGAAATTTTGAGGTCCAAATTTTTCCCTCTCTTCCTTCTCCCTCCCTAAAACAGAAAACAATTTGATACAGGATGCATATATATATATATATATATATATATATATATATATATATATATATATACATACACACATACATGTGTGTGTGCAATCCTGTAAAACACATATCCATATTAGTCATATTGCACAGGAAGAAAGAACAAAAGGGGAAAAGTTAAAAATGAGAATATTATACTTCAAGCTATAAAATCAGACGCCATCAGTCTTTCTTTGGTTGTGGATAGCATTTTCTATCATGAGTCTTTTGAACTTTTCTTGGCTCATTCTATTGCTGAGAACAACTAAGCCAATCATAGTTGAGCCAGATTAGCTTGCTAAAATAATCATTCAGAACCTAAGAAAAATCATGTTGTATACCTGATTGTAAAAGAGGTTGTAAAGTCAGGAGGAATTGTTATTGTTTTAATCAGACTTTTCTTTATATTCTTTCTTAGATTTCAAAGAAATCCAAGTTGGGGAAACTATGATTAATTGTAGTTACTGTGACTGATACTTTACCTTTACTGGTCTCTTTATAGGATTATGTGAACTAATATTTTCAATTCTATCATTTTCATGATTTTATTGTAGTAACTGTCCATCTACCTGAAGCCATCATCAAAATGGCTGAAACATCTGGATCAGCTGTGCACTGTGAAATCTCGTAGAAACTTTCCTCATTTAGGAGAATTCATTTTGGTTAATGGTCCCATTTCTGCTGTCTAAAAGCTTATGAGTCTTGACTTTTTATATCGAGTGGACTCTATGCTTGTCTTTAAGCTATCTTTTCTCATTTTTCAGTTGTCCTAATGCTGTCACTGTCAAGTCCATTAAGAAGATGATGGAAGTGACAAAAAATAAGCCAGAAAAAATCCAAGACAGAATCAAGGTTTGTCTATTTTTACCCATTTGTTCACTCGTTTATTAATTGACTAATTGAGGCTGAGTCTATCTTACCCAGGATAGAACAGCAGGGGCTATTCATGCCCCAGTCCAACTACTGATCAGCATAGAAACTTTGACCTGCTTCATTTCTAATCTCCTTTAGGATATTACTCCCCCTGCTCCTAATGGCTTATCATATTGGGACTAGACAGTGAGGGGAGCTGATTAGCTTTAAGCCATTTTGCAGCTCAAAACTCAGAAATCAAGCAATTCACTAACCTCATGTTCCCCAATAGGAGGAATTACAGGTATATACACCCACAATGGGTCACCACTAGGGTTGAATAGTGACTACGAGGGTTATTACTATTAGATACAGAAATAAGGATACAGAGATAACAGCACATCCCTCTTCTGGCACTATATAGTTTTCTTTTTTCAATCCAGCGATAATTACATATTTTTTCTTTTCCTTCTATTTACATTTCAGGAAATGTATGATGTAATAGGTGCTGATTATAAATAGATAATACAGTATTATTGAATATGTTATATTTTTATGTCAATGTTGTACTCTCAGATGATTTTGACTTGGTTGATTTTGTTCAGTTTTTTTTCCTTTCTTTTTGTCTTTCCTAGAAAGAAAGTTAACTGGGTTGCTAAGACATGGATATGACTTAAAAACAAAAGGCATTAATAAATATATTCATGATGTAGCATATTTCAGCAGAACTTTTGCCTATAACTCCTTGAAACTTTAGATGGACTAATAATAAATTAATCTATCAGTGCTCTCAAATTATATATTTAGGTATTTAATAAATTTTAATGACACTCTTTCCTGGTCACTTAATACAGTAGAAAAATCCTTGTGCTTGAAGTAAAGAGACCTGGGTACAAATTCCATCTCCACAATTTACAGCCTGAGTCACCTTGGGCAATTCATTGGATCTCCTGAGGTCTCTTTTTCTTTGTTTACAAAATGATAGGGTTGGACTAGATAAGCTCTGAAGGCACTTCCACATCCAAATTTATAACCCTATAACCCTACTCGACAAAGATGAATGACATATAAACTGTAAGAGTCATATTAAAATTGCCATATTGAATAAAAGCCATGTTGAACTCAGTAGTCACTCAAGCTTACATTAATATAATTATAAGCTAATGCAATTGAAATATAGCATCCAGACCAGGATATTTCCGTATGATTAATTCATTTCCCTCAATTAACACCTTTCTTGGCCAAAGAGGAAAACTGCAGATTTTTACAGTTATTTGTTCCACATCATGGGGGATAAGGTTATGGTACCCCTATGAGCTTGAAAATCCACATCAAGGTTTTTGGACCTTCCGTCTTACCAAAGAAGTCTGAATTATTATGGTTTTTAAAGATGAAATATATTGATATTACACAATATTATACATATATTTTATGCATTTCTAAGTTTTTAAATTTTTTCTGTGTTATCTGTTGGTCTTAGCATGCATGCCTTCTGTGGCTTCTACTAAACTCCCCCAAAATGTCTATTTAATTTCTTTGGCCAACCTATGATGTATCAGAAATGGGATGAGGAAAGTCACAACGTGGAGGGGTTAACTGTATTTTTTTAAGTGAAATTCTAATGTCAATGCACTGATTTTTGAAATGTCTGTCTTTACAATAAGGAAACTCACTACAGCAAATAAGATGTGTGTTCATCCTTTATTGCTGAAGAAGACCATGCCATCAGAGAAATGATGACATGACTTGTACTTGAGTTTGTTTTGAGTGAGGTCACCAGCCTCATTTCTCCTCCAGTGCCATCTGAATTCAATGACCCGATATTCATCAGGATGACTGAAAATGACCCAAGATGATTCAGTTGGGGTTAAGTGATTTGCCCAAGGTCACACAACTAGTGAGTGTCAAGTGTCTGAGATAAGGTGAACTCAGGTCCTCCTGACTCCTGCACTGGTACTCTATCCACTGCACCACCTAGCTACTCTACAGTAAATAAAATATTAGCTCAATATCTCCTGGAGCACTTTCTAAAGATACAGTTATCATTCAAATGTAAAAAATGAAAATATTTTTTAAAATTCAATATTCCTAAAACTGTGTCCTGGGGCTACTTATTTTTTCTATCTGTATTTTGCCCCCTTTGGTGATTTCATTTTCCACCATGGAGGCAATTGTAATCTCCATGCTGAACATTCTCAAATCCATATATGGAGACCTAATCTTTCTCCTGGATTTTAATTTCGTATCCAACTGCTTCTTGGATGACACACAAACTCAGCACATTCAAAATGGAATTCTCCCTACTCCCGAAAGATTATTCATTCTTCAAACTTTCTATCTCGGTAGAAGAAAAGGGAAGGAAATAAACAATTACAGCATCTACCATGTGCTAAGCATCATACTAAGTGCTTTATAAATTGAGTATCACCTGAGCCCCCAATGACTCAGTAAAGCAGGTGAAATTGTTATCTTATTTTACAGTTGGGTCAACTGAGGCAAACAGAGGCTAAGTGACTTTCCCAAGGTCACAAAGCTAATAGGACACATTTGAACTTGAATCTTCCTGACTCCATCTCTAGTACTCTATCCATTGTGCCACCCAGCTGCGTTTGCCCTTCTTCTTGATCTTCCAGATTTCTAACCTTGAATTATTTTTGACTCCTCTTTCCCTTACTTCTTGTACCTCTCTATTGTGTCTTTCTTCTTTTCCACTCTCAATATCCCCAACCAGTCACTAGGACTACTGTGCTCTCATGTGTTTTTTTCTTCCTTTCTCCTATCCACACTTCACATAGGTGCCAATCTAATGCTCCTAGGGCATAGGAAGTCATTTACCAGAACAAAAACCTTTATAATCTGTCTCCCAATTCCTATGATGATAAAAATATTATCTCCCTTTCTACAATCTGATTATTCAAGCCATATTCATATTCCATCCCGTTACACACTCTACATTTCCATCCAAACTGGGCTATTCTCTGAAGTGGAATGCAACATCTTGCTTTGGTGTTTTCACGCAAGTAAATGTGTCATACATATCTAAGCTTCCTTCCTTCCTCTCAGTCTTTGAGGATTTTCATTTACCTTCAAAGGCTCCATGGAAGAACCACCAACCCTTCTGGCCTTCCCTTAGCCATTAGAATTTTCTACTCCATCAATTATTCTTATGGCTCTTTTCCAAATCTCTGCATTGTACCCTTCACCAACTAACTTGATATAGAATGTGCCAAAAATCATGGTGCAGTTTTAAACTAATATGCTTAAAGTAAATAGTTGAAAGTTTATTGGCTTAAGCTTAATAGTTTAAAGCCTATTAGTTTAAAACTGCAGCAAAATTTTTGGTACATCCTATATTACATTTAGTTTATCCATGGTTCTAAATCTATCCTCTCTCCAGGTAAAATGTAAGGTGCTTGAGAATTTCAGCAATTTTGTTTGTACCTTTCCAGCTCCAGGACCTGGTACAATGCCCTATAAAGAAGATTTTTAAAATAAGTTAAGTTGGTTGAAGGCAAGAAAATTATTATTAGTAAATAATCTGATGTCTGTAATATCTTTCATGTTCACTTAATTTCATGTCTGTAATATAGTAAAGTGGTATTTTTATATTTATATACACTTTATGATCCATTGGAGATCTTTACATGATCAGGGAATGTTTTATAGATAGACAGATAGATACATAGATAGGTAGATACATACATACATAGATAGACAAATATAGATGTATCTATATTTATAAGCTTATAGATAGATATAGATATAGATGTATGTATATGTATATGTATGTCTATATGTATATACCATATATATTTAGTGAGATAACAAAATATTTATACATATATAATATAGAGATTGTTATATAGTTCTTATAAATATATTTATAATTATAACTCAGAGTGTAAATTTTGCTATTTTAAATGACCTTACAAGTTAATGTCTATGTTGTTTTGTTTTGTTTTTTTGGACATAATTAAACATGCCTATGATTTGAGGTCAAGTTTGGAGTAAGGAACCTAACTCCAAATTATAACATTGTTCCTATAAAAATTACAATCTGTTTTGTGGTGATTCAGTTTATAACATAGTTCCCAGAAACCATTTTATTCAACAGCAAGGACAACTTGTAGTTAAAATAAATGAAAATCTTCACTGAGAACCACCTGTCAGAAATTTGTTACGTTTAGTTGCAGAATGATACGATCTGGATTCCCAACAATCGTAGGCTCTGAATATGATCCTAGAAGGTACTCATCGTTATTACGCCAAAATGATTGAGGAAGATGGGAAAGGAAGGGAAATAAAGGCCAAAGAATGCTGGCTATGTTACAGAAAGTTAGGCCAAACATATAGTGTATATAGTGTAGATTATCTATTACCCCTCACCCCTGGTTGAACTTACCCCAGGTTAAAAAATTTTCTTCTCATGACTTTCACCATACCAAAAATTTCTAAGTGCGATTTTAGCTGCACAAGGTCAATTCCAGAAAATGTCACATATTTTCTGAAGTATATATCGATTGCCTGTCTCTTCTGCCCATCTCCACCTCTTAGAAAATAAATTTCTGCCTTTGTCACTGAGACAATTTGTAGAGATTCATTTGTTCCCACTGTTTATAACCAAAATCACTACAGTCTATATCAGCGTTTAGCTCTTGCGCAGTACTAATAGCCTCTTTTTTTTTTGGTTCCCTTTAGTGTATTTTCAGGAATTATGAAACATGAGTATTTTTATCAGAGCATAATAAAAGCATTTATTGAAGAGCTTGGACCTCACTGATTCTTTCAATGGAAGGTAACATTACTATTATCTGAATGTTATTATAGCAGTTACACTGGAGTAATTTTCTCAACTGAGATGATTTCCATTTTTTGGATCAGCAGATGATTCATATCACAGCATGACTGGGGGCTTCCATGTAGGTAATAGCTGTGAAACTGAATGAAGCTCCACCTAGTTATTCAGGTATCTTGTACCAATAGGGGTAGGAAAGTCAAGGAGAGATGAAGCATGAGACAGTTGCTTCAGTGCTAGTCCTGTTTTTTCTTATTTCCTGTCTTTGATTATCATATGTAGTTTATTCACCCAACACGTGAGTTTATTATTAAATATATAATTTCCTTCTTGTTTGAAGATTAAGATTTTCAAAATGGGTATTCACATAATATGTTAATTCCTTTTTTAGTATCTAATAAATGTGTCCTGAGGTTCTGAGTCATTAAAACCTCATAACCCTTATTGCTAAGGGTAGTATCGTGATATTAAGATTAGGGGTTATCCATCTCGCTTCCATGCCCTCTTTCACTTTCTCACCTAACCCTGAGTCAACAGAGCTCTTTGGTAATTCCACTGGAGACTAGTTAAGAGTAAAGAAAAAGGTTAAAATAGTTTTGCAACTTATTAGCAGCTGGGTATTATGGGGTTTGAAGATTACCAAAAAAAAATTTGGAAATTGGCTCTAGATTTCAGCTACCTATGCTATTAATAAACCATTTTATAGACGAAGATTCTATCAATCTACAAGCCTGAGATAATATTATTGATCCAAGCAGTTAGTAAACATTTCTTAAATGACACTATGTGCCAGACAGTAGGTGGAACAGTGGTAGAGGGCTGGATTTATCTTCCTTAGTTCAAAACTGGCCTCAAACACTTACTACCTGTACAGCACTGAGCAAACCACTTAACCCTTTTGCCTCAGTTTCCTCATTTGTTAAATGAACTGGAAAAGAAAATGGCAAACCACTCCAGTATCTTTGACAAGAAAACCCCCAAAAGAGGTCATGAAGCATCAGACACAACTGAAACATTACTAAACAGCACTGTGTTAAGTTCTGAGTAATGAAGAAGGGCAAAAGCCAGTTTCTGCCTTCAAAAAATTACATAAAAAATAGGTGTGAAAAGCTATATACAGGATAAATTATTAGAAAATATTCAAGTAATTAAGAATTAAGAAGAATTGGGAGAGCCTTCCTACAAAAGATGAAATTTTAGCTAAGACTTGAAGGAAGCCATAGAAGTTTGGAAGTGGAGCATTCCAGATATAGGGGGCAACAAAAGAAAATGCAAGGATCCATGAAGACCTTATTCAGAAAATAGAAGGGAAGTCCATATCAGTGGATTGAGGAGTACGTGGGCATAGGGCAAATGTAAGGTATAAGAGGACATTACTTCCTAGAGGCTGCTGTACCCTAAAAGACTTGAAGTCCCTCAAAATCATAGACTGCTTGAAAATTATATTCCAAGCTGTGGCTTGTGCCATTGTTGATTATTATACTGCTACTGTGAATAATACAGCAAGGTTTGTGAACTAAAATCTTACTTGTCAACTAGAAAAGAATAACTGTGGTTAAAGTGATGAGACCTACAATGCAACTTCATTAGAATCACAAGATTTAGAATTGGAAGGAATTTTAGCTGTCATCCAGGCCAATCTAATCTTGAGAATTTCACATATGTAAACTTAGAAATGGAGCAAAATGGTGCAATCAGTGCATTTCTAATTCACTTGTTTTTGTGAATCAAGAAATGTCTCATTTGAAATCAGTAGAAATGAGTTTGAATTTCACTGCTATTACTATAGGAGTGTTCCCCAAATCTATCTGTTTTGTACCAATTTTCTATGTACCTATATAGGGCTATTTTGTTTCCCTCTGTTGGAAAGTAAGCTTCTTCAGGCCAGCAACTGATATGCTTTTGTCTTCATATCCCCAGAAACAAGAAATATCTGGCAGAGCAGAAGAGTTTAATAAATACTTGATGACAGGAATGGGGTGGGGCAAAGCAAAGATGGCAGAGAGAAACCAGGAAGTTGCCTATGCTCTCCCCAGATTCCCTTGGAAACATTAAATCAAACCTCTAAAAAGATTCCTGGAGTGACAGAATCCATAAAATGAAACAATTCCACAGCATCCACAATAACTTAGAAATACTTCAGGAGAAGTCTGTCTCTCTTGTGTAAAAGGGGAGGGTAGCCCATCACAGATGAGATCTGGGCAAACCTATAGGAGATTCTTAGTCACAGCACTGATCAAAAAAGGAGAGTCTGAAGTTCTGGCTCAACAGGGCAGTGGCAGAGCCGACCAGTTGTAAGGTCTATAGCCCCAGGACAGGAGTAAATCTGCCATACCTGAAACCTAGGGTACAATAAGTACAACTGGAGTGGACCATCCTAGCTCAAAGGACAAGCTACCAGCCCCAAAGGCCCCAGTTCAGAAAGACAATGACCAGGCCTCTGACCCCACCACAAGAATTGTACCACTTGTGTCCCAGTAATAGAGTTCAATTTTAAGATGTGGGCAAAAAACAAAAAGGAGCACTGACCATAGAAAGCTACTCTGGCAACAGGAAAGATCAAAATGCAAACTCAGAAGATGGTGGGAATGTCAAAATATGAAGCCTCAAAGGGAATATGAATTGGCTTCAAGTCCTAAAAGTCCTCTTGGAAGAGCTTAAAAAGTATTTTTTAAAAATCCAGTAAGAAAGATAGAACAAAAATTTGAAAAAATACAAGAGTTATATAAGAAAAATATGCACAAAGAGCAAACAGAAAAGGAAGCACAAAAATTGAATAAAGAAAAAAATTCCTTAAGAAATAGAATTGCACAACTGGGGAAAATGCACTGAAGATTACAACTCCATTAAAAGAATAGGCAAAATGGAAAAAGTAGCACACAAGTTGGGTTAAATGGAACCTAATGACTCTATGAGACTTTGAAAATCAGTTAAAACAAAAATCAAAAGAATGAAAAAAAATAGAAGTGTAAAACACCTCATAGAAAAAACAACTGACCTGAATTATCAGAATTATCATGTCAAGAAGAAAATGCTGCAAGCAACCAGCGAGAAATAGCTCAAAAACCAAGAATCCCCCACCCAGCAAAAATGAGTATAGTACTTCAGGGAAAAAAATGGAATTTCAATGGAATAGTGGACTTCCAAGCATTCTTTTTAAAAAACATGAAAAGGTAAACAGGAAAGAGAAGTCTTAAGGAGCTCATTAAAATTGAACTCTTTACATTCCTACATGGAAAGATGTAATTTGCAACCCATGAGACCTTTTTAAATATTAGGGTAGTTAGAAGGAAAAGAAAAAACTCATGGGATCCAATAAGGTTAAACAGTGTACTCCCTATATGGGAAAATGATGCTCATAACTTGAGAACTTTATCTCTATTAGGGCAGTTAGAAGGAGTATACTTAGGCACAGAATGTGGATCCAAGTTGACTTTGATGTGATGATAAAAATCAATTAAGGAGTAAAAAAAATGGTACTGGCAGAAGAGCAAAAGGGGAGGCAGAATGGAGTAATTATATCACAAGAACAGACTTGAAAGAGCTATTACAGTAAGGGAAAAGAAAGGAGAGATGAGCAGCGTTTGAGCCTTATACTCATTGGATTTTACACAAAGAGGCAATAACATACATGCTCAGGTGGGTAGAGAAATATTTGTTACTCAAGAGGGAAGTAGGAAGAGAAAGGGAAAAGAGAAGGGAGGTGGGACTGACAGAAGGGAGGGAAGGAAAACACTGGTGAGGAGGTTCAGTGTGAAAGAAAAGTACAGAAAAGGAGAAAATAGGATGGAGGGAAATACACAGTACTTAATCATAATTGTTAATGTAAATGGGATAAACTATCCTATAAAATGAAATCAGAAAGCAGATTGGACTGAAAACCAGAATCCTACAATATATTGTTTACAAGAAACACATGTGAAGCAGACACACACACACACACACACACACACACACACACAAAGAGTAAAGGTAAAAGACTGGAGCATAATATATTATGCTTCAGCTGAATTTAAAAAAAAAAGGAAGGATAGCAATTCACATCCTCAACAAAGCAAAAGTGAAAAACATATCCAATTAAAAGAGACAAAAAAGGAAACTACATCTGAGTAAATGGTATTGTAGATGATGAAGTAGTATCAATACTAAACATATACGTACCAAGTGATATTGCATCTAAATTCTTGGTGGACAAGTTAAATATTATAGGAAGAAATAGACAGCAAACCTATGCTAGTATGGGGCCTCAGCCCCCTGATCATCCCAGAACTGGATAAATCTAACCACAAATTAACAAGAAGGAAATTATGGAGGTGAATGGAATTCTAGAAAAGTTAAATATGATAGACTTCTGGAGAAAACTGAATAGGGCTAGAAAGGAATATACCTTTCTCTCAGTAGTACATGTCACCATGTATTAGGGCATCAAAACCTTGCAATCAAATGCAAAAAAGCAGAAATATTAAATGAATTCTTTTCATATCACAAGACAATAACATTAGTTGTAATAAAAGGTTACGAAAAGATATACTAAAAACTTGTTGGAAACTAAATTAACTAATCCTCAGTAATAGTAGGTCAACCAACAAATCATAGAAACAATCAGCAATTTCATCAAAGAGAATGATTATAAATTCATCTGAAAGAACAAAAACTCAAGAATATCATGAGAATTAGTGAGAAAAAAATACAAAGGAAGGTGACCTAGCCATAACAGATTTAAAACCATGTTATTAAACAACAATCATCAAAACTATTTTGCACTGACTGGGAAATAGAGTGGTGGTTCAGTAGAATAGATTAAATACCCAAGACACAGTAGTAAATGATTATATTAATCTACTGTTTGATAAAGATTGCAAAGATTCGAGCTCCAGGGATTAGAACTGTCAAAAACTGCTGGGAAAACTGGAAAATAATATGGCAAAGACACAGGCAAAGATCAGCACCTCACGCCGTGCACCAAGAGAAGTATGGGCACGTGATGTAGACATAAAGTATCATAAGATAATTGGAAGAACAAGGAATAGTTCACCCGACAGATATATGGAGAAGGTAGAATTTATGACCAAACAAGCTACAGAGAACATTTTGAAATGCAAAATGGATAATTTTGATTGCATTTAATTAAAAAACTTTCACACACACACATATACTCAACACTATCAAGAAAGGAAGGAAAGCAGAAGCTAGGGAATGATTTTTACTGTCAGTGCTTCTGATAAAGGCCCCATTTTTAAAAATATAAAGAGAATTGAGTCAAATTTGTAAGAATATAAGTCATTCCTCAATTGATAAAGGGTGAAAGGATATGAAGGCATTTTTCAAATGAAGAAATTAAAACTATCTATAGGCATATGAAATATACTCTAAATCACTATTGATGAGAAAATGCAAATTAATTCTTCTCTGAGGTATCACCTCATACCTATCAGATTGACTAATATGATAGAAAATGTGGGGAAATTGTAACACTAATACGTTGGCAGTGAAGTTGTAAACTGATCCAACCACTCTGGAGAGCAATTAGGAACTATGCCTGAAGGGCAATAAAACTGTACATCACCATTGATCCAGGCCTACTGCTACTTGGTCTGTATCCCAAAGAGATCTTAAAAAAGAGAAAAGGAACTACATGTGCAAGCATATTTATAGCAGTTTTTTGTTGTTGTTGTTGTATCAAAGAATTAGAAGCTGAGGTGATGCCCTCTAGTTGGAGAATTAGCTGAACAAGTTGAAGGATATTAATGTAATGGAATATTGTTTTTCTATAAGAAATGATGAGCAGGTGATTTCAGAAACCTTATTTCAGAAAAATCTGCACTTATATGAACTGATGCTGAGTAAAGTGAGCAGAAGTAGGATAACATTATCCATGGTGACAGCAACATCGTGTTACGTTCTGCTATGAGTGACATAGCTCTTCTCATCAATACAATGATCCAAAACAATTCTAAAGGACCTATAAAGAAAATTCTATCCACATCCAGAGAAAGTACTAAGGACTCTGAATGAATTAACAAAGCATACCATTTTCACTTTTATTTTGTTTTTTGTGCCTTTTCTTTTTTGTTCTGTTTCTTCTTTTAGAACATGTATAATGTGGAACTGTATTTACATAATTGCACATATATAACTTAGATCAGCTCACTTGCTATCTTAGGCATGGGAGAGAGGGAGAAAAAATTTGAAACCCAGAAACTTACAAACATGAATGTTGAAAACTATCCTTAAATGTAATTGGAAAAATAATGTACTGTTTGCAATAAATAATTTATGTAAAATAAATATTTTTATTTATATGCTAAATAATTATTTAGTAAAAATGAATATTAAAAATTAAGTTTAAAATTTAAAAATAAAAAATAAATAATTTATACTAAAAAATTACTTGCTGATGGTTGATTGATTGACAGATCAAAGTTAATTCATTTGATTTCACTGATTGTAAGATTTCTGCTCCACAAAACTGGAGTAATATCACATGTATCAATAACATCATTGAAGAAGATTGGTTCAAATGAGTAGCAGTTGAAAATGTGAAGTTTTTTTCTATCTGCATGGCATGTAGAAATATGACCAATCATCACATACTCACTCATGTCCTCCAACTTGGAGAAAGTTGTTTAATAAACTCCTTCCTTCTCCTCACCAAAATTGCCATTATCAGAGAATTCTGGGAAGACACTATGGTAGGTCAGACAACTTTTGGCTCTTTAAGCATCCCCCACAGTGCCTCAGAGCACCAGAAATAAACATGGAGCAGAACAGTTGTCTTCCTATGTCAATTTGAGAAAGGTCCAGGAAAGTCCTGACTGTCAGGGGCAGAAATTTGACCTGAATGAAGTGCAAACAACCCTGCAGAATCAAAAAATAACAAGCCTTGGGGGCAAGTGGGTTGAGAGGCAGCCTCAACCTCAGAAACTTTCATCTCACAGATAGTATTGGGGTTTGGTGGCTGAGTAGGAGAAGACCAAAGAACCTTCCACTGTTCAAGGACCCAAAGCACAGCTGTGCTGACCAGAGGTTTCTTGGGTTCTTACTGCAAGGAGAAAAGACTAGTACACATCTGGTTAGTGCAGTAGCAAGGGTCAGGAACCCTATTGGCAGCACTTGTTAGGAGAACAAAGTTCTTAGTTTCACTTCTGGAACAGAGGACAACTGTAGTTTTCAGCCTCTGGAGGGACCATGAAGGATTAAGATCATTTATGGAACACAGTGACTATGTACCTTACCTGTAGCTTAGGAGTAAAAAGGAAGAGTGAGGAAGAAGGAAAGAGGCCCTTAGACCTGAGAAAATAGTAGTAAGAAAGAACTGAGGTTGGGGGCACCATTCCACATACCTCAGGACTACAACTTGATTACACTAATAGGTACTAAAAACAAAATGAAACAAACAAATAAAAATGAGTAAGCAAAGGAGAAAGAACCCAGTCTTTGATAGCTTCTGTGGGGATAGAGAACATCTGGGTTGATATTCTGATGGTCCTGTAAAAGTCACTCTTTTTTGAATAGGAAATGTCAAATGGTCTCAAACACAAAAAGAGTTCTTGGAAAAACTTTAGAAAAGGACCCTAAATATCTAATAAGAGACACTGAGGAAAAAATTTGAAAAAAATAAGAGCAATCCAAGAAAACCAAGAAAATTATGGAACAAAAATCAATCAACTGGAAATAGAGAGTCAAAAAATGAAGGAAGAAAATAATTCCTTGAATCCTAGAATTGGGCAAGGGAAAGCTAATGACATTCTAAGATACCAAGAATGAAAAAATAGTAGAGAAAGTGAAACATCTCATCAGATAAACTACTGACCTAGAGAACAGATAGAGGGGAAAGAGTATGAGTACTTGAACTACCTAAAAAAGAAGTTTATGCAATATGACAAGAAATTATCAAGGAAAATTTCCCTGAAGTTCTAGAACAAGAAAGCAAAGTAGAAATAGAAAAAAAAATCCACTTGTTACCACTTGAAAGGAGGAAATCAACCCAGGAGAAAAACTTACAGGGATATCACAGTTAAGTTTCAAACTTCCCAGGTTAAGGAGATAATATTGAAAGCAATAAGAAAAAAAAAATATTATGGAGCTACAATAAGGATTACACAAGACTTAGCAGCTGCTATTTTGACAGACTATAGGTCTTGGAATACTATATTCCATAGAGCAAAACAGTTGGGGTTAGGACCAAGAGTAACTTACCAAAGTTAAGTATAATTCTGAATGAAAACAAAATGGATATTTAAGGAACTCAAAGACTTTCAGCTTTTTGTGACAAAACTTTCATAGCTTAAGGGAAAACTAGATGCGTTATATCTACAAGAAATAGAAGGTGAACATTAAAGAGCACTTGTAAGGGACTCAATAAGGTCAAATTGTTTATTTCATATATGAGAAAATTTTATCAGTACTCATGATTGTAATCGTTATTTGGACAGTTTGAAAGAAATGGGTGGACTGAACTGAGTGTGATGGGGCGATTCTAAAAAATAAAACTGTAGGGAGAAATAAAAGAGTACTTATCTCATACAAATAAGGCATAAAAGGAAATATTGAAACAGGAGAAGCCAGTAGAGGGGAGGCTGGGTAATGAACTCTCTGTGAGCATGTATGTATAAGTACAGGTATAAACATCTAACTTACACAAAGAAATAAGAAGGCAAGGGGATAGGGTGGGGTGAGAGGATAAGGAAGGGATGCTTAGAGGAGTGGGTAGGTTAAGGAATAGGATGGCAAGGTAGGAGGTAGAAGTGAAAAAGAAGAGTAAGGAGAGCTAGGGAAAGTCGAGTGAGAAGGATAGTGAGGAAAAACAGGAAGGAAGAAAATACACAAGTAATTTTAGCTTAGAATGTGAATGGGATGAATTTTTTTTTTTTTTTGATTCTAAAACTTTACGTTCCAGTTTTTCCCCATCCCTCCCTCCCCACCCATTCCCTTTGGAAAGGCAGGCAATTCAATGTAGGCCATATCTGTGTAGTTTTGCAAATGACTTCCATAATAGTCGTGTTGTGTAAGACTAACTATATTTCGTTCCATCCTATTCTGCCCCCCATTGTTTCTATTCTGTCTTTTCATCCTGTCCCTCCCCGAGTGTTGATTTCAAGTTGCTCCCTCCTTCCATTGCCCTCCCTTCCATCATCCCCCCACTACCCTGCTTATCTCCTTCTCCCCCAATTTCCTATGCTGTAAGATAGGTTTTCATACCAAAATGATTGTGGATTTTATTCCTTC
>CM053770.1:133851293-133926621 GCA_028658325.1 Potorous gilbertii
GTTTTTTTCCCTTTTCTGGGCATTTTCCCAGCCAGTTACTTGATTTCTAAGAGTCCTCTCTACCCCTGGCCTAAATCCGCCTAGCCAGTGCTTGGGGTCTCAGATTCAAATGCTGCTCCGCAGCCTCAGGGCTTTTGGCGGCAGGCCTGAGTGCTCTTCAATGGGAGCTTATCTGCTGGTTCTCAGGTGGGGGCAGGGTCGCCTCTCAGGCTCAGTTCCCTCAGGGGGTTTATACAGAGATCCTTTGTAATGGAGCTGGGGTGGAGCTCCAGCCCGCTCTGGGAGTTTCTGGCCGAGCTGCCTCTGCTTCTGCCGCAGAGGCCGCTTCCCAGGGGGTCTGAGTCCCGGAGATCCCCCGCTCCCCTCTCAGCCTGTCTCTCTCACTGACCTGTGCGTCTGTGGGTGGAGGGACCTTCGTGGCCGCCCGGAGATTCAAGAGTCTGCCGCCTACTGGGCTCTGCTGGCTCCTCTCAATGCCGCGTGGCCGGGGCGGGGGAGGGGAGCGTTCGGCCGGGCAGGACTTCGCTCCTGTCCTGGGTACCTTTGCGGTTGGTTTTTCAGGGCTCTCTGCAACGGAAATCTCCTTCACTGTGTTGCTGCGCGGCTTCCACTGTTCCAGAATTTGTCAGGAGTTCTTTTTACAGGAAATCTATGGGCTGTGGGTTCGGACCTAGCATAGGTGAGTCTTTCTACTCCGCCATCTTGGCTCCCTCTCATGAATGGGATGAATTTACCCATAAAAGGGAAATATTAAAAATTTGAATTCAGTAACTTGTTGCTCTCAGGAAACATTATTAAAATGAAAGTTAAGGTATAAAACTGGGGACAGTAGACATAATCTCAGAAAAATGTTAAAATTAAAATTTATTTAATTAAAAGTAAAAAGAAATAAACTGCACTATTATTCAACATTGTTTTAGACCATTTAGAATATTTAAACAGAATAAAATATTTAAGCATGTATCTACCGAAACAGACACAAGAATCATGTGAACATAATCATAAAACATATTGTATACAAATAAATTCAAATTTAAATAACTGAATATTTATTGCTCAAGGGTAGGGAAAGTCAGTATATTTTTTTAAATCACAATTTTAACTAAGAAATCTACTTATTCAATGTCATTGCAATTAAATTACTAAAAACTTATTTTATTGAGTTACAAAAAAATAACTGTTCATTTGGAAGAACAAAAGGTCCTGAACTTCAAAGAAACCAAGGGGGAAAACATGTAAAGGAAGTAAATTCAGCAATATCAGGCCTCAAATTATATAATAAGGTGACAGCATTATTGAAGTGTAAAAATGATCATTTTAATTGCTTCAAATTAAAAATTTCTTGTATAAATAAAGCCTATGTAGTCAAGAACAAAAAGAATGCAGAAAATTGGGGGAAAACTTTCATTGTGCAATCTCTCCCATTGGATATGATTGGGTGGGCATAGTGCTATGGTATAGGAAATGATCTGGTTGTTCTAGAAAAACACGGAATTATGAAGGAGGATGCTATGAAGGAGGAAGGATAAACAGATGACAAGAGGAAATAAGCATGGCATGGTCATGTATACATGTGTATACATGTATACATGTGTACGTGTATGTGTATATGCATGGTTATGGACACACATGTATGTGTATGAGTTTTCATGCACACACATGTGTGCACTTACACACATGTGTATGTATAGGTGTATATTTATAGATGTATATCTTTATACATATATATGTAGATGTCTACAGATATCTACATATCTCAGAATGTAGATGTCTACAGATATCTACACATATATATCCTTAATTATAATTTCCTTTAAGGTTGGGGGAGGGCAAAATAATATTTAAAAGTGCACAGCAGAGAGCCAAAGAAAGGGAACAAGGAAGCAAAGAAAAGATGGGCAGTTTTGAAAGCAATGTGTAATATTTATTATATAGATTTTCTTGAAATGGAAATGTATTCTTTTATTTTGAATCCTCTCTTATGGCAATGTTGTTTTTTCTTTTTTTGTATTTAAGTTTAAAATAGAAAAAAATACCAAAAAATGTTCCATTATCCCTAATATGAAAAAGCAAAGAAAGTTCCAGCTTTCATCAAGTCAGATAATATTATTGGCCTGGATGCAAGATGATAGTTATAGAATTTTTTCAAGGAAACTCATTTTCTTTTTCTCCCATCACACATGACTTTATTAACCTCAGCATGGTATGTTTGAGTAAAAAGTGAAAGCTGTTATATACAAGTTTCTCTGCAGCTTGCTTAAAAAATACTAGATGATATAACAACATCTAATGGGCTGTATGTGCATGTTAGGAGACAGGGGATTGAACATATCTGAGGAACAATATGTCCCACTGTCATTTTTTTTTCCTTTGAATGTTTTGTTAGGCTCACAAAATTCCTTACTTGAGAAACAGGTAAGAATGATAACCACTCAAGGTGATGGGATGTATATAGGGAAGAAATGTTGCGCTGAACAATAGCTTTTGGGAGGGCAAAGGGGGACAAAATGGCTTAGTAGCTTGTTCTTACAATAACACCAGGTTACCTAAGTGCTGAGGATTTATAGTAACTTTTGAGTTATGGGTCTGCTAATGTTTTTTATAAGTGCCATCTGGTGCTTGAATCAGAAAAGTGCACTAAAATTTACTTGTAATGAATAACTATCTTGTATCCTCCAGGGAGTATAATATGTAGGTGATTGAATGTAGTCTAAAAAAAAATGTACGGAGGCAGGCTCACATTGTGGATTTTGTGGATTTTTCACAGAAATGAGATCCAGTCGCTAATGTCTAAAACTGTGGCTGATCATGACAATACTTTTTGTGAAGAAAGGTACCAAGGTGTGGTGGAAATTGACCCAGAGTTGGAAAAAACCTGGGTTCAAATATCATCTTTTCCATGTGCTAACTGGGTGAACTAGAACAAACCCATTAGTCTTCCCGAGTCTCATTTCTGTCATTCATAAAATGAGGACAATTCATGCAGTGGTTTTGAGGATCAGGTAAGACATTGCATATAAGGTACTAAGTAAACATCTGGTATTAACTTGTGTTCAAGGGAAGCTGATCTCCATCTGGAGGTATATGAAGTAAGGAGAGTGCGTGGTTGGTTTGAACTGCTTTCCTCTCAACAGGTACAAAGGCAAAGATGACGTCTGGAAAATACTCTATTACCATCTTGTATCTATATTCTGTGCAAAGTCATAAAACATGCACTTCCACAGAATCCCTTCTCCTCTTTTCTTCCCCAGAATCATTTCAACAATCACATCAGCTACCATGGCTTTACAATGCTTTACTTTATGGACACTTTGATCCAGGGTGATTGACCTTGCCATTCCTCACCAATGCCATTCCACCTCTCATCTGTATACCTTTGCACATCTCAGAATGCAGATCAGAAATTCATTTTCACTTTATCTTTACCTTTTAAAATCTCTAGTTTCATTGAAAGTTCAGTTCAAACATAAAGAAATGTGTTTAGACAATGGTAAGTATTTTTGGAGAGGATTCTTATCATCTGGGTGGATCAAGAAAGTTTTTATGGAGATGAATTTCTTTATGTTTGAACTGAGTTGCATTGCTATTGCACCATAAAAAGTCATGAATATTAGGAATCCAGGAAAACATTAGAAGGCTTATATGAAATGATGTAGAATGCCAAAGCAGGAGAACAACACAATAGCTACAATATGCTGAATGAAAATGGTAGAGAAAAGACTTAGGGAATCACCTCCGAGAACTAGTTGTATTATAATATCCCAATGTAGAGGTCCCAAAGACTATTCATCCTTCTCCTGGAACCTTTGCTTTTCCCACTATTAAATCTGCCATTGCCTGAAGCATCTTGCCTTTGCCAAACATTGAAATGAGTGGGATGCAGGTAGGTTTTCAACCATGATAATTCAGTAAGTCCTCACTTGCCACTTGAATGTTTTACTTTCAAACAGCATTACACTGGGGGCAGTCTATTCAATGACATTTAGATCTGTGACAAAAGTTTATTGCCAAAGACTCACTATAAATTCAAATTTATTTGCCCCTAAACCAATGTTTATTACCAGTTTCACTTTCTGGCATATCATGATGCTAAACTCACACCTTTAAGCAACTACTGTGAATTCAGTGTAAAACTGCAGGAAAACAAATAAAGTTAGAGAAAACCTTCAATTGCTGTCAATTAATCTTTAATCAGCTTTTGTTTTGGAGCAAATATTCTCAGCCTTAAATCAGCTCTTATATTGACTGACAATTCAAGGATCACTTTTTTTCTTACTAGGAGTTGGGGTAAGTTCCATTATCTCTAATATGGATGAAATAACAACTGGTGTTCCTCACTTGGTAGTATGTTTTGTGAATTTAATAACGCATCTGTAGAAAAGCTTTCTTGTGATAGCGTAGATCCAAAGTTAGAAGGGAATTCAGAAGTCATCTCATACTACTCTCTCATTTTACAGATGAGGACACTGAGACCCAGAGATGATTTCTTTCCCCAGACCACAAAGGCCGATATTGACAGAGCCAGAATTTGAATTCAGACCTTGTAAAATCCGTGTTAAGGTATAAAGTTTGTTTTGTTTTGTTTTTTTCCCACTGAACTGTGCACTGCACTAAATATATAATACACATTACCAACACAATTCACTTGTCTTTGTATTTTATTTTATTGAGGATGGGGGCTTGGACCTGTGATCCAATTATTTAGTCAATAACCACTTCTTAAGCACTTGCTATTTGCAAGTCATTCAGCTTTGAACTAGAATAACAAAATAACAATGTGTAGGAGATTCTCAGTGAGGAATCTTCCTTACTGAAATTGTTCATTTTCAACAACTGAAAGCATTCATGAGTGGCCTGGGGATATGAAGAAGTAAAATGACTTGCCCTGGATCTTTCCATCTAATGATTGTCTCAGACGAGATGTGATCACATGTGTCTTCTTAACTCTGTGGCTAGCTTTTTATTCCCTACAGCATAATATCACTATTCTTTCTTTTCAGTTCTTTTTACTCCTTATCTTTATGACTCCATTAATCTCCCATGTTATTAGAGAATCAATGGAGCTTTTATTTCTGTTAATGTGGGGATGTCTAAACATGTAAAGCTTTTGTTATTCAGAGAATACTGTTTCTCTTCTCAGCTTAATGTATTTCCTAGTCCTAGCCTCTTCCATCTAAAAGCTTCTGTTTACTTCAAGAGAAACAGGAGTGTGTTGGACCTGTCTTCTTCTTTACTCCCTATACTCACAGAGGAACATTACAATGCAGATAGGTAGCCTTTCTACCCAATGGAAGGAAATCCTGAAAAATTTCCCATAATGTTTTTGGGAGCCCTGCAGTGTTTAGCAACAAGAATTAGCATGCATAGCCTTCCTACCAATTTAGTGGAGGTTGAATTTGCCTACACATGTTCCCCAAGTTAATACTATATAGGATATTTACAAAGAAGAAAGAGTAGCTGAGACATACAGACTCATGGGATGTGAGATCCAAGAAAGTGCCAGAAATCAAATCCATGCCCACAAGTGTTTACATATAAAAACTCACAGTGTAGCCTATCAACAAGAGGAATAGAGGTCCTAATGCAGGGGGGAGAGAGTTCCTTTACAAATATTTCATTTTATCCTCACAACAATACAAGGAGGTAGATCTTGTTACTATTCTCATTTCGGAATTGAGGAAACTGAAGCAAACAGAGTTAAATAATGTCCCAAGCATCACACAAACTCTTTGAACATATTTGAATACAGACTTTCATGACTCTAGATCCAACTCTCTATCCACTGAGCCACTGAAGTGCCTCATCCAAAATGCCAAATGCAAGAATATAGCTCACATATAACTTTCTCTTTGTTAGAGAAGGCAGCTAGGTCTAGAGTCAGAAAGACATCTTCTTGACCTCAAATATGTCCTCAGGCACTAACTTGCTATGTGCCCTCTGGGCTAATCAATTAACCCTTTTTGCCTCAGTTTTGTCAGCTGTACAATGAGCTGGAGAAGGAAATGCCAAATCATTCCAAAATCCTTGCCAAGAAAACCCGAAATGGCATCACAACGAGTCAGGTACAACTTAAAATGAATAAACAGTAACAATAGCTTAGTCAAAGAGAAACTTGTACCTTCTGATTCCCAGTCAAAAGATTCCTGATGAATAAAAATGGGGAAAAGAAATTAAAACATAAGTCACAGAATATATTTGAAATCTCCTGGATTATGTGGCAAGTATGGTATGAAATACAATAATAATTTTCTCAATTACTGAACACTTTTATACCATGTTTCTTTCTCAAAACTGACTGGTTCACTCTTGGACACCACAATACTCCCACCTCTCCCAAGTTCTTTAAAAAGAAAAGTGATTTCCTTTTAAGGGGTTATGTGGAATAAGGTCCATTAATGCAAGTCTTTTTGTATAGAAGAGGGATAAGTAATACTTAGAAAATATGCCAGAGAAATAGCAGTGCTCTGTGTCTACCTTTCACACAGATAGGAAAAAACTCTTTACAAACATCAATCAAGATAATCTCCCAAACACACCTGTGAGGTAGTCAAATTGCAGTCCCTATTTCCAGGAAGATAAATTTGTAGCCCAGAAAGGTTAAGTAATTTGTACAAGGTCAAAAAGACCAGATCTGTGTCTACATTCACTCAGGAGGTCAGCACATGGAACGGATCAGAGAAATGAGAATCTGGGTTATTGTTCTGGGCACTTAGATAAGAGAATGATAAGAGCTTTAGAAATATAATATCTAGATAGATTAAAATCCCCATGCACTACCCCCATGTACTTTGTGGAATGTGTTCTAATTCATACCATTTGTCTAGATGTTAAATCTGTCCAAGTTTAATGTCTGGAAAGACCTCCAACTCCCATTCATAATAGGTTTTGTGGTCCTATACCCATCTTGCTTTACAAATGGGGCTACATTTATTATCTCATCTTTCCTTTCAAACAAACTGCTTGATACTCTAATAATTCTCCATGTGGTACCCTTAATTCCCTTCCAAGTTTCAGTTGTGGCCGTTTTATCATACTTTTCCCTTTATTATTGTAGCTCTATCCTGTTTTCTTTCAAAGGTTTTAAATTTGTATGCAAACCCTCAGGGTCATATATCTTACCCTTGATTCAGGCATATAGTTCCCGTTGAGTTCAGTGAAAGAGCTGTATGAGGATTGAGGGCAAGGTATAGCCCTAAGAAAAATGGACTAGAATATCCATCTGGTTAGAGAGCACTATTAGAGACTCTGATAGAGATATTAGGAGAAACAGAAAGGTGGCATTATCTGTGTGAATTTCATCCCCAGATGTGACTAAAACAAGAGCTGAAGCAAGCTGCTTATCTCTTGCTTTAAGGAATGCTAACAGCAAAATGGGAAGGATTTGAAAGAATTTCTCAACAGCAAAATTTTACTCCGGAGACTATTTCTTTGAGTAGATTCTGGCTCCTTAAATTAAAAATGGAATTAAGCCATTTCCATGTGCATTCACTCCTCCCCTGCCAGCATCCTCAAATCACCTGCACTAGCAATTCAAATGTGGGACCTTGCTGAAAAATGCTTTCTTTCACTGTCATCAATAGGAATCAGAAATTAGATCACTCTTTGCAAAATTTTGCTCAAGATTTCTGTATGAGGCATCTATACCCTCACTAAACCACCTACACTAGGTGGCATGTTTATTTCTTTAATGGCTTAACTCCAAATATAATAGGACAGCCATATTCAAGACTTGACTTCTAGAGATCATGGTGGTATGGAAGAGTGGGTATTGAATAATCCTTTACAATTTTGGAATTCTATCTTAGAGACTGAGCTGTTGTGATGAGTGAGTGCAAACTCATTTAACTCCCTAGATCCAACCCAACACAGACCAGAAATACATATCCTACTTAGAAAAAATAAAACACAAAGCGAAGTCCTATGTGGACATTTTGTCATCTCCCCTGCCAGTCAGGTTGTACTCTCCCTTACCCCTACTACTTCCCATTCGTCAATCTCTTACTTTGGCAGCAGTAATAAAATCAGTATGTCCATTGTTACTGGAAAGCTTAAGACAAATAACTGCCATACGGTCCCATTCATAAAACTCTCTCACTGGCTATCTTTCCCCAAGAGTTGCCTCTCTTTTATTACAATAATTCTACAATATTAGAATGACATTACTATACTCTAATATAAGTAATGTGGCACCCTAAAAAGTTAAAGTTCCAAGCCCAGGTTCCTAGAGGAAAGGGATTATCTCACTCTTCTATTCCCATCCTTTACATATATAGTAGAATGTTTAATAAATACTTATTAATTGCTTGAGTAAATGCTTTTCCATTTATTCATTCATCACAAATTTCGATAGCGAATAGACCTCAGAGACAGATAGACTGACCTTTATTATGCACATGAGGAAATTGAGGTCTGCCAATTTTATGCTGTTGTTATTGTTTTTCAGCCATGTCCAATTCTTTGTGACCCAATTTTTGAGATTTGTTGGCAAATATACTAGGGTGGTTTGCAATTCCTTCTCCAGCTCTTATTGTAGTTGAGGAATTGAGCAAAATTGGATTAAGTGACTTTCCCAGGGTCAAACAACTAATAAGCATGAGTCAGGATTTGAACTTGTAAAGATGAGTCTTCCTGATTTTAATCCCAGTGTTGCATTCATTGCACCACCTAACGGCTGCAGTTAAATATGTAGAAATAAGAAGCCATAAAAATGGTAAAAAATAATACAAAAAATAAACGTGGTAAGAGAAATAGTCTTAGTCACAAGCAGTATGTTATTTCTTAATGAATCAAACCTTCCTTTTCTCCAGCATTCAATTGTAATATTCACATACTGTTTACATTTTTTCTTTTTTTACTTAATAGTATTTTATTTTTCCAATTATATATAAAGATAGTTTCCACATCAATTTTTATAAGATTTTGAGTTTCAATTTTTTTCCCCTCCCTCTCTCCTTCTAACCTCCCCTTCCCAATCTGCAAGATATCAAGCAATCTGACATAGGTTATAGCTATACACTCATGTTAAACATATTTTCACCTTAGTTATATTGTGAAAAAAAAGAACAAAAAGATAAAAAAACTGTTTACATTTAATAAGAGTAATATGGCATCTCCACAAGGTAATGTACTCCTGGACTGGCAGCCAGATAGCACAGTGGATAGAGTACTTGACCTAGAGTCAGGAAGACTCATGTTTCTCAGTTCAAATCTGGTCACAGCAACTTGCTAGCTACATGACCCTGGATAAGTCACCTGTTCCTTATATGTAAAATGAGATAAAGAAGAAAATGACAAACCCCTCCAGTATCTTTATTAAGAAAACCCAAAAGGGGTCATGAAGAGTTTGAAAACAACTGAAAAACAGAACAACAGAAAACTGAGACTTCATTACGAAGGGCAGAGCTTCTAGAAATAGGGAGTAGGGATTCCTATTCCTATGGGAAGATGCTCTACCCTTGTCAGACTTAATGTGGAGTATGGTGTTCAATTCTAGATGCCATGGTTTAATAAGGATATTGACAAACTAGAGAACATCCAGAGGAGTTTGGACACATTGACCACCATCATGGTAAAGAGGTTAAAGTTCATGATATTAAGATTAATTGAAAGAACTGGATCAGTTTAGCCAATAAAAGAGAAGTGTGTGAATGTGTATGGATGGATACAGAGGCAAAAATAAAGAGAGGAATGATAGCTGTGCTTAGGTAATGGAAGATAGTACCTGTGGAGGAGGAATTACATTTATTTTCTTTGGCTCCAAAAGGCAGAATCAGGAAGAACGCATAGAAGTTGCAATCTAGTAAGTTTACGCTTGATGTCAGGAAAAATTTTCTTACAGCTCTGTCTGAAAGTGAAGTGGCTTGTCTTGAGAGGTGATGAGATCACCCTCTTCAGAGATCTTTAAGAAAAGACTGGTCACCATTTGTTGAGTATATTACATTGAGGATTGTTTTGTCAATAGGTAGGAGATAATGGCTGTTGAGACCTCTTTTCTGCAATTCTGTGAAATATTTTCCCACAGTTCTTCATGACCTTAATTTATGAATCTCAAGGTTTTAGGTCATAATAGAAAAACTGTAGAATTATGGAATCACAACATCTCAGACTTCAGAGGGATGCCAAAGATCACCTGGAACAAACTGTAGTTGAGTGATATTCGTAAGAAAAATATTCCTGACATCTAGCTTGCCCTGAAAGATCTCTAGTGGAGAAGAACTCAGTCCTTTTGAACCCTCACATTCTACTTTTGGACAGCCCTAGTTGTCAGGAAAGTTTTTCCTGATAATTAGCTGGAATCTATCATTCTGTAGCAGACAATGCTCATAGTTCTTACTCCTAAGATCATGAAAAACATGTCTAAAGCCTTTTCTCGCACAACTATCCTCAAACATATGAAGGCAACTATTCTCACCCCCAAAATATCCCCTTCTGTAGGTGAAATATTATTTATTCTTAGTTAATTCTCATAAAGAATGGTTTTGAGGACTCTCTCCATACTGGGCAAAATCTCTGGCTGTGCATTTAGTACATGGGGGAAGAAAAATCTCCAAAGTGATGCCTGGAACTGAATGTAACATTTTCATGTTAATCTATCTGGTATAACTGGGAAGTAATAGATGCAGTTCAAAACTGCATCACCTGTCAAATTTTCAATATGATATCACTGGACATCAACAAACACTACAAATTGCAGTTTGATTTGTTTTATTTTTTAATTGTCTAAACTAAATAAAGTAGTGAAGAAAAATGTTAGTAATCAAGATCAAAATTAAGGTGTGTCACATATATGTTTTCTTTTTTTCAGAGAACTAGTTGTTAAATATTTACCAGCACCCACCTAGATCAGAATTATAACATTCTTTGTTCTATGAATCGTACTTAACACTAGAAGGAGCAGGTGTGCCTAGTGAAGCAAAATTAAAAAAAATAATTTTATTAAAATGTACTATAATGTATCTGTGCAAATGCATTTAAGATACAAGTAATTATAATTTTTACTCAAAATTTTCATTCTATTTTCTCTATTTTCGTAGCTTTCTGAATTAAAAAAATGCAATTTTGTTCTTTGAGGCATTCTTAAATTCAATATAGTCTCAAACTAATAGGTACATATAGGTCTTAGGCTAGTTGGCTTAACTCCATTAAAACTATTAGGTGACTTTCATTTGATTATTACCTAGTCATAGGTGATTATGTGTGTATTTCTGCAGTTTTATAAAATGTAGAGCTTCACATTTGTCCTTATCAATTTTCCCCTTATTCTATTCAATCTTCTTAGACTACTGAAACTTTTTTCAGCCATAACAGGCTGTACAATGTGTTAGCTTTCCTTGACAATATCAGGTCATCTAAACATTTGATAAACATGCCTTCATGTCTTCATTTAGTTCATTGATAAGAATCTTGAACAGATTAAGGTCTCATATTCAACTAAATGTTTCCTACTGTATTATCTGCCACTGGTTGTCAAATTTCTTTATTGAAATATAGCTTCTTTACGTGTATATTATGTACTCCCTGCCTTGTACATATTCTGTAACTCTTGGTTAAAAGGAGTTTCCTTTCCATCTTTAATATGGAATCTTGTCATCCTAGTTATGGGGTAAGAAGATGCTATGGTAGATAGAGTACTCATCTTCTTGAAATCTAATCCGTCCTCAGATGTTTAGTAACTATATGATCCTAGTCAAATCACTTAGCCTATTTGCCTCAGTTTCCCCATCTATAGAATGAACTGGGGAAGGAAATGGCAAAGTATTCCTTTATCTTTACCAGGAAAACCCCAAACAGTAATGAAAAGTCAGACACAATGAAAAATGACTAAACAACAACAACAGTCATAAATTACATACTGCCAAATCTCAATGATAGTTTAGAGGTTGAATTTGCTTTTTTGTGTCAATATCTGCAGTGCATTAAAAAAAAAAGTTCTACATAATTACACATCACTGAATCTATACCACACATTTGTGTCTAGACATACAAGATATGAATGTCTTTATTGCTGAATTACTGGGCCTCTCCATTTCTATTTCTTTTTTGTATGCCACACCAGCTACTTGAAGTTAGTTTAGCAGTTGGATTTCAGTTACATTTGTTATATAGCAATTATATTTATTCCTTCCACTTCACCCAAACATTTTCTTTTGTTTATTTAAAAGGCTCAAGATTCAAATCTTCAGATTAGTTTATACTCTTTTTTTATCCCCATTAAATACTAGGCACCATTAGTCAAAGCCTGTCTTGTTTGGTTGGTTTTTTATGATTTTAATCTTTGATCTAAAAATCTAAATCTCACTATGTCTTCTTTGCTATTTTAGGTATGGAACAACATTTTTACAGTCAGCCTACATTTTTTAAAGTCTCATTTATGGAAAAAAATGGATTTTTATGGATTTCCTGTATAATTGATATCAAATGATGAATAATTTATTTGTATTGACATTTTGCATTAGATTTAAAGCTTCTCAGGGAGAAAGTTGTTATGTAATTTACTTTATGTTTCCAACAGTATTGAACAATTGATAAGCATTTATTATCAACTATTAGGTACCCAAGAATTGTGCTAGACCCTGGGGTTATAAAGACAAAAATAAAACAGTTCTTGCCATTTATGAGCTTACTTACTATTAAGGAGGATAATGGGGATACACGTATCTATTTTGTGTGTGTGCATGTGTGTGTATGTATATAAATATACATATATATATGCACAAAATAAATACAAGACAGTTGAAGGGGTGAAGGTACACTCAACTGAAGGTGCAAAGAGAATCAGAAAAGGTCTTATGTAGGAGGTGGCATGTGGACTTAGCTTTCAAAGGAATTATGAGTTCTCAGAATTACAGGTGAGAAGGTTCTAGTCTAGGAACAATATACATTAATAAGTACTGTTTAATAAAAGAAAGATTATGGATACATCCATCTCCGACACCTAGAATACACTGCTTCCTTGTTTTTTTTTTTCCCACTGAGCAGATTTTTTTTGTTTTCCTTCAAGGTTCAGCTTAGGACCTACTTTCTCTATGTAACCTTGTTGATTTCCCATTGTGATAGATCTTTCTCCCTCATTAAATTACCTAGTATTATCTTTATTTGCATGTATCCCCCAGAAATAGAGTTCAACCTTCATGAGAGGAAAACAGTTTGATTGTATATTTATCTCACTAGTGTCTAGCACTGAGCTTGCACAAAGAAGTGCTCTATAAATGATTGTTGAGTTGAATTAAACTAAGGAATATTGCAATTTAGTTTCATTATTTAGTTAAATGTCAAGAAAATGAAGGGTAGGGAATACTAGTGTTGCAATAGATCTTCCATTAATTTTAGCAATTTTTGAGAAAAATTTTTATAACATGAAGAAGGATCATGAGATACCTAGATGTAACATGTAACAACTGAAAAAAAAATTTAAGTGGGCATCTTGTATAGAATTTAATTGGGTATGCAAACAAAATGTTGAGAACCATTTCATTGCATTGATGAAGAGCTATAGATCATAGAACCAGTAAGAATCTAAGCAACATTGGAATCAATATCCACCAAGGAAAAGAAGGAAGAGAGATATTTTCCAGAGAAATACATCCCTTTTTGGTCTCTAGGATTAGTAGAGTTCTATTAAAATGACAAATTAAACCAAATATTTAAAAATAAAAAGGAATAAAAACTTCTATATTCTTCTCCTAAAGCATATTATTTCTAGAGGTAGAATAAGATTACCCAGCACTTTATTTTAGCATGTCTCTTTTTACCAGTGAAGAAACTGAGATACAGAAAAGTTAAGTGATACATTTCAAATCACACAAGAAAACTGGTTAAAAACCTTAGTTTTCAGTTTCCTGATTCAGAACTGGGATGATAACCTATATCATAGCATCATGGTGACATCAAAAATTGAAGAAAATAGAAGAAAAGTTAAAAGGTAGAATTAATCTCAAATATTATTGTTTTTGTTGATATATCTCAAATAAATTTACATTAATTTATTATGACAAACTAAGCCTTATTGATCTAATATAATAAGCTTTTATTGACACAGAATGTTCCTGAATAAATATTGAAATTTATCTTCCAAACTGAGACCAAAACTGTATGCAGTCCCAAGTTTACAAGATTTCATAGGTTCATAAAATTTTAAAACCAGCCTCCTTATTGTTTTCTGAGACCTAAAGACCTTAAGTGATTTGTCTTAGGATATAATCTTCAATCACTTTATAGCTATTATTTTCCTCCTGCCTCCATCCAAACATGCCCATGTCTCCCCAGTCCTTACAAAACCCTCCATCTGATCCATCCATTACTGCTAGCCATTGTCTCATTTCTCCTGCTTTTTTGTTTTTGCCTAAAATCCTTGAGAAATTCATCTACAATAGATGCCTCTACTTCTTTTCCTCATACTGTTTTTAACTCTCTGGAGTCTGCTTTCCAACCTCTTCATTCAACATAAAATGCTCTCTGCAAAGTTACTAAAACTCTCTTAATTACCATATCTAATGTTTTCATATTCCCCTCAATCTTCATCCTTCTTGATCTCTCTGTAACCTTTAACATTATTGGTTACCCTCTTCTCTTTGACACTCTCTTCTCTCTTGGTTTTTGTGACATCCCTCTCCCCTGATTCTCCTTAGCTGATCCTTTCTTCTCAGGCTCCACTGTTGGATCCTCATCTAAGACATGCCTCCCAAATGTGCGTATAGCTCAAACTCTGTCTTTGGTCCTCTTCTTTTCACCCTATAAATTATTTCATTTGTTGATTTCATTAAGCCTCAAGGATTCAAATATAATATCTGTGCTGATGATACCTATATCCAGCCTGATATAGGCCATCTCTGATGACCTCCAGACTTTACATCTCAAATTGCTTATCTCTAACTGAGTATACAGGAGACATACTAAATTCAACATGTCTAAAACTATACTTAAAATTTTTTCTCCCCAAATTCCTTCCCTTCCTAAATTCCCACTTACTTTCCAAGGTACTACTGAGAGGCTAAGGCTCTGGACCCTCTTCCCATTTTAAACTTCTGAACTTTCACACACGGACCAGTTCCTGGCATTTGCCTCTGACCATTCTGTTACCCTGACCCAGCTCAGTCCTTCATTGTCTGTGGTCTACTACCTCAGGCTATTTCCTGAAGTTTCAATTCTCTTTTACCCCTAATCCAACCAACCTTCAATTCATCCTTTATCACTTCCAGTTCACCCCAGGCTATTCAACCCTCCTTATCCCAGAGTTACCTCAGCCTACTGGCCCCTCCTAGATCACATCCAGATATTCTCATGGCCTTTTGTGCATCAAAGGTTCCTTTTGTCCCCCACTAAATGCCTCAGATTCTTAAAATCTGGTCAATAGCACAGACTTGCTAGGAATCTTGCCCACCCCAACCACAGTTTTAATAAACCTTATCTCTGACTGAAAGAAGACGTAAATTCAGGGCAGACCCATGCCTTTTGTCCTTGAATTTCAGAGTTCCCAGCACCCAGCACATACTAGCACACCACCACCAATCTCCCAGTCATCTAGCATTATAATCCAGGTGCTATTCTCAACTCCCATACCTCTCATATCCAACCTATCGGCACGTTCTGTTGATCCTACATTTGAAACACTTATCGTATATGTCTTTTTCTCTCCTCTCATGTTGCCACCACCCCAGAGGAGGCCTTCAGTATCTCATTTTTGAATCATTTAAACAGTCTGCTTATTAGTCTCCTGGACTCCAGTCTTACCCCACAAAAGACCATCCTCCACACAGTTGTCAAATAGATCTTCCTAAACCATCCTCTTAAAGGCCTGACCTTATTAACTTTTTACTCAATAAAATCAAGATCAAATGTGCAATCTTTTCTTTTTTTTTGACTTTCAAAGCTCTTCATAAACTGACCCCTTTCTCTTTTTCTTATCTCTTTACACTTTATAATCTGCTCACAGTGGCTCTTTTGCTGTTGGAACAAAATACCATATATACTGACTCCTCTCTGACTTTTCATTGGCTAACTCCCGTGTCCCAAATGTCTCCACTTCCTGGCTTGATTCAATTCTCATGTAAAGGCAAACGTTCTGCAAGAAACTTTTCCCACTCTTCTCTAATCTTAGTGTTTTCCTTCTCTGATTCTCTCCAATTTTTCCTGTATAGAGCTATTTGTACGTAGTTGTTGACATGTTTCTCTCCTATTACACCATGAGCTCCTTTGGGGTAAGGACTGTTTTTATTTGTTTTGTTTTGTTTGTTTTTTTGCTTTTGGCTTTGCTTTGTATCCTATCCTCAGAATTTAATGAAAGGCCTGGCACATAGTAGGTACTTAATAAAAGCTAGTTAACTGACTTTCACTGTTACCTTTATTTTTCTAACACTTAACATAATGTCTGCTGTGTAATAATCAATGCAACATTTGGAAAAAATGTGCTCATTGAAGGTATACTTTTAACCAGTAGGTTACAAATGTTTATTGATGAAAAATTTTTAAATGCATCAAAATCTTGTGAACCTTGACAAATAGTGTAAAAAAGTAACCATTACAAAATGCTGACATATAGTATGTTAAGAGTTTCCTAAAAGCATAAAAGTTATTAGGCTTATTGTATATCAATAATTTTATTTAAATTTATCAAGATATTTTCATACCAATGTAGCTTTGACACTAGATGGCTATGTAACCTTAAGCAAATTGTTTAACTTTCCTTGGGCTCTGTGTCTTTTGTATTTTGTGATCTTTGAATTCCATTTCAACTATAACACTTCACATACATCTCAGCATAAGTTTCTGAAACAGCCTTTTCCTGGCATACCCACAGCTAGTGCCATCTCTCTGAAATTACCTCCCACTTATAATGTATGAATCTTGCATGTACTTAGCAATTTTCATGTTGTCTCTCTCAACACAATGTGGCTTCTTTGAGTTCAGGGACTATTTTGCCACACACACCCCCTTTGTTTTTTGTCTACAACATGCTTACTGAATGCTTGTTGACTGATTGACTGATAAAATGTTCAGCTCTATTCCTAATCTCTCTACTGGCCCATAACAATGTGGAAGTGCATGGTGTCTAGCACTAGGGAAGTATAGTGCATTGGAGTATGGAAGAAAGCCTTCTTAAGCATCTATAGTTGAGGATGAAATAAGAGGTTTGGAGATTGCTTTGGGAATTCATCATTCTGTGAACACCAGCAAAAGACACAATCGTATTCCATCAGAATTAGATTATACAAATTCCCAGAATCATTTGACCAAAGACTTCAAACACACAAGCAACCATAGATGTCATGAGCTTAGAATCAGGAAATTTGAATTTGAATTCAGCCTCAGACACTTCCTGGCTGAATGACCCTGAGAAACTAGCTTAACCTCAGTTTGCCTCAGTTTCCTCATCTATATAATAAGGATATAAAAATACCTACTCCTCAGCATCAAATGAGCTAATAATTGTAAATTCTTGGCAAAATGCCTTAAACAGAGCATTTCCTATACAATGAAAGTTACTATTATTTAGCAATTTCATCTCTACATCCCAAAAGTTCTAATAAAAACCAAAGAAAAGGAAAGGATAATGAATAATGAAAATCTCCATTCCCCACTGGTCTTTCATTAGTAAAGTCAGGCTTATTTCAATGTGAATCTACTGGAAAGGTCATATTCAAAAACTAATGGAAGATATCTTGAAATACAGACCAAAGCAATGCAATATAACTGTAACTGATAGGAATTATTCTTTCTGAAAAAATGCTTCAGGTCAACTTAGATTCTAAAAACTACCAAAAATGACAGTGAGAGGTAGCAAATACAGAAGCTAATCATGGCTCAAGTTTCCAATATTTTTAGTGAAGAAAGAAATGTCGGTCCCTTAGTAGTCTTGTCAATAACATTTGTGTATCCAGATCAGCAACAACTTTTGGAAATAAAAGAATACTACTCAATACCAACTCACTTATTTAAAAGTTTTATTTCACAGTTTTTAGTATCTGGTCTACAGCTGAAATACAAGTAGGCAAAATGGGCAGCATAAAACTGATATTCTCTCTCATACAAGAGACCCTTAGACTTGCTCATAACCTTTTTGCTTTAATTTTATATAGGACTCTAGAAAACATCTGCTTTCTCAGTTCACAGTAGATTTAAAACAACAGTAAATCATGGAGGAGGGAGAACATTTGCTTTAAGAATGCACACTGACAGCAAAAGAAGCAATCACTGACAGCCTTCCAGTATGAGAGAGAACAGGAAAAGAATCAGACACAAGAACATAAAATAAGTACAAAAGTCTTGATCTATTTTTGTATATCACAATAGCTCTTGAGAACATCACTGAGTTACAGAAGAGTAAATAATTATAGATTGTATGGAAAATCTTGAGTCATCAGGAAAAGAACAAATTAAGTTTAGTATTCTCTGCTTAAAAAGGTAAGGTGAAAATATACATTATGTACATTTATATATGTATATGTGTAGGGGTAGCTAAATAGCTCAGTCAATAGAGCACTAGATCTGAAATTCAAAGTTCAAATCGAGCCTCAGACATTTACTAGCTCTGTAATCCTGGGCAAGTCATGTAGCCTTGGCTTGCCTTAATCCACAGAAGGAAATGACAAAACCATTCCAGTATCTTTGCCAAGAAAACTCCAAGGATAACATGTTTCATAGGGTCAAGAAAGTCAGACATGACAGAATGATGGAATACAGACAATGTGTGTATACATATATATGTATATATATATATATATATGCATATACATCCATTTATAATTGTGTGTATGTATGTACGTATATCTGTATGTGCGCATATATTTGGGAAGGAAGATGGAGTGAGAAGAGAGTAGTACAATGCTATTCTGGAAAGGAAAGCTGTTAGTTTTACCTTTTCTCTGCACCTAAGTGATTCCCTCTAGGTTCATATTTTTGACAAGTTACATCATGATTTGAACTCCTCTACTGGTGATAGAGTCTTTGAAAAGCACTGTGAAACTGTGAGGAATTAGCTCTTGCAGCCAGTCTCTGGAACTACCAGTGGCTCTAGACCTCTAAAACCCATAGGTAGCTACTAGGGTTTGGAATGTCCATTTCAGGATAATTGTTTAGGAATTTTATGTGGTCATGACTCCTGTATTCCTCCTTTAGCCACTTTTCAAGCCCTTTCTCCTTTGGAAAAATGGCTTTCTTTCAAAATGATTTTAGGAAATTCAGAGAAGAAAAATGGAAAAGTATGGTGTCAATATCAGCCCAGCTAGTTGAGTAACCCAAGCCAATGCTTCTTACTTCTAACCTGGAAGGATCTCAGTATAAATGTTTCCTGTGAATTGTGAAGTTGTAAACATGAGTTAATAGTATTTTTTAATGCTCTGAGCCTCCAGTCAGAAAAAGGGTTCCATCAAAATGTCAATTTTCGAACTGTTTCTCTCCTACTTGGAACTCTCTTATTGCCCCTTTCAGTAGCATTTGATCAATGATACACATATATTAATAATGCAATTCTCATCTTTAGAGACAAAGTAAATAAAAAGGTTTAAAACAAGTTTTGAGAAACATGCATTCATGGAAGGGATTAGTCTCCTTTCCTCTATGAAAAGAGAGGATCAGTGACTCTGGTCTCTGCAGTTCTGATTGATTCCAGAAGTGTGGCACCTGCTATATGTCTTGTACATGATTTGATCATACCACTTTGTTTCAAGGAGCCCAGGACTATAAAACATGGTGGTTACTTCCATACTCTAGCTCCCACAATTATCTTGTTTCTCAGCTTGCCTTTTTCACAATCCTTTAAGGCAATGAGAAATTCACAAATTATTCAGAGTTAATCTACACTGACCTCTTCTGCCTCCCCTACACACACAAAAAGAGAAAAATCTTGTATCTAACTATATTCCTTGGGATATTAAGGAGAGAAAACTCTAGAAAACTTCTTCCCAGGAGGCAAGAAACTTCCACTTCCTTAGTGTCTTTCACATTTCTATAATATCTACAGTGGCATGGCTAAGATAACTATATATACTCACATACAAATGAATATAGGTGTAATTCTTTTGTGTTCATGAAATGTAATATCTGTTTCAAAATCTCTTCTACAGAAATTGTGGCTAATCATACTGCATTTTTAAGAGTCAAATAAAATGTTTTAAATTTGACCAGTGGTCTGGAAGTTTTGGGTAAGTTAATACAAGTTAAAAGAGATGGTGTCAAAGACTATGAAGATATGCAGCCAGTACAGGAAAATATCAGGAAGCCACAACATGAACTCTCCCACTAAAAAGAAAAACAAACAAGCAAAAGTAAAAAAAAGATTTCCAAACTGACATAGAAAATGCACCAGACAGAATCTTCATGGGAAAATCCAAGAAAAAGTCAGTCATTTTCCCAACCCAAATTAACAAAGGAAAATGAGAGAAATCTGGGGACATCAGAGACAAGATCAGGCTGGAAGTGATGCTTGAAGTATCCTTCAGTGCAAAGAGAAAAGATGTACAACAGGGCACAAGAGGGTCCCAGATCCATTATGTGATATCTCCACACCCTCACTGAGTCAGTATGATGGGAACAAGTACAAATTAGCAGTGTTGTAACCTAATACCCAGTTCTACATCATAGATCTAGATCATAGATCCAGAGCAGGAAGGAACTTGTGGATACATACATTTATATGTAGGTCCAGTTGTAGTCATGGGCTATGTACTCCAAGATATTCAAATTTAGAAGAAAGCATAGCAAGGTGGTACAGCTCAAAGGAGCAGAGGAGGGTCACATTTGTAGATTACAGAATAGTCTAAAACCTGCAGAGGAATAACTAGGCCAAGAATAAGAGCAAAGGGGAGCTTGATATTCTGACATTCTACACCACTAGATATTCCCAGTTGTTTGATAGTGACAATGGATAGCAGTAGTCAACTATTTCTCAGTTCAGGGACTTGTGAAGATCAGATTAGTTGGCAGTGATCAGACTTGGTCTTGAATCAGATCACTTTGAGAAAAAAGAAAACTTGAAGGTCTCCAGTCTGAACTTTTTTCTGAGATCCTAGAATTATACAACACTAAATATCATAACTCTTAAATAAAATTGGCAGTAATATCAGTCTAGACTTTTCCTCCAGAAAAGTGTAAAACTCAACCATAATATCAAATGTCAAGTAAGGAAGTTGGTTGGAAGAATAAACAGACAAGCAAACAGAAACCAAACCCATCATAAAAATATATTATGTTGACAGAGGTTACTTAAGAGGTTACTTAAACTCTAAAAGTTTTAATTTTTTATCAATGAAATAAGGGAACTAGAGGAAAAAATGGAAAAAAGTGAGACAGCAAAAAAAGAATTGGAATGAGAATTAGTAGCTTGAATTAAAAATAAAAAATCATGTTGTCCAAACAACAAACTCCCTGAAAATTAGAACAAATGGAATAGAAACCTGTGACATAACGAACCAAAGAAATATTAAAACAAATATACAAACTGAAAAAATAGAAAATTTAAGGTATTTTATAGGAAAAAACAACTGACTCTGGAAACAATTGAGGAGAAAAAAATTAAGTCTTTGGACCACCTGAACACTAAGACCCACAAAATAGTTTAGACATGATATTTCAAGAAATCTTAAAAGAAAATTGTCCATACTTCTTAGAATCTGATGGCAAGTTGGTCATAGAAAGAATCCATCTGTCACTTACTGAAAGAAACCTCAAAATGAAAACTCCTTGGAACATGGTAGTCAAGATTCAGAGCTTCCAGATGAAAAGCAAAAATATTGTTATATGCAACTGGAACTTAAGTATCGAAGAGCCAAAATCTGGTTCATACATGATTTAGTAGCCTCCACAGTAATGAAGCAGAGAACTTGGACTATGTTATTCCAGAAGACAAAGGAAAGAGGTGAATAATTAGTAAACAATTAAAATGTACACACAATTTGAATATTTCTCATAATTCAGTAGTCAATTTTTATGTTTCTAATTGAGTTGTTAATTTCAGAAAGTATTATTAAATTTTTACTTCTGGGGTCCTGGGAAGCCATTTAACATTCCATATTTGAATACTAATTGAGAGTACATAATCTTACCAAGCATAGTTGTCCTTTTTGGGATAATTCACAGTAACACCAGTTGATATAACCTCAGATTATATGTTCAAGTGTTTTATGAATTTATCAGAGTCTCCTACCCTGATCATCAACCAATGAACCTTTGTTAGATCATTGAAATATGTGTATGTATGTGTGTGTGTTTGTGAATGAATAATGCTATCTTGAATTCCTATGTCACCCCTTCCATTTCACCTGATATTACACAGTTTTCTAATAAAGTATACATGATGTTCTCTACAATGATTGTATTATCTACAGATTAAACTGCAACTTTGTACCATAATAACATGGCTGGGAAATCACATTCTTTATGATATATTTTCACATATTTTCCTACTTGATTTGCTTTTGCACATGTATATATAAATACATCCATATTATATTTGTTCTCTTTTAATTTCACTCTTGAGTCTCATAATAGTTTCCCAAAGTTCTAGTGATTCTCTGAACAAAGAATAAATCAAAAGTTTCCATGCTATGTTCCTCCTCCCTTCCCCTGCTTCATTTCAGGAAAATGATTACTTTTGTTTTGGATCATAAAAACTTCATTTCTAGGAAAAAGTGTATTTGTGAGTGTGCGTGAGCGTTTATAAGAATATAAGAATATAAGTCAGAGCAAGAGAAGGAGGGACAGAATGAGAGAGAGAGAAAGAGAGAGAGAGGGGGAGAGAGGCAGGGAGGGAGGGAGGGAAGGAGAGAGAGAAAGAGAGAGAAAAAGAGAGAGATACGATTCCCATGACAATTTTCTATCCCCCCAAAAATCATGACACTTGTAATATTAACTTTATCACACAACTGATAGTTTAAAGAGCAATTTATATCTTAAAATCAAAATTTTGCTTTTAATTACTGGGTAACAGTGGGAAATTTCCATTGTAGGTCCTACGGTTTGTTTACTAAACCTTTGCTAACAGCTCCCTCTATGTATAACAAAAATGCTTATTACTTATATTTTGAAAGATTATTATACCACTGTAAGCTGCTGCCACAGGATGACTCTGTGTACCATTTAAGTGTTCAACATAATGTACTGAAATATTAAAAATGAAATATGTCTTCTGTAGATTTCATAAAATTCATATTTCTGATTAAACCATCCTTCAATATAATTATTATTTTAGTTGATTTGATCCATCCAGTTTTATTTTAATCTTATTTCATATATACAGATTACTTTAATACATATAGCATTTTGAGAACACACAGAGTGTTTTATATAGAAAAATACCTATTATTTAAACCAGTGTGCATATGTTTTGTGAGTGGAAGATGAGAAGGGACCAAAAATCATTGCTAGTAAAGACCCATGTATGTGTACCAAAAGGAGACTATTGACACTAATGTATTTTTAAAACTGTCTGATTGGAAACTAGTATTCTATTCCTAATTATATTTTTCATGTAACTAACAATGAAGGATCTGCAAATTAGTGAAATAAGAAAGGGAGGATTTATTCCCGAGAATTTCTCAATTACTTTATGTTTTAAAAGAATCAACCATCACATTTAAAATATATAGAAAATTATGAAACAGTAGCTTACAAACTAACAGTAGGATTATTCTGTAATTCTTAATAAATCTCATTCAAAACTCATAAAATTTACAAAGAGAAGAGGAAGCTCTTTTACCTCAGCATAGAGAATTCTAATGGGCTATCTTAAATAGGAAAATTTCTATGAAGTTACTAGCTTATGCAAATCTAAGATATGATATGAGAGAATAGCTGTTCTCTGCTTAAATTGTCATCCTAAAACCTCATAGAAAATTAGACTAGAAATGTTAAGATAATCAGATTTATACCCATATAAAATCAAACAAAAACAACTTCTTCCTCTGCCACACATCAATATTAACTAATAAAGAAGAAAATCCTTAATGAATATATGTACAACATACAACCTGATAAGTAATTCCAAAATCAAAATGCATATTTAGCTTCATGTAATGCTTTCTGACTTATTTTATATCTTTAAGTACAATAGCATAGCAGAGAATGAGAGGGTTAAAAAGAGTAATAAACAACAAAGTATCATTTTGACATAATCCTAAATCATATCTATCTGTGTATACATTTGTAACATTGTCAGCTAAGAAAATTGAAAATCAAAGAGGACTTGATCTATTTATCAATCAGAAAAAAAGGTGGTAGGATGCAAATTAATTCTTTCCTGCTCCATAACACAGAAACAAAGGGCAACATGATTTAATTAAATGAAGTTAAATTTAGAACAAACTCAATGATTACCTCTTCAGAAACTGGAATCGTGGGACTTCCCTGGTGAGAGAGACAGAGATCAAATATCTGGCTATTCTAAGAAGTTAGTTATTTCTGAAATAATAATACTTAGGAAGGAAACTTCTATCTCTCCAATAGGACTTGATAGAGAAATCCTTAGGAGTTGTATGATGCACATGGTCACATAATAAACAACCACATGCTGATGGATGAATGATAGGGGATAGGGGTGGAAGGAAGACAGGGTTACCTAGCTTCATAATTATGCCTAAACTGTTTCCCCATACTCTTGTTTACTATCCATTGTATAAAAATCCATCTGATTTCCTTAGAATGTCCACATTTTCTTAGAATTGCTCCATCCTCAGGAGTTCTCTGGGAATGACCTTACCCAAGAACAGTGTCTTATTCACCAAGTATCTGAGAAGTATTATAGAATTTTGAGCCCAACTTTCCTGCTACTCAAGCAACTTTAGGGCTCCATCTTTATGTGTTCTCTTCCATCATTGGAACCTATGTTCTTTGAGGGCAAGGACTATCTTGTTTGATTGTTTTAATATCCCCAGAACTTAGTGTATGGGCTGAAAAATGATGAGCTCTTAATTAATGCCTTGTATCATTCCTTCATCCCAAAGCTACTTCATTTTTTTGAATGTGAAGCCTTTGAGAGGCTATTTGACCCCACTTCAAATTAGGCAATATTCAATCATTAATTCAGCACCAGATATATACCTAGCACAATTACTTGGGATATAGGAATGAAATAATTTCTCCACAATTAGTATTATTCAATTGGCAGGTTAGTCTAAATTCATTGACCTATTGGATTTGTTTCAGGAAGCTAGGTGGTGCAGTGGATAGAGCACCAGTGCAGGAGTCAGGAGGACCCGAGTTCAAATCTCATCTCAGACACTTGACAATCATTAGCTGTGTGACCTTGGGCAAGTCACTTCACCCCAACTGCCTCATCTTGGGTCATCTCCAGTCGTCCTGATGAATATCTGGTCACTGGATTCAGATGAATCTGGAGGAGAAGTGAGGCTGGTGACTTGTACAGCCCTCCCTCACTCAAAACAAAGTCAAGTGCAAGTCATGTCATTATTTCTCTGATGGCATGCTCTTCTTCAGCAATGAAGGACAAACACACCGTGGATTTGTCTGTGACACAATTGGGTGGACACAATTTGATTATATGTGGGATTATTCCAACTCTAAAATTTTTTGTTTTGTGTTCGTCATTATAAATGCTTCTGGGAAAATAAGGCACTCCCATGGTGCCTGAAAGCTGTGTATAAAAGACTGATAATAGTGCCAAACATATCTGATTCAGAACAGACAGGCTATTTTAAGTGCATTTTTGGACTCTCTCTTTGCAGCAATAAAATCTTTTTCTGGCTATTTTCTACCTAGTATAATGTGTATTTCACTTTCTATTGAAAACTTTGTATTGGCCATCTTAATATCAATATAGATCCTCTCTTACATTACAAAACCGAATCACTTTGGTTGTTTGGTATTTACTTGTTTGCACATCACATTCACCCATGAACTCATACCACTAAAGAGTCTGCCAATCAAGTCCCACATCCAGCCAATCCACTTTTGCTCTGCAGTAGTTTCCTAGGTAACCAATACATAGCCACAGATACAGATTGCATATGATGGAAGGAAACAAACAGACAAACCTGCTGCATTACCATTTTTTTCAGTTCTTCTAAATGGTTAGAAATGTTACATCTATCTTGATACTGAGGAATACTTATGAATATACTTATAGCCCCTTTCTCTAACACATATTTACCACCAAGGATACAATTGTCTTTCCACTTGTCTGTTCTCGTTCTTCTTTCTAGATAGATATACACATAAATATTAGACTGCTGGATTCAGCAGATGAGGGATTGGAAGACCCTTTGTCTATATCATCAATGTAACCTTTAAAGGGTCTCTGAGTGGACCACTTTAGATTTGTTTTTGTTCTAGTGTTTCCTGTGCTATCACAATACATGGCATGTAGATTATTTTAAAATGCTTGTTGACTGATAAATTCTTTTCTTTGTGATTTTTCCATTCCTATTATTTTCTTCCTTTCTTTACCTTATCTCTTTTCTATGCAACTTCTGGGATCTATTCTTTTTTAATTTCTGTTCCTTCCCTAGATCAATTCCTCACTTTCCTAGTGAAGTCCTGTGCTTCCTGTTCTGAACATTTCTTTCTCAACCTTCTGACTATTCTAACAAGGTAAATTAATAGAGAAGTCAGTAAAAAGGAGAAGATATATATTCATTTCCTATTGTCACACAGCAGAAGAAAGCCAATGGTATGTACTTTTAGCAGGAATCAATCAAAAGATATTAAACATCTACATATTTTTTAACTAGGTGCTTGACTAAGTCCAGAAGTACAAGTAGAAGGAATGAAACTATTCCTTTTGACAAGAAACTTTCTTTGGACTTTGAACTTTCAACCACCCCAGATGTCTTCGCCTCTATTTCTAGGAAGGTGTGTCAAGTATTATTTAAGCAAAATAAACACTGCTGGTATCTTTAAACTGGTCAATATTCAGCTGCCACTGCAAAGAGATTTATTTGTAAGAGTTGAGTAAAAAGTTAGGGGTCAAGTTGTTCTCATGATATTATGATAATCAATTAACAGGCATTTACTAAAAACCTACTATGCATCAGGCATTCAGCTAGGCTTAGCAACAGAATTTAAATGTACCGTGCATAGCCTTGTTCTCAGATCATCTCCACCACCCTGGAAACTAAGACTAATCTCTCGTCCCTTCCTCTAAAACCCCACAAATCAGCTTTTCAGTGTACCTAGCCTGGAATCAGTATAACATATCACTTCCTGCCATGGCCCCATCCTGATGTTCTTGTCTATGTTCCTCCTCAGCTCCTCTAAGCACCCCTTGTGATCTGTTGTCTTCTGCCCTTTTGTTGGTTTCCATATGCTTTCTCGTTAATTACCTTAGTGTCTGGCATATAAAATGTTCATTAAATGTTTTACTATCTATTTATTTTCCTCCAAGTTTTGATGATTTTGGTGTTCTGTACATTTTTCCTCTTTCTGAATGTGTATATGTGTGCATGTATGCATGCAAATCTTTTGTGGGACCATTAACCAGCCATTTCACCTTCACTTCAACTCTGCATTGTCTGAGCAACTCCATTAAGGCTCCCTCCTTGTTGGAATCATCTTGGCATTGAAGATTTCAATATCTTTAATCTTCCAGTCAAGCAGATCCTTCAAAGATTATAGTATTTCTGAGTTTATAAGATAGCTGTCATGGTTGGAAATATCCATCTAAAGAGTGTTCAATAAAATGAGCTGAAGGAAGGAAATACTATATAGGAGAGGCAGCCAGAACCCTGAGACCCAATCTCAATCTCACCCATGCCTTTACTGTCGTATTGGAGCAGTCACATTAGCAGTTCACTCTAGTACTGGAAGTCCAAGGAGGAATGGGAACCTCAAACCATACAGTCAGAAGGGAGAAAGAAAATAGTACAAGTAGAAGTTATCTCTCCCTTTAAAATGTATTGAGTTGGCATCGCTGAATACAGGGTAGCAGTGGGAGGTACATAGGTACAAACTAAAAGCCTTTGACTTCAAAATAATTGAACAAGGATCCCCCAGTAAATACTTCAAGAAGCCACAGAGTACATGCTCAGATTACAGGGGCTATTCTCCAAACAAGCCAGTGTGGATTGGGAGAGACAGCTTCCCTGATCACTCTCATCATATTTCATTATGCATTAGGTCATGTAAGTTTTCCCATGAACTTTTGGATTCTTCATGCCCATGATTCAATGCATTCATGTATCATAGTTTGTTTAGACGTTTCTTAATTGATGAACATCTATTTTGCTTCTAGTTCTTTGGACCTACCAATAAAAAGAAAACATCCTACTACTATAAATAAGTACATATGGAACCTTTTCTCTTTTTAACTACTTTGTGGTATAAGTCCAGTAGTGAGATTTTCAGATCAAATGGGTTAGTCATCTCATTTTAGCTAATAATAGCACCTAGCACTTGAAGGTTTACAAAGTATTTTACAGATTTTATCTCATTTTATGCTTACAACTCTGGGAAGTAGGTAGCATTATTATTCAATTTTTCACAGATAAAGAAACTGAGAAAAAGAAACATCCAGTGACTTGTCCAGGGTAACAAAGCCACTAAGTGTATGAAAATGGATTTGAATTGAGATCTCCTGATTCCAAATGCATGACTCTATCTACTGTGTAAACTAGCTGCCTTTAATTACTTTCATAACAATTCTAGCTTGCTTTGGAGAATTTTTTGGATTAATTCATAGCTTCACAATAATTGTATTGGTGTGGATGTTAGTTATTAGCAGTACTATTACACGTTCTACAAAGGCCAAGGGAGCAATTTCAAGGAATATAGGCTTTAACTGCTAATGCTTTCCCATCAAAAGGATTGTTTTTGTCCAGTCATTTCAGTCATGTCCAGCTCTTTATGATCCCATTTGGGATTGTCATAGCTAAGACACTAGAATGTTTGTCATTTCCTTCTCCAGCTCATTTTACAGATGATTAACTGAGACAAAGAGTTTTAAGTGACTTACCCAGAGTCACACAGCTAAGACGTGTCTGAGGCCAGATTTGAGCTCAGAAAAATGAATCTTCCTGATTCTAGATCCAGCACTCTATCCACAATAACACTTAGCTGCCTGTCTTGCACAAAGTAAGTGCTTAATAAGTGTTTGTTGACTGATTGACTGACAGCATGAGAGATAAATAAACATTACCTGGTCATGTCCTGACAGCCCTCTTGATCCCTATGTCTGCCACAATAATTTTATGCTGTCCCATTCCAGGGGCAGAAAGAAGTGATTTTATCCTAACTTTGGAATACATCAAGCAAATACAGTGTACACCAACAATAAATCAAAAGGAGCCACCTTTGACTGAGAAATGCTTGGGAAGGATGGGATAAACCACTGGTTAGAAAACTATTAATGCTTTAAGACTAAGTTTCTGTAATTTTTAGTTATTCTTGCGGGAAGTGGCTCTTTCCAGTCTCAACTTTAGAAATACATCAGATAGGAAGTTTGAAATTAATATTATTACTACTATATGCATCAATAGATTTTTAAAAGTTCAGGGTTGTTCTGAGTAGGAAAGAGATGATATTGATTGAGATATTCTGAGTGAGGATTAAGTGGAAAATTTCAAGTTTGATTTGACCAAATTTTGTTTTCCTCAGAATTTAGTAGGATTAATAGACCTGATAGTTTAGATCAGCAACCATCTGGATGTGAGGCAGCGTTTGAATCATAACTGAGAACCCAGAAAATATGTAGGAGATGGGTTGAGTAATCCCCAGCCTACAGATTTGGAAACCAATATGACATGCTAATCTACAGGTTGTGGAGCTAATTGTAGTTTCTGATTTGGGTGTAATGTGTGATATAGATTGTCAACAAACACAGTATGTATCCAGGCATCCATTCCCTCCAAGGGACAATGAAGTCAGCTGGATTTTGCAAAATTTTAAAAGGTAAAGAAAAGAAAAAAAATAATCAATATCAAAAATGGAAAGAATAACAACAGATTAAAGGGAAAAACATTTTTGGCAAATGTGACAGAGAAAAAACCAAGCATCTCAAATATGAGGTACAGTTAAACGGTCACAGTGGTAATTCTCAGTCTACAATGATTTAATGGACAAAGATGTAAGTAGACAATTTCCAAGAGGAAAAACAAATTGCTAATTTTCATTTGAAAAAATCTTCAAGCTCTCTAGTAATCAGACATGTGAATTAAAATAACTTTGAGGTTCCATCTCACTCCTGTCAAATTGACAAAAATAAATACAAGTAACATAATTCAATGCTAGTAAGACTACAGAAAAATAAAGATATTTATTCAATGTGAGTAGAATTAAAAATGTCTAATCATTTTGGGGGAGCAACCTGGCAGCATCCTGAAAAAGTTACAAAATAGGTGCATTCATTAGCTGTAAAATTATTGTTAAAATACACTAAAATTTTAAAAACAATAAAAAAACTATCTCTTCAAAGATTTTGATGGTAGCCTTATATATAATTAGAAAAATGGCTACTATAAGAACAAAAATATCGAAATGTGAAAATGACCTAACTGTCTAACCATATGGGATTGGTTAAGCAATTTGTGGAACATTTATGTAATATAATACTATATTACAATTATAGTCAATTCTCAGCTTTCACATGGTTAATTTTTGTTTGACTTCAAACATCCATATGATTTTTTAGTAACCTCATTTTCACTTTTCTATTGGCAAGCAGGCACATTCCTGACTATGTGTAGCAGAGAAAAAAAGAGAGGTGCAATGTGAACAAGACTGTGGAGGGGCTGATATCAGATTACTGTTATATAAAGCAATTCACCTATTTGTTGCACAGTTTCATCATTTATTTTTAAACCTCAAGTTTTGCAAATGCCCCTAATGTACAGTGCACGTCCCTTGCCCCTGAGAGATAGAGTGTTAGAGGAGATACATGTTCTGACAGCAGTAACCAAAGTCCCAGGAATCTCTTCCTTGGTTTTCTGAGGATGGTCAAAAAAAAAAAGGATAGCAGAATAGTATGCAGTACAACTCTGTCATACTGACATATTATATAATATTATATAATAGAAGACAAAATTCAGATTAAAATGTCTTAGTTTCAAGAATTTTATTTGATGTACAATATTTATGTAACTAAAGAGTTCATATTTATGAAAAGTGAATTTTGTTGAAAATTGTGGAATTTTTTTGAGATGGCACAAAAGTTCTCAGAACTCTAGGAAATGATTAGTGAAAACATGCCTTGCATATTAACAATTTTATTTTGTTTACTGAATTTTATGAGTTATTTCATGGTTATTGTGTTAGGAAAGGTACATATTATCAGACTTAATATTTTTGTTACAAATTATTATATGCAGAAAAGTATATGTTCAACAACCTACAACAAGATAATAGAATTTTTAGATGGTTGTGGGAACCTGATATCCTCTTCCCCATAGGTTCAATGTATCAACATGTATGTCTTTGACATGGAGCTATTTTCTAACAAATTTTTTTCCACCTAAGTTGAAGTTTGGCTGTATATATGAGCACATATAGAGTGGATACAAAATATATAGAAAGACTTTTATAGACAATATTTTTTGTTTGTTTTTTTAGAAAAGAAGCATCAGAAGAATGGGGTACACACTCTGACCACAGGCAAAGGAACAAAAGTGAATTAGAATGAATTGACCAAAAATTTCTAATGACAACTTAGGAAGAGTAATAAAAATGGTTGATACTTTATATATTAAAATAATTCAATATAAGTATGAATTAAATTTATTTGGTCATATTTGTGTTTTTCTTAATTGTAAAATCAAGGCTAAGAACCGGGGATGACGTTGAGGGAAAGATAATGCGTTCAGTTTTGGACACATAGAATTTAAGATGTATACAGAATATCCAGTTTGATACATCCAGTAGGCAGTTCAAAATGAAGAACTAGAAGTCAGTTGTGAGATGAAACTAAATAAGTACATCTGAGAGTTTTCAACACAGAGATGGTATTGGGAAACAATAAGAATATCAAGTGAAATAATATAGAGGTAAAAAGAGGTATTAAATTATAATTAGTTAAAAGAGAAATGAAAGCTTTAATGAACTTATTCAATAGAGTCTATAAGTGGAATTTGAGACTTTAGGGACAGCAATGTGTGTGTGTGGTTATTTTTCTGTCTTATTAGTGGCAAGAACTCTGTTTTTCTATCAATTACTAGGAGTTGAATGAAATGATGTAATCCTGAGTTCAAGTTTTTAACATTTGCATGACTCTCCTCATTGGTTAGACAATGACAACTCATTACTTTGTTCCTATGTGAACAACAGGATTGTTTAGATAGCTTGGTTGGGGGTGGCAGGGAGGAGATGTAGTTCTTTCTTCCTGCTTTGAGAACTGACACGTATAAGATACTTTTCAAGGAGAAATACAGAAGATTAGAAAATGTTAAAAGGTAAACATGTAAAGGATCCTGTGCTTCAACATGTTCCCAATTTCCAAATTGCTTTCCTGAAGAATTTTGGGAAATTCTCCTTGGTTGACATCATATATTCAATTGAGCTGAAATATCTCATACCATGGGACCACTTATTCACTTTGTGTGTATTTTGTTCTGTATGATATATTCTATATCACCTTGTTGTATAACTTTTTGATTTCTGTTTGCTATTTGCTTGGGTAGTTGTGTTTACATGCTATTCAATAATTGTGATAGTCCTTTAAGTAGAATTTGGTGGGAAGGGATTAAGTCTGTGGGTATAAATCTTTTTTTTTAAGTTTAAATAGTATTTATTAAATTTGCTATTTACACAAATTTTTCAAAAAATTTCACACTTCCAAATTGGAGAAGGTAACTATTTAACAAAAACAAACAGTCAATCTTCAAAATAACTAGTAATTCTTAACAGATGCAAACAGTAAAGGATCTATAGTTTCAATATAACTCAATACAAGTGTTTATGAGCTACTCTCAAATTATTTGACTTAGCAGGTAAGTCTTGGGAACTGACTAAGACACAAAGAGGTTAAATGATTCAACCTGAGTCAAATGAGCTGTAAGTGTCCAATGTGGTATCTGAACCCAGATCTTTCCAGACTAGTACTCTATCCACTATACCTGGCTGCTTCTATAAGTAACAGAAATGAAAACTAATAAAAATGATGCAAAAATGGAAAAACTAACCAAAATGTTTTTCCCAAAGGAAGAGAATGAAAAAATTCTTTCCAAAAAAGTAAATTGTACAAGATATGTCTAATATAGATTAAAAGCCATTTTCTCAGAAAAAAATGTACAAAAATAAAATTTTAAATAAAGTTCACAAGCCACACATGAACATTCTTTAAGAGTTTCATACATTAGGGTTCATACATGGTTCCACTTTTAGTACATCTCATTTAAAGGAAATAAGTTAACACAATCATTTGTTACTGGCTGTCTACACACTGGACAAGGCTTGTTTCTCTTTTTTAGTTTCTTAGCACATGTAAAACATGCCATAAGATGTCCTGTCCTTCCACGAACAATGCATCCATTTTTAGGTTGGCTGATAGATGACACAGGGCTCTACGGTACTGGGGGAAGAATAGATTCCATACTTGTTTCTTTGTCTTGCACTTCTCTCTAAAATTCTCCAGCATATTCCTGACTACTGGGAATAATCCTCACTTTCTTGGGAGTCTGATGTCTGTATTACTTTTTCATCACTTTCCTCAAACATGAATCTTGAGAGTCATTCATTTTATTTTTCTTACAATCTGGAACAGCAAAGCCTCGTTCCTCCCCTTGTGTGGGGCTTTCTAGTTTACCTTTATCCCACATGTCATCTTTCCTCTTACAAAGCCAATTCTCTTCAAAGCCCAGTATCTATGGCAATGTGGTGGAAGTGGAGGGTTCATTTTATCACAGGAAGTAAACTTCCAATAGTCAGCTAAGGATATTTCCGGATCTTCAAACGAGTCAGTGTCAGTATCCTCTGCCTGATGTACGGTTACCTGGTATATCTCATCTTTGTCTGTGAGTTATCCTTCTTCATTGTGCCTATAATCTTCTGAATCCAGACTCAACTTCAACACGGAATTGATCTGAAACTGAATCATCTGAATTTTCACTTAATACACCAGTATCAAGATCCGGACTTGAAGGGATTTCTGTTGAGTCACTGCTACTGCTTCCTACACAGCATATCTCACTTATGACACATAGGGCATAGCTTTCATCAAACGTAAGGGAAATACTATCTGACTTACGGTTTTCTGTGTCTTTTGCCAGCAACTCATCCGAATTTTCTTCTACTTCACTATGTGTTCTCCTTCTAGATGAGGCAGTTGGTCTAGTATTCAGATTTGGTGGCAGTTTCTTTTCCTGCAATTCCTGAATAGATTCCTTTTGACCACTTCCGATTTCAAGTTACAGCTGGCTTCATTTGTTGATGTATTTGGACTAGCAAATTCTTGCTGATTGACTATCAAATTTCTAGAAATCATTGCATACGATCTCCTGTGCTCTTTCACAGAGAAGCTTGGTACCCCAAACAGATCTCCAAGGAGGTCATGTCAACGATAGACAATGTGCTGTTGCTTTTCATCATATAATTGCTTTGACATAATACTGGCCAATATAGAATAAAACCCTCTTCATTGTGAATGCTTCTTTCCACGTACTAGCAAACTTCAGCAACTTCAAGAGTAATGGTTTTGGTCTAACAAGGGTCTCTTGTTCCAAAGCTGGAGTTTTGTGCTTAAGGTACAGTCTGTATCAGAAGACGCATATTTTCCCAGGTAAGGAAGGGAAGAGCTCCCCGATGTCTGGCAAAAAACAACTCCTTTGCCCCAGGACGTGAAGACCGCCTCCTCAATACAGTCCGCTTCTGCCTTTCCCTTTCCCACCAGTGACCCGATCCTTCGCTCCCCCCCTCCCTCATGGTCCGAGTGAGACACAGCGGAGCCCCAGAAAAGAGGGGCCTCGGAGAGGGCGCCCCTCGACGCCCAGGCCAGGCGAGCCCCACGTGGCTCCGGCCTCACCTCCGCCTCCAGAGTTGGCCCCAGCCTGCGCCCCCGCCAGACAGGGCCCTACCGCCCTCGAAGGGCAGTGTCTGACTCCATACCCTGCTTCACGGACCCTCGCCAGGCTTTGAGAGGAGGGGAGATGGCCCTTGGCACATTAAGGCCGCCGAGGGAAGCCTAGAGCTCACGGGGTCTTCGAGTGCGCAGCCAGGCTTCCGATCCTCCTTCTTTAAGAGAGAGTGACCAAGAAAGCAGTTTAAAGCTAAGACAAAATATTTTTCCCATAGATAAGCAATACTTAGAAAGGATGGTCAGATAGATTAAATATGTAATATCTCTTCTCAGATAACAAAACAACAGTGCTCATGGGATGCTTCTCTCAAACTCCTTTAGGCAGAAATCATTCCAGAAATGGCTGTTCAGACTTGCATGAATCAAATCGAGACAAACCTACATGGACATATACATAAGCTATATGGACAACACACACCTATAATGGTAACCAAAAATTGTCTGTTGGCCTTGATTTCAGGCATCCTCGATAGGATCCAAGCTTCTTTGATTCCTATCCACTTTGTGTAACGATGACACTACCATTATATTAGCATTCAGCTTGGAATGAATAAATGATTTATTGTCTAAAATGTCAATGTTTACGTGACAGATCATACCATTCAGTTCGCTTAATGTCCAAGTATTTGGTTTTTGTAGGTCTCATAGACTATTATACTATCGTACTATTGTATTTGTGGATTATTGTACTATTAAAATACTATTAAATACTTGGATGATAACCTCATTACCTCTTACTATGAACAGAACTATATCTCTCAAGTATGATAAAAGTGAATGTCATTATTGTATTACAGTTTATATTGCAAGATGGAAATATATCTATTTATATCTATCTATCTATCTGTATACATATATATGACTTCTTAAACTCATACATCTATGTGTGTGTGTGTGTATGTATGACTTCTTAAACTCAAGGGAAACTTCCAGCATTTGTCCTATGGCCAGACAGTTTAAAAACCATTCAGGCCTACTCAAAACCTTCTAATGCTTTCTGGGCATGTAAAAGTCTAGAGTCAAATTAGTCTAAGTTACAGGTTGTGGAACTTCTTGCCTGACTTAAAAAGAAGAGGATTTGGCTCAATTTGCTTTATAAATAGGAGGTTTACAGAGTCCCTCAACATATGAAACTAACACATCTAAAAAGGCAGAGAAAGGATAAAGAGGTGTTGATGACCTTGTGATAGAACCACATCTCTCAAATCCTGATTTAGTGTTTTGCTTCTCTAAAACATGGGATAGCTCTCAGCAGAGCCCACGCACAATATTCCCCTGGGGTTACACACAATACAGGAGAAGAAATAATATTCAAAAAAAGAATCCTTCTAAAGGTAAAAAACTTGATCCCCAAGGTAATCACTGCTCTGCAATATAAAGGGTATTGCATGAATTTCTACTCAACTACTTCTGTGACCATAATAGAAGATGGTAGCCTACAGCATACACTAGGGTGGATGACTTGACTCCTCCTGTTTTTATCTCTTATTTACAGGCAGTTTCAGAGTGGGAATGAAGAAGGAATCAAGGCTGAGGGCCAAACCTGTTGTCTTCTTGTCCACAAAGATCAATTGGCTTGCCTCTGTGATTGTATTAGCAATGTATCTTTGTTTCCCCATCTAAGACAAACAACTCCACAACTGCAGTTCAAATGAGGATAGGCTTTACCTAACATCAGCTCGTAGTTTTTGCCTCTGTCACCTTTTATCTCTTCCCTTCAGGCAGCCTCAGAGATGTGGAGAGACTTGCCGCCTCCTTAGGGCTATTGGCTGTGGTTGCTGTCCTCCTGCTCCCGCTCCTCAACTGTCTTGGCTGTGTGATTGCGCTAACAGGTCATCCAGGACCTTGAAGAAGACAATTATGAAAACCCTGCTGTTACAATACCCTAACCGCTCATATTTTTGAAGAGATTGGTGCGTCAATGGTAATAAAATACATCACAGACAGAGCTGTTTGATTGCCCCTGGCCTAATATTTATGCCAATTAATACTGGCAGAAAAGAATTATGAAATGATCATTAGGGAATATTCAGAAATTGAAACAGCCCTAGAGAAACTGTCAGACCTTGCCATGAAAGTATATAACACCTAATAATGATAGACACAGACAATAAAAACAATTTAATGAAACAAATTTTGTCAAAGTACTACAAAAAGTAGTTGCTACTACTTTCATGATTTTTTTTATAATTTAAAATTATCTATGAATTGGGAACTAAGGAAATATTGGCTAATACGGGAAGAGAACAGACCTTGTCTAAACCTTGTATTATCTCAATTAGCCCCCAATAAAGCCGTCTCAAATCAGAAAGCACATGATCAACGTTCAATTGGATTAAAATCCTGGAGTATAAAGTCAGAGAAAACTATGGAAAAGTTTGGGTATAAGAAATTATCCCTAAATGGGTAATGTTCTTAGACCTGAGCACATAGAACCTTTTTATCCATTTCAATTATACATGGAACAATGACATTGGCTTATAAAAAATTGTGATCGTATGCTTTTCAGTAAGTTATTTTGTTACCACAAGCTTGAGATGAAACTAAGTTAGCAGGGAGTGTGGGGGAAGTTGAGTTTAAAAACGGAATTGAGAGATATTGCAGGTCATCACAAAAATTTTGGCACCCAGAATCACAGAGCAAAAGTTTATGTTTGTAAAAACAAGTGATTTCAGACATTGATCATATCTGATGTAATGCTAATGAGAGTTAAAGATCTTTCCCACCCATTAATGGGCCTGCCCATTAAGGAAAGATTGATTGACTGGGGGAAGTTCACCCTTTTTGTTAATTTCTAATGCACAGGTTCTCAGAGGGTCCTCCTGCCCTACAGCTCTGAAAAGTGCATAAATACTCTGAGGTAAGGTTTTTTTGGGGGGCTTACTCTCTGGATCTGTTTGTTTGGGCAGCGGCTAAGGATCTCCTCCTTCTCCACATTGGCTTTGAAAACCCAGATGTTGGTGCTTCTCTCTCTGATAACTATATGTGTATGGTCAGACAGTTGAATCTGTCTATTGATCTGTGATATATGTATGATGTATGTATATATTGCTTATGGTCAGACAGTTGGAAAATCTTGTTTCTATGTATTTTCTCTGAAGTTCAGGTGCTGACTTTTTTACCTGAACTAAGTAAATGAAATATATACTTGATTAAAGTGATTGTTGACCTCTCAAAAGTTGCTTTCCTTTTAGAAAAGTGATCTAAGAACCTGTATAGTAGGCCCTCCTGTGTATGTCAGGGTCCTTGCTGATACAACTGGCAATCATGGTTTCATAAAGGTTTGATTCTGTGATAGATTTAGTACCATCCCTGAGATATTGTTTCATTTCTGTAAATAGACTAAGTTTTTGAGATTATTAACTGAGGCTACCAAACTTCATTGGAAAAGCATATTTTCCAGCTTGGTTTACTGAAAAGAGGAGGAAAGAGGGATCTATTAAGAAATGTTTTGGACAAAAAAACCCAATAAACATCATTGAAAATAATATACAGCTATAAAGTAGATATTTTCAGATCTGGGTTAAAGATTAAGGTTAAATTTTGGAAGGACCTCAAGAAGGGAATAGGAAAACAGCTTCTCTCCACAGCTTTTCATCTGAAGATCAGATAGAAAGAACTGTTTAGGAAGTGAAAACATACATCCATTGTTAAAAATTAAACTTATTAAAAATGACATTATAACTATCCATGGCAAAATTAACAAACAATACTCTACCCTCAGGCCTGAACAAATTTCTCTTTTAGGTTGATTATGACCACAGATCCCAAAAGCAAAACTCTTGAGCATATTGTTGTGTTTGTCCTTCTTTTTCAAAGAGGACTATGACATCAGGAAAATGATGGCATGACAAGTTCATTTTGATTTGAAGGAGGGAGGACTGTGCAAGGTCATTAGCCTCATTTTTTCCTCTAGACCCATCTGGATCTAGGGACTAGATATCCATCAGGATGACAAAATGGCCCAGGGTGCAATGGGAGACCCTGGCCCTTTTAGGCTAAGGCCTTTTCTGGTACTCATTTAGAGGGAGGTAATGTCCATTCAGTGAAGTAATCATGGGATGGCTCCTTTAATTAGAAAAAAAAAAAAAGAAAAAAATTAAGGTGGAAGGGCAAGACCCTTCGGGTGGCTATTCCAAATAGAAACAGTTACCATTGACATTCACTCTAAGAGAGAAGGGTCCAAAAACAGCCATTAACTGGAGCTTAGACAGGGCCCTATTGTGGTCCAATCTATGGTCTTCAGAGTGAACTGGGTTTAAAGTTTTAGGAAACAAAGGAAGGAAAGAAGAGAGAGAGGGAGAGAGAGAGAGAGAGAGAGAGAGAGAGAGAGAGAGAGAGAGAGAGAAAGGAAGGAAGGAAGGAAGGAAGGAAGGAAGGAAGGAAGAAAGAAAGTCAGTAAACCCCTTGGGAAGCTGTTGGCCACCAAAATTTACTTTCCTTTAGAGAGGAGGATGAAAGGGAGAGGGAGAAGGAGAAGCTGAGTTAATCATGCTGTAGGCAAATTCCAGAGTTCTCAGGTCAAGCAGAGAATATTGCAAGCAACCAAAAGAAAACAAAACAATTCAAGTATTGTGGAAACACAATCAGGATAACACAAGATTTAGCAATTTCTACACTAAAGGATTGAAGGGCTTGGAGTTTGATATTTCAGGTGTCAGTGGACACAGGATTAAAACCAAGAATCACCTACCCAGCAAAAGTGAGTATAGTACTTCAGGGGGGAAAGTGGAATTTCAGTGGAGGACTTCCAAGCATTCTTGTTGAAAAAACCAGAACTAATAGACAATTTGACTTTCAAATACAAGACAAGCATGGAAAGGTAAGTAGGAAAGAGAAATCATGAGGGATTGGTTAAAGTTGAACTGTTTACATTCCTACATGGAAAGATGATGTGGAGGAAATATATGTATGTGTGTGTGTGTGTGTAGGTGTATGTGTGGAAAGAGAGACAGAGAGACAGAGAGCAAATGCACAGGGTCTGTTGAAAATGAAGGCATGATATCTAAAAAAGAAAATTAAATGTTGAGAGGAATGTATGAGGAGAAAGAGAAAAGGAGAGGTAGAATATAGTAAATCATCTCACATAAAAGAGGCAAGAAGGAGCTTTTTCAGTGAAGGGGAAGAAAGGGAAGATGAAAGGAAATAAGTAAGCTTTCTTTTCATCAGATTTGGCTTCAGGAGGGAATAATATACACACACAATTGGGTATGGAAGTAGATCTTACCCTACAGAAAACAGGGGGAAGGTGATAAGAGGTGGGGATAATAGAAAGGATGGCAATTGAGGAAAAAGGAAATTGGAAGCAAACACTTTGTCAGAGGGACAGGTCAAAGAAGAGCACAGAAAAAATGGAGGGCAGGACAGAATAGAAAGAAATATAACTAGTTTTTCACTACATAACTTATGGAAGTGTTTTGCATGACTACACATGCATAACCTATAGGAAATTGCTTGCATTATCAATGTAGGTGGATGGGAATGGGGGAAGGGAGACAATGTGGAACTCAAAGATTTAAAAATGAATGTTAAAAATTGTTTTTACATGCAACAAGGAAACAAGATATATGGGCAATGGGGTATAGAAATCTATCTTTCCCTACAGGAAAATAGAAGGGAAGGGGTTAAGTGGTGGGGCATGATAGAGGGGAGAGCAGATTGGAGGAAAGAGTAATCAGAACTGATGTTGTACTGGGGTGGGAGTAGGGGGAGATGGGAAGAAAATTTTAAACTCAAAATTTTGTGGAAGTGAATGTGGAAAGCTGAAAATACACAAATTTTTAAAAAATCAATTAAAAAGGCAGTATTAGTGATTATGATCTCTGAAAAAAAAAGCAAAAAAAATAGTCTTAATTAAAAGAAATAAGTATGGAAAGTACATCTTGGTAAAAAAATACGCTACAGAAAATAAAGTTATAACAATTCTAAATACATATAAGCTAAATGTCATAGCATCTAAATTTTGAAGGCAAAAATTAAATAAATTAATTAAATTATTTCCTATATTATATTTATATATTTTATTACATTAAAAAATACTAATGGGGGCCCTTGAGTTTGCCCTCTCAGAACTACATAATTCTAGTCAATAAGTGATTAAGAAAAAAGCTAAGAAGCTACATAGAATATTTTTTAAAAGTTAGATATGACAGAACTCTGGACAAAATTGAATGTGAATAGAAAGGAAAAAAGTTTTTTGGGTTTTTTTTTAGCTGTACATGACACCTTCACAAAAAATGACCATATTAGCTGTTAAAACACCATAATCAAGTGAAGAAAGAAAAGAGAAATGTTAAATACCCATTTTTCTCACCATCATGAGATAAAAATTACATTTTACAAATGGCACAAAAAGAAAATTAAAAATTAGTTGGAAACTAAATAAGCTTACCCTAATTGGTGGGTTAAAGAACAACTAATACAAATAATAAATAATATCTTTAAAGAGAATCACAAAATGAGACAATTTACAAAAATGTGTGGGATACAATCAAAGCAGAACTTAAGGGAAAGTTTATATTTCTAAATGTGTACATCAAAAAAAGAAAGAGCAAATCAATAAACTGTGCATGTAACTAAATAATTAGGAAAGGAACAAATTAGACATTCCTTATTAAATTCTCAGTGGTGATCCAGACAATTAAAGTAGAGATTAATAGAAATCAAATGAAAAAAGGAAATAATTAATAAAATCAGGAATCAATTTTATAGGGGAAAAGAAAAATAAAATGAATAAACCACTGCTTAATTTGATTTAAAAAAAGACAGAGGGCGAAGCCAAGATGGCAGAGTAGAAAGAAGTACATATGCTTAGCTCTTACCCCACAGCCCATAAAACACCTGTAAAGAACTCTCAACAAATTCTAGGGCAGCAGAAGCCACAGAACAACAGAGTGGAGGAGATTTCTGTTGCAGAGACACCTGAAAGACCAATGGGAAAGGTTTGTTGTGCACGGGACTTGGGCACAGAGTCCAGCCCTGCCTTGGCCACAAGGCACCGAGAGGAGCAGATCCCAGCAGGCTTCAGGGACAGAATCTCCAGCTGCAGCACAGATCCCTCAATCCACAGACACCAAAGGTCAGTGAGAGGGTCTTTTCGACTCTCCAAGAAGGGAGCAGGGTGCCCATCAGATAGCCCCTGAGGGAACTGAGCTCTGTGTGGCAACCCTGCCCCCACCTGAGCAGCTGATCTTAATCTCACACTGGAAAGACCCTAAGGCTTGTGAGCAACTCATTTGAATCTCAGCCCCCAAGTAATGACTTGACAGAACTGGAGGTGAAGTGGTTGTGGAAAGGAAACTCAGAAGTCAAGAAACTAGCTGGGAAAATGCCTCAAAAAGGGGAAAAAAATAAGACCATAGAAGGTTACTTTCTTGGGGAACAGGTGTCTCCCTCCATCCTTTCAGATGAGGAAGAAGAAAGCATACTGTCAGAGGAAGTAAAGACCCTTGCCTCCAAAGGGAACTTAAATTGGGCTCAGGCAATAGAAGACCTTAAAAAAGAAGTTAGCCGCTTACTAAAGGAGAATGAAAAAAAATGCTGAGGAAAATAACAGCTTTAAAAAGAGGTTAACTCAATTGGAAAAAGAGGTCCAAAACGCCAACAAGGAGAAGGAGGTTTTAAAAAGCAGAATTAGCCAAATGGAAGAGAAGGTTCAAAAGCTCACTGAACAAAAGAATTTGTTGAAAGAGAGAATTGAGTTCAGGGAAATGGATGAATATGAGTTAAACCAAGCAGTTAATAAAGAAAACTAAAAATTTGAAAAAAAAAAAAAGAAGATAATGTGAAACAACTCATTGGAAAAACAACTGACCTGGACAATAGATCCAGAAGAAATAATTTAAAAATTTTAGGACTACTTGAAAGCCATGATCAAAAAAAAGAGCCTAGACATTATCTTCCATGAAATTATCAAGGAAAACTGCCCTCATATTCTACAACCAGAGGGCAAAATAAACATTGAAAGAATTCACCTCCTAAAAAAGACCCGAACAGAGAAACTCCCAGGAATATTGTGGTCAAATTTCCGAGTTCCCAGATCAAGGAGAAAATACCACAAGCAGCTGGAAAGAAACAATTTGAGTACTGTGGAAATACAATCAGGATAACACCAGAACTAGTAACTTCAACATTAAGGGATCAAAGGGTTCGGAATGAGATATTTCAGAAGTCAAAGGAACTGGGTTTGATACCAAGAATCATCTACCCAGTAAATCTGAGTATAATACTTCCAGGGAAAAAATGGTCCTTCAATGATATATATGACTTTCAATTATTCTTGTTGAGGAAAAGACTGGATCTGTGTAGAAAAATTTTACTTCCCAAGACAAGAATCAAAAGAAGTATGTAAAGGTAAACAGGAAAGAAAAATAATAAAAGACTCTCTAAAGCAAAACTGTTTACATTAATACGTGGAAAGAAAATATTTTTAACTCTTGAATCTTTTCTCAGTATTTGGGTAGATGTAGAGATTGTACATACACACACACAGATAGAGAGTACAGGTTGTGTTATATCAGAAGAGAAGATATCCTCTCAAAAAAATAAAATAAAAAGTTAATGGGTGAAGGAGAAAAATTCTGGGAAGAGAAAGAGAGAAATAGAATGGGGCAGGTTATAACTCATAAAAGAGATAAGAAAAATCTTATTCAATGGAAGAGGTAAGGGAGAAGAGGAAAGGGGGGAAAAGTAAAGCTACTCTCTTCACATATGGTTGAAGGAGGGAATAACATACTCACTAAATTTGACATGAAAATTTATATCACACCACAGGAAAGAAGGAGAAGAGGTGACCAGTGGGGTGAGGGGATTGTTAGAAGGGAGGGCGAATGAGAGAAGGGAATCACTAGTAAACACTTTTGAGAAGGGACAAGGTCAATTGTAGGGGAAAAAATAAGAGAGAATAGAATAAGACAGAGGGCAATATAATTAGTATTATACAACATGATTATCATGGAAGTCTTTTGCAAAAGAACACATATTTAATATATATTGAATTGCTTCCCTTCTCAGTGGGGCTGGTGGGGGGAAGAGAAGTTGAATTCAAAATATTAGAAATGAATGTTGAGAAATACAGGGAATGGGGCATAGAAATTTATCTTGCCCTACAAGCAAAGAGAGAAGATGGAGATAAGGGAAGGGTGAGGTATGATAGAAGAGAAGGTACACTGAGGGAAGGAGTAATCACAACCCAAGGTATTAGGAAGCAAGGGGAGGTGAATGATGGGGAGAAAAATTGGACACGTTATGAAGTGAGGTAAAAGCAATTAGTATCAAAACAATTGACTGAATTAATTACTGAGAATAAACCAATGACATCTTTAGTTTTGGGGAAAGAATTTCAGTCTAAATTTCCTAGAGGAAGGTAACCTCAGGTAAAATTTGTCATTGATGGAAAAGTTAAGGTTTTAATGGTAAATTTGATTTTATGGTTGCTATTTAATCAGGAACTAGAACATGCATAGAAAGGCATTTAAACCACTTAGGACTTGCCTCAAAAGATGTTACTTAGTCAAAGTGAAAATTATAATCATATTTGAAATCTGGTTATTGGAACTTGCCATTTTTTAGATGCTATGGGACTATTAAGTGACTGTTCCCCTGAGTGTAATTCCAGGTATGGATAGCAAGAAAGGTAATCTGAGCCTCCAATCCATGATGTCAGTAAGCTGGTGAGATGCTGGTATGAACCGCAAAAGGTGATCTCATTTGAAGGGTGGGAGAGAGGCTGTTCAGCCTAGGCTGAGGTAGGATTCTCCTGACTCAGTTTCCTCACTGATACCTGGCAGACCTTAAGCCTGACTGAATGCCAGTGGATAATCTAATGCTGCCTGGAGCTGACAAGAAGTTGGGGAGATATTGTATCCCTGCAATGTTCCTACCCTACTCTTGGTGGTAATTTCTTATAGTCAAAAGGTTGCCAGCTTAATTCCAGATCTATTCAATTATAGATTGTTGGTAGAGGAACATCCATGGTTAAGTCGAAAATTAAACTTTTAGGCAATGGACTTTAGACCAACAGCAATAAGTTAAGGTCCTTTAATTCTTAGCAATACTGTGGAGACAATGAGGTTAAGAGCTTGTGAAGTTAGCAGCTTAAATATTACTTGTGTCTCAGTTGATGAATGATTAAAAACAAATTATTTTGTGGTCCATATTGTAAATGCTTTAAAAAGAAGTATCACCTGACCAAAAGTTTGAATTGTTTTATGTATTATAAATTGTGTTAAAAAAATGACAAAGAAAAATTTTTTTAAAAATCAAAAAAACCCAAAGAAACAAAAAAAGGAGATAGTCAAAGAACTAGTATTTAAAAAATGGTGGAGGGGGACTGAAAGGCATTGATGATAAAATTAAAGCACTTGTTTGGGGCTACTTTCCTGTGTTATATGCCATTTAAACTGAGAAATTAGTAAAATATATGGACTTTAACAAAAATAGAAACTGCACAAATTAACAGAAAAGGAAACATAGTAAGTTCAATAATCCTATGTCAGAAAAAAGAAATTGAAGAAATAAAAAAAAATGATCTCTTTAGGTAAAAATCTCTAGGATGAGATGGATGTATATGTGAATTTTCCCAAATATTTAAGAAAAAATTAATCTGAACTGTATATAAACTATTTGAAAAAACAAGAGTCCTACCGAATACCATCTATTAGACAAACATGATATTCATGCCTAAACCATAGAGAGCACAGAGAAAGAAAACTATGGATCAATTATTTTCTTAATGAGTATCAATGCATAAATTTTTAAATAAAATACTAGCAAGATCATACATTATAACCAGTTGGGATTTATACCACAAATTCAAACTTGTTTCAATATTAGGAAAGCCATTAGCACAATTGACTATATCAATAAAAAAATCCCACACAATCATAATTTTCTTGATGGATGAAGAAAAAGCTTTTAACAAAATACAATGCCCATTTTTACATTAAAACATTAGAAAGCATAGGGATCAATGGAGCCTCTCTTAAAATCATAAGTAGTTCCTATCTAAAATGAAGAATAAGCATTATCTGTAATGAGGATAAATTTGAAGACTTCCCAGTAAGAAGAAGGGTGAGGCAAGGATGGCCAACCTCACCAATATTATTTAACATTGTGCTAGAAATACTAGTCATAGCAAAAGGACAAGAAAAATAAATTGAAGAAATAAAAGCTGGAAATGAGGAAATAAAACTATTACTCTTTGTATGATGGCATACTTAGAAAATCCTAGAGAAATAACTGAAAAGCCAGTTTCAACAATTAACACTAAAGAGGCAGAAATCATAAGCATTTCTATATTACATCAACAAAACCTAGGAGAAAAAAAGATAGAAATAGAAATTCACTTTTAAATTACCACATATAACACAACATACTTGGGAATCTACCTGCCAAGATTAACCCAGGGATTAATATTAACACAATTCAAACACAATTAAAAAGAGATCTAAAAAATAGAAAAATGTTAATTGTTCATCATTAGAATGAGCAATTATAACAAAAATGACAATTCTACCTAAGATAAGTAACTCATTCAATACCATACCAGTCAAACTACCAAGGAATTACTTCATGAAACTAGAAGAATAGCAAAATTCATTTAGAAAAAAAAATTCAAGAGTATCTAGAATATATATATTTAAATGTGAAAGGAGATCTAGCAGTACTAGATTTCAGACTAGAAGTGGCAATCAGAAGATGACAGAGTAGAAGGAAGATCTGTAAAAGTTCTTCCCCTGCAGCCCACCAAATACCTGTAAAAAAAATTACTCTAAACAAATTCTACAGCAGCAGAAGCCACAAAACAACGGAGTGAAAGACATTTCCACCCCAAGGCATCCTGGAAGGCTGACAGGAAAGGTCTATCTTACCAGGTTCAGAGCAGAGCCCAGTTTAGCCTTCGACATGAAGAGGGGCATGGATAGAACCTGAACAGGTTTCAGGGCGCCACCACCAGCAGCTGCAGTTCCTAGATCCCTCAACCCACAAACAACAGAGACAGCTTCAAAGGTCAGTGAGAAAGCTATTTCACCTGGGTGAGAGGGGAGCAAGCTCCTGCTGCCCGAGCTCCAGCCCCAAGCAGGCCCCAGGAAGCAATAGTGTCCTTTTTTGGAGGTCTTGGCTTACAGACTCTGAGAGAATCTAGCTGCTGATTTGGATCTCAGTCCTGAGTGACAACCCTGGGATGAGGAGGAACACTGACTGATCTGGTAGAACTAGTGGAGATTCTGGAGAGAGAATTCTACTCACAGATCCTACCCAGAAAAGTTTGTGTTAGCTCTCAGACCAGGATGCAGGCCAGAAGAGGAGTAAATTCCTCTCTGTTGATTGTGCCACCTTGGAGGAACTGAGAACTTTACAGGTCCCCAGAGTACACCCTCCTCTTGACAAAGGACTCAAAAGTCAAGTAATAGGCTGGGAAAATGCCCAAAACAGGGGGAAAAATAAGACTACAGAAGGTTACTTTCTTGGTGAACAGGTATTTTCTTCCTTCCTTTTGGATGAGGTAGAACAGAGTATACCATCAGAAGAAGACATAAAAGTCAAGGCTCCTGTGTCTGAAACCTCCAGAATAAATATGCAATGGTCTCAGACCACGGAAGAACTCAAAAAGAATTTTGAAAGTCAAATAAGAGAGGTTGAGGAAAAATTGGGAAGAAAAATGAGAGTGATACAAGAAAGTCATGAAAAGCAAGTCAGCCTGCTAAAGGAGACCTCAAAAATGGTGAATAAAGTAACACCTGTAAAAATAAACTCAAATGGCAAAAAAGGCCCAAAAAACCAATACAGAGAAGAATGCTTTAAAAAAGGAGAATTAGCCAAATAGAAATGAAGGTTCAAAAGCTCACTGAAGAAAGCAGTCCTTTAAAAATTAGAATGGAGCAGATGGAATCTAATGACTTCATGAGAAACTAAGAAATTACAGAACAAAACCAAAAGAATGAAAAAATAGAGGACAATGTGAAATATCTCATTGAAAATACAACAGACCTGGAAAATAGTTTCAGGAGACAATTTAAAAATTATGGGACTACCTGAAATCCATGATCAAAAAAGCCTAGACATCATCTTTCATGAAATTATCAAGTAAAACTGTCTTGATAATCTGGAACAGGAGGGTAAAATAAATATTGAAAGAATCTACCAATCACCTCCTGAAAGAGATCCAAAAAAGAACAACTCTGAGGAATATTGTAGCCAAATTCCAGCGTTCCCAGGTCAAGGAGAAAATATTGCAAGCAACCAGAAAGAAAAAATTCCAGTATTGTGGAAATACAATCAGGATAACACAGGATCTGGCAGCTTCTACATTAAGGATTTAAAGAACTTGGAATATGACATTCCAGAAGTCAAAGGAACTAGGCTTAAAATCAAGAATCACCTACCCAGAAATACTGAGTATAATACTTCAGGGGAAAAAAAAAGTCTTGAAATAGGGACTTTCAATCATTCTTGATAAAAAGAACAGAGCTGAATAGAAAATTTGACTTTCAGTCACAAGAATCAAGAGAAGTGTGAAGAGGTAAACAGGAAAGAAAAATCATAAGGGACTTACTGAAGTTGAACTGTTTACAATCCTACATGGAACAATAGTATTTGCAACTTTTGAGATTTTCTCAGTATTAGTTGGAGGGATTATATACATGTAGACAGAGGGCACAGGGTGAGTTGAATAAAAAGGGATGATACCTTAAAAAATAAAATTAAGATGTGAGAAATTAATATATTAAGAGGAGAAAGGGAAAAATGGAATGGATCAAATTATCTCTCATAGAAGAGGCAAGGAAAATCTTTTCCAATGGAAGGGAAACGGGGGAACATGGGAGTGAAAAAGTGAAGCTTACTCTCATCACATTTGACTTAAGGAGGGAATGACATGCACACTCAATTTGGCATGAAAATCTATCTCACACTACAGGAAAGGAGGGGTGAAGGGGAGAAGTGTGGTAGGGAGATGATAGAAGGGAGGGCAAATGGGAGGATGAAGTAATTAAAAGTGGGTGTGTTTGCCCTTCATTGCGGAAGAAGAGCATACCATCAGAGAAATGATGACATGACTTGCACTTGACTTTGTTTTGAGTGAGGGAAGGCTGTGCAGGTCACCAGCCTCACTTCTCCTCCAGAGTCATCTGAACCCAGTGACCAGATATTCACCAGGATGACTGAAGATGACCCAGGATGAGGCAATTGGGGTTAAGTGACTTGTCCAAGGTCACACAGCTAGTGAGTGTCAAGTGCCTGAGGTGAAATTTGAACTTAGGTCCTCCTGACTCCTGCACTGATGTTCTATCCACTGCATCATCTAGCTGTCCCAAATAGAAGTAAACTCTTTAGGGGAGGGACAAGGTCTAAAGAGAGAATGTAATGAATAGAGGGCAGGATAGGATGGAGGTAAATATAGTTAATCTTTCACAATATGACTATTATGGAAGTCTTTAGCAAAACTACACATATATAGCCTATATTGAATTACTTGCTTTCTCAGTGGGGATGAGTGGGGAGGGTGGAAGGAAAGGAAGTTGGAACTCAAAGTTTAAGGAGTGAATGTTGAGAATTGTTTTACATGCAACTGGGAAGTAAGAAATACAGGTAATGAGGTATAAGGATCTATCTTGCCCTACAAGGAAAGACAGAAGATGAGAATAAGTGAAGGGAGGGCAGATTGGGGGAAAGGGCAATCAGAATGCACAGTGTTTTGGGATGAGGGAGGGGAGAGATGAGGAGAAAATTTGGAACTCAAAATCTTGTGGAAATGAATATTGAAAAATAAAAATAATTACATAAATTTTTAAAAATAAATAAAATTAAAAAAACAAAGTGACAATCATGAAAATGATTTGTTATTGGTTAAAAATACAGCAATGGATCAATAGAATAGATTAGATCACAGCACAGAGAAGCAAATCACCATAGTTATCTAGTATTTGATAAACTCATAGATCCAAGGTTTTAGGGTAATGACTCACCATTTGACAAAAATTTCTAGGAAAACTGGAAAACTCTGGGAGAAACTTGGCAGAGACAAACATTTCAAATCCTATTTTAAGATAAGGTCAAAATGAACAAATAATTTAAACTAAAAGACTGATATCATAAGTAAATTATGGAATGCATGGAAAAATGTACCTGTCAGATAGCAAGTGAAGAGTATATGATCAAACAAAAAATAAAGAAGATAATGAGAAGTAAAATGGATAATTTTGAATCTGTAAAATTAGGAAGTTGTTGCACAAAGAAAAGCAATGAAGCCAAAATTTGAAGGAAAACACGAAACTAGAAAAATATAGCAATTTTCTCTGATAAAGATATCATTTCTCAAATGTTTAAAAGAATGAGTCATTTATAAAAAGTATATAAGCCATTGCCCAATTGATAAATGGTCAAAGGATATTAATAGCCAATATTCAGAAGAGGAAATCAATGTTGTCAATAGTCACTTGAAAAAAAATACTCTAAATCACTCTTGATTATTGTTGCTATTCAGTCATTCCATCATGTCTGATTCTTTGTGATCCCATTGATCACAGCACTCCAAGTCCTTCTATCCTCCATCATCTCTTAAAATCTGTCCAAGTTTATTTTCATTGTTTCCATGTTATCGTCTATCCATCTCATCCTCTAACATTCCCTTTTACTTTTACCGTCAATCTTTCCTCACATCAGGGTCTTTCCAAATAAGTCCTGTCTTGTTATTATATGGCCAAAGCATTTAGGCTTCAACCTCAGGACTCGATTATCCAATGAATAGCCTAAATTATTTTTTTTAAATATTGCCTAATTTGATTTCCTTGCTGACAAAAGACTCTCAAACATCATCTCCAGCACCACAATTCAAAAGTACTGATTCTGTGGTGCTCAACTTTTCTTATAACCCAATTCTCACAGTTATACAATGCCATTAGAAGAACTATAGCTTTCACTATACGGTTAAAACAACTTTGAGGTACCACCTTACACTTATCAAATTGGCGAATATAACAGAAAAGGAAAATAGCAAACGTTGAAAGGAATGTAGAAAAATTGGAACACTAATGTACTGGTGGTGGAGTTGTGAACTTGGTCTAACTACTCTGGAGAACAATTTGGAACTATGCTGAAAGTGCTATAAAACTGTGCAACTTCTTGGAACCCAGTAATACTACTACTAATTCTGTATGCCAAATAGGTCAGAAGAAAAGAGAAAATGATTCATTTAAAACATTTATGGCAAATCTTTTCTTGGCAAAGAATTGGAAATTAAGGTGATGTTTATCATTTGGGAAATGGCTGAAGAATTTGTGACATATGATTCTGAAGGAAGAATATTGTGCTAGGGAGGTAATTTTAGACAAAGAAAAAAAACTTGGGAAAACTTTTACAACTAATGTAATATGAAGAGAGTAGAACAAGTAGAACATTGCATGCAGTAACAGCAATATTGTAACAATGATGAATTGTGAAAGACTAAGTTACTCTCATCAAAACAACAATGCAAGATGATCCCAAAGTACCCATAACGAAAAATTTTGTCCACCTCCAGAGAGAGAACTGATGAACTCTGAATACAGATTGAAGCATACTTCTTTTACTTTGTTTTTTCTTACATTTCAGTATATACATTTTCTTCTTCTTCTTCTTCTTCTTCTTCTTCTTCTTCTTCTTCTTCTTCTTCTTCTTCTTCTTCTTCTTCTTCTTCTTCTTCTTTTTCTCCTCCTCCTCCTCCTTCTTCTTTCCCTCCTTCACTCAAAACAAAGTCAAGTGCAAGTCGAGTCATCATTTCTTTGATGGCATGGTCTTCTTTGTCAACAAAGGATGAACACAGCATCAATGTGGAATTATATTGTTGATGAATATATATGTTTAATGCATATAATTTTTCTTGATTTCTCAATGGATAGGGTGGATAGGAAGGGAGAGACAGAATGAAACTGGAAATAAATAATTAAAAATAGTTGCAAGCACTTATAAATTGCTATCCCCCAGTATCTGGATGATTTATTTGGTGTTTTACTTATACTCCTTTAAGTCACATGTAATCTGAAGTTCATGTGATAGCAAATGGGAATGACTAATGTCCACTCACATGGGTTTATAGATTTCTAAAACATTGGAAATCATTTCATCCAGTCACCTCATTGTACAAATGAAGAAATTGAAGACCAAAGGAATAAAGTGAATTATCCAAAGTCATAGTGTTAGTAAATAACAGAGCTAGCATTAGACTCCAAAGCTGACTTTCTTTTCTCCATGTGGCAGTTTGCAAGATGAATGTTGTATCATATATATTTGAGTATAAGCGAGAAAGGAGATACTGACAATCACTAACATACTCTCTGGGAAATCTTTGGGAATGAGTAGAGACATTAAATATACCTCTGAGTTTTGACTTTTCTTTTTTTCTGGCACAGACAAAAATAGAAACTGAGCAAAAACAACAAAGTATATGTTGCTTAAATAGTTTAACAAAATAACACAAAATAGTGATTGTGACTGAGAGTACATGCCATTGTACCATCTGTGGGTATCTTCTCAGTCTCTGTTAGGGTCCCTCTTTTCTTTTTACTCTACTTTCCTTGACTTAGTAAACATATTAGTTCACATGGTTTCAATTATCATTTAGATGCAAATGACTCGTGTTTCTATATATTCAATACTTGTCTCTCTCTTAAGTTCTGGTCCTATACTGTAAACTGCCTACTGGACATTTTCGAACTAGATTCCTCATGGGCAAACTATACCATGTGCTGTCCCTCACAAACAACCTTTCATCTCCTTTCTCTGTGCCCACATCTACCACTAATAATGACATCTTTCCTTCAAAATTTATCCCAGTGCATCCTGGGTCATCTTCAAACATCCTGATGAATATCTGGTCACTGGATTCAGATGACTTTGGAGGAGAAGTGACGCTGGTGACCTTGCACAACCCTCCCTCACTCAAAACAAAGTCAAGTGCAAGTCATGTCTTCATTTCTCTGATGACATGGTCTTCTTTGACAATGAAGGATGAAAATAACAATTTCTAGCACCTCCTTCTAAAAGAAGCCTTCTCTGATCACCATGATGCCAGAACTTTCTTTTTCAAAGATGTCTTATATTTGTTTTTATGAAATGTCTGTATGCGTGTATACTTGATTTTCTTCTTTTAGAATTTGAATTCAATGAGGGCAGAAAGTTCTTAGCACAGTACTTGACACATAGTAGGCATTTAATAAATGCTTGTTTATCTGATGATGTGACAGAAGAAATTGAGAACCCATTATGTGATTTACCCTAGTTCACGTAAATAATTGGTGACAGAACAAGGAATTGAACCCATGTCCTGACCTCCAAATCCAACAGTCTTTCCACTGAAAAATCCCTCTTCCTTCCTATTTTCCTGCTTCCTCCTTTGTGGCTCCTCTTCCCTTTGAATATGCAAATAAATCTGACACACTGAGAGAAATTGATGAATATTTGCAAAATTAAATATTACCAAGATTAACAGATCAGGAAACAGATTGCCTAAATAAATCCATTTTAGAAAAAAGAAATTGGGGAAGAGAATTGAGGACTATGGCAGAATAGGTCAGAAAATTACAAGTTCTCAAGATATTTTCCCCACAAAAGATTTAAAATAGCACCTTAAGGCAAACAAAGTGTGGGTGGAGATAAATAAGAATAGGGGCACCACAGGGGTCTTCCTGGAACAATTCAAGAAGATCAGAAGAAAATTCTTAGGAAGAAATTTGGTCCCTGTAAAGAACAAACACTTCCAGGCTGTTTAATTTTTTTAACAAGACATGGGCCCCGGGGTTAGTTGGTTTGAGAAGCTGCCTTGGCCCCAGTCACTGGAACATTCACCCCCAGGTTAGTGAGGTGAGTTGAGCTTTTGAACCAGGAAAAATTGAGGGAACTTCTGCTGATAAGGAATGTCAGACTCAACTGTGCTGAGAAGGGGATGGTGGGGAAAGAATCCAGCACTTTCCCTGTGAGTGCAGAAGCAGTAGGACAGAAAACCTCTGGCTGCAGGCACTTACAGGAGGCTGGAGGTTTGGCTTTGGTTCCAAGCTAGAGGGGAGAACTGAAGATTTGGGGTAAGAGGCACTATTTTCCACACCTCAGGGCTAAGGGTGATTATAAAATTAAGCTATTATCACAAAAAAATGCACAGTCATTGGAAAGAATCCAACCATAGAAAGCTATTATAGGAATAGAGATGCCCACGGTTCATCTTCAGAGGAGGATATTGAAGTAAAGAAACCTCCAAAGAGTAACATCAAATGGTCACCTGCCCAAAAAGAATTTAGAGAAGATCTTTAAAAAGACTTTAAAAATCATATGACAGAGATGGAGGAAAAACTAAAAAAAGAAAAAAAAAAAGAATAATCCAAGAAAAACAAGAAGGTTATGAAAGAAAAGTCAATCAATTAGAAAAGGAGGTCTAGAATCTTAAGGAAGAAAATGACACCTTGAAAATTAGAATTGGGCAAAGTGAAGCCAGTGAAATTATAAGAGATCAAGAAATAATTTAACAAAATATGAATTGAAAAAATTGAAGAGAAAGTGAAATATCTTATAAGAAAAACAACATATTTGGAGAATAGGTCAAAGTAGAGAAAAAGTAAAAATAATCAGACTAACTGAACATTATGATCAAAAAAAGAAGAAATAATTTCAGGAAAATTGTTCTGAAGCATTAGAACAAGGGTGGCGAGGAAGTAGAAATAGAAAAAATCAATCAATAACCACTTAAAAGACATCCTATAAGAAAAATTCATAGGCACATCATAGTCAAATTTTGAAATCCCCATCTCAAAGATAAAACATTAAAAGCATCAATATTAAAACAATTTAATATGATGGAAGCACAATTAGAATTACACAAAACCTAGCAATAGAGATTAATGAAAGGCAGGTCTTGGAATACAATACATTGAAGAGCTAAAGAACTGGGGCTCTGCCAAAAATTTCATACCCTACAAAATTAAGTATTATTTGGAATGAAAAAAAGGACATTTGATAAACTCTCAGACTTTCAAGATTTCAATATCAAAAATCCTGAACTTAACAGAAGATTCAACATGCAAGAACTAAGACAAATATAAGATATATTCCAAAGACTGATTGTAAGGAATTCATAAAGACAGACTGTTTACCTTTTACACATGTGAAATATATGTCCAAGACCCTTATTAATAATTGGGTAGCTCATGACAAAGATTGAGGCAAAACCCACTATGATATTAATTTAAAAAGTAAAACCATTTAGGAATACCTAAAAAGAGTAGTTGTTTTATACAAATGAGGTTCAAGAGGAAGAATTGATATGGAGGAATTACATGGGGGAGGAAGGCTGGTAATTCTGGTAACCTACTTTCATCAGGAATGGGTTCAAGAGGGAACAATATATATGTATTTAGAAGAATACAAAATCTTCTAAATTCAGAGAAAATTAAGTGGTAGGCCATATGGAGAGGGGAGAGGACAAGGGAGCAGGGGAGGGTGAGGGAATAGGCAAAAAGGGGTATAAAAGGATGTTTAGATCTATGGGAATGGGAGGATACAGGCGGCATCTTTGGAAGAAGGTGGGCAAGTAATAGGAGGGTAAGGTAGTAGGTGGAAGTTAAGTAAAGGAAGCAGGAGGGATGGGAAACAAGTGATATGCACAAGCATAAAAAACAAAGATCAAGTGTAGAATAGGTTTGAAAATATAACTATTATATGTATGTATGCATATATATGTGTGTGTGTGTATATTTGTAGTTGCATAGAAACACATCTAAACTTCATTGTAGCCTTCTGAGGTTGTGGTGGGAGGAGAAAAAGAACAAAGTAAAAAAGTGCACAGCAGAGAACGTTAAGAGCTTACAAGGAAACAAAGATGGACAATTTTCAGCACAACAAATATGATGTATCATACAGGTTTTCTTGAAATGAAAATATATTATTACATAATTTCAATCCTCTCTTATGTTCTGATATGCAAATGATATGTTTCTTTTTCTTTTTAACTTTGTACTTAAGTTCCAATATTTAAGTTTATGATTTTTGTTTCTATTTTGTATTTGTGTTCTGGCGTTTGAATCTAAAATAAAATTTTTAAAAAGTAAAAACAAATAAAATAAAATATGCATCCATTTGAAAGAAAAAAGAAATTGAATAGACCATTAATTAACTTCCAGAAAAATAATTCCCAGAGTCAGATGTGCTCACAAGTGAATTCTACCAAGCATTTAAAGAGCGATTAATTACTTTACTATAGAACTATTTTGAAAAATAGGCAAAGAAAGAATCTTACCAAACTCCTTTTATGACACAAATATAGTGCTGATACCTAAACCAGAAAGAGTAATCTAGGGTTCAATAAACCCCAAAACCTCAACTTTTGGAATAAGAACTCATTATCTGACAAAACCTGTTAGGAAAACTGGAAAATTCTAAGAGACAAAACAAATATAAACCAACATTTTACCTACAAGGTCAAAATTGGTGCATGATTTAAACCTGAAGGGTGATACCATATGCTACTGAGAAGAGCCAGGAATAGTCTGCCTGTCAGATCTATGGGAAGGAGAAGAATTTTTGATTAAACAAGAGACAGAGAGAACTATAACATGTAAAATAAATAATTTTGATTATATTAAATTTAAAATGTTTATACAAACAAAAGCAATGCAACCAAGAATCAAAGGAAAACATAAAATTGGGAAACAATCCTTACAGCTTGTATCTCTGATAATAATCTCAAATAGGGACAGCTCGGTGGTACAGTGGATAGAGCACCAGTGCAGGAGTCAGGAGGACCTGAGTTCAAATCTCACCTCAGACACTTAACACTCACTAGCTGCATGACCTTGGGCAAATCACTTAACCCCAAAAGCCTCATTCTGGGTCATCTCCAGTCATTCTGATGAATATGTGGTCACTGGATTCAGATGAATCTGGGGGAGAAGTGAAGCTGGTGACCTTCACAGCCCTTTCTCACTCAACAACAAAGTCAAGTGCAAGTCATGTCACCATTTCTCTGATGGCATTATCTTCCTCAGCAACGAAGGATGAACACAAACACTTCTCATATATACAGAATAAGAATATAAACCTTTCCTAGATTGATAGTCAAAGGATATGAATAGGAAGCTTTCAGATGAATAAGTCAAAGCTATCTATAGACAAAGGAAGAATTGCTGTTTTGATTAGAGAAAGGCAAATCAAAACAGCTCTGAGGTACCACCTCATTCCTATAATAATGGGTAATATGACAAAAAAGGAAAATATAAATGCTGGAGACACTGTGGGAAAATTGGTGCACTAATGCTCTGCTGGTGGAGTAGTGAACTGATCTAATCATTCTGGAGAGCAATCTGGAATTATGGCCAAAGGGCAACCAAACTATGTATACCCTTTCATGAGGCAATACCACTACAAAGTCTGTATCCAAAAGGCATTGTAAAAAAAAGAGGGAAAGGATCTATGTGTGAAAAGTATTTATAAAAACCTTTTTTTTTTTTTGTGATGGCAAAATATTGGAATTGGGGGCATGTCCACCAATTGGGGAATGACTGAACAAGTGGAATAAAAGACTGTTTTGCAATAAGAAATGATAAATAGGCAGATTTCAAGAAATCTGTAAAGATTTGTATGAAATTATACAGTCAAATGAGAACCATAAAAACATTGTATACAGTATCAGCAACATTGTTATGATCAACTATGAATGACTCAGCTCTTCAATGCAAGCCAAGAAGGATTCACTGAGGAAAATTCTATCCACATTCAGTTAAAGAATTGTTGTACTCAATGCAGATTTAAGCAATTTTTTTCACTTTATTGTTATTTTCTGTTTTTTTTCTTCTTTCAATCTGTTTCTTCTTTCACAACTGTGACTAATATGAAAATATGTTTTATATGATATCACATGTATAACCTATACCAAATTGCCTACTATCTTTAGAAATGGGGAAGAAGGGAGGGAAGAAAAATTTTGGAACTCAGTCTTGCAAAAATGAATGCTAAAAATCGTCTTGACATACACACACACACAGACACACACACACATATATAAGTATGTATATATATATATATATATATATATAAACATATATGTATGTTGTGTACAACACAACACACACATGCCAAAACAAATAGCCCTTTTTCTTGCTAAGGCAAACTCATCTACTTGTACCCTTGATGGTGTGCCTTGCCACCTACTTTACTAGTCCCTATGCTAACTTCCCTTGTCTACTGGCACCTTCCCTGTCTACAAATACTTGTAAATCTACCCCTTCTCCCAGGGAGAAACAAACAAAAAGACCTTTATTTTATCTTCTGTTCAAACTACCATTCTATCCCTTTTATAATCAAACTGGGAGAGGGAGGAAAGGAGAGATTAAAATAATTCAGATTTCCTCACCTCCTATTCACTTCTCAGATTTTAATTGTTTAATCATTTTCTCTTTCCACATCCTTAATGACCTCTCTACTGTTTCCAAAAATGCTCACCACTTCCTCCTCGTCTTTTCTTCTTCTTCAGATTTCTGGCAATATTTTTCTTTTACCCATTTTAACCTTCTTCCTGAGACTCTGTTTCTTTATTATCTTTGCCCCCCAACCACAGTTCTCACAACGACCCTGTGGCTTTCTCTTTGTCTTTCTCTTGAGTGATCTCATCAATCTCTTGCATTTTGTTAATTCCACATACAGGAATACCAAATAGATACAACCTTAAACTCCCTTCCGGATGCAGTTCAACAGCATGAAATGATTTGGAGACATCTCTGTCCAAATATTTCATAGACATCTTGAACCCAGCTTTAAACTATAGGTGTAGACTGCTTTTCCAGATATATTCCACATTATTCCCCTCCATGAATTTTTCCTTCCATTCAAAGTGACTTACTTTCTGATGTATGATTTTAACATTCTATCTCCTACTTCATTGTCTCTGTACAGGCTCTCTCCAATTTGTGAAATGCACTTTCTCAATTTGATCTGTTTCTTTCTTCTTTCTTCAAGCCTGATATTAGGCAATACTTTTTCCATGAAACTTTTTTTTAAATTCCCCTGGTTATCGCTCCTTCCTTAAATTGACTTTTGTTTTCTGTTTCTATATTTTCTATCTCAAAAAGTAATATAAGCTCTTGAGAGGAAAGGTTTTTGTTTTAAATTAATTTATTTGTGTGAAATAACAGATACTTAAGAGTACAAGGAAGCTTAGGGATCAAGCCCCTCATTATTGCAAAAGGAATCTGAGTTTCACAGAGTTGAATGATTTACCCAAGGTCCCCAAACTAGCAATGAGCAGGAATAGAATTTGAACTTGGGTTTTCAGACTCATAAACTATTGGTATTTATACAGTGAGGGACTGATAATAGTAACGCACCAGAGTCTCTGAAAGAGGGGTAAAATGGGAAAAAAGGGGGAAAAAGTGCCAGAAATCTGAGGAAGAAAAGTAACGAGTGATCAACATTTTTGGAATCTGTATAGAGGTCATTAAGGAAGTGATAAAAGACAGAAAACCTAATAGATATTTACTATACATTTTTTAAAAAATTAATTGCTGAATTGAAATTAAGGATCTTCTATAGTCAGCTTGAAAAATTTGAATTCAATAACTACACAAGACTTTACCTCATTTCATACAAATATATATATATAAATACATACATATATATGTATATATATGTATGTATGTGTATATATGCTAAAATATTTGCAGAAGCACTATCTGGTAGCAAAGAACTTGAAACAAATTACTGATTGATTATTTAATGATTGAAAAATAGATGTTATATGACTGGAATGGAATGCATTAAGTATTACAGTAAGAAAGTATGGCAAGAAGTAGCTAATATGAGAAATTTAGAGAAACATTGGATAATTTGTATGAACTAATACAGAACAAAATAAGCCTTACCAAGAAAACAATACACATACTGACCAATGATGACTAATGGAGTTCAAATGAGAATTTAGCAGGGTGTATTTGGACATAGCTTCTGCCCATGTGTTCTGGCTCAGTGCTTCATTATGAAGGAATTGAGTTTGGGGATCATGAAGCAACTGTCTATTATTGCCTGTGGATTTGTATTGTTGGATGACAGGGAACTATACCAGTTCTCTTTCAATCTGAGACAGAACACACACCTCATCAGAAGAAGCTGAAGAGCATTGCAGGCCCATGCAGTATTGTGCTCCAAACCACCCCTTCTCCTTCCACTACAGAAACTTAAGTACATGAAGGTTGAACTCTGAATATATGAAAAACAAAAAGAAAAACAATGAAGATCTCAGGAGAATTCCCTCACAAAAGAGAGGAAAGAGAATATTTGGACCAGATGTGCTTTTCCTAAGTGTTTTACTTTCTTTCAAGAGAGAAATCACTCTGGGGCCATGGGTGGGAAATGAGTGATTTAAAGATAAAGGGCATCAATAAAACATTAAAAAAAATATGTGGACAAGCTATAACTAAAGGCAACATCAGAGGATATAATCAAAAGAGGTAAGTGATTTTATGTGGGATAAGCTAGTCTTTCAGAAAAGTATTCATGAAAAAATGTTCTTGAGATTATGAAGAAAGCTTTCAGTTTCTTATAGGCAACAAAATTTTATTTGGAAAAGGGCATAAGAAAAAGGGGCATTAGACACTGGGGAGGCCTTCTGACTGAATCTAAGTTTTACAATGCAAATCCTGAAGTTCGGATGGACCTGGAGGGCCATATGTGGCTTCAAGGTCACAGGTTTCCCACCTCTGGATTACAGTACATGGTAGGGACAAGGACACTGTTAAATGGTAGTTTAATACTGTTGAAGTGACTAGAAAGAAGACTAAGGTCAGAAAAATTATTTATATTGTAAAAGAAGAAAAGTGCTGTCTGTGACCTAGAGTTTCATAAAGAAGGAAAAAAAGATATGCCTTCTCCCTTATGCCTTCTAGGGTGGGCCTAGGCATTGTGAATTAAATATAGGTTTTCTTTGTTTTCCTAATCTCTCTTTTGTAGCAGCTGAAAAGTTATTCAATCTTTAAAGAGAGCTGTCCATTCACATTAGTAATGTCTCTGGGAAAGAAAACATAAATGTCTAATAGGGAGGTGAAACTGGAGATAAGAGATAAGAAAGGGTCTATTTGCTTTTCTGCTTAACCTTTATGCCATACAAATTCATAACTGTGAAATTTATATTTTGAACCAAGGCACTGATGACTTGTATTCTCAGCAAAATTCCAGAACACATTAAAAACATGATCTACCATATTTAGCAAAGGTCACTAAAAGTTACATGGTTTCATCAAGAACATGTCATACTAGACCAATTTCATTTCCTTTTTTTTTGCTTGTTTTAATCCTCAACTTTTGTCATTGAATTGTTTTGAGTATGTTATTTTCAATAATAAGATGAGCCATTGCAAAGTACGACAAAGTAAGCAACACATATGTACTCTTAACTGATAAATTAATGTGGGCCTTCTAATAATACAGGTAATCAATGAAAAGATGTTATAAACAAATTTATCAGTAATCCTGAAGTAAGCTGCTAATCAAATTATGCAGTAAACAATTTAGAAACACCCATAGCTCAAAGTATTCACTCAGGGTCCAAGTCATCAGCTTGCTCCAAGGGCATAACTAAAGTTGGCTCCTGAAGTTCCCTATACTTGAGATTTGAGTAAATTTGTGTTGGTAGGACAGAAGTGCTAATTGGTTGACAGAGATTGATGGAGATTTTCCAAATAACCATACCAGGGAGATATATGGCCTCTGGCTGGGTGGAGAGGGAACCTAATTGAATTTGACATGAAAAGAAGCAGGTCCGGTTGGTGGTTTATTCTGGGATATCATTCATAAAATTTGCTTAAAAGTAAAAGATTGCATTAATTTCAAAGTACTAGTCTAGTACTGTTTATATTATACACAATCCTGCTTTGCAGTGAGGAGGGGCTGCAGAAAAAAAGGCCTGTAATATCATCTCTGAAAACTCCATCTACTAATACAGATCATAGTCTCCTTGGACACTGTAATAGCAAGTGAAATAGGATTTTTTACTGTTTTAGTATAATCAAAAAGTGTAATACCTCTGTTTGAATGTGACTAGGGAGGATCTGTCCCACCCACCAGGGAAGATGTGTAAAAAGGTTCATACTTTTTGTTAATGAGGCACTGGTTCTCAAGGGATGTGCTGCCCTCTGGCTCTAAAAAGTATATAAAGACTTTGAGGGTGAGTTTTTACTTTAGGGGTTTAGTTTTGGTAAGAAGGTTTGAGTACCAGAGGAGGACTCTGGGAAGCTGCTAAAGACTCCCCGACTCCAACCCCAACTTTGAGAACCCAGATGTCATGCTACCCTCTCTGGTAATTATGGTCTGTGGAATTATGGTCAGACAGGTGAAATCATGTCTGTTAATTCCTTTAGGGTTCAGGGTGTTAACTCCCTTGAACTAGGTGAATGATACATGTTTTTGACTAAAGGTTTGATAAATGTGCTTGATTAAAGTAATTATTAACCCCTCAAAAGTTGCCTTTCCTTTACAAATGCAAATCTAAGAACCTGAGATAGCAGCGCCCCACACACACACCCGTGTATGTTGAGGTGCTTACTGATACAGACACTTATAACCTTAGAGAGCTGTCTGGGACATTGAGAGGTTAGATGGTTTCCCTCATGGTCACAAAGTTGTCATATGTCCATATGTCAGCAGTAAGACCTGAACCCAGGTCTTTCTGATCCCAAGGCCAATTGCCTCTCAAAATAAAATGCAATAGATAAAAAAACTTATCCTATTCTTAGGCTAAAAAATTTACTTGTAAAATGTGAACAAGGGTATTTTTTTTAATAAAAAACTACAGAAAACTTGATTAGACTGACCAGTAGATGGTATCTGATAGCTTATCAATCCTTACCATGATGCATTTTAAATATATTTTAAAGGGAACAATTTCTGGGAGGTTTGGGAGATTTTTTTTCTTTTGTTGGGGTTCTACATGAAGCTTTCCAAATTCCTCAGATGTGCCTATTTACCTTGATAATTACTGTATAATAATTAAAAGACAGATATATCTTCCTACTCAAAACAGAACATGCAAGAAAGGAGGCTCATTCTATAACACTATCTGTATTTATTGGTTTACTTAAATTTGTATTTCCATGGTAATATTTTTTCCAGTCTAGGATCTCCCCCACATTTATGCATCCTTCCTTTGTATCTATTTCTTGATTATCTTTCAGATAACCTTTAGCCTTCTCCTTCCACCTGCATAATCCTCTTCTGAATCTCACTCTCACTTGGTGGTGGGGGAGGTGGGGATTATCAGTGTTGATTGACTGGCTGATCTTTTATTCTACTTCTTTCTGTGTAGGTAGGGGTTAAGCCATTGAAAAGAAGGATTAGATGAAAGTTATTGGCTTGTAACACAACCCTTTGATGACTGGAGTCATGATAATTAGATATTGTGAGTTCTTAGTAATTCTGTTCCATGTCTACAGTCATCATTTTAAATTCTATCAGCCTCCTTTACAACCTCAGGCTGTCTCTGTCTCACTGAAAGTTCCCCACAGTGTTTATGAAGACTGCTTATACAGGAGCTATCTATAGATTTATATTAAATGCTTTGCCCTTATGCAGTTACCTCTCATCAAAGTATTTTATACAGGTTAGTTAATTGTCACCTCTTAGGAATGATTCAGTGTCCTGATTTCCATCTTCTAAATGAAGAAACAGAGGTGCTGAAAGGTTAAGGCATCTCACCAAGGTTCCCCCAGTAAATCAGACACAGAATTCTGTTCTCGCATTTCAGGCCATTTAAGAAATATCCAATATCCAGCTCAGTGCTGGGCCAACTTCATAGACTCCTTTCGTCTTTTCTTTCTTCTTTTAAAATAGCTTAGTCTTTTGGAAACAATGTGGACTTCTATTGACAAATAAATCTTAGCATCCTGGGACTTAACTAGACTTCCAAATAATAAAATCTTCATTTGGAGAGAAACTCATGTACTGTGGCTCACTTGCTCTATATTATTTTATTCTGGATTCATCACATTTGTCACCAAGTGGGCATGGTATTGATTTTGAGAGCAATTGTTACTCATATACAAGACTTAACAGTCCAGCACCTGGATGTCCCTGTGACCCTGTAGGTAGGCAATGTTTCTGAGCATGGCCTTAGGTCACCTTACAAACTACTTCTCTCTGTTATAGCCATTTGTCTAGCATCTCCCAGGGAATTAAAAAGAATCACTGAAGCTCTATACTAAGGTTATAGAACATTCATTTAGAGAAAAACAAATAACTAAAAAAGTGAGTTTCTGAGTTCTTAAATCAGCTTCCATCTAGCAGAAAATGTTGAGGTGACTCTCACATTTATCAGTCCTCCCAATTCCAACTGTCACACATGGTAGGTGAAAAAATATGACTGAAGGTTATAAGTGTTTTTATTTGACAACCTTTAAATGTTTATTTTAGCAAAGCATTTTGTAAGAAGCCAGCTTTGTTTACTCTTGCTTCTGGCAACACTTTGAGAAGCTTTGTTTTATGAGGCCCATTACCAATTCGCACATTTCTATAATTCAACTTCAAGCCATTATTCCTAATAAAATCAGGATAAATAATTATTAACACTCAAAGCAGTAATTGCTATGAATTCAACTCGCATAATAAGTCTAATCGACCAATGTGAGGAGGTCAAATAGTATAATAAGGAGGTAAGGCAGTAGAAAATTATAATATGAAAAGAGAACAATGGATGAAAGGACACTAGCAAATTAGAGACTTTGCACAGACTATCACAGTGAAAGAATGAAGAATATTGTGATTTAAAGACGAAACTGGGGAAAGATGTAGTATATAGGTAGAGAGGGCTATTAGGTTGATGGAGAGTTCTCTTATGAGAATATGCTGAATTTTTGTCCTCATTCAGTTAATACAAGTTCCTGTGTTGCTGGATGGAGCTTATTTTAAAGAATCTACAGAGCTATTGATTGCATTTTCAAAGAAGAGCTATTTATACTATAAGAAACTGACAGCACTGAAAGAAGGGAATGGATTAATTGTTCTAAAACTCATGGCTGTGAAGCAGAGGTGTAAGGAGCCAAAGAGTTAGTAGAAAAGGAATTTGATTAGAAAGCTAGGACCAAATCAAGTCTTTGTACATAGATTCAGAGCTAAGAGACATAACTTACATGGATGTATATTTGATATAGCCTATTGATTAGATATTCTGAGACAGGAGAAGAGAATTCTAGGATTCCAGTCTCCATTTTGCCTTTGATTTTCTGTAGGTCCTTGGTGAGTGATGTTAAATATTCATACATATAAATACATATATATGTATATATATATATATATATATATATATATACATATATATGTGTGTGTGTGTGTGTATCTTTGCATCTGCGAGTATATATGCACACATATATTTGCACATGTATACATATACATGTGTGTATACATACATATATCTGTATGTGTGCTGCATGCCCTTGGACAAGTTTCGTAACTACTCCATATCTTAGTTTCCTCAATTAGAAAATGAAAGAGTTGCATCTGATGACCTGTAAGTTGGCTGCCACTTAACATTTTGATCTTATCATCACTGAAACACTTATTCACTAAAGTGCTTCTGTTTTGTTTCTGTTTTTGTTTTACTCAATCTTTCTTCTGAAAGAGTATAAACCACACACCTTCCTGTAAGTCAGAATTCAGTTTCAGTGTATTTTGAGATATGTCCTTATTGAGTTTGGACCCTTCCCCTATGGTGATGAATGAGGTGACAAAAAGAACTGCAGTTATTGAGTATTTCATGTGTAACCAGAAAAGAAATGTACCCAGCCAGGTTTGCACTCTGATCTGGCTTACTCATAACTGATACATTTGTAAAGTCACTTAAGCAATGTTTTTATTCTTGAATAGGAAGGAATATGATTTTTTGGGAGGGAGGGGGTAGACTACTCAAACAAGGCATAGGATCATCAAATCACAGACTCTCAAAACTGGAAGGGACCTCAGAAGACATTTAGCCCAAACTCGACCTGACCAAGAATATATTCTACAGTAGACTCAAAAAGACCATTTATGAGATTTCATCTAATACCTCTCAAGTCAAGTCATTCCAGTTTTCAATAGCTCTTATTACTAACATTTTTCTTCTTAGAATAAACCTGTCTCCCTTCACCTTCCAACATATTTTTCTAGTTCTACCTACTGGTCCAAGAAGAGGAACTCTAATCCTTTTTCAACAAGGCAGTTCCTCAAAACTTCTGTTACCCTCTCATTCTCTCTCCCACTCCCTCCAAATGCAGTCTTTTAGTCTTTTAGTTATACAATCATGTTTTCTTTAACCAATTTTATTAAATTATAACCTCATTGTCTCTTAAGCATCCTGATCCTTTTCCCAGAATTTCCTTGAGATTATTGATGTCAAAAATAAGATTCCCAGAATTGCATACAATACTCTAGATATAGATATGACTTTTGGAGAGTATTGTGGAATGACTTATTTCCCATTTATGGACTCTAAGATTTTTGTTTTTTGCATTTGCAGTTGGATCATAAGCATTTGACCATTATTGATTCTTATTGAGCTTTTTTGACCCCCTAAAATCTCCAATTTACTGGCAAGAAAAATTGCTCTAAATACACAGGTGAAGACCATTTAATTACATCTTTAGTAGATTTCAACTTCTCTCATCCCTCCTTTTTTTACTAACCTGCAATTTCATTGCTTCTCTGTCCCTGTTTCTGTCTGTCTCTGTCTCTTCCACACTCTCTATCTCTGTCTCTGTTTCTCTCTGCTGTTTTGCTACTTCCTACAAACACATCTATGTCTTTATATGTTCCTCATTTTCAAACAAATCTCATTTGGTCTGTCCATCCCTGATAGTTATCCCATACCTCTCCTTTTCAGAACAGCATGGCTACAATAGACAACTCCAGTTGCTTTCCTTTCACTCCCTACTTAACTTTCTACAATCTGGAGGCAGAGCCAAGATGTAGGAGTAGAAAGACACACATGCTCTAGCTCTTCCCCCACAGCCCATAAAATATCTGTAAAGAATGACTCTCAACAAATTCTGGAGCAACAGAAGCCATAGAAAGACAGAGTGGAGATTACCAGCCCAGGGTGACATGGAAGGCTGATGGGAAAGGTCTGTCACACTGGATGAGAAGTGGAGCACAGCCCAGCCTTGGCTACATGGTGCTGGGAGGAACAGGACCTCAGCAGGCTTCGGGGACAGAATTCTCAGCAGAAGCAGAGGCTTGCAGTTCCCTTAACCCACAGGCCCAAAGGTCAATGAGAGGGCTTTTTCAGCTGACCAAGAAGGAAGCAAGGTCTCCTCATAGGTCTGGCTTCAGGAAGCAGCAACAGCAGAGGCAGCAGCAGCAGCAGGCAGAAGTTGCAGTGGCCAAGGAGTCCTCAGCTTAAAGTCCATGGGGGAATTGAGCAGCTGATTGTAACCTCAACCTTGAGTGGTCCCCCTGACCCCACCTAAAGCCCCTGGGAGAATTAAGTAACTGATCTGAATCTCAGTGGTGAGTGCTGGCTTGAGTGGAATGGGAAGTGAGGGAGTTGCAGAGAAGAAATTTTACTAGTAGCAGATTCTGGGCACAAAAGTTTCTGGTTGCTGCCCAACCAGTGTGCAGGCTTGATTGTGCCACCTTGGAGGAACTGAGATCTTACAGGCTCCCAGAGTATACCCTATTCTTGACAAAGGACCCAAAAGTCAAGTAACTGATTAGGAAAATGCCAAAAAAAGGGGAAAAAATAAGACTATAGAAGGTTACTTTCTTGATGAACAGGTATTCTCTCCTATGTTTTTGGATGAGAAAGAACAACATTTACCAACAGAGGAAGACAAAAGTCAAGACTTCTGCATCCCAAGCATCCAAAATAAATATGAAATGGTATCAGGCCATGGTAGAGCTGGAAAAGGATTTTGAAAATCAAGTAAGAGAGGTGGAGGAAAAATTGGGAAGAAAAATGAGAGCCATGCAAGAAAATCATGAAAAGCAAGTCAACAGGTTGCTAAAAGAGACTCAAAAAATGCTGAAGAAAATAACACCTTGAAAAATAGACTAATTCAACTGGTAAAAGAGGTTCAAAAAGCCAAAGAGGAGAATAATGCTTTACAAAGTGAAATTAGACAAATGGAAAAGGATGTTCAGAAGCTCACTGATGAAAATAGTTCTTTAAAAATTAGAATGGAAGAGATGGAAGCTAATGACTTTATGAGAAAACAAGAAATTACAAAACAAAACCAAAAGAATGGAAAAATGGAAGATAATGTGAAATATCTCATGGGAAAAACAACCGACCTAAAAAGTACATCCAGGAGAGACAATTTAAAAATTATGGGACTATCTGAAAGACAAGATAAAAAAAAGAGTCAAACATCATCTTTCATGAAATTATTAAAGAAAACTGCCCTGATATTCTAGAACCAGAGAGCGAAATAAATATTGAAAGAATCCACCAATCACCTCCTGAAAGAGATCAAAAAAGAGAAACTCCTAGGAACATTGTAGTCAAATTCCAGAGTTACCAGGTCAAGGAGAAAATATTGCAAGCAGCTAGAAAAAAAAAATTTGAATATTGTGAAAATACAATCAGGATAATGCAGGATCTGACAGCTTGTACATTAAAGGATCAAAGAATGTTGAATATGATATTCCAGAAGTCAATGGAACTAGGATTAAAACCAAGAGTCACCTACTCAGCAAAGCTGAGTATGCTTGAGGGGAAAAAATGGTCTTTCAATGAAATAGAGGATTTTCAAGCATTCTTGATGAAAAGACGAGAGCTGAAAAGAAAATTTGACTTTCAAAGCCAAGAATCAAGAGAAGCATGAAAAGGTAAACAGGAAAGAGAAATCATAAGGGACTTACTAAAGTTGAACTGTTTATATTCCGAGAGAGAGAGAGAGAGAGAGAGAGAGAGAGAGAGAGAGAGAGAGAGAGAGAGAGAGAGAGAGAGAGAGAGAGAGAGAGAGAGAGAGAGAGAGCACAGGGTGAGTTGAATAAGAAGGGATCAAATCTAAAAAAATAAAATTAAAGGGTGAGAAGGGAATATATTGGGAGGAGAAATGGATAAATAAATGCAATGAGGCAAATTATCTCTCATAAAAGAGGCAAGAAAAAGCTTTCCAATGGAGGGGGAAGAGGGAGGAGATGAGAGAGTAAAGGGGAGCTTACTCTCTTCACATATGGCTCAAGGAAGGCATAACATGCACACTCAATTTGGTATGAAAATCTATCTTACACTACAGGAAAGTAAAGAAGAGGTTAGGCAGGGTGGGGAGGATGATGGAAGGGAGGGCAATAGGAGGAGGGAGGAACTAGAAGTCAACACTCTCGGGGAGGGACAATGTCAAAAGAGAGAAGAAATGGGGGACAGGATAGGGTGGAGGGAAATATAGTCTTACACAACATGACTATTATAGAAGTCATTTGCAAAATTACACATATAAAGCCTATATTGAATTGCATGTCTTCTCAGGGGGGATAAGTGGGGAGGGAGGAAGGAAGAGAAATTGGAACTCAAAGTTTTAGGAACAAATGTTGAGAAGTTTTCTTGCATATAACTGGGAAATAAGAAATACAGGTAATGGGTAATAGAAATTTATCTCGCCCTACAGGACAAAAGAGAAGAGGGGGATAAGGTAAGGGAGGGTAGATTGGTGAAAGGGGTAATCAGAATTCTCAGTATTTTGGGGTGGAGGGAGGGGAGAGATGGAGAGAAAATTTGAAACTCAAAATTTTGTGGAAATGATTGTTGAAAACTAAATAAATATTTACAGTAATTTTCCATCTTAAGTCTCTTGGAATTATCTTAGATCACATTATGTTGCTCAGAAGAGCTGAGTTTATCAGAGTTGATCATTGCACAATGTTGCTGCTACTGTGTACAATGTAGCCCTGGTTCTGCTCGTTTCACTCCGCATCAGTTCATGTAAGTCTTTATAGGTATTTTGTTTTTCTAAAATCTGCCTACCCATAATATCTTATAGCATAATATCTTATAGAATCCATTACATTTACATACCACGACTTGTTCAGCCATTCCCCAGTTGATGGAGATCCCCTCAATTTTCAAATCCTTGTCACCACAAAAAGAACCGCTACAAATATTTTTGTATATGTTGGTATTTTCCTCCTTTTTGGGATCTCATTGGGATACAAACCTTGTAGTGGTATTAATAGACTAAAAGGTATTCCCAGTTTTATGGTCTTTCGGGCATAATTCCAAATTGTTGTACAGAATGGCTGGATCAGTTTACAACTTCACCAACAAGGCATTAGGGTCCCAATTTTCCCACATCTTCTCTGATATTTAAAACTGTCCTTTTCTGTTTTATCAACCAATATAATAGGTGTGAAGTAGTATATCATATTTGTTTTAATTTTAATTTCTCTAAACAACAGTGATGTCGATAATTTTTTCATCTGATAATAGATAGCTTTAAACTTTACCTGAAAATCACCTGCTCATTTCCTCTCATAATTTATCAACTGAGGTACAACTTATAAACTTCTAAATCTGACACAATTCTCTGTATATTTAGAAATGAGGTCTTTCTTGAGAATACTGCCTCTAAAATTGTCCCTCAGCTTTCTGTTTTCTTTTTATACTTGATTGCACTGGCTTTGTTTGTGCAAAGTCTTTTAAAATTTAATATAATCAAAATTATGCATTTTGCATTTTATGGTGTTCTCTGCCTCATATTTGGTCATAAATTCTTCAGTTTTCCATAGATCTGACAGGAAAATAATTAATTGCTCCCCTAATTTGCTTATGAAATCACCCTTTATATCTATTTCAAATTTATTTTGGCATATGATATGAGAAACTATGCTTGGTTCCTGTTGTACTTGTTTATAGCTTTCCCAGCAGTTTTAGTCAAATAGTGAGTTCTTATCCTTCAAGCTGAGGGTTGAGGTTTATCAAAGTATTGATTGTTATGGTCATTGACTACTGTGTCTTTTGTACCTAACCTATGCCATTGATCCACCACTCTATTTCTTAGCCAGTAACAAACAGTTTTCATAATACAGTTTTAGTAATATTATGGCTAGAACACCTTCCTTTGTATATTTTTTTATTACTTATCTTGATGTTCTTGACCTATTGTTCCAGATGAATTTTGTTATTGTTTTTTCTAGCTCTATAAAATAATTTTGGTAGTCTAAATGGTATGACACTGAACAAGTAAATTAATTTAGGATAAATTGTCATTTTTTTTATCATAGCTCAGTCTACCCATGAGAAAATGATATTTTTTCCAATTGCTTAGACCCAATTTTATTTGAGAGAAAATTCATAATTGTGTTCATATTGTTCCTGATTTTGTCTTGGCAGATAGACTCTCAGTTATTTCATATTGTCTATAGTTGTCCTGAATGAAATTTCACTTTCTATCTCTTGCTGCTGGGCTTTGGTAGAGTTATAAAAAAATGTTGATGATTTGTGTGGGTTTATTTCTTATCCTGTACCTGGAATTTATTCTTGTGTAGGGTGTGAAGCATTGGTCTATGCCTAGTTTCCGTGACCCTGTTACCAGTTTTCCAAGCAATTTTTGTCAAATCGTGAGTTCTTATCCCAGAAGCTGGAGTCCTTGGGTTTATCAAACAGTAGATTGCCATAGTCATTGCCTACTGTGTCTTGAGTACCCAGCATATTGCACTTGTCTACTCTTCTGTTTCTGAGTCAGTACCAAGTGGTTTTGATAATTACTGCTTTATAATGCAATTTGAGATCTGGTAGCACTAGGCCACTTTCCCTAGCATCTCTTTTCATTAGTTCCTTTGAAATTCTTGACCATTTGTTCTTCCAGATAGATTTTGATATTATTTTTTCCAGCCCTAGAAAATAATTATCTGATAGTGTCGTTGGTGTTGAACTAAATAAATAAATTAATTTAGGTAGAATTGTCATTTTTATTATATTGGTTCGGCCTACCCACAAGCAACTGATGTTTTCCCACTTACTTAGATCTCACTTTATTTGTGCAAAGTGTATTGTAATTGTGTTCATAAAGTCCCTAAATCTGTTCTGGCAGGTAAACTGCCAAATATTTTATAGTGTCTACCCTACCTTTAAATGGAATTTCTCTTTCTATCTCTTGCTGTTTGGCTTTGTTAGTAATATATAGAAATGTTGAAGATTTGTGTGGGTTTCTTTTGTAACCTGCAACTATGCCCAAGTCATTTATTATTTCAAGTAGTTTTTTACTTGAATCTCTGGGATTCTCTAAGTATATCATCATATCATCTGCAAAGAGTGATAATTTGGTTTCTTCTTTGCCTATTCTGATTCCTTCAATTTCTTTATCTTCTCTAATTGCTACAGCTAACATTTCTAGTACCATATTGAATAATGGTGGTGATAATGGACATCCTTGTTTCACCACTGATTTTATTGGAAATGCATCTAGCTTATCTACATTGCATATAATGCTTGCTAAAGGTTTTAAGTAGATACTGCTTGTTATTTCATGGAAAGTTCCATTTCTTCCCGTGCTCACCAGTGTGTTTAAAAGGAATGGGTGATGTATTTTGTCAAAATTTTTTTCTGTTATCTATTGAGTTAGTCATGTGGTTTCTGTTAGGTTTGTTGATGATATGATCGATAATGCTAATAGTTTTCCTAATATTGAACCAGTCCTGTATTCCTGGTATGAATACTACTTGATCATAATGTATTATTCTTGTGATAAGTTGTTGCATTCTTCTTGCTAAAATCTTATTTAAAATTTTTGCATCCATATTCATTAGAGAAATTGGTCTATAATTTTCTTTCTCTGTCGTGTCTCTTCCTGGTTTACTTATCAAAACTATATTTATATCATAAAATGAATTTGAGAGGACTTCTTTTTTTTTTCCAATTTTCCAAAATAGTCTATATAGTATTAGAATTAACTGTTCTTTAAATATTTGATAGAATTCCCTATTAAATTCATCCAGCCCTGGAAATTTTTTCCTAGGGAGTTCAATTACTTTTTCTGAGATGGGGTTGTTTAAGTATTTAACTTACTCTTCTGCTTATCTGAGCAATTTATATTTTTAAAAATACTCATCCATCTTATTTAGATTGTCGAATTTATAGGCATAAAATTGAGCAAATTAATTTCTAACAATTTATTGATTTTATTAGTTTTTTCATAAAACCATCTATTAGTTTTATTTATTACTTCAATAGTTTTCTTAATTTCATTTTTACTAATCACTCCTTTGGTTTTCAGTGTTTGTAACTTGGTATTTACTTGGGGATATTCAATTAGTTCTTTTTCTAGCCTTTTTAGCTGCATGCCCTGTTTATTGATCTCCTCTTTCTGTATTTTATTCATGTGGTCATTCAAAGATACAAACTTTCCCTGAGAACTGCTTTTGCAGTATCCCATAAGATTTGGTAGGTTGTCTCATTATTGTCATTCTGTTGAATGAAATTGTTCACTGTTTCTATGATTTGTTGTTCAACTCACTCCTTCAGGATTAAATTATTTAGTTTCTAATTAATTTTTGGTTTATTTTTCCATGGCCTTTTAGTACATATAATTTTTATTGCATTGTGATTTGAGAAGGATACATTGACAATCTGCCTTTCTGCACTGGATTGTGAGGATTTTATGCCCTTGAACATGGTCAATTTTTGTATATGTACCATATACTGAGGAGAAAAAAGTATATTCCTTTCCATCCCCATTCAATTTTCTCCAGAGATTTATCAAATCTACCTTATCCAGAGTTTCAACTACTTAACTTCTTTCTTGTTCATTTTAAGGTTTGATTTATGAAGTTCAGAGAGGGGGAAGTTGAGCTCCCCCATTAGTATAGTTTTGCTATCTATTTCTTCCTGCTACATCCCCAACCTCTCCTTTAAGAATCTGGATGCTATAACACTTGCAACATAGATGTTTATGAATTATATTGATTCATTGTCTACGGTGCCTTTTAGCAGGATATAGTTTCCTTCCTTATCTCTTTTGATTTCATGTATTTCTATTTTTACTTTGTCAGAGATTAGGATTGCTACCCTTGCTTTTCTTACATCAGCTGAAGCACAATGTATTTTGCTCCAACTTTTTACCTTTACCCTGTGTGTATCCCCCTGTTTCAAATGTGTTTTTTGTAAACACCATATTGTTGGATTATTGCTTTTAATCCATTCTGCTATCTGTCTTTGTTTTATGGTAGAATTCATTCCATTCACCTTCACAGTTATGATTACAATCTGTGTCTTTTCCTCCATCCTCTTTCCCACCTTTTGTTCTTGTAGTTCTCCCTTCTCCCTTCCCCTCCTCAATAGAGTTTTCAGTGTTGACCACCACCTCCTCCAGTTTCCCCTTCCTTCTTTCAGTCCCCTCCCTTTTACTCCTCTTTAGCCTTACTACTTCTTCCCTCCCTTTTAGCTTCCCCTCTCTTTTCTTCCCCCTTCCCTTCTTACTGCCTACAAAGCTAGCTAGATTTATACACTTAATTAAATTTATTGTTCCCTCCTTGAACCAAATCAGATGAGAGTACCTCTCAAACAATGCTCATCTCCCTCTTTCCCTCTTCTATAATAAAATTTTGTACTTTTTCCTGTGATGCAATTTACCATTTTCTGCTTCCTCCTCTTCACATCTCCTGTTACAATCCCTCTGCATGCTTAAATCACATTTTTATCAACACATCATTTTCTTTATACCTGTTCCCTCTATCTATGTATATCCCTTTTATATTTCATGGTAGATGTATATTTCTCAAGATTAACAGCTATGATCTTCCCTTATAAGGAGGTAAACAGTTTGCCCAAACTGAGTAACAAATTTTTCTTTTCTGCTGTTTACCTTTTTCTGCCTCTCTTGAGACTTGCCTTTGAAGATTGATTTTTTTATTGAGTTCTGGTGCTTTCATCAGGAAAATCTGGAAATCCTTTATTTCATTGAATATCCTTCTCCTTGCCTGAAATATTATGATGAACTTTGATAAAAAATCAATCCCTTGTTGTTGTCCCAGCTCCTTTCCCTTACATAATATCATATTCCAATTCCTTCACTATTTTAATGTAGAAGCTGCAAGTCCTATGTGATTCTGAATGCAGTTCTTCAATATCTCAATAGTTTCTTTCTGGCTGACTGTAGTATTTTCTCCTTCACTTGATAGTTTTGGAATTTGGCAACAATATTTCTTGGTGTTTTTATTTATTTTTTTATTTATTTTTTTCTTTTTTTAAAAAATTTATTTAACTTTTAACATTCATTTTCACACACTATTGGGTTCCAAAATGTCGCCGCATTTCTCCCCTCCCCACACCGCAAAACACTGAGCATTCTAATTACCCATATCACCAATCTGCCCTCTCTTCTTTCATCCCTCCCTTCCCTTACCCCATCTTCTCTTTTGTCCTGTGGGGCCAGATAACTTTCTATTCCCCATTACCTGTATTTCTTATTTCCT
>CM053770.1:133928705-134056693 GCA_028658325.1 Potorous gilbertii
GAATGCTTGAAAGTCCTCTATTTCATTTAAAGAAAAGTTTTTCCCCTGAAGTATTATACTCAGTGTTGCTGGGTAGGTGATTCTTGGTTTTAGACATAGTTCTTTTGACTTCTGGAATATCCTATTCCATGCCCTTCGATCCCTGAATGTAGAAGCTGCTAGATCTTGTGTTATCCTGATTGTATTTCCACAATCCTGAAATTGTTTCTTTCTAGCTGCTTGCAATATTTTTTCCTTGACCAGGGAACTCTGGAATTTGGCCACAATGTTCCTAGGAGTTTCTCTTTTTGGATCTGTTTCAGGCGGTGATCGATAGATTCCTTGAATACTTATTTTTCCCTCTGGTTCTACAGTATCAGGGCAGTTTTCCTTGATAATTTCATGAAGGATGATGTCTAGGTTGTTTTTTTGATCATAGCTTTCAGGTAGTCCCATAATTTTTGAATTGTCTCTCATGGATCTATTTTCCAGGTCAGTTGTTTCTCCAATGAGATATTTCACATTCTCTTCCATTTTGTCATTCTTTTGGTTTTGTTTTGTGATTTCTTGGTTTCTCAGAAAGTCATTAGCCTCCATCTGTTCCATTCTAATTTTGAGAGAACTGTTTTCCTCAATGAGCTTTTGAACCTCTTTTTCCACTTGGTTAATTCTGCATTTGAAAGCATTTTTCTCCACATTGACTTTTTGAACCTCTTTTGCCAATTGAGTTAGCCTATTTTTCAAGGTGTTATTTTCTTCAGCATATTTTTGGGTCTCCTTTATTAAGGTATTGACCCGTTTTTCATGCTTTTCTTGCATCTCTCTCATTTCTTTTCCCAGCTTTTCCTCCACCTGTCTAACTTGATTTTCAAAATCCTTTTTGAGCTCTTCCATGGCCTAAGCCCATTGGATGTTTGGGATACAGAAGCCTTAACCTCTATATCTTTCTCTGATGGTAAACATTGTTCTTCCTCAGCAGAAAGGATGGGAGGAGATATCTGTTCACCAAGAAAGTAACCTTCTATGGTCTTTTTTCCCCCTTTTTTGGGCATTTTCCCAACCAGTTACTTGACTTTTGGGTCCTTTGTCAAGAGTAGGGTTTACTCTGGGAATCTGTGAGATCTCATTTCCTCCAAGATGGCACAGTCAAATGCCTACTGGTCTGGATGAAGAGAAGGATTTTTGTGCCCAGAACCTTACAAGATACCTCTCCACAGCCACTTGGCCTCCAGTTCCACAAAGTCAGCATTTGGGGTTGATTTTCAGAGAAGCTGGATGCCCAGGGCCACGATTCATTTTGAGACAAAGACCAGCCTGGCCAGGGCTTCCACCCAGGCCTAAGGTAAGACTCAGGTCTCCAATGCCCCCAGGGGTTTTTATGCTCCAACAATGGAGCTTCTGTATGGGCTGCTGTGCTGACTCTGTGACTGCTGCCTGCTCCCAGAGCTATGGGAAAGTCCTTCTCCCTTCCTGACCCCCTGATAAAACTTCATCACTGACCTTTGGTGCCTGTGGGCTGAGTGATCTGAGGACCCGCTACTGGGACTGGAGATTCTGCCCCAGAGGTGTCCTCCTCCCAGAGTCTCGTCTTGCCACATGGCCAAGGCTGAACTGGGCTCCACGCTTAGCTCCCACGTCTGGCACAACCAACATTTCCAAGGGCCTTTCAGGTCACTGTGGGCTGGAAATCTCCTCTACTCTGTTGTTCTCCACCTCTGCTTCTCCAAAATTTGTTGAGAGTCCCTCTCTACAGGTATTTTATGGTCTGTGGGGGGAACCCTGCGTAAGTGTGTCTTTCTAGTCCTCCATCTTGGCTCTGTTCCCCTCTTGGTGTTTTTAGTTTGGGATCCCTTTCAAGGGGTGAATGGTGGATCCTTTCAATGACTATTTAACCCTCTGGATCTAGCACTTCTGGGCAGTTTTCCTTGGTTATTTCTTGGAAGGTATTGTCCAAACTCTTTTTTTTCATCATGAATTTCTGATAGGCAATAATTCTTAAATTTTCTCTCTTGGATCTATTTTCTAGGACAGTTGTTTTTCCAATTAGATATTTTATATTTTCTTCTATCTTTTCATTCTTTAGACTTTGTTTGTCTGATTCTTTATGTTTCATAGAGCCATTATTTTCTTCTTGCCCAATTCTAATTTTTGTCAAATTATTTTCTCCAGTTCACTTTTGCATCTCCTTTGCTATCTGTACAATTATTCCTTTTAAGGAATTGTTTTCTCCAGTAAGGTTTTGTACTTTCTTTTCCATTTTTTTCAATTTTTCTTTTTAAAGAGCCTCTCTCTTCAGTGAATTCTTTTCTTCATATTTTTTAAATTATTGGCCAGTTTTTGTTCTATTTCCTCCTTCAGCTGTTCCAGGAGAGCTCTTTGTGTATCCCACCAGTTCATAGTCCCTTCTGAAGTTTCAGATAGGAGTACATTCTCAACACTTTCCTCTTTTGTACTCGTGTTTTGGTTCTTGTCCCTATACAAAGATTCTATGGTCTTTTCCTTCTTGCTTTGCTTCTTCTTACTCATGATGATGACCCTTTGTGAACCCTGGGCTATGGTTCTTTCAACTGGAAGCTGGAAAACCTAGTGTTGAGTTGGCTGCTGTGAGAAAGCAAAGGATATGTGCCTTTTTTTCTTTCTGTGTTATGTTTCCCTGGATTAGCCCTGGGGCTAGCTTAAGTGTGGGAGAGGGTCTTGTCAGAAGAGCTCTCCTCAGCTGAGCTAGAGCAAAGGCAAGCTCAGTGCTTGGTGATTCTGGCTGCTGTAGTGTTTTCCTATTTCCCCTGCAACACTGAGGCATGCTTGGGTCCTAGTGCGAGTCTCTACTCCCCCCCACACTCGAATTCTGGCTGTCTGGGACAACTCTGTTTCTCCACCATAGTGAGAGGAATATTTTTTAGTGATTTTCCTAGCCTAGGTACTGCAAGACTGTTTGCTCCTTCTGCTGATTCCACTGATCCAGGATTTTTCTAGGGAAATATTTTATGAGTCTTTTGAGGTCAACAAGGTGAGGGGAAGAGAGTGTTTACTGATCACTCCATCATCTTGGCTCCTGAAAGTTCAAGTATGTGACTCACAGACATTTATTCTTTGGTTGATAGCCTCAGGAGTGGCTATGGCTGAAACCTGGGACTCAGCAACTGTCACTCACTCAGCTCTCCTGGTCTCCCACCCTGGGCTGCCACTCTGCTGTTCTGTTGTGCTGCTACTCCCTCAGGCTACCTTGGGGTTTTTCTGCTTGGTGGTGCCACAGCAGGACACTTTGTGCTGCATTTGGTGGGCTCTTCCACCCTTGCAGAACAGATCCTTCCTGTCGATTTTCCAGTCTGTCCTGGTCTGTAAATCTGCCATAGTCAATCTCCTAGTGTATTCTGCATCTCCAAAATTTGGTCAGATTCTTTTTTTAGAGGTATCTGAAGGAGTTTGTCTAAGAGCTTAGGTGAGTAGTAGTTCTCACTCTGCCATCTTGGTTCTGTCCCCTGAATTCATTCTTTACGTTCATATTCACAATTACCATTTGTATTGCCTTTCATCCATTAAGCTATAATTATCTCTTCCTCCCATGTTTTTCTCTCTTTAAAAATGCTGAGAACTGAGCATGTTCATCACCAATGTTTTTGTTCAATATTATGTGTTTCTACCCTTCTGCTTTTCCTTTCTGTTTGCTTATAGAACAATAGCTTCTTACTGTTTCTTTTCTTTCTTTTAATAACAACTTCCATAATTGTCCTTTCAAGGCTAGAGCTTGTTTTGCTTATGACTAATCTCTCCGTGACTTACAAAGCTTTTTTATTTCCTTACTCTCTCCCTTTTCCCTTTTGTTTCCCAGAAAGTTGAATGTACTCTCACACCAAACTACCTGTGAGAAAGATTTTGTGTCCATGTGTTACCCTCCTTGGAATTTTTCAAATGAAAGTGAAATGGAAATCAGGATTGTTACTTCAACACTTTTGTCCTTCTTTATTTAATCTTGTGCACCCTAGTGATCTGAGATACTTCCCTCATCCTTCCTCCATCTTTCTCACATAGGATATTTTTCTCTCTTTCCATTTTTTTCCTGTAAAGGTAAGAAAATATAACTAAATAGGTCCCAGGAAAGGTTTCTTAACTCCTTCATAATAGTGTTCTGAGCGGACACTTGGATCATCTCTCCTTAATGTCATATAAATATTTAACTGTTTATTTATTATCTTTTGCCCTTTTTTTGCTCTAACTTAGCTTTTCGTGTTTCTCTTGATTCTTTTTTTATTATTTCAAAGTTTCTGCTCAGCTGCAGGTCTTTTTGTCAGGAAGGGTTGGAATTTCTTATTTTTTATTATTTGTTTTGTAAGATTGTACTGTTTATCTACATAAGGTATTTATGTTTAGTTTTGGAATATCATATTCTTGGTACTCTTTCCCTAAAACAACTGTCAAGTCCTGTGCTTTCCTGGTTATCCTTCCTTGATACTTGAATTCTTTCTTTAGGAACAACTTGTGATCATTTTCCCTTGACCTGGAAGCCCTGAATTTTGCACTATGTTCTTAGAAATTTTAATTTTGTGGGTTCTTTCAGGAAGTGAATATGATTGAACTCTTTCTATATTCACTTTGTCCTTTGGTCCTAATAGATCTGCCCAACTTTCCTTCATGATGTCTTTAAATTTGGTATCCTGGGTTTTTAATTTTTCCCCTGGTCCTGATTTTCAGGTAATCTAATGATTCTAAAATTATGTATCTTTTATCTCTTTTCTTTATTCCATTTTTATTTGATATCTTACATTTTTTTCTTATTTCTTGATCTGTTGACTTTTAAAAATGTTTCTTTTTATATAATATAACCATTTATTTCTCTTTGATCCCTTCAATTTTCAGGGAATATGTAACTCATATGTGATGTTGTATTTTTTGTGTTTAACTGCTAATTCTTCTTTAAATCTTCTTTCCAGCAATCTCGTAGCTTTTCTATTTTCCTTTTATATGTATTTTTTCTTACATCATTTAAAAAACTTCAAAAAACCTTCTTTGAACATATTTCCCAGCAATGCTAGTTGAACTTTATGCCAAGCTGAGTTTTACTTTTAGGTTCTTCCAGTAGATATTTTGGAACCATTCTCTTCTGGGTCTGTGCCTTGCATGTCCCTTATTCCACTGTAACTCTTTCAAATATGACCTTGTCATTAACTTTGTTAATAAGTTTTTGTGGACTTTTTTCAGTTTTTAAAAGTTCTGTCTCATTTTTGAGTCATTTTAAGGTTTGGGGTTCTTTTTATTTGTTTGTTTTTGTTATATTCTAAAATCCAGTGGCACTCATCTCTTTGCTATTTCTTGCAAAAGACATTTTGTCACCAGAATCCATATATTTCTATTGTCTCACATTCCTGGAACACTCTCTCTACTCATCTTTACCTCCAAGTTTTCCTGTCTTTCAAATTTCATTTAAAATTCTACTTCTACAGGCCTTTCCCATTGCTTCCTTATTTTTCTACCTTCTTTCTGAAATTAGTTTCAATTTGTCCTGTATAAATCTTACTTTGTATTGTTTTTTCATTTTGTTTCCCTCATTAGATTAGCACCAATTTTTCTCTATCCTCTTATCCTCACAAATTAACATAATGCCTGGAACATGTTTTGCATCTAATAACAGTTTGTTTACTTGTCTACTTTGTTTGAATTTATCATGGAAATCTATTTTAAAATCTTTTCAACATTTTATTCCTGAATTCTGATTTGGGTTAGCAAGTCTCCATTCACTTATGAAGTAAATTTTCTGGCCTAATATAATTCTGCTCCATGTTTTCTCGTGCTACGCATTTTTAAAGCATCTCAGGGTCATTCAGGCCACAAAGCTACAAGTTCTGAGTGGGCCCTAAGTAGTCCCATTTAGAACATACTCTTATCTCTTTCTTCCTGCTCTGAACGATGCAGTCTCTGGATCATTACTTGGTTCCTTGGTTCTGGGCAACGTAACTATGTTTGCCTCCGTGGAGTTTCCGTAGTAGACATTTGCAACAGAGATATAGGTTAACCTCATATGTTTGCTGCCCTGATCACTTGTCCTTGGGCCAAATTTGAGTTTGTTGTAGGGTGTCATAGCATACTGTTGCCTACCTATATCTTTTTCATAATTCCTATTCTCATCATTTGCCTGGTGGCTACATTTTTGATGTTGACCTAGAAAAAAAATGTTCTTTTGTCGTTTCTCCTTGGATTTCCCTGTTCACAATGATATATGGAGGCATTAGATGTTTGTGTAATAGTTGTGGGAGAGATAAGAGCTGAATTTCTTCCTACCCTATCAATTTGTTTGTCTTCTTATGCCTGATTTTTTATGAAAAAGCACATCAATACCCCCAAATGAGCTTATAACTGAGCTTAAAGCTCTTAGGAATAGGAGACATAGCTGCACAGTGAGGAGCAATCACAGAGAGTTCAGCAGAGCAAGCCATTAAGCAGATACTTTTTGACTTATAAGGATAAAACTCTTTCAGGTCATCACATTTTCACTGACCACACTCTTCTTTTTTCCTCATTTTGACTCTGTGATAAAACAGTCCAGTTCTATAATGCCTTCTCTTTAATCCTTTCTCTCTTGTCATACCTTTCATTGGGATCTTCTAGGTGTTAGCCTTGGATCACTCACATGATTTTTTTCCTTCCATCATACACAGGTGATGCTGAGCAAAGGTAAAGAAAATAACACCTTTATGCCTGATTCCACTACATATTTAGACTATACAACCTTAGTTAGACCCTAACTAAAGCTGTGTAATCCTTATATACCTCTTTAATTAACTCACTATCCCATTCAAAACTACATGGGTGGTCACAGGAAATTTTTAAAAATTTTATTTATTTATTTTAAGTTTTCAATGTTCATTTCCACAGAATTTTGAGTTCCAAATTTTCTCCCCCTACCCCCACCCCAAATGTTGAGTATTCTAATTACCCCTACCACCAATCTGCCCTTCCTTTTAATATCCCTCCTTTCCCTTATCCTCCTCTTCTCTTTTGTCCTGTAGGGCAAGGTAAATTTCGATACCCCATTACTTGCATTTCTTATTTCCCAGTTGTATACAAGAATAATATCAATATTTGTTGCTAAGACTTTGAATTCCAACTTCTTTTCCTTCCTCCCTCCCCACCCATCCCTATTGGGAAGACAAACAGTTCAATTCAGGTTATATATGTCTAGTTTTGCAAATGACTTCTAAAATAGTCATGTTGTCTAAGACTATATTTCCCTCCATCCTATCCTGCCCCCCATTTCTTTTATTCTCTCTTTTGACCTTGTCCCATCCCAAGATTGTTGACTCCTAATTGCTTCCTCCTCCCATTGCCCTCCCTTCCATCATTCTCCCCACCCTACTTATCTCATTCTCCCCCTCTTTTCTGTATTGAAAGATAGGTTTTCACACCAAAATGAGTGTGCATTTTATTCCTTCCTTGAGTCAAATGTAATGAGAGTAAGCTTCAAGTTTTCCCTCTCACCTCCCTGCCTTTTCCTTCCATTGAAAATTCTTTTCTTCACCTCTTTTATGAGAGATAATTTGTCCAATTCCTTTTCTCCCTTTCTCCTCCCAATACAATCCTCTCTCACCCCTTAATTTTACTTTTTTAGATATGACCCCTTCCAATTCAATTTATTCTATTCTCTTTCTCTTCCTTTCTCTCTCTCTCTCTCTCTCTCTCTCTCTCTCTCTCTCTCTCTCTCTTTCTCCATATATATATATATAGATATATATATATATATACATAATATATATATCTGTATGTATGTATGTATATATATATATATATGTATGTGTGTGTGCACGTGTGTGTGTGTGTGTGTGTGTATAATCTCATCAACTACCCAGATTATAAAAGTTTCAAGAGTTACAAATATTGTGTTTCCACGTAGGAATGTAAACAGTTCAACTTTAGTAAGTCCCTTATGATGTCTGTTTCCTGTTTACTTGTTCATGCTTCTCTTAATTCTTCTGTTTGAAAGTCAAAATTACTATTCAGTTCTGGTCTTTTCATCAAGAATGCTTGAAAGTCCTGTATTTCATTGAAAGACCATTTTTTTCCCCTGAAGTATTATACTCAGTTTTGCTGGGTAGGTGATTCTTGGTTTTAGTCCTAGTTCCTTTGTTTTCTGGAGTATCATAATCCAAACCCTTCCATCCCTTAATGTAGAAGTTGATAGATCTTGTGTTATCCTGATTGTATTTCCACAATCCTGAAATTGTTTCTTTCTAGCTGCTTGCAATATTTTCTCCTTGACCCAGGAACTCTGGAATTTGGTTACACTATTCTTAGGAGTTTCTCTTTTTGGATCTCTTTCAGGAGGTAATCGGTGGATTCTTTCAATATTTATTTTGCCCTCTGGTTCTAGAATATCAGGACAGTTTTCCTTGATAATTTCATGAAAGATTATCTAGGTTCTTTTTTTGGTCATGGCTTTCAGGAAGTCCCATAATTTTTAAAGTGTCTCTCCTGGATCTATTTTCCAGGTCAGTTGTTTTTCCTATGAGATCTTTCATGTTATCTTCTATTTTTTTCGTTCTTTTGTTTTCATTTTGTGATTTATTGTTTTTTCATAAAATCATTAACCTCCCTCTGTTCCATTCTAATTTTAAAGAACTATTTTCTTCAGTGAGCTTTTGAACCTCCTTTTCCATTTGGTTAATGGTCCTTTGTAAAGCATTCTTCTCCTTATTGGCTTTTTGAACCTCTTTTGCCAATTTAGTTAGGCTATTTTTAAAGATATTATTTTCTTTAACGTGCTTTTGGGTCTTCTTTATCAAGTTGTTGACTTGCTTTTCATGATTTTCTTGCATAGCTCTCATTTCTCTTCCCAATTTTTCCTTTACCTCTCTTGATTTTCAAAATCCTTTTTGAATTCTTCCTTGGCCTGAGATCATTGCATATTTGTTTTGGATGTTTAGGATACAGAATTATTTTCCTTATGTCTTTCTCTAATGGTAAGCATTGTTCTTCCTCATTCAAAAGGGTGGGAGAAGATATCTCTGTTCACTAGGAAAGTAACTATCTATAGTTTTATTATTTTTTCCTTTTTGGGACATTTTCCCAATGAGTTACTTGATTTTTGAGTCCTTTATTAAGAGTAGGGTATACTCTGGCGATCTGTAAGATCTCAGTTCCTCCAAGGTGGCATAATCAAGTGTGTACACTGGCCTAGGAGTAACCAGAAACTTTTGTGCCCAGAGTCTGTGAGTAGTAGAGTTTCCTCTCCACAACCACCTGGCCTCCAGTTCCACAAAACCAGCCCTGGGGGCTGAGATTCAGATAAGCTGCTGAGTTCCCCCAGGGGATTTCTTTGGAGACAGGACCCCCATTCAGTATGAGATAAAGATCAGCTGCTCAATTCCTCCAGGAGCATTAGGTACAGTGAGGTATGTATCAGCTGCTCAGTTCCCCTAATGGTTTTGCAATACAACAGTGGATGTGGGCTGATGTGTGTGGGAGCAACTGCTGCCAGATGTGATGCCTGCTGCTGCTGTTTGAGGCTGAAGCTATGGGAAGAGCCTGGTCCCTTCTCAGTCAGCTAAAAAAACCCTCCCACTGAGTTTTGGAGACTGAGCTTTGAGGGATCTGCAATCAGCCACTAGTGCTGCTGGGGATTTTGCCCCGAGGCCTGCTTGGGTCCTTCTCTACAGCCAAGGCTGGAGTGGGCTCCATTCCCCATCCAGTGCAATAGACCTTACAAAGTTGTTAGACAACATATGAATTAATACTTCAAATCACTTAACTAAAGGAAACATAAACCTAAAACAAACACAAGTTTTGATTTGCAGACAGAAAATTGGAAACAATAACATAGCATGAAAATAATTAATGTTGAAGAGGTTGTGTTAAAATAAAATTAAAAAGTGCAATTTTGGTGGAGATGGGAAAAAATAATGCAATATTTGAAAGCAGTTTACAATTGTGCAGATAAAGCAACTAAAACTCCTTTGACCCAGAAAATTTTGTATAATATAAATTATATTATAGATTATTATACAGATTAAATATTATTATATAGATTGAATATTAAATATTGTCATTTAGATTAAAGGAAGGCATTGATAAGAACAGAATTCACCATATTCACCAAAATATTTACAGTAGCATTTTCTTCTGGTTGCAAAAATTATTAAACAAGTTAAATGCACATAAATTTGAGAATGGGTAAACAAACTGTGGTACATGAATGCAATGGAATATTACTGTATTTTACAAAATGATGAATGCAGAGAAAGAACCATTAACTAAGGGAATGTAAATTGAGTCAAGAAAACAATATACACAGTCTAAATTGATGAAACAAACCACAGAATAATTTCAAAGGAATATTAAGAAATTGTAAAGCACAAGTGTGGTTCCCAAAAAAGAAATATGAGAAGGTATCTTGGCCCACTCCTTTGTGAAATGACAGTATTCCATCAGAATTATAGACCACAACTTGTTTGACCATTCCCTAGTTTTCATCCCCTCAATTTCCAGTTCTTTGCCATCGTAAAAGGATCAGATATATACATACATACATGCATACATATATATATATATATATATGTGTGTGTGTGTGTGTGTGTGTGTGTGTGTGTGTGTGTATTTGTACAAAAGGTTCATTTTTCCATTAATTTGATCCCTTTGAGATACAGACCTAGTCACGGCATTTCTGTGTCAAAGGGTATGCACAGTTTTATAACCCTTTGGGCATAGTTCCAAATTGTTGCCCAGAATGGTTGGATCAGTTCACTATTTCACCAATTTTACTTTTTTCCTCATCCCAACCAGCATTTGTCATTTTTGATAGGTGTGAGAGGTATCTTCTACTTGTTTTAATTTTCATTTCTCTAGTGAATAGTGATTTAGAGAATTTTTTCACATGATTATTGACACCTTTTTATCAATTGAGGAATGACTTATTTTTATAAATTTACTCCCTTCTATACTCAGTATATATTTGAAAAATATGGTATTTATCATAGAAATTTGCAATTTTTTAATATTACTTCATTATCCATTATATCATTTAGTCTATCATACTTTTCCTTATTATCTCTTTTAACTTTTGTTTTGTCTGAGGTCATGATTACCACTCCTGCCTTTGTGCCTTCACGTGAAGTAGATTTAATTCTCCTCTAGTCCATTATTTTAACTGTGTTTCTTTCTGTTTTAGGTGTGTGTATTGTAAATAACATTTTGTTAGGTTCTGATTTCTAATCCATTCTGCTATCTCCTTCCATTTTATAGTTGAGCTCACTACACTGACATTTATAGTCATAATTACTATTTCCCTTTATCTCATTTCTCTCTCTCTCTCTCTCTCTCTCTCTCTCTCTCTCTCTCTCTCTCTCTCTTTTCCACCTTCTCAAAAGTCTAGTTTGCATCTAATTCTGTCTCCCTTATTCCATTTCATTACCTGTTGTTTGTCTTATCTTTTTCCCCTCTATATCTTTATTAGGTAGCATATTTCTAAGCACAACTGATTATGTATATATTGTATCATATAAGTATATGCATGCATATATTCTTCTTTCTTTGAACCAATTTCAGTTTCAGTGAGGTTCAAGCAATGTCTGTCATTCCCACCCCCTCTATTTTCCTGTTCATTAAAAATCTCTTTCGTGGTAAGAACATGATAAGAAAAAAAAAAACTTCTCCCTCTTTCTTACAGTGCATTTTTCTTTCTTAATCCTTTATTTTTATTTGGAAATCATTTCAATACTATTTGCTCATACCCGTGCCTTTTGTTTTCATCAACTCCTCTTAACTACATTAATAATGGTAAGGTTCTTAAGAGTTGCTTGTATCAACTTCCAATATAGTAATGTAAACAGTTTATCTTTATTGAGTCCCTTATGTTCACTCTTTCTTGTTTAGTCTTCTGCATTTCTCTTGAGCATTCTGTTTGAATGTCAAATTTCCTATTTAGCTCTAATCTTTTCATCAGGAAAGCTTAAAAGATTTCTATTTCATTAAATACTATTTTCCCCCTCTGAAGGATTATACTCTATTTTGATGGGTGGATGATTCATAGTTGTAATCCTAGCTCCTTTTCCTTCCAACATATCCTACTCTTAAAATGGAATCTGCTAAATTTTGTGCATATTGACTGTAGTTCCGTAATATTTGAATTGTTTCTGGCTGCCTGAAGCATTTTATTCTCTCTTTGATATGGGACATCTGGAAAGTGGATATTGTACTCCTGAGGATTTTTACACTGGGATACCTTTTAGGTGATGATCAGTGGAATTTTACAATTTCTCTTTTATCCTCTGAATCTAAGACATCAGGACAGTTTTACTTGATTTCTTGAAATATGATGTCTAGGTTTTTTCTCTGATTGTGATTTTCAGGTAGTTCATTAATTCTTAAATTATCTCTTCTCAACCTAGTTTTGATGCCAGTTTTTTATGGGACATTTCATATTTTCTTCTACTTTTAAAAAATTCTTTCAACTTTGTTTTATTGTTTCTTGATGTCTCATGGAGTTATTAGCTTTGATTTCCCAAATTTTAATCAAGGACTTATTTTCTTTAATGACATTTTACACTACATTTTCTATTTCACTAATTATTCTTTCATTTCCTTTGGTGAATTTTTATACCTACTATTCCATTTAGCTAATTCTGCTTTTTTAAGAAAGTCTTCTTTTCAATGAATTTTTATGCTTCTTTTATCACTGAGACTATTTTGATTTTAAGGTGTTAATTTCTTCAGGTTGTGTTTGTATATGTGTGAGTGCCTCTTTCAAAAAGCCTTTAATTATTTTCTCATAATTTTCTTGCCTTGCTCTCATTTCTTGTTCTAAACTTCTCTCTGCCACCTTTCTTTTTTAACTCTATCACAAATTTTTGCTGTTTGGGTCAATTAGCAATTTTCTTTGAGACTTTTTTGGTAGGTGTTTCAAAATTATTGTCTTTTTCTGATTCAATGACCTGGTCCTCCCTGCAACCATAGTAAATTTTACAGTGATCTTCTTTCTTGCTGTTGATGTTTCTTCATTTTTCTAGCCTAATTCTTGATTTTGAACTTCAAGTTAAATTTGAGCTCAGCTTACTAGGGAGAGAAGCAGGGAGAGACAGTCCCCCAAGCTTCAGACTTTTTTGTGTTGTTGTTTTCAGAGCTAGTTCTGGGAGACTGCAAATGTATGATGCTTCCAAAGTGCCTTGGAGAGGTATGATCACTACTCTTCTGGTGTGCACTCTATCTTTATCCAGAAAAAATGTCTGATCCCATGCAGCTACAAGTGTTATCACTTCTCTTTGGCTTGGTACTGTTACCAAGGATCCTGCTTTATTTTGAGTGACCATCTGCACTACTCTGTGTATTACCAATGGAGTTGCTAACTACCACCAGCTATATTCAGTGACATCAAAGTTCTCCTTTAATTTCTTTCTTACTAGTTTTATGAACCCCTTCCACCTTTTTAATTGGGAGCCCCCAAATCTGCTTCTACTACTTCTTTGGTTGCTGCTACTACCACCATGCATATATGTCCTTCAGATAGGCTTCCACTGAATGTCAAAGACTTCTCCTATTTACTTCTTAAGCTTTCTTAGGCTAGAAAACATATCTCACCCCAGAATTTTGTTAGTTCTGCTGATTCAAACTTTTATTTGTGCTATTATTTTGAAGTGGTTTGGAGGGTGCAGTCAAAAAGAGTACACTTTGATAGGTGTCACTAATCCACAATCTTGGCTCCTATTTCTTGATATGTTATAGATTCATTAGCTTCCACTTTAAAAGCAAGTCAAGGGACAGTTAGGTGGTTTAATGGATAGAACACTGACCCTGGAGTCAGGAGAATCTGAATTCAAATCTGTTTTTAAACACTTACTAACTGTGTGATCCTGGGCAAGTCACTTAAGACTGATTGACTCAACAGCAATAATAAAAAACAAATAAAAATTTATTTTCATGGAAATTATATAAATAAGTAAGGAATTATTTTCTTAATGAGTTTTTGCATCTCTTTTTTTTTCCATTTGACTTCTTCTGCTTTTTAATGAGTTCTTTGGTGTATTTTTATGCCTCTTTACCAAGCGATTAATTCTCTTTTGATAATTTTCTTCCATTATTTTCATTATATTTCCCACTTATTCCTCTAAAACTCATCTCTTTCTTTTAGTCTTCTAGGAATTTTTGTCAGACTTGTCTCAAAATGTTGTTTTTCTCTGAAGATTTGCTTTTAGCTGTTTTCACTCTGACTTTGTTTCATTCTTACTTTGTGTCTTAGTCATCCTTGTAACTACCATAGCATTTTATGGTCAAATTATATATATTTTTCTTTTTGTTACTCTTTCACATACATTCAGAGTCCATAGTTCTTTTTTGGTTGTGGATGGCATTTTCCATCATGAGACTTTCAGAATTGTCTTCAGTCATTTTATTGCTGAGAAGAGTTAATTCTATCAAAACTGATCATAACACAGTAAGGTTGTTACTGTGTACCATATTCTGCTGGCATCAGTTCATGGAAGTCCAGGTTTTTCTGAAATCTTCCTGTTCATCATTTCTTATAGCACAAAAATATTCCATTAAAGTCATATACTACAACTTGTTTAGCCATCCCCCAATTGATGAATATCCCCTCAATTTCCAATTTTTTGCCACCACCAAAAAGCCTGCTATAAACATTTTTGTACATGTGGGTCCTTTTCCAATTCTTATGATCTCTTTAGGATACAGACCTACTAATGGTATTTCTGGATCACAGGGCATGCACAGGTATATAGCCATGAAGGCATAGTTCCAATTTTTTTCTCTAGAATCATTGGATCAGTTCACAACTACACCATTAGTGTTCACAACTCCACCATTAGTCTTCTGATTTTCCCACATTTTATAAAATATTTATCATTTTCCTTTTCTGTCATATTAAATAATCTGATAATTATGAGTTGTTTTAGTTTTCATTTCTCTAAAAATAGTGATTAAGAGCATTTTGTACATGTGATAGCTTTAATATTTTCATACAAAAGCTGATATGTTATATCATAAGACCATTTATCAATTGGGGAATGACTTTTATTCTTCCAAATTTGACACTATTCTCTATATATTTTTTCAATGAGGTATTTATCAGAAACACTTCCTGTAAAAATAGATTCCTAGTTCTCTAATTCATTTCTTATCTTGGTTGCATAGAATTTATTATGCAAAATCTTATAATATAATGTAACCAAAATTATTCATTTTGCATTTCATAATGTTCTCTATCTCTTGTTTGGTTATAAATTCTTCCCTTCCCCTTAGATCTGACAGGGAAACTATTGCTTACTCTCCTAATTGGCTCATGGTATTAGCCTTTTTGTGTACATCTTGTATTCATTTCAAATTTATTTTGGTATATCATGGTCTATGCCTACTTTCTGCTGTAGTATTTTTCAGTTTTCCCAGAAGATTTTATGAAATAATGAGTTCTTATTCCAGCAGCTGGAGACTTTGGGTTTATCAAAAAATTGATTACTATAGCCATTTACTACTGTGTCTTATGTACCTAACCTACTTCACTGATTCAAAACTCTATTTTTTAGCCAGTACCAAATAATTTTGATGACTGCTGCTTTATAGTATAATTTTAACATTGATTTTTAAATCTTTGAGTTCCACATTCTCTCCCTTCCTCTCTCCCCAACCACCCTCATTAAGAAGACAAGAAAAATTGATATAGGTTATACATGTGTAGAAATTACATAATAATGTTGTGAAAGACCATTTATTATATTCTTTCCTTTGACCCTGTCCTTTCTCAAAAGTGATGGTAATTATTCTCTCCTCCCATTTGTCCTCCCCTCTTTCATCCTCCAAAACTTTTCCCTTTCCCCTTACTTTTCTATAGGATTATATAGATTTTCATACACAAATGAGCCTGCATATTATTCCCTCCTTAAGTCACATTCAATAAGAGAAAAGTTTACTCATTCCCTCTCATCTTCCCACTCTTCATCTACATTGTAAAAGGTTTCTTTTTCCTCCTTTACGTTAGATAAATTATCCCATTCTTCCACTTTCTTTCTCTTTCTCCTAATATATTTCTCTTTCCGCTTTTAATTTTAACTTTTAGATATACCCATGATAATTTCATATTTAATTCACCCTGTGCCCCCTGTCTATAGACACACACATATGTATAATATGTGTGTATATATGTATGTATATACATATATATTTCACACACATACACGCAAATTTCCTCCAACTACCCTAATACTGAGAAGGGTCTCAAGAGTATCGAGTATCATCTTAACATGTAGGAATGTATACAGTTTAACAAGTCCCTTATTGTTTCTTTTTCTTGTTTACTTTTTCATGCTTCCCTTGCATCATGTATTTGAAAATCAAATTTTCTATCCAGCCCTGATCTTTTCATCAAAAATGCTTAAAATTTTTCTATATCATTGAATATCCATCCATCCCCTTCCTGAAGCAATCTCCATCTGAAGTTAGGTAGGGGATTCTTGGTTTTAATCCTAGCTCATTTGCTCTTTGGAAATCCTATTCCAAGCCCCCCATCCCTTCATGTCGAAGCTGCTAAATTTTGTGTTATCCTGATTGTGTTTCCACAATACTTTAATTATTTCTTTCTGGCTACTTGTAATATTTTCTCCTTGACCTGGAAACTTTGGAATTTGACTGCAATACTTCTAGGAGTTTTCTTTTGGGAATCTCTCTCAGGAGGTGATCAGTGGATTCTTTTAATTTCTATTTTCCCCTCTGATTCTAGAATATCAGGGCAGATTTCCTCGATAATTTCTTGAAAGATGATGCCTAAGCTCTTTTTTTTATTATGGCTTTTCAGGTATGATTTTAAAATCATATCTCCTAGGAATATTGTTTTTCAAAAAAGATATTTCATATTGTCTTCTATTTTTTCATTCTCTTGATTTTGTTTTATAATTTCTTGATTTCTCATAAAGTCATAAGCCTCCATTTGCTCCATTTTTATTTTTAAAGAATTAATTTCTTCACTGAGCTTTTGGACCTCATTTTTCATTTGACCTATTCTGTTTTTTAAGTCATTCTTCTCCTTATTGACTTTTTGGACCTCTTTTGCTGTTTGGGTTAGTCTATTTTTTTTAAGGTGCTATTTTCTTTTGCATATTTTGCATCAACTTTAGCAAACTATTGACTCATTTTTCATGATTTTCTTACATCGCTGTCATTTTTCTTTCTAAATTTTCCTCTATTTCTCTTATTTGATGTTTTAAGTCCTTTTTGAGCCCTTCTGTGGCCTCTAGCCAATCCGTATTTTTCTTGGAGACTTTGGATTTAGGAGTTTTGACTGTGTTGTCTTCTGGTGGTATATTTTGATCTTCTTTGTCACCAAAGTAAGATTCTATAGCCTAAATATTTTTCACACTGTTTCCTCATTTTCCAAGCCAATTATTTTACTTTTTAGTTCTTTTTCAAGACATGACTCTGCTTCCATGTGGGGCATACTGTCCTAAGCTTTAGAATTTTGTGAAACTGTGTTTAGAGATACTTCTAGGGACCTATAAATTTTCAGCTCCTCCAAGGTTGTATGATCATAGGAGAAGTGTTTACTTCTCTCCTGACCTGTGCTCTAGTTTATGAGTGACCACAAGCACTCTTTTCTGCATTGGAACTGTGAGGATGATTGCTTCTCCATCCCCACAACAAGCAGTGCCATTCCATTGCTCTTCTCACCCCAGTACTGCCACCCAGGACTGAAACCCAGATGCAACAAGGACAAAGCAAGAAAACCCTGCCTTGGTGCCATCAAAGAGATCCCCACAATCTCTTTCTGATCATCTCCTCAAATCCCCCACTGACTATGGACTGATAGGTCTGGAAGCAGCCACTGTCACAGCAGAGTGCTCTGGAGCTGGGCTGGACCATACTCCTCTCTTATCCAGATCTAACAGACCTTCCCTACTGACCTTCTAAGCTGTCTTTTGTAAGTTGAGAAGTCTGGAAAACACAACAACTGACAGTAAATCAGTCCCCTGAGGCATGATATGTCCCTGACTGTGTTGGCATGGCCCACAGTGGACTGTGCTCTTCTCTCACACTGTTGCAACAACCCTTCCTATCAACTTTTCAAGTTGTCTTGGACTGGAAATTTGTTTCACTCTGTCATTCTGCTGCTCTAGAATTTGTTTAGAATCCTTTTTTTCTACAGGTATTTGGAGGGGTTTGGGGGAGAGCTCAGATAAGTCCCCGCTTTTACTCCACCACTTGGTTCCACACTCCCATACCCCAGGCCCTTTATTTAATCTTGGCTTTTGGGTAGTCCAATAACGCTCCCATTATCTCTCTTGAATCTGCTTTCCAAGTCAATTGCTTTTACGCTGAGAGAGTTTATATGTTCTTCTATTTTTCATTCTTTTCATTTTGTTTGACTGATTCTTGATATCTCATAGAGTCATTAGCTTTGACTTACTGAATTCTAATTTTTTAAGAATTTTCTTCAGTCAACCCTTGTACTCCTTTTTCCATTTGGTCAATATTATTTTTTAGAAAGTTTTCTTTAGTTATTTTTTTCTTCATTCTCTAAGTTTTCAACTCTTTTTCATAATTCCCCTGCAAACCTCTTGTTTCTTTATCCAATTTTTCTTTTACCTGCTTTACTTGATTTTTAAAATATTTTTTGAACTTTTCTAAGAGGATTTTTTGGTCTTAATACTTCTTCATCTTTTCTATGGAAGCTTCACATGTAGTCATTTTGACATTGTTGTCCTCTTTTGAGTTCATTTTGCTCTTCCCTGTCACCATAGTAATTTACTCTGGTCAGGGTTCTTTTTGAAATTTTTTCCTCATTTTTTTAAGTTGAACTCTGTTCCTATGCCACAAAGTTCACTGTCCTAAATTTCTTTTGCTGTGGACTAAGTACCTGGTCACAGGCTTTCTGCCCCAAAGCCTCAGGTGTAAGTGACTTCTCGCTGTGCTGGGGATCCAGTCTAGTTGTGCTTATTATGCTGGAGTTTCAGGTTTAGCAATTTGCCTTCTGTAGTAAGGTTGGAGACCTCAAAGCTGGCCTGTTGTGTCACTAGTCTGATGCTGATATGTGCTGTTGCTCAAAGCTTCCCACTGACTTGCTTGGATACTATCTGAGCTGGAGTGTACTCCCCTTTTTGTCCCAAGAGAAACATTGCTTTCCTGGTGACCCATCTTAATTATCTGAAGCTAGAAAATTACTTCACTCCAACTTTTTGTGAATTCTTTCACTCTAGAATTTGTTCAGAGACTTGACTTATTGCTGTTTAAGAGGGGAAATGGGGAGAGCTTAGGTATCTTGTTTCTGTCTACCATCTTGACTATGTCCTGCCTCCTTATTATGCCCTGACATGTCTCAGCCTCTTTCTTGACTTTGAATTTTATGTTAAAATTGGACTCTGCTCTTTTGGGCTTGAAGAAGCTCTATTTCAAACCTCAAGGTTTTTCATGCTGCTGTTTTCAGACCTAGTTTTAGGGATCTGCAAGTTTTTGTTGCTTCCAATATGATGTGATTCAGGGAGAGTAGTTATTGCTCACATGGTCTTCACTCTGGTATTTACCAATGAAAGATCCCTGTTCTCTTGTAGCAGCATATGCTATGTTCATCTCTACCTTGAACTGTAGCCAAGGTTCCCTTGTTACTTACTATAAGTAGTCTTCTTCCCAGAACTATGACTTAGAACTGTATATAAGCAATATATTTGACAATGCCTGGTCCTTCACTCAGTGCCAGAAATGGGTCCCTGTAATCTCTTTCTTACCAGCTATCCAACTCTTTTACCATCTCTGTGATGAGATCTCCCAAAGTTGGGGCTACTCCCACTGTTGCAGCTGTCTCCAAAGCCAGTGTCTGGCATTGTCTCTGCATGTACTTGAGACTGGCCCCCATTCCAGTGTCACAGAACTTTCCTACTAACTTTTTAAATTCTCTTAGGCTGAAGAAAGCTCCACCATGACTTTGTGTTGTCTATGTCATTCCAAATTTGATTTGTGGCATTATTTTAAAGTTGTTTGGAGATGAATGTTGGGAGAGTTAAAGTAGTTGCTGCCTCTCTTATATCTTCTTGACTCTGTCCCTCTTTCATTTAATTTAAGTGAATCTTATCTATCTATCTATCTATCTCTCTGTCTTCTGTCTGTCTTTCTCTCTATCTATTCATCTATCTATCTATCTATATGTATATTACTTCTATTAGAATGTATGTTCTATGTATGGCAAAAACCATTTTAGTCTTTAGTCTTCATTTCTCAATGCTTGGCACACTGCCTCCTGGCACACAGTAAATGATTAATAAATATTTGTTGATTGCTTGGTTTATTACTAACAAAAACCCACACAATATTAATTAAAAAAAACTAGGCCAATCACCCTAAGTTATTATAAAAATCATTAATAATTCCTCCTCATGAATAGGAAAATTTGTAGATTTTTTTCAGAGATTTTGATAAGCAGCTTAAAATTTTATAGAAAGAGTATTTGTAACATATAGATAGCAATATGCCAAGCAAAATAAAACTAAAAATATGTGTACATGATTGTATTTTATGAATATAACTGAATATCGTTTACCTCTTTAAGTAAGAATGTGATGGCATAGCTAATATCCAACATTATAATCAAAAGGTCTTCCATGGGCAACATATATTTGAAAGCAATAAAAAATAATGAACCCTAAAACAAGTGGTAAGAGTTGGACTTTCTTAAACAATAAAAATGGAGGATCTTACTATTTCAATTCCGGATCAGGTCATTATCACAAGAAATTACAGAAGGATTATTCTTAAGAAGCCTGAAGTTAGTCATCAATGGTATAATGTATAATGTAAGAGCTTTGGATATGAAGCCCTGAAGACCTAAATCTAAATCCTGCCTCAGATTGTTACCTGCTATGAGACTTTAGAAAAGTCATTTAAGTCCACTCAGCTTCAACTTCTACATTTGTAATACACAGAAAATTATTGTGCTTACCTGATAGGATTGTCGTCAAGTTGCAGTGATAGTATGTGTAAAGAGCTTTGGAAAATATTAAAAAGCTTCATAAATATTAGCTATGCTTTACTACTACTACTACTGCTGCTGCTGCTGCTGCTGCTGCTGCTGCTGCTGCTGCTGCTGCTGCTACTGCTACTCCTACTATCACTACTACTACTACTGCTATTGCTACCACTAGAATTACCATTACAAGAGTAAGGTAGAAACTCAAGTGAGATTTCAGTAAAAGCTGAAGATATACAGAAACTACAACAGGAGTCTTTGACAGGTAAAAAGGAACACTTTCAGAAGCCAAACAGGCATTTCCCACCCAAGATATAATAGAAAGTTTGAATACCTTTATTGAATATGAAGAGGCCACCATGACAATAAACTTACCTACTTTTATAGACTATATTTTCACAGCTGTCAGGTTGACTCTCCTCTACGTTATTTTACTAAAGGGTATAACAGATGAAAAATAATAATCACCCTAAAAGATCGTGGCATTATTTATAGAATGAAGGTATTTTTGAGCAAGAAGAATTTGTTTCCAAATAAAAGAGGTTCTTCTCCTACCTCCTGGCCAAAGATGTCTAAATCAGTCCCAAACTGAAGCCCAAAAGGATCTAAAGGTAAGAAATTTCTTTGCATTGTAAACTAAGACTTGTTGGCTTAGTTAAAAGAACTTGGCAACACTGCAGCTGAAAAGAGTATTCTAATATTCCTGATAAAGTGATCCCAGTATCTCTCAGGACAGGGAGTAACTTAAGGAGGAAAACTGCAGCTGGGCATTGAAGAATGCTCCCAAAGAGACTAGAGAAACAACAAGAAATACTGAAACAATAACAGTGATGCCATGCTTTGAGATAGGTCCTGAAGCAAGACAGTCTTCCCAGCCTGACCTGGAAGCAACTGTCATTTGCCATCTACTGTCCAGTGATAGTGGCCTACCTTGCCCTCCAAAAGGATTTGAGTCTTGCCTTGGCCATGGGTATCCCCTAAATGAATCCTTCACTACCATTATTCCTTGAGTTTCTGCCTATTTTTTCCCCTCGTAGGATCTAGGTATATTTATGAGAAAGTATGTGACACATGTGACGGATGTGACAAACATGACATAGGTGACTTATGCAACACATGTGACATTTGTGACATATGATGGGAGGAGTTTGAGCAATCATTTGTACTTATTCTTGTTGTTTTGCCATTTGGCTTTGCTAAAGATCTCAATCTATTGACTGATTAAGGGAAACACATCAGTAGGGACTCACAAACTAGAGGTTTAGAGGATAGATATCCACTTATACGATTAGCTCTAGAATCCAAACACGCTTCTGGGGACCCAGCTGGCAAGTGACCATGTGTATTGAGTGAATGGTAAGAAGGCAGTGTTACACTATCATAATGCAAGGAAAAACAGAAACTGAACAATACATCACTGAAGGGTAGGAAAAATAGAAGTTATAAAGTCACTAGCAAAATTATCTTCAGGGGCAGAATTATACATTAGAATCTTGCTATCTTTCATAAGTTAACATGCATAAAATCTCTGTACTTCAAATTTGCCATTTAAATTTATTAGAAATGGACCATTATCACATATAGACTTATTTTCCAGGATTTCTTGTATATTCTTTACCGTATATTTCATAATAACTTAATAACACTATGCATATATTACCACACCAAATACTCATAACTTCCAAGCAGTCTAGGGTAAAATAAAAGTATTCAAAATATAGAAAAAGCATAGGAATTCAACATATAGAAGCAAGATTAAGTTCATATCATTTCAGCCATCACAAGTACTTCTGCAGTTGTTTTAAAGATGTTTTAAGTCAACTTACAAAACACAAGTTTGCATACCATTATTTTTATTCAATTAAAATAGCAGTTTGCATTATATTCAAAAGAAAGTTTAAGATAAGACAATACTAGCAGAATATATACTTGTCCTAAAATTATTTCTATCAAGACACAATTAAAAAAACATAAAAATTCTTAACAATAGTGATAAAAGATTAGGTAGTCAAAAAAGGAATGTTTTTGTTTCACTAATATCTTCAATGATTTAATTATACTTAGGAAATTAACTTCTTTTACCTTCAGCCCTCAGCTTTCCATACATACACTCAATCAATATAAGGTTCCCTGGTGAATCTTCTTGAGGAAAAAAGATACATTGGTATTGAATTTGATGATGTTAATCCTAGTCAAAGTTCCAACAAAGGAAACATACCTTGGTTGTAAGATTTGTCATGAACATTATCATGAAGTATGATAATTTTTCTTCTTATAACACTTCTCTTTTTTTTGAGACATTCCTGCATAGCCCTTTCTCCTTCAGGTTCTCAATATTTTCCTAGGAACACATCCTTTTTTTTACAGGGCTATTTACGTTATAAACCTTTTCTCCGTGTAATAAAAAATATGAGATTTCTCTCTCTCCTCAAAGAATTTCTGCCACCAAAACATTGCAGAGAAAGATTTTGGAAAGGCAGAGAATCCTTCCCCTCCTATCATGTAAATGTCAGTCTAAATCACCTACTGAGAAGCCTACTTGAGTACATAAGACAAAGCATTATCCTCTTATAAATGCAACTGTTGAGAACTCTTAATTAGACTCCCTAAGAATGAATGAAATGTTCATTTATCTGCTTGAGCTTAAAGCCAGCAAATACTCCTCCAAATGCTTTCTCAAATTCTTGTTTTTTAGCCTTGGCAATTATGACATCCTAAAGAGGGAAATGTAATTCCTACAAGTCTTGGGATTGCTATTTTATAACAGAACAACAATAAAAAGTGACTTGAATATGATAGTATGTGTGTATCTATATATCTATATGATTTATAAAGCAGACACACAATTTTAAAGAGCTTTCACATCAGCAATAGGGCACCATTACAATGAGAAAACCTTTAATTATATTGTAAAGGTCTGGTATTCCAGTAAAATGTCATTTCAAAATAAACTTCTAACAGTTAATTATCAGTGATATTTAACTTGTACAAAAATTAAATATCACCACATACTCCTGTGATCATTTTATTGCTTTTGTAGACATTTCAATATTTTAATGGTTTCCAAGTAACAATGAAAAAGGCTTGCCACTAAGCACAGTTCTCGGCTTTATATGCATAACCGCCTAACCTTTCTTTGGCTTCATTATACAAAATAGACCTTTGAGTAAAAGTAGAAAAATAGTGCATTGTGACTAAAGGATAAACATGAGCTCATTCATCCACTGCTTCAGTTGGCAGGATTCCCAAGAATTAAATTTGTTAATTATATGATAACTGACAATGGAATGCCAATGGACAAATAAGGAAATCAATCTCTCTGGCAGAGGCCAACTGTGATAAAGGAAGAATGAATTTCTGAGGAGTATTTCACAAGCAATTCTCACAGAACAAGTTAAAGTTATGAAACACAGAATCAATCCAAACACTTAAGTACGTGTTTTGTGTGGGGAAGCATATAATATTCTATTGAATACTTTCGGTGAAAAAAATTGGGAAAAACAGTATCTATGATGTTTTTGACTCCTGATTTTCCACAGGTCCATGACATAGGATGATCATATAAAAATTTAAAAGTAAGAACATTACCCTCTCAGTGATATCCCTCTATCTCCTATATGTTTATGATCACTGCCTTACCCATTGTCAAACAGTTTTCTTAGGGGCTTCATTTATTTCGATACATAGATGGACTGCTTAACTGAAAAGGACTTACTTATTTGAAGAACCACAAATTTCTACAGGAAGCAAGGTTTTACTTTTAAACTCTGTGGTGGAATTTTAAGCATTGAACAGCAAGAGAGGAATAATATTTTATGATATTGGGATTTTTTTGGCACTTTTTATATAAATTTATTTATTTAACTTTTTACATTCATTTCCACAAAAATTTTGGGTTCCAAATTTTCTCCTCATTTGTCCCCTCCCCCCACTCCAATACACTTAGCATTCTAATTTCCTCTATCACCAATCTGCCCTCTCTTCCATCATCCATCCCTTCCCTTGTCCCCATCTTCTCTTTTGTCCTATAGGGCCAGATAACTTTCTATTCCTCATTGCCTGTATTTCTTATTTCCTAGTAGCAAGAACAATACTCAATGGTTGTTCCTAAAACCTTGAGTTCCAACTTCTCCCCATCCCTCCCTCCCCACCCATTCCCTTTGGGAAGGCAGGCAATTCAATATAGGCCATATCTGTGTAGTTTTGCAAATGACTTCCATAATAGTCGTGTTGTGTAAGACTAACCATATTTCCCTCCATCCTATCCTGCCCCCCATTGCTTCTATTCTGTCTTTTGATACTGTCCCTCCTGAGTGTTGACTTCAAATAGCTCCTTCCTCCCATTGCCCTCACTTCCATCATCCCCTCCACCCTGCTTATCTCCTTCTCCCTCACTTTCCTGTATTGTAATATAGGTTTTCATACCAAAATGAGTGTGCATTTTATTCCTTCCTTTAGTCAAATGTGATGAGAGTAAACTTCATGTTTTTCTCTCAGCTCTCCTCTTTTTCCCTCCACTAAAAAGTCTCCTGTCTGCCTCTTCTATGAGAGATAATTTGCCCCATTCCAATTCATCCTCTCTTCCCAATACATTTTTCTCTCACCGTCTACTTTAATTTTTTAAAGATATGATCCCATCCTATTCAATTCACTCTGTGCTCTCTGTTTCTGTGTGTGCGTGCATGTGTGTATGTGTGTGCACGTGAGTGTGTGCATGTGCGTGTGTGTGTGTGTGTGTGTGTGTGTGTGTGTGTGTGTGTGTGTAATCGCACCAACTATCCAGATACTGAAAAATTTCAAGAGTTACAAATATTGTCTTTCCATGTAGGAATGTAAATAGTTCAACTTTGGTAAGTCCCTTATGACTTCTCTTTGCTGTTTACTTTTTCATGCGTCTTCTCATTCTTGTGTTTGAAAGTCAAATTTTCTTTTCAACTCTGGTCTTTTCATCAAGAATACTTGAAAGTCCTCTATTTCATTTAAAGAAAAGTTTTTTCCCTGAAGTATTATACTCAGTGTTGTTGGGTAGGTGATTCTTGGTTGTAGTCCCAGATCCTTTGACTTCTGGAATATCCTATTTCATGCCCTTTGATCCTTTAATGTAGAAGCTGCTAGATCTTGTGTTATCCTGATTGTGTTTCCACAATACTTGAATTGTTTCTTTCTAGCTGCTTGCAATATTTTCTCCTTGACCTGGGAACTCTGGAATTTGGCCACAATGTTCCTAGGAGCTTCTCTTTTTGGATTTCTTTCAGGTGGTGATGAGTGGATTCCTTGAATACTTATTTTGCCCTCTGCTTCTAGAATGTCAGGGCAGTTTTCCTAAATTCATGAAAGATGATGTTGACTCTTTTTTTGATTGTGGCTTTTAGGTAGCCCCATAATTTTTAAATTGTCTCTCCTGGATCTATTTTCCAGGTCAATTGTTTTTCCAATGAGATATTTCACATTATCTTCCATTTTTTCATTCTTTTGGTTTTGATTTATGATTTCTTGGTTTCTTATAAAGTCATTAGCCTCCATTTGTTCCATTCTAATTTTGAGAGAATTATTTTCTTCAGTGAGCTTTTGAACCTCTTTTTCCATTTGGCTAGTTCTGCTTTTGAAAGCATTCTCCTCACTGGCTTTTTGAACCTCTTTTGCCAATTGAGTTAGCCTATTTTTCAAGGTGTTATTTTCTTCAGCATTTTTTGGGGGTCTCCTTTAGCAAAGCATTGACCCGTTTTTCATGCTTTACTTGCATTTCTCTCATTTCTTTTCCCAGTTTTTCCTCCACCTGTCTAACTTGATTTCCAAACTTCTTTTTGAGATCTTCCATGGCCTGAGCCCATTGAATATCTATTTCAGATGTTTGGGATAGAGAGGCCTTGACTTCTATGTCTTTGCCTGATGGCAAGCATTGTTCTTCCTCATTAGAAAGGAAAGGAGGAAACATCTGTTCACCAAGAAAGTAACCTTCTATGGTCTTATATTATTTCCCTTTTCTGGGTGTTTTCCCAGCCAGTTACTTGATTTCTGAGATTCCTTTCCATACCCACCTCACCTACAGATCCACCCACCTAGTGCTTGGCATCTGAGATTCAAATGTTGCTCCCCAGCCTCAGGGCTTTAAGCGGGGGTTGGGGGGTGCTATTCAATGTGGACTTAAGTTCTGTTGTTCACGTGGGGGCAGGGTCACCATCAAGGGCTCAGTTCCCTCATGGGGTTTATGTGGAGACCTTCAGCAATGGATCTGAGCTCCTTCCTGCTTTGGGAGCCCTGGTCTGCTGCTGCCTCTGCCACTGCCTCCTGAAGGGGCCTGAGTTTTGGAGACACCCTTCTCCCCTCTCAGCCAGCCCAGATGTCTATCTCACTGACCTGCAGCGCCTGTGGGTGGAGGGACCTTCTCAACCGCTGGAGATTCTGTCCCTGAACCTGCTCGGATCTCGTCCTCTTGGTGCCGCATGGCCAAGGCAGGGCTAGGTTCTGCTCCAGGTCTGGTGCACAATGGACCTTTGGTGTCAGTTTTTCACAGCTCTCTGGAACAGAAATCTCCTCCACTCCATTGTTGTGCAGCTTCCACTGCTCCAGAATTTGTTGGGAGTTCCTTTTTACAGGTAATTTGTGGGCTGTGTGTTTGGAGCTAGCGTATGTGAATCTTTCTACTCCTCCATCTTGGCTCCTCCCCCTGTTTTTGGCACTCTTGAACCACGCTATATAGATAATGATCTTTTCTTCCCCTGTCATTGGATTTCACAGATATACAACTTGTAACTAGGTATGGAGTATGTGGTATCATTTCATGAGTGCTTGGGAGACCTAAAACCGCATTATACAAGATTAACCCTTAATAATTGTTTTAGTATGTTGAGGGGAAAGTGTAACCCATGATCTCAATTGTCTTGGAATTTTTCCATCTTTCAGGTATCTTTAAAATGAATTTCTTAATGAATTAAAAAATTGAATGAATAAAAAGCATTTATCAAGTGATTAGTCTATGCCAAATTAGCAGTTAGTTGGCACAGTCAGTAGTAGAATGCTGGGCTTCAGAAAGACTGATCTTTCTGAGTTCAAATATGGCCTTACAAACTACTCACTGCATGATCTTGGGCAAGTCACTTAAGTCTAATTGCCTCAGTTTCCAAATTTAAAAAATCACCTGGAGAAGGAAATGCAAACATCTCCAATATCTTTGCCAAGGAAATCCCAAATGGGAATATGAAGAAGATGACATGACTGAAAATATGCCAACAATCATGCTAAGTTCAGAAGATACAAATAGATTAAGTGCTATTTTAGTCACCACACTCAAAGTGGGAAAATATATTATCTATAATCTTCTCCATTCTTTAGAATCTTCTCTTCTTTTCAGATACCTTGAAAATTGATCCTTGTCTTAATGAGTGAATCATTAAAAAATTCAGTTAAGTGTAGTCCTTACAAAGGAATTCTTGAATTTTCTCCCATGGTAATGGAGATGAGTGTTGTCCAAATGGATTACCCAGTATTTTTATTTCTAGCTTTTGTTATACATCATAATAGGTCATTCATAATCTATGAATTATAGAAACCTTCTGGCGTCTCCTATTCCTTCTAGATCCAGCTTATTGCTTCATTCACTCAAGTATCAAGGTCATGATTAAATAGCATGCTAATCAAATTAGCTAAAATGGAAATGAAATTCAAAAGCGTTAAGAGCTTATACTAGAGTGAAAAGCATATCTCTATACTTTCTGCCTCTCACCTCCAAGTCCCAGATAGGGAAATATTGTCCAAGTTAAAGTTCAGTTTTTCCAACTATTTTCTCCTGACTGCTTCGAAGGCAAGGAAGTAGAGATTCAGCATCTGATTATAAATGTTCTGGTTACCAGCTTCAACATGGGACCTAGGGAGATAAGCAGCCTAAATTGACGATCAATGGAAATACAAGAGCGGGGGTTTAGTGAATGAATTTTAGGGATTCTACAAGTTACAGTTGCATTAATAATAATAAAAACCTAGTTGTTCCAGCATCCTTTCTTTTGTGCATCAGTTTGACTTTTATATCACTTGAATTCTACCCTGCCCACCTATTAATAAAAAAAAATTCTAAAATTCTTATAGTAAGCACATCTGATAATAAAGTCTATTATTACAAAGATCAAGGGGGATGACGACTTCATTTCACAATGTGGACTCAATTGTATCTCCTTTTCCTCCCTTAAAGCTTCAAAATTGTCCCATGTCAGGGCCGTGCTGAAAATAAAGTAAAAGGAAAATTGTCCTTACCATGAAATCATGGTGTGGAAACATTAACCCCATTAGAAGTCCCTTATGGGTAATAAAAATGAGAAAGAGCAAGTTAAGAGCTTCCTATGAACCTGTTTCTATATGTGGATCTCCTTTGCATCTATCATTTTCCTAACCTGGTGGAAAGTGACAGATTCCCCTGTAAGAAAATAGTCTTGGTTAACCTGAAACATGTAAAAAAGAGCTAAAATTTAGCAAGGTGGTACCACAGAAGTAGTGCATTGCATGGATAAAATGAAAGAAAAAAAATTCTTTTTCAAATAATTGTATAGCAAATATACTCTAATTTAAAATAAACTTATGTTTTGAAAGTGTAAATTGAATCATTCTATAGAAATACTTAAATGTCTCCATGATCTCATCAACTTGGAAGTTCCCTCTACTTGCAACCCACTGCAACTGATGCATGCATGGAGCACTCTGGCTTTTAATCTGTAAGCTCCTTGTGGGAAGCAATGTTTCACTATTGTCTTCATATCCCCAATTTCTAACATAGTGTAACCATTTAATAATACTTATTAACTTATTAGTTTATTGAGGGCTTGTCCTCAACATGACTAGCTCAAATTCACTTTCTCTTGTCGATTTCCTTGTTGACATATTTTGCTCATATCGTTCCTTGTATTTCCTCATTGGTTCTATAATACAGCATGTTCACATTATGCATGATTCCATATATGTTAATTTTTTATTCTTAAACATAGAACATTGTGGGTACATAGCCAAGATATCATAAAAAAGAGAGAGAATTACCTGACTCTCTCAAATTCTGCTCTAAACAACCTTAAATAGTGCATCAAAATGAATTCTAGAGCTGTGGAATCCACAAAGAAATGGGATGAAACAATTTTTAGCCCAAAATAACTGAAAAGGTTAGTGTAATACTGCGATGAGAGTGGAATACTTTCCAACAAAGGTTGTTCCAGGGAAGATTGGACCCTAGCAAATCAAGAGAAAATCTTGAGGGTGATGGAAATACTCGGAGTAACAATATGCTTAAGAACTCTCAGCTCATAGACTGCAAAGGATATTAGAGAACTGATCAGAAGGTGATTATAGGGGGTTTCTTTGCTGGCACTTAGTGCAGAACTCTATTCCATTGCTCATATGTGGATGTACATCTCAGTTCTGGGTCAATGCCCAAGGTCAAGAAAGAGCACTATCACAGCAGGGCTTCTTGCCCCAAGGGAGAGGGGACCTGGGTCACAGTTCCATGGTGAAAAAAAGTGCTTGCAGTTGCTCACAGACCAGAGCACATGGCAGGAGAGTAGTAAACACCCCTCTCCTTACATCTTATCATCCTGGAAGAATTGAAAACTTCCAGACCCCCAGAACTAGCTATGAGAAGAGCAACAAGAAAGTCCAGAAGCTTCAGACTGTGCCACTTGGAGCAGAGGTTCACTTTAACATAAAGTTATAATTATAAGAAATAGTCTAGAAAATGAGCAAAGAAGAAAAAAACATTCTGACCTTACAAAGTTGCTATGGTGACCGAGAAGATTGAAATACACACTAAGAAGGTGACAACAAAACCAAAATTGCTACAAAGGAAAAAAAAGTATGAATTGCTCTTAGGCCCAAAAACAGTTCCTGGAAGGGTCCCAAAATATTTAAAAATAAAATAAGAGACACAGAGGAATAATGGGAAAATAAATGCAAGTGATACAAGAAAATCATGAAAAAGTATCATCAGCTTGGTAAAAGAGACACAAAAAATACTGATAAAATAACACCTTAAAAAACAACAGAACAGAACAAATGGTAAAGATGTCCAAATATCATGGCAGAAAACTTCATGAAGAGCAGAATCTAATTGACTACATGGATGGAAAAAGAGGTACAAAATCACTAAAGAGTATATTTCCACTCAAATTAGAATTGGACAAATCAGGGTTAATGAATCAATGAGGCACCATGAAACAATAAGACAAAATTAAAGGAATAATAAAAGCAAAAAACCAAGAATGTGAAATCTCTTTGAAAAAGAACTAACTGAAAAATAGATCAAGAAAAGGTGGACTACCTGAAAGCCAAGACAAAATAAGAGCCTAGACATAATTTTTCAAGAAATTATCAAGGAATACTGTCATGATATTGTAGAATCAGAGGAAAAATAGAAATGGAAAGAAGAACCAATCACCTCTTGAAAGTGATCCCCAAACAAAAAATGCCCAGAAATATGAGCAAATTTGAAGAGCTGCCAGGTCAAAGTGTATTAATAATTGTACTCAATTTTGTTGGGTTAGGTGACTCTTGGTCATAATTCTAACTCCTTTTACTTCTGAATATCATATTGCAAGCCTTCTGATTTTTTAAGGCATTGTGTTTTCATCATAAAAGTATAATAAAACTTTTAATTTAATTCCTCTAACAATGTATCTGTTCACTGGTTGTTAGATAGAATTATTTTATAAAACTATCAAGAATAGGTTAGGATCTACAGACAACCTAAATATTGCATGACTGTTGTCAAATAGCGTTGTGTGCATGTGTAATAGATGAACAGCATTAAGGAACTATGTATGTTAGAGGAGATTTATAATATAAATATCATACCATGTATACTAAACTTTAAATATGTAAGTCACATTCATTCACATTACATATTAAACATATGATATTAAACTTTTATATACCATATAAAATGCCATCATTCCCCAAAGGCAGCTTCTGTTCCAGCAAGTCCTTTGAGGTTACTTGAGTGGCATATCTGTTCCTTGTGGTCAGAACTTCTATTTTTGTCTCATCACTTGGATTTATAATTCAGGCACTTCTTGCTTTCCTTCCCTTCCCAATGTGTTGGAAAAGATGTCCTTATTATTAGTGGCATATGTCCATAATTCTGTTATGTGAGGCAAATAATCCCATTTTCAGTCTTTAAAAGATCAGGGACTGTATGCGGCCTCTTTTGTGGGATGTTTTTGCTTTGTACTCATGTGCTTTAATTTGTTTGGGTTTTCTTTGTCTGGGATTGACTTAGGTCAGTCCCTTGTTGGTCTAGGTTCAGTATTAGAAAAAAAAATGCAATGCAGAGAATTATCAGTTGCAAATAAACAAACAAATAAATAATCAAATAAATAAATAGATAAATAAATAGATGAATGAATAAATGAATGAATGAATGAATAAGTGAATGAATGAATAAGTGAATGAATAAGTAAATAAACAGCATCAGAGTGTAAAGTCTTTGTTCATTGGGATCAGTAATGTAGTGATATGAAAGTTGTGAAGAACAAATTACTGAATGTAGAAGCCATACCTTTTTGCTCCCCATCATTACTGTTTAGAGCTCCAAAGGAACAAAAAGGTGGTAGTTGTGTTGTAGTTTCATGACATGGTATGGGGTCATCTCATATGAATTCACAGATTCAAACTATCTCCAACTCAAGGTAAGGCATTTTTTGAGAGTGATACCCCTCAAGAAATGTGCTGAGTTCCAAGGAGGAAATAGCAACTTCAACAAGACAAGACAGACAATTTTATAGTGCAATAATACTGATTATACAACAGAAATTATGAATATTAAAAAGGCAGAAGGGATTAGTTAAGGGATTAGGTAATAGGGGAGGGATGTCAGCCTTGGTGGAACTATACATGTGATTATTCACAATGTATACAGAACCACCCACAGGGAGGAGGGAATATGTATGCATGCTAATGATATTATAATAGGCCTCTCTACACCGTAAGTTCATCTAAAGGAAAGATTTTGTTATTACAGTGCAGGTACCTGTTTAGGGAAAGTCCCTTCTGTTGTTTTGGGGTTCATATCCAAACTACATCCTGTTGGTGTTGCTTTTTGATTGGTTGTTGTGGTCCTGTCTGAGACTAGATGGATGTGGTTGTACTTGAATACATGGATATACTTTCTATTCTAGTGAGACAGTGAGGCATATATGAGAAAGTTAGAATATTGAGTGAGGGGGCAGTGGCTAGGTAGGGGCAGTGGTTTTATTGGAAACAGTAGTTAGCAGGCAGCAGTGGGCCTACTGTTCAGTGATGCCTCTGATTGCATCTAGGGACAATGGTGTGGTTAAAGCCAGATTGTGTGATAAAATTACAACACACTTGCTATTAAATGAGCCTCATAAGGAAGTTAGAATATTGCACTGGGGACTGCTTTATCGGGATTCCATCAGTTGCTCTTTCTTAACTTTGACGCATGCAAATTAGGTTAGTTTTCCCCTAATAATCATTGGAATCATCCATAAGACTTTGTTGCCTTGTGTATCAAAATAAAGTTAAAATAGCTATGTGATTTAGATGTAAAGACTGATAGTATAAGCAAACTGTGAGAGCAACGAATAATTTGCCTGTCAGATTCATTGAAAATGGAAGAATTTATGATTAAATAAGAGACAGAGAACATTATGAAAAGCAAAATGGAAAATTTTGATTATATTAATTAATTTTATTAAATTGAAAAAAAATTGCACAAAGCCAAAGTAAACAAGATTAGGAGGGAAACAGAAAACTGGGAAAGAATTTTTCAAAAGGTGTCATTTCTAAAATATAGACAGAATTGATTTGAATTTATAAAAATCCAAGTCATTCCCCAAGATTTGAACTGTCAGTTTTCAGATGAAGAAATTAAAGTTATCTGTAGTCATATGAAAAAAATGCTCTAAATCATTTTTGATTAGAGAGATACAAATAAAAACAAGTTTGAGGTACCATATCATATCTGTCAAATTGAGTGGGACAGCTAAGTGGTGCTGTGGATAGAGAGTCGGTGCAGGAGTCAGGAGGACTTGAGTTCAAATCTCACCTTGGACGCTTGACACTCACTAGCTGTGTGATATTGAGCAAGTCACTTAACCCCAGTTTCCTCATCCTGGGTCATCTCCAGTCACCCTAATGAATATCTGGTCAGTGGACTCAGATGGTGCTGGAGGAGAAGTGAGGCTGGTGACCTGCACAGCCTTTACTCACTCAAAACAAAGCCAACTCATGTCATCATTTCTCTGATGGCATGGTCTTCTTCATCAATGAAGGATGAACACACTCATCAAATTGGCTATCGACAAAAAAAAGGAAGATGATCAATACTGGAGATTTGGGAAAATTGAAACACTAATGCATTATTGGTGGAATTGTGAACTGATTCAACCATTCTGGAGAGCAATTTGGAACTATGCCTGAAGGGCTATATAATGTATATACCCGTTGATTCAGCAATTTCACTTCTAGCCCTGTATCCCAAAAGAGATCACACAAATGGGAAAAGGACTCACATGAACAAAAATATTTATAGTTGCTCTTTTTGTTATGGCAAAGAATTGGAAATTGAGGAGATATCCATCAGTGAGGGAATGGCAGAAGAAGTTGTGGCATATGAAGGCAATGGAATACTATTATGCTATAATAAATGACTCCAGAAAAACCTGGAAAGACTTGAATGAACTTATGCTGAGTGAAGTGAGAACAACCAGTAGATCACTGTACACACTAACAGGCACAATATGTAAGGACTAACTTTGATAGCCTTATCTCTTCTGAACGACACAAGGATCCAAGACAACTTCAAAGGATTCATGATGGAAAATGTTGTCCACATTCAGAAAAAGAACTGTGGAGTTTGAATGCAGATTGAAGCATATCGTTTGGTCTCTCTCTTTTTTCTTTTTTCATTTGTTTCTTCTTTCTCATGGTTTCTCCCATTGGTTCTAATTTTTCTTTACAACATGCTTAATGTGAAAATAAGTTCAATATAAGTGTACAAATGTATGCATAGTCTATATGAAATAATATGCCATCTTGGGGTAGAGGAGGGAAGAGATTGGAAATTTGGAAGTGCAAACCTTATGGAAGTGAACGTTGAAAACTAAAAATCTAAAAATAAACACATTTTTTAAAAGAAAAAAATGTTTGTCTCAGGAGACTAATGATTCAGAATGTTGACATCACTTCCTGATTGAGTACAAAAGAACCTTGAGCAATTCCTGGAGTGCTCTTTCATGCTTGGCTGGTAGATCGTGATGGATCAGGAAAATGATCTACCCTTAGGTGAATCAAATTGAGAGGTCTTCAAGAAATACTTTTCCAAAGTGTATGTTTTTTTCTCCTGCAATATGTAAGTTAATCTCTTTTTGTTGACTCTTGGAGGTTCTCCAACTGTCTCATCTCAATTCACAATTTATCTTTCCTACTCTATGAGGGATTTCAGTTTATCTGGTCAATCTCACATACTTTTCTCTTTTCGAAGGTAAAGAGAGAATTTAGCTATTTACTGCAATTTCCCAGTATCCCTTTTTCTAAGTCTCCATCTGGCGACCTACAAAGACTCCAGCTTACACATGGTGATAGCAGCATTATCTTCGTATTTTTCACATACTTGCCACTAATTAGGATCCTAAAAAGTGCATCACAGTGTGTTAAATCATTTCAATGGTTCCCTCATCATATTAAATGGTCATTGAGAAAATAAGCAACCCTTGATGATAGTTCATGATTATTTCTAATTTCAATTTTCAATTCAATTCAATTCAATTTTCTAATAACTGGACCTCTACGGAGACCACTCACACACATTCTTGCTTCCAAATCTTGGGCCTTCCTTGGAATTTTCAGGGGCGTGGGCAGGGTGAAGTGACTGTCTTAGACTTGGGCTATCATTAGTACTAATAGTCTAAGCAAACGGCATTACCGTTACTACAATTGTCGTTACACATATGCATCAGATACACTTCCAAAATATCGTTAGCAGCTTAAAATTTTAGATTTAAGTTTACCTCTTCTAGGATGGGTCTTTGGGGTCCCTCAATAATAACAGAAAAATGGTTCAACCTCAGCTAATGAGAAAACAATTTAACTCATGTCTGCAGAGACTTTGTTTTCTGCTCCACAGGTTACTTTGCAAGCAGTGGAATTTACAAACCAATTAAATGAAGAACAATTTTGTTGTGTTTTGGGCTGGTTTTAATTTGGACTGTGTTTGTGTTTAATCAGGATATTAATACCTGTAATTTTGTTTATATACATAAATTCTTATTAAGAAATTGCTGCTACCAGGGTCACACAATCAACATGTTTCAGAGGAGGGACTAGAACCTAGGTCTTTGTGATTTTTAAGGATAACTCTATCCACTATACAACACTCTAGCTTATAATAATGGGAGGACAAAGGAAGAAAAGAGCCAATATTAAATAGCCTTCTCAAGTATATTCTTGAATCAACAAATTTCCAGGCTGTGGGCATTTCTTTCACCTTTTTGGATTCTAGGAAATACTCTAATCTCTTTGGGAGAGCATAGAAACCAGCTCACAGCAACCTTATTGGACTTTGTCCGGGCAAGTGTATCAGGAAATTAGAGAGGACCAGGAATCAGGTGGACCAAGACATAGAGTAATGTCAAATCTTTGAGTCCAAAGTCAATCTCTTGTAAATCAAATCAAATCAAAATATCAAATTTTGCTGCTCATTTTAGTATAATAAAGAAGTATAATGTCTCTATTTGAATGTGCTTAAAGAAGACCTTTCACACCCATTTACAGGCCTGCCCATTAAGGGGAATTTGATTAGGGAAGATCTATGGGAAGGCCCACTCCTTTTGTTAATGAGACACTGGTTCTCAAGGGCTGGGAAGTCCTCTGGCTCTAAAAAAAGTATAAACATTCTGAGCTGAGGGTTTATTTTGGGGCTTACTGACTGGAAGTGTTTGTTTGGCCAGATGAGGGCTCTGGGAAGTCACTAAATGAGTACCCTGGCTTTGAGAACCCAGATGTGCGTGCTTTCATCTCTGGTAACTATTGTCAGACAGTTGAACTGTCTGCTGAATTATGGTCAGACAGAAAAAGTCATGTCTGCTGATCTTTAACTTCTGTATCTTTTCTTTAAAGTTCAGGGTGCTGACTCTGCTGAACTAGGTGAGTGATATATGTGCTTGGTTAAAGGAATGATACATGTGCTTGATTAAAGTGATTGCTAACCCCTCAAAAGTTCCCTTTTCTTTTATGAATGCAATCTATGAACCTGTGGTAGCAGGTTCCCTTGTGTATGTCGGGGTATTTATTGTTACATCTGTATGTGCTTAGTTAAGTTTTTCTCTTACAAATCAACCTTAAAATTATCATACATCAGTTCTTGTTAGACATGAAATAACCAAATCGTCTTCCCTGCTCAGGGAAGAACTCATTGCAAGAATCAATTATTTCTAAGTCTGAACCTTAGAATATATTTCAGTTATCTTACAGTTAGTTATGTTTCCAGGCAAGTTTGTGCTTTTTGTTGAAATATAACATACAATTTCTCCCCAATAATGAAAAACATCTTTTCATAATACTAAACCACTTTAGAACATATTGCAATTTTTGAATACAAAAGTGCAGGCTACTATAATGTACAGCCTTGAATAAAAATGTTTCATTTTCATCATATTAGTTTCTTTCTTCCTAGCGGGGAATGAATCGCTCTACCCCAGAGCCTGTAATGCAAAATTATTTTTAAAATGTCAACTAAAATCTATGCAATTGATAATATTCTGTCCCAGATACATGTCTGTAATGATGATGATGATAACTAGCATTAATACAATGTTTCAAATTTTGTAAAGTGCCTTAAATATATTATCTCATTGGGTTCTATAAATATGACACTGAGGTATGTACCATTACTAACTCCATTTTATTGATGGGAAACTGAGGCCAAGTGGTCAAATGATTTGACAAGAGTCATATCACACTGCTATTGTTTGATATGGGAATCAAACTCAGTTCTTACTGTACATTTTCTTTAAAGTTCAGGATGCTGACTCCCCTGAACTAGGTGAGTGATATATGTGCTTGGTTAAAGGAATGATACATGTGCTTGATTGTTACATCTGTATGTTACTGACTCCATCTGACATTTTATCCTTTGTGTCACATGGTAGTCAAGTTATTACCTTCTGTACATACAATTCTTCCTCCAGTATAAATTGTAACCATTATAATCCTTTTCAATATGATCAATTATTGCTAATGTCTTTTAATAACTCCACCCTAGAAAATCCAGCTAAATTGTAGAATTTATCTTTAGGTTAAGAGATGAAATATCATTGTGTTTGTAAGCATGGGAAGGAACAGTGACTTTTTTTTAAGCTACTAAGTACTTTTTGGTGGGATGGTAATTTTTTCTCTGCCAATTGAGTTCAAGTGAACAGAATTGTAGATGTTCATATGCAGTCAATAGCAAAAGAATGATAAAGGCAAAAGAGAGTAAATAGAAGAAAATGGTTCTGCTCTATTTCTTTAAATACTCTGTCAGTGTCGGTGCAGTATTCAGGTCATCCACCTGTCAGACATCCTCAAGTTATATAACTGATTCAACTTCTTTACTGGTGATATCTCTGGTAATATCTTTCATAATACTGCTTTATACAGATCTTTTTGGTAATGTGTCATAGCTTGCATACACTCAAAATATGATTGCCTGTTGCCTTATTTTTTTGCTTATCTGAAATTTTTTTATGAGAATGTCTTGTAACAGCATACAGAGCCACACTGTCATCAAAAGAATATGGGTATTAAAACTATGGTGTTTTTTGTTGTTGTATTTTTTTTTATTTAGGATTATTGAAGTTGGGATTTCATCCTCAATTCTGAGCCCAGTTCATTGTCCTACTTCAGAACTTGGGAGACTTTGAAGGATGAGTGCATATATAATGATATGCCTCAATGCACTGCCCATCCAACTGCATGTCCACCTAAATACCCAGTTCAAAAGATGCTCCCACTCAGTTTAAGGCAAGAAAAAGATGTGCCTTTAGTCCATAAATTTATTAGTTGGATACAGTATTATCTTTGTGTATGAACACAAATCTTGTGTGTGTTTGTGCGTGTATATGTGCATATATGTGTGTGTATGTGTGTGTGTGTGTTAACAGGGAAATGACACTAAGATAAGGGACTGGGGAAAGCTACTTACCAAAGGTAGGTCTGGAAGGTGAGACTTGAGGAAGCCAGTGAGGCTTTGATGCAGAGTTCTCAGTGATGGGAGAGAGACAGAGAGAGAGAGAGAGAGAGAGAGAGAGAGACAGACAGACAGACAGAGACACAGACAGAGACAGGCAGAGACAGAGAGACAGAGAGAGAGAGAGAGACAGAGAGAGAGAGAGAGAGAGAGAGAGAGAGAGAACCAGTGAAAATGCTTTTAGGAGTTACTGTTATGTTGGAGGAAAAACAATTTATGGCACTGGATCAAAGAATATGTGGAGGGGAGTAAGGAGTGAGAAGACTGGAAAAGTATAAAGGGACCAATTTATGAAAGTGTTTAAGAGCAAAACAGAGAAATTTATTTTTGATCCTAGTTGTGTTAAAGAGTCACTGGAGTTTATTGAATAGAAGTCGTGTATTTAGACATGCATTTTAAGATGGTATCAGTGGATTTTGTTTGTTTGTTTTTTTTAATGTAGCATGACCTATACTGAAGAGGTGGCATAGTAGATAGAATTTGGAACTAGTAAGACTAATCTTTAGGATTTCTAACCTTGCCTCAGACACTTCCTAGTTGTATGACCCTGGACAAGTCACTTGACATTTTGTGCCTCAGTTGCTTCATCTGTAAAATAAGCTAGGCAAGGAAATGCCAAATGACTCCCCTATCTTTGCCAAGAAAAAGTCAAAATGAAATCACAAAGAATTGGACATGGCTGAAATGAGGCAACAACAACAATAACAAAATGTGTTTAATTGAAGAAAACATTCTAGATATACTCTGTCTAATGTAGTGAAGAGAAGATACAATTTCTCTTATGTCATAAATTATGCTTTTAATTTTAAAATTTATTTTATTTTTAATTTATTAAATAAAAAAAGCATTTTCATAACAGAATAATAAAAAGATTATTGCACATGAAACTGCAAACTGATTATGCAAAATTTACTATTCCTTTTATATATAAAATAAAGTTATATAAATTTCTTTTTTTCTTCCCTTCTGCTCTAAAGATAGCTACTATTAGATACAAATTTTATATATACATATATATATACGTGGACATATATATGTATATACATGTAAATACACATAAAACACACACATAGGTTTTATTTATATAGGAATGTATGTATGTATGTATGTATGTACATATACATATAATTTTACACAGCTATTTATCAGTTTTTTCTCTGGATGGAGATAACATTTCCTTCATATGTCTTTTGTATTTAATTTGGGTATTTATGACAGCAAAAATGACTTAATTGCTCAAAGTTATTCTTAAAAAAATATTACTATTATTTTATAAAATATTCTTTGTTTCTGCTTATTTCATTCATCATTATTTCATGCATCTATGTTTTTCTTTTCTTTTCGTAAATTAATTAATTTAGTTTTAGTTTTCAACATCTGCTTCCACATGATTTTGAGTTTCATATTTTCTCTACATCTCTCCCCTTACCCAGTTCAAAGATGGCATGCTTTCTAATTACCTTTTCCCCAATCTGCCCTGTCTTCTTTCATACCCCACTCCCCCACCTCCCCTTCTATTTTCCTGTATAGCAAGACAGGTTTCTAGAGCCTATGTCTGTATATCTTATTTCCCAGTTCCATGTAAAAACAACTTTGACATTTGTTTATAAAACTTTGAGATCCAAATTTTCTCCCTCCCTCCCTCCCCACCTATCCTCATTGAAAACGCAAACAATTCAACATAGATTACATGAGTGCACATATGCAAAACACATCCATAATAAGAATGCTATTTAAGACTAAATATATTTCCCTCTATCCTATCCCACACCCCACTTACTCTATTTCTTCCTGTCCCTTCTCAGAATTGTTTGCTTCTGATTACTCCCTCCCCCTTTCTGCCCTCCCTTTTAACATTCTTCCCCCTCTCTTGTCTCCTTTCCTTTTTCCTTTCCTGTAGGGTAAGAGAGATTTTCATACCCAATTGAGTGTGGCAAATCCAATGAGACTAAGGTTCACTCATTCTCTCTCACCTTCCTCCTCTTTCCCTCTAATATAAAAGTTTTCTTGCCTCTTTTATGGGAGATAATTTACCCCCTTCTCCCTCTCCCTTTCTCCTTCTCCCAGTCTATTCCTCTCTCATCCTTTAATTTCATTTTTAGAGATCATTCCTTCATATTCAGCTCACCCCATGCACTCTGGCTGTATGTGTATACAAACCTACATATGTATATATGTATGTGTGTGTGGTATGTGTGTATGTGTGTGTGTATGTATTTATGTGGGTATCTATTCTCTCCAACTACTTTAGTACTGAGAGGTTTCATGAGTTACAAATATCATCTTTCCATGTAGAAATGCAAACAGTTCACCTTTAATAATTTCCTTAGGATTTCTCTTTCCTGTTTCCCTTTTCATGCTTCTCTTGAGTCTTGTTGTTCAAAGTCTAATTTTCCATTCACCTCTAATATTTTCATCAGGATGTCTTAGAAGTCCTCTGTTTCATTTAATATCCATTTTCCTCCCTAAGAATTATACACAATTTTGCTGGGTAGTTGATTCTTGACTTTAATCCTAGTTCCTTTGACCTCTGCAATATCACATTCTGAGTCCTCCAAAACCTTAACATAGAAGCCACTAAATTTTGTGTTATTTTGATTATGTTTTCCCAATACGTGAACTACTTCTTTTTGACTACTTGTAATACTTTCTTCTTGACCTGGGCACTATGAAATCTGGTTATAATATTCCTAGGGGTTTTCCTTTTGAGGTCTCTTACAGAAATTGATTGATGGATTCTTTCAATGTCTATTTTACTGACTGGCACTAGATTATTAGGGTAGTTTTCTTGGATGATTTTTTGAAAGAAGATGTGTACAGTCTTTTTTCATCATAGCTTTCAGTCGTCCAATAACATGTAAATTACCTCCCTTGGTTCTCTTTTTCAGGTCAATAGTTCTCTTCAGTGAATTCTTTTTTCATGCTTTTTATTTTGTTTACTTTTTTATGCTTCTCTTGAGTCTTGTATTTGAAAATCAGTTTTTCTGTTCAGGTCTCATCTTTTCATCAGGAAATATTGAAAGTCTTCTATTTCATTGAATTTTCATCTTCCCCTTGAAATATTTTGCTGAATTTTACTTGGTAGTTGATTCTTGATTGTAATCCAAGATCTTTTGCCTTCCAGAGTATCGTATTCCAAGACTCTAATCCTTTAATGTGGAACTTTCTAAGTTTTGTTTCAACCTGATTGTGACACCTTGATATCTGAATTATTTCTTCCTGACTGCTTGCTGTATTTTCTTCTTGAGCTGATGATTGCTGAATTTGGGTGCAATATTCCTTGGATTTGGGGATCTCTTTCAGGACATAATCCATGGATTCTTTCACTGACAATTTTTACTCTCTAGGATATCAGGGCAATTTTCTTTGATAATTCCTTGAACGATGTTGTGCATGCTCTTTGTTTTATCTTGTCTTTCAGGTAGTCCAGTAATTCTTAAAATAGCTCTCCTTAATTTATTTTCCAGGTCAGGGGTTTTTCTAATGAGGTATTTTACATTTTCTTCTATTTTTTAATTATTTTGATTTTATTGAACTGATTCTTTTTAAAATTTATTTATTTTTACCTTTCAACATCCACTTCCATAATATTTTTAAAAATTTTTCTTCCTTACTGCCTCTCCCCCTTCCCCAAGGTGGTTTGAAATCTGATATAGGCATATATATATTCATGTTAAACTTATTTACACATTAGTCATGTTGCAAAGAAAAATTAGAACTAATGAGAGGACTCATAATAAACAAACAAAAAAAAGAGAACAAGTATTATACTTCATTCTGCATTCAGAATCTATGTTTCTTTTTCTGGATGTGACTAGCATGTTCCATCATAAGTTTTTTGGATTTCTCTTAGATATTTGCATTACTGAGAGGAGCTAAATCTATAAAAGTTAGTCATCACACATTATTGCTCTTACTATTCTCCTGATTTTGCTCACTTCACTCAGCATCAATTCATGTAAGTTTTTCCATATTTTTCTGAAGTCCATCTACTCATCATTTCTTACAGTACAATATTATTCCATCCCATTCATAAACAATTATTTGTTCAGCCATTCCCCTATTGATAGTACTGGACTGAGTCTTGATGTCTCATAGAATCATTCACTTCCATTTGCCCAAATCTAATTTTTAAGAAATTATTTTCTTCCATTAGCTTTTGTTTTCTCATTTTCCATTTGGCCAATTATACTTTTAAAGTATAATTAAAATTTGTTTCCTTCAGTGAATTATCCCCCTCCTGCTTTGGCTAATTCTATTTTTAAGGAGTTGTTTTCTTCAGTCATTTTTTTCTTTCCTTTCCTTTCTAAGCTGTTGACTCTTTTCCCTCAAAATTCTGCTGTAAGACTCTCATTTCTTTTCCCCATTTTTATTCTGCCTCTCTTACTTGATTTTTGAAATTCTTTTTGATCTCTTCCAAAGGGACTCTTTGGGTTTGAGGTCAACTCATCTTCCTTTTTAATTCTTCACATGTAGGCATTTTGAAATTGTTGTCCTCTTCTGAGTTTGTGTTTTGATCTTCCTTGTTGTCATAGTAGCTTTCTATAGTCAGGTTTCTCTTTTTTTTTTTTTTTTTGCTCATTTTTAAAAGTGGAGCTCTGTTTCTGGGGTCAGAGGGCATTCTCAAACTTCTTGCTCTAGGAACCAGGAGACTGGCTTTCTGTGGCCAGATCTCTGGTGATAGTGGCTTTCCCACTGCCTTAGGGTGGCCCAACCTAGTCATAGCTGTTGTTTTCTGAGTTCCAGTACTGGCAGTCTGCCTTCTTTGCTGACCCGTGTAGCTTCATAGCTGCCCTGCCATGTCACTGGTCTACTGGACTAGAACCACAAGACCTTATTTGTTGGTCTATGCTTTGACTAAGAGCCTCCCACTGGTTTGCCCAGACAATTCTTGCAGTGGTCTGTACTCTTCTTTTACCCAAATGAGATAGACCTTTCCTGAAGTCCTCCTAAGTTTCTTGGGTTAGAAAATTATTTTAATCCACCTTTTTGTGGATTCTGTAACTGTAGAATTTTTCTAGAAGATGGATTTAATGTTGTTTCTGGTGAACCTTGGAAGAGCTCAGTCAGCTTCTTGGTTTCTCTCCATCATTTTGGCTCTTTATTCTTGTCTCTCTTCAGGAGATTCTTATTGACAAAACAGATCATGGATGGTTTTATGTAAAGTATGACTCTTAAGAAGAATTTTCAAGAAAGAGTAGGCAAAGAGAGTGAGGAAGCCTTCTAGGTAGAAGGAAAAGTTTAAGTCAAATAAATGATAATCATTTGGCCTCTTTAGATGACAGCAGACCACCATAGATGTATGCTGTTAGCATGTCTGAAGGTCAGCAATATAAGATAAATCTACATATGTAGAATGATGTGAGGTCATGGGGGGGACTTGGTTGTCAGGCAACAAAGTAAAATTCTTGGAAGCAATACAAACCCAAATAATTATGTGTAGGCCTAACAAGATTTATGTGCAAGGAAGATTATTCTGCTAGGGATTTGTTAGAGTAGTTAGAAGGGACAGAAAGTGGAAATGGAGAGGCCTAATTGAATGAAGGCCTGTACTTGAATAATGGTAGAGGGAACAAAGAAGAAGGGATTGTGTGAGAAATACTATCGAGGTGAAATTAACAGGATTTTGTGAATATAAGAGGTGAAATAAAGAAAAGAATAAAGAAAACACTAAGACTTGAAAGATGGGAAGCTTTGTCAAAGGTGCTGCCACAAATGGAAATGGTGAAACAAGGAAATGATCAGGCTTAAAGATAAGTATGAGAAACCTGGCTTTGGACAAATTAATCTTAAAATGCCAGTCAAGTATTCAATCATAATATTCTAATGACAGTTGGAGACATTAAGTCCTAGCTTCAGATGAGACAATGTTGGATAGAAATGAATTCCATCTGAATAGAAATGGTAGTCAAATATATTATGTTGAATACATTATTCAAGGCTGAAATAATAGAGAAAAAAGGATAAACAGAGCACCTGGGGATTCCTACCTTTTTTTAAAGATGGAATAGAGAAGATGGTGAGGAATTATTGAAGGAAAAAGATGATTCATTTAGAGAGATAGGAAGAAAAGCAGCAAGCTAAAATTTTTGGTGCCTAGGGAGAAGATGTGCAGTAAAGGGGAAATGGTAATAGTGTCAAAATCAGCAAAGAACTTGAAAACATTAAGGACTAAAATTATCAACTGCATTTGGCAAATGTGTTCAATGATGATTTTTGAAAAATTAGTTTCAGTACAATAGTGAGTATAGAAACCAGATTGTTAAGAGTTGGAGAGACAGAAAGAAATGAGAAAGTATACACACGGGGTATAAACTTTTTCAGGAAGCTTAGCTATGAAACTATTGAGAAAGATAGTTTGATAACTAGATGGAATCAAGATTAAGGATATTTCAACACTTTATAGGTAAATGGGAAGGAAGAAGTGGAAAGGAAGGGATAGATTAAAGATTCATGAGAACAAAAAAATAAGTGGTTGTCAGTCTAGATAGGTAGGCATCAGGATGATTAGAACAGGTATTAATATTTTTCAGGAGCTAGCATCAACATTCTGCTTTCACTTATGGCAAAGAGAAAGAGTGACTAGTATTGCCAAGCTAGTTAAAAGATAGATTGGGATGGGATTGGGTTAAAACAATAGGACACTTGTCTAATACTATCAGTTGATGAGAACAGAAAAGGATTCTTTTAGAATGAAGAATTTAGACTGTTTTGATGCAAGCCAAATGTGAAAATGAGGAGGAAGAGTATTCTAGGGTTAAGGGACAGTGAGTGAAAATTCAGAAATATGGAAGAACTGTAGACAACAGGGAAGTGACCAGCAGATAAAGAAAAATTTAATATTGGAGAGAGTAGGGATGATAGGGAGGACAATCTGTTGAAAAATATGGGAGAAGATAGGTATTTCAAAGTATACTTAAAAGAGTTTTACTTTGTCAAGAAAGGATGCTTCTTCACATGAGATAGATGTGAAAGCATTTTTACCCAGGAAAATAGGAAGCCACATAAACAATCTGAAACCAATCAAGTGCCAAGAAGAGTTTCAATACCTGTAAAGAAAAGAACCAACAGACTCCATGTGCTAGGTAAAGCCAGCCCAGTCTTTAGGGCATGCTCATAGAAACTATTGCTCCTAACACCCCTTCCATATCTGTCTGAAATACCGTAAAAGAATCCCTGAATTTGGAAGGGATATCCATATATTCCAATTGACACTACAATCCATCCCCAGGCTATACTTGGAGACTCCCAGGGAAGGGAACTCCCAACTTCTCCAGGCAAAGTCCTATTGCATTTATTGATAGCTCTAATTTTTGAAAAGTTTTTTGACTTGCATAAATTTTCTCTGCACTATCACCTATTCTCATTCCTCTTGGAAGGATAACTCTTGGAAAGAAAAACAGAAAATTCAAAGTTAAACACCCCAAGTTCCTTCTGTATATCTTCCTATGACATGGACTCAAGACTCTCACCTAAAGTTGTGCTGATTTCATCTGGAACCTATTCACAAGAACTAATTGTTTAGTGTGAAGTTAGAAAATACTACCAACTAGGGAAGGATCCATTGTTATGTCTAGTCTTAATATGGTGGTGAATAAAATGTTAATGAAACAGATTTAACTTAGAAGTGAGTTGTACATATATTATTTCATTTTTTTCTGGGAGAATTGGTTGTTAAATATTTGCACAAACATCCCTGCTCTTTTCTCTCTTGGTTTCTATTATATGAATGCTTTCCAATTTATCAATGTTCTTTTACATTTTTACAATTATAGAACATACATTTCTTTTACAATTTTATAATTATAGCACTCAGAACTGAATATAATACTACAAACAGTTTGATTAGGGCAGAGTTTAGGGGAATAATCATGCCTTGAAAGTTGGTGGTTGGCATAGTGGATAAAGTGCAGAAGTTGGAATCATAAAAATCTAAATTCAAATCTACTTCACATACTTGTTAGCTCTATGATCCTGGACAAGTGACAAAATTTCTCAGCCTCAGTGTAGAACATATGTCAGACCATGCCCAACTTTCTTCTCCTCTATACATACTCCAACTCCAGTGGCAAATGGATAATTTTTCTGTAAAGTTCCCATTATTTCTTCTCAGGAATCAATTCCTCCTTCTTAGTGCAAAATTCTTTCAGTATGGAACTCACCATTGTCCCTTCATATTTTGAAGGATGAAATTATCATTAATGTGAGACAACAAGCTATTAGCTGCTCTCCTTTTGACACAGAACTCCATATGATGGCTTGATAATTGAACTTTCCCATCATATCTCTACCAAGATTATGATTTGTTTCTCAAGAACTCTTTCCCTGTTTCAAGTCCTCATCACTTTATGTGAAACATTGTAATACTCTTCTAGTTGAGCTTCACATGTTATGTCCATCCTTGATACAATCCAGTCTCCACTCAGCTGCCAAAATAGTTTTCTGAAAGCTGAGGTTAACTATGTCACTATTTTCCTGAGTTATATTATGAGAATATAAGTCATTCTCCAATTGATATGTGGTCAAAGGATATGAAGAGGCAGTTTTCAGAGAAGAAATTAAAGCAATTTATAGTCCTATGGGAAAAAATGCTCTAAATCAAAATTGATTAGAGAAATGCAAATCAAAACAATTCCAAGGTACCACATGACATATGTATCAGACTGACTAACATAACAAAGCAGAAAAATGATAAATGATTGAAAAGATGTTGGAGAGTTGGAACACTAATTCATTGCAGGTGGAGTTGTAAGCTGATCCAACCATTCTGAAGAACAATTTGGAACTATGCCCAAAGACTATAAAAATGTACATGTCCTTTGGCCCAGCAATACCACTTTTAGAGCTGTAACCCAAAGATATTATAAAAATGGTAAAAGGACCCACATGTACAAAAATATTTATAGCTGCTAATTTTGTGGTGGCTAAGAACTGGAAATTGAGGGAATGCCCATCAATTGGGGAATGACTGAAGAAGTTGTGATATGAATGTAATGGAATACAATTGTGTTATAAGAAATGATGACAGGTGGACTTCAGAAAAACCTGGAAAGACTTATGTGAACTGATGCTGAGTGAAAGGAGCAAAACCAGGAAAACATTGTACACAGTAAGAGTCATAGTATGTGATGACTGACTTTGATAGACAACCTTTTCCAAAGGACTCGTGATGAAAAATGCCATCCACATGCAGAGAAAAGCTATGTAATCTGAAATGCAGAGCATTTTTTTTGGTATTATTTTTTGTTGCTATTTTTTTGTTTTGTTTTATCCTTTTTCATTCATTCTAATTCTTCCATTCAATGTGACTAATCTGAAAATATGTTTAATACAAATGTATATCTAGAGCCTATATCAGATTGTATGCCATCTTGAGGAGGAAGGGGAAGGAGGGAGGGAAAGAAAATTTAATACTTACAGAAGAGAAAGTTGAAAATAAAAAAAAAATTAACTTTAAAAAAGGGAAAAAGATAAAAAAGTAAAGGATCCTTAGGGAGTAGGGCATGAAAGCTGATTTGAGTATTTGAAAGATGATTGCATGGAAAAAGTATCAAACTTGTTTTGATCCCAGAGGGAAGAATTAAAAATAATGTGTGGGAGTTGTAGAGTAGCAGGTTGCAGCTTAGTGTAAGGAAAATCTTCCTAATAATGAGCTTTCAAAAAAAAAAGATTGGATTGTCATAGAATTTAATAAAGTTTCTTCTTAACTTTTCAAGTATTACCTGAATGACACTTGTTGGAGATGTTGTAGAGGGTCTGCTTGATCAGGTTTAATTTAATTCAATTGAAAAAGGTATTTGCTAAATAAGTACCTGTTGAATTGAATTGAGATGATAAAAAGTAAGTATTTCCTCTTCCACAAGTTCTAAGAATCATCATCTTATTTCAATGGACAGTTTCAGTGTTCCATTAGTATTAATGAAGTATCAAGAGAGCTGGAACAGATATATAATGTACTAGGTAGAATACTGTACTTGGAATCAGGAAGACCTAAGTTCATATTTTGCCTTAGAAAAGAAGAAGAGAGGAGAGTAGGAGAGATGAGATATAGGAATACAGTGAAGGAGGGATGAGAGAGTTCATGCAGATAAACTCAGTCTTCTCAGTAAAGTAATATTTGAGGCAATAGACTGATCAGAATATATTTGGAGATTTTAGGATTATAGTCATAAGAAGCAAGAAAGCTGAAAGTTGGAAGAGGGGAATGGTAGCTTTTCTTTTGGATTGCTGAGTTTGAAGTGGCAGCAGAAATACACTAGCAGAGATTCCCAGTAGGTTGTTGATAATTGAAGACTAGAGTTCCAATATGAGTTCATTGTAGAGGGGAAAAAATCTGGTAGTCAAGTACATAGATAACTGTAGACCTGCGTGGGGGGGATGAGAAGGAATGTTACTCTTTACGTCTTTTATCTTGGCATACTTAGAAATTTTGTCAGGAAAATCAAAGATTTTAGCAGTAATTTTGAATTTGGACTTGATGTTCTCATTGATTACTAGAAGAGGTCATAATATTTGGTGAGAAACTGTGGGCGCAACTTGGCTTAATACTGATAGTAAAATGATGCACAAATTTGTTCCCAGGGGCAGATTTTGGTCCAGTGATCTTAGAAGCATTTAATTTACTGTAGTGGCTCTCAGAAGAGACAGGAAAGCATCATGAGTAGTAAGGATCAAAGCCAAAGCTCTTCTCTATTAGGCCTTTAACTATTTAATTGTAGTGACATCTTTTTCTCTGTGTTCAGTTCTGCATTGTTAATGTATTGTTACTGTTATGGGAAGATTTTTCCCATCCGTTAATAGGACTATGTGTCCTACTTGAGTCACACGGAAGCCTGAGTCACATAGAACAGGAAGGATGGAGCATGAATGGCTGGAGGTGGAAGCTGGTATGAGTTGGAACTTGGAGAGAGGGAGAGAGGGGGCAGAGAGACAGAGCAGCTGGTGTGGGTGAGAGAAGGGCATTTTGCTTAGGGGACCTTGTTTATGGGAAGACCTGATGGAGGAAAGGCTTAGGGATGGTGATGTTCCCTGCAGTGATAATGTGTATAGACTTCTTGGTTGTAGATGGATTTGGATTTCTGGTATATGACAAAACATCTTGGGTTTTATCTTCGATGAAGAGGGTTTGTCATATCTTGCTATTCAAACCTGGAAATATATTGGCATATTCATAGCTGCTGCTGTGAGTATCACCTTGGCAATATAAGTTCTAAAAACATTTATGGATGTATACCATAGCATTTTATGCCAAGCACTTAGATCAACCAAAAATTTATTAATTGTTGAGAGGTGTAAACTTTCTTTCTAGAACTTCCCAGGAAGATATAGAATAGGAGTAGTGAATAGAGTGAATAGAGAGAGTTTCAAAGTGAAAATAGGGGGAGGGAGGAAAGGAATAAGCATTTAAATAGTAACTACTATGTGTCAGGCACTGGGCTATCTAATTTGTATTTTTTTTCTCATTTGCTATTCAGAACAATCCTAACAGATAAGTGTTGTTATCTTATTTTAAACTTGAAGAAATTGAAGCAAAATTTGAACCGAGGTCTTCTTAATTCTAGGCCCAAAGCCCCATCACTGAACCACCTAGCTGCCTCCCAGCAGGCTGTAATATGGAGGAGCAAATCAGCTCAATCTAGAAAGAGAGAAGGTTCCAATTCCAATGAAGATCACCTGTGGGATAGGGCTTTATTTTTTTCTTATTTGTACAAAATAGTGAATAATTATACCCTGGCTGGGAAAAAAAATGGTGATTTAGAGTTTAAGTCCTTCTGTCCTGAAGTATCTATTTTGAAGGTTCAGGACTAGAAGTTTAACCCCAGCATCTTTGATTTTGGACTCGGCAGGCTTGGGCTCATAGTTAGTAGCCTTGGAATCACTGGACTTTATGACCTTAGAATCAGATTTTGTTGCCTTGGGGTCAGACTTAGCAGCCTTGGAATCAGATTTCACAACCTTGGGGTCAGACTTGGTGTCCTTAGGATCAGATTTGGTGGCCTTGGGGCCAGATTTGGTAGCCTTAGGATCAGACTTATTGAACTTGGTGGCAGACTTGTTGACTTGGCACTCTTGGTGTCAGTGGACTTGGTAGCCTTGGGGTCAGTAGGCTAGGCACCCTTGGGATAAGTTGTTCTGGCAACTTTAGAGACAAGCTTCATGATCTGGGACCTAGACATCTGATGCCAACTCTAGGGCCTGAATGCTTGGTGTTCATCTTGTGGCAAGCATGCGGGACACTGGCCTTGGAAATCTTTGACCTGAGGAACTTGGCCTTGGAGGCCTTGATGCTCAGGGCCTTGATGTCCTATGCTTGTGTCTTGATTAATTGTGCACTATTTAGTATTATCCTATTAAAAAATGACATAGTAGATAGATGACACCGGTGTTGTTCTTATCAAAAGCCTGATAATTGTGCAAAAGTTGATATAGTTTTAACTAATAGTATTAAAATAGAGTAAATATTCATATATTTAAATAACACCTAAATATTTAATATTTATGTGTTAGATAAAATACATATTAGATATAGTATGCATAATGGTATATAATATGCTAAATATAAATATATTTCCCATATTAAATATAAATATGCAAATTTATATTTGAATATAACAAAATATTAAAATTAAAATAATATTGTTTAATGTTCTATAATTATAGAACAATTTTAGGATTATTTGACATTTGATAATTATTAAAATAATAATAAATATTCACATAGTACTTGACTATCATCACTATACAAAGGAAGTGTTGCATAGTGGACAGAGGGAAGACCAGGAAGCCAGGAAGATTTAAGTTCATTTCTGACCCATAGTAGCTATGTGACTGTGAGTAAGTTATTTAACCACCAATTCCTCTCAAATAGCCAACCTGCATTGGTAGTTAGATTTGCCTCACCATGGTTTTTCCTATACTACTCAAATCCTAGTTCCAGTATTTATCCCTAACCTTTCAAATACTATTTCATTCAATTTTCACAGCAACCCTGTACAATCTCATTGTACACATGAGGAAACTGAGGACCATTGAGGTTAAGTAGCTTGTCCTCCTCAAAGTTACAAAAATACAGTCACATGACAGTTTCTACAGAACTTGAATATTTGTATAGCATCTGTTAGTATTCAGTTATGAAGGAGGAAGGCACTTTTTAATTACTCTTGCAACAATTCAAAGAGGTCCTAGAGTTTTTCCTGACACTTGTAACTTTTATATTCTTTGATCTCTCTTCACAAGAGATACTAGACTTAGAGTATCTCCTTAAGTAATGAATTCTTATTCATTTGACCTAATAAACCATTACGGGAGTAGTTCTAATCCTTCTCCTGGGACTGTGAAGCCTTTATTATTTATTCCAGTGTTTCCTCAAAGGGAAAAAATATCACATTTTTATAAATACCAGGTCCTGCTCTTTTCAGCCTGTTTCCTACTACTGAAGTCTCTAAGGCTCTACTTTTCTACGTGATAGAAAGGGTATATGGGGGTTTTCAAGGAGAATTAGAATCTCTGGAGCAAGACTTGCTGCTCCCTTGGAAGGGCTGTGTATTCACATTTAGCATCTCTCATCTGTGGTTCCAAGAAGTTATAACATACTCAGGGGCCACACACTGGTACACCATCTCAGCAGATGAGCTAAACCACATTGAGGGTAACTGACAGACCTCAAACCCCTCAGTTAATTATAAGGGTGTCTACCTCAAGCATGTGAAGACTTCCCCAAGCAGAATGGGTAGATGAGAATGATTTGTTCCAATGACCCTGAAGGCAACTGAAGCAGGCACTGTGGAACACTCACAACTTGGTTAGATATAAAAGACAGCAAGACCCTCCAGTGCATGCCAGGCCTTCACCAGTTGTCATGACTTTTGACTTATCACTGGGTTGTGAAGACTCTGGATAAGAGAGTGAGGTGGATGACTTTGTGCAATTCTGCTTCAATTAAATCAAATTCATACTTGAGTCAAGACATCACTTCATTTTGGACAGACGGCATGACAGAAAGTAAAATTTGGTGTCCCCGCTGAAAAGTGATGTTAATATTAATGATATTTCCTAATGGTGGAAAGAAATGTAAATGAATTAGTGGATAGAATAAACCTAGCACACATGTTGTTTCAAAGTTAAGTAATATAGGGAAAGTAAAGGGGGGAGGTGGAAAATTTTAGAACTGGAAGTAAAATGATCTTGCTTTTAAAATGATTTCTCCAATATAGGCAAATAATAGGATTTTGTAATAAACTGTAAACTCCTTTTCTATACTTCTCCATGTACTTGGAGAAAATATTGCCAACAATGAGAAACTACAATGTAAAGCTTAATAGTAATTTGATAAGGGATTTTCCTGCCATGTTTTAATGTCAGCATGGCATAAGCAAGAAACAAAATGATCACAATGGACTTTGCTCCTCTTAGTAACCAACTGAATCTTCCCAGATGAGCACATCATTACACCTATTTCTTTCAGACATCAACTCATTAGGCATTAATTCTGATTATCTACATGTCTAGACCACGTAGCCTGCTGAAGTAAGTGCACTTCTCCAAAGTATATTTATAGTCATGTTTAAGTTTCTCAATTCTAAAAGCTTTGCCTGTTTTCCAGAGCAAAGCTAATGCCACTTTCTTAATTCTTATCTTCTTTCACTTTTCTTCAGTCTTTCACATTGTCAATCAATGTCAAATTCTTCTTTTCTTTTCACTCTATACTATTTTACTTCATGATCTTATCAGATCCCATAGATTCCATTATCTATATAGATGATTAGTAAATCTGAGCCTAACCTCTTTATTAACCTCTTACCTGATATCTCCAACTACCTTTTAGATATTAAAGTTTGGTTGTCCTAAAGACATCTTAAAGTGAACTCATCATCTTTCCCCCAAATCTGCCTCTCTTCCTAAATTCTCTTTTACTGTCAGGAACACTACCCTCCTCCCAGTCAACTGAAGATAACAGCCTATGAATGGTCTCTTACTCCTTACTTTCTCACATCCCCTATGTCTAATCTTTTGCTACATTTTTCTGATCCTTCCTTCCCAACAGCTCTTGTATATGAACTTTCCTATGATAATACTGCCATTATTGTATAGGACCTCATAACCTGGCTATTGCCTGTTGTTTGTTCTCCTTGCCTCAAGTGTCTACCCTTTCCAGTTCATCGTCTGCTCAGTCCTCAAAGTGATCTTAAAGTGCGACTCTGATCATGTTACCTTCTGTCGATATTCAATAAACTCCAGTGGCAAACTTTTAACTTATGGATCAAATATAAAATCCTATGTTTGGTTTTAAAGTCTTTTATAACTTGGCCCTTTCCTATCTTTCTAAACTTCTTATACCTTAATTCCCTCCATGTGCTCTGAAATCCAGTGATACTGACCTTGTGTTTCTGAGAACAAGATGCCATGTCTCCCAACTTAGCTTTTTCTCTGATTTCCCCTTATGCCTGGAATCCTCTCTGTCATCATTTCCACTTTCCTGCTTCCCTGGATTCCTTCATGTCTTAGCTAAAAGTCTATTTTCCACAAGAAGCCTTTCACTGTCCTTAATTCTAGTGCCTTCAATCTCAGACTTACCCTGTATACATTATGTTTGTACATATTTGCTTGTATATTGTCTCCACCACTAAATCATAAACAACTTGAAGGTACGTGCATTTTTTCTTTCTTTTTATCCTCAGTTCCTAGTACAGTACCCAGCACAGAAAGGGTTTATTCATTTATTTAGGAATTTTTAAGTCAATAAAGAAGAATTTTATTTTATTAAATTAGGACTTCATTTCAATTAAGTAGAAGTTTAATAAATGCTTTTTGATTTAACTTGATAACATACAAGAGATGATAATCTTCTTTGGAAATGATTGCAAATCCTATGCAACATAATACAGATGATAGAAATTCAGTTTATTAACAATCTAGGCAATATATTGTATCTAGGGGAAAGTGTCACTTACAGTAAAAGGGTAATTACAATACTGCCAGTGTAAGGGAAACTAAAAGTTTGAAAAGAGTTTTCTAGCAAGTACAAAAGTCCAGGGATCTGACAACGTAGTAGATCTCCATAGATCTAAATCCATGAGATTGTCTTATTCAGGTTTATTGGATTCCTTTGAGTGGGTGACACAAAGCATATTAGGTTTCTAAAGAGAATGGAAGGACCCAAACATATCTATCATATGGTTGTGGCAGAATCCCCTTAAATGAGTTTAAGAGCCCAGGATCTCCATGTGGGAATTAAAGAGGGAACTACATATACTTTTGAGCCCTAAATAAGAGAAAAAAGAAAGATAGGGGCAGAGAGACACACAGGGACAGAGACAGAGACACAGAAAGAGACAGAGATACACAGAGAGATGAAAGATAAAGACAGAAAAAGAGAAAGAAACAGAGAAAGGACAGTCAAAGACAGAGAGGGGAAAATGGAGGGAGGGAGATAGAGACAGCGGGAAGGAGATAAATAGAAAAAGAGAGAAAGACAGAATGATTAAAAAACAGATTCCACACAGATAACAGGCCTCAGTGATTGGTAATTACAATTCCTTCCACACTCAGAGAAAGAAATATGGAAGTCATTCGTAGAATGTAGCAGATCATGTTTGTGTGTCTGTGGGTTTTAGTGTATTATGCTTTGATTTGTTATATGATTTCTTCCACTTATGTCAGTGTGACTACATAACATCACTATAGTGAAAATATGCTCAATAGGAAGAAAGTATATGTCGAACCTATACAGAATTGTATGCTGTCATGGGGAGGGAGGGGGGTAGGGGGGGAAGGTGTGGGGGTATAAAATCTTAATTTTAAGGAAGTGATTGTAGAACATTTATAAATAAATAAAATAAAAATTAAAAAAAACAACAACAACAACAAAGTAATCCAAGTAATAAAGTATTAGCAAAATTAATGAAAAAAAAATTTTAATCATCCCAAAGGCACTAGTTGACTAGCAGTCATTTTATTCTTTATTTCAAAATATTTGGCATCCAGGACAAAGAATATCTTCCTGAAGAGGAAAGTCAATTCAATTCAATTCAATAAGCATTTATTAAAAGTCTATTTGGTACCAGGCATTGTGCCAGTGCTGGTATACAAAGACCAAGGACAGTAACAACAAAAACTAATCCTGTCATCAAGAAACTTTCATTTTGTTGGGGGAAATACACATGCACATATATACATATATGTGTGTATAGATACACACATGTATATACACACATACACCCACAGCTTATTACATATACAATATATAGAGAGTGCATTCATAGTAATTTCTGGGACATAGCACTAGGAGTATTATTAACCATTTATAATTGGAAGTGACAGGAATTAAACTTTGCAGAATCTAGGGGTTCTATGATATAGAGTTGAGGAGAGAGGGAGTGCCAGGCATGAGGGATAGCCTGGGCAAAGACATGGCCATTGAAGATAAAATGCCATATAATGGGATCAGTAGCATGACAGTTTGCTTGAAACAAAGAGGATGTAAAGGAGAATGATATTTAAGAATCTGGAAAAGATAGGTTAGAAGCAGATTATGAAGAGCTTTAAACACTGATAAGAGGAATTTATATTTTATGCTGGAGGCAAGAAGACACATCTTGAGGAAACTAATATGGTTAGGCCTGTGCTTTGGATACACTAATTTTGTCAGCTCTATGGAGGATTGATTACAGAGGGGAGAGCTGGGAGCCTGGTATAACAATTAGTCAAAGTGAGAAGCAATGAGGGAAGGAAAGGGTGGTACCTTGGTAAGTAGAGAGCTGATAAATGTGAAATACATATGTATATTGGGCAGAGAGAATTGATAAGAGTTTGTAGCTGATGGGGCATGAGAAGTGAAAAATTGAGAAGAACAAAGGACTACTCTGACTTATAAACCTTGGGGGCGTGGAAGGATGTCTCAATAGAATTATAGAGGATGAGAAGTGGGAAGGGTTTTTTGGGGGGAGGGAGGAGGGGCTGAGGGAAATGATGTGTTCTGTTTTGGCTGTTTTTGAAAGGAGATATACTATTGTATCAGGTAGCTGGAAGATTTCTGAAGTTTGAGTCAGAAACTCAAGGTTTGAATCTGGGATGCTGGACAAATTAATTCCCATCTTGGTCTCCATTCTCTCATCTGCAAATGAGAGCTGTTTTAAATAATCTAAGTCAAGAAAAACCTAAGAGGGTCCCTCCCCCAATTCCCTTAGGAAGATTTTTTTTCCCCTTTAGTCCAAGGGTTCTTAATGTTTTTGTGCATGTTATGGATCCTTTTGGAAGGTTTTTGTGGCCTATAGATCCTTCTTAGAATAATGCTTTTAAATATATAAAATAAACTTCACAGATTAAAAAGGAAAACAATCAAATTGAAATAGTAAACAATAACTTTTGTGAAAACTGAATGCCCAGGTTATGAAACCCTGTTCTACTCCATTGAGTGTGTTGCCTGCATCTGTCTTATAATAGTGCAACAGCAAAAACATCCTTGAGACTTTAAACATTTTAGCACAGCAAAGTTCATTTAGCCTTTCATGGAGAAGAGAGAGTACACCAGAAAAGAATTTTAATCAAAGCCAGAAGCTGGAAGCAATGATGTTCTCTAACCACATTCCCAATGAGTCAAATATATTAGCAACCAGTGGCAACCAGAAGAGCAGGGGAGCAAGTCTGAGAACCTGCTATGTGACACTGATGAGCAATGTCTACCAGAGATTGCATGCTAGCAGAGAATATTGATCACAAAAGACTAGCTAGAAGCAAACCTGGTGGGAGTGACAGGATAAGAGTCACCAGGACATCAGAACTGTTGAGCTGGAAACGTGAGCTGCCCTCTCCATGCCTGTGTCCTAGCCATACACATTTCCTACTTGTACCTCTGCAGGCATGCTCCCCATGTATGTTCACTCTTCTCACAATATATTTATTTATAGGAGATTGGAAGGGTATTGGTGGCTTCTATGCACTTTGTTATGCTCTGAAGAAAGAAAGGCAAACTCATGATTTCTGGTCTCAAAAGACCACATTATTAATTCTTCTACTTGAAATTTATATCCTCACAACCTTGCTCCTTCATTTTCAGTATTTTTATGCATTTGTAACCAGTAAATATCACTGTGTATAGTGAATATTCAGCATGCATGGACAGTGAGACTTGTACCTTTCCACTCCTGCCTCTTTTCTGTAAAAGGATGGAGCCAAGTGCCTTTGAATCACATCTGCTCCTACCCATAGTGCATGACTTTGGATACTATCATCCTTCAGTCACTCCTGACTCCTTCCCTTCCTTGAAGGATAAAAGTCTCTGCATCTTGGTGGCTTTCCTTCACTGTCTTTTCCTTCCCAACTCCCTCTATCTCCCCAGACACTGCACTAATTCGAGGGATCAGTCATACCTGGTTACTAGTTAGCTCTTTAGCCGTAAGGTAAAAAGGTGGGGAAAAAAGCTAAACTAAAGCTAACAAATACACCCCATGTCCAGTTTAAATTCTTCCTATTCTATCACTTTTATTACAACATAAGTTTCTGAAGCACTGTGTTGATACCATTCAGAGGACAATAGAAATACATACTAGACAAAAAGCAAGGTACAAAATACATCACATAACTAGAACTAAGAACTGGGATAAAGGATATTATCAAAGAAATACATTAGCAGAAAGGATGGTTGGATGACATTGCAAGAGGAAACATTAGCTAATATGCAATTTAAATTCTCCATTGTTTTCATTATGTTGTAAAGGAATGGAAGAAAACCCTCTCAGAATGAATGGATCATTTCCTCCAGCCCCTACCATGGTCAATTTATGGAAAGATATGGATGACAGTTACGTGGGATATGTAGTTATGGTGGGATGCAAACTGCATCATTGGAAATAATGTTCACATTGAGAAGATCACTTATCCATATAAGATTTATGGTAGAATCAGGCCCATTCCCAAACCACTCTAGATTAGAACATGCCAGAGCCTGTGTTTTGTTGGCATAGCCTCAAGAACCTAGAGTTATCTCTATATCTGTCATCCACTTTGAATCGTTAAAGAGAAATTTAGTACATGGAAAATAAGACATGGAATTTTCTATAGGTAATCCATAAGTGACTGTATGTTTCTTCTCACCACCTGGCAAACTTGTAAACACTACATTTAATGAGAAGCCAAAGTACCATTGACATCCTAAAGAGAAGTATATAGCTCTTTGTTTTCCCTTTTGGCCTATAACCCAGATGGGAGGATGCAAACTTCCATGTTAGCATGCCAAACTTTTCTCACTGGTATTGTATAAGAGTCTCTCCATCTTTTCTGTAGGCCATTTCCATACATTTTGGAATTCCACAGCTGTACACACTCTAGTCAAAAGCCATCTTTGGGAGGTCAAACCTCTGGCATTGGCTGTACAAATCCTGGTAATGAGTTTTTTCCAACAGGAATTAATTTTCACAAGAAACACAGCTGCAAAAACTTTGCATTTGCTTGATGTCAACTCGGGCAGGGGAACACTCATCCCTCCCATTCTTTAAAACCACTCACTCCAAAGTCAATGATGGATGGAATCCAATGCTCTCTCACCAAACCAAAATCTAAAGTCAGTAAATCCTTCAAAGTAGTCACTTTTATTGCTCTTTAATTCTCCCTTCTACAGGTGTATATTTCAAATGTTACTGCTGGAATGCTTTTAAACACATTTTTATTCAGGACCCATTTAATGTTTACCAAAATATATACTTCATCGTATAAGGGATAGAGACTGAACCTAAGATTTCATTGATATACACAACTCCCAGATGTTGAAATCAATTAAAGTTAGCAATTTCTTGGCAAATTATAGTTTTAAGAGCTACCGAGAGCCCTGTATTAAGTGACCTGCCTAGAATCACATAGCCATTATGTGATTAGAAGAGTGACTTCAATTAAGGTCATCTTGGTTCTCTATCCAGTATGCCTACAGCTTCTCTTCATATGAAATCATAAATTTTATATGGGATTCTACCTCTTGGAATTGTATATGAGATTATCTATTTCTTGGAACTATGGGTAGAAGATGCATTCTTAACCAAACATGAAATTTAAAAAAAAAATTCAAAAAAGAAACGAGATCACTTTGATTCTTTAAAACCCAAAAACTTCTACAAAGAAAGAAAGAAAATCTTCTACACAGAAAACAATACATCTCTGAATTATAACAAAGGAAGCGGTCAAATGAGGGTTTTAAAAAAAATCCTTTATAACAAATTTTTCTAGTAAAGATTCGGTATCCAAGTTATATAAACACTCATTCACATACATATACATATATCCATATATGCTACAGATCACACATAATTGTTGTTTTGTCATTTTAGTTGTGTTCAACTCTTCATATCCCCATGGATCTCTGTTAATTGGGTTTTCTTGGCAAAGATACTGGAGTGATTTCCCATTTCCTTCTCCAGGGCAAACAATGGTTAAGTAACCTGACGAAGGTCATACATCTAGGAAGTTTATGAGTCTGGATTTGAACTCAGTCTTCCTGACTCCAAGCCCAGAATTTTTATCTACTGTGTCACTTAGTGAATATGTGTGTATACACATACACACATATACATATATGTATATATGTAGGTGTATAGTATATGTAGCCTACACATTGGCAAAAACGACATAAAATGATACCCAAATGGAGAGGTTACAGTCATGTAAGCATTTTTGTTTACTGTTGGTGGAACTGTGAAATGCCACAACCATTCTGTAAAGGAGTTTTACTGTTGACGGTCACTTATGTAAAACTCTTTATGACCCCATGGACCAATAGTGCACCAGGCCCTGCCAACCTCTGTCATCTCTAGAATTCTAAGATCATGTTCATTGTTTCCATGATACTACCTGCTCATCTCATCCTCTGCTGTATTCTTTTCCTTTCCCCTTCAATCTTTCTGACATGAGAATCTTCTTCAATGAACCTCTTCTCATTATGTGACCAAAATATTTAAGCTTCAGCTTCAGTATTTGACTTTCCAAGTGAATAGCCTGAATGAATCACTTTCAAGTATTGACTGAGGTAAAGCAGTTTGGGTCAAAACTATGGAAATTTTAGTCATTAGTTATGCAAATTCCAATTTTTAATTAATTATACTGACTCACTAATTGTACTACTGTGACTTTCTATAGCTCTTGTACAGCCAGTTCTTCATATCTGTTGCTATGTTTTTATTTTCTGGGTGTGAGATGAAACCCTAGTGTTGTTTAAATGTGCATTTCTCATACAATGAGTGATTTTCCCATTCTTTCATATTATTATTAAAAGTGTGATTTTTTTCTTTTGAGATCTGCTTCTTCCTATCTATTGACCACTTCATTCTTAGAGAATGGCTTTTGGTCAACATGCGCATACGTAGATGAATGTGTGTATACATGCATATGATACTTATGTACATCTACATTTATGTTTATATGTATATGTCTATGTGTGTGTCTATATGTGTCTATATGTGTAACATGGTGCTGCTTGGTCCTTGTGACCAAGAGTTTAGAGTTCTTCCTTTGATCTCTTCCTATCCAATTCATGTCATCTAAACCTTGGAATATTGTTCCTTGTTTGCCTGTCCTCAGGACTGAAAATCTTAGCCATCTAAACTAGATTTGGTGTCTTCTTCTGTTTGTATATTTTTGTCTTCCTTGTCACCAAAGCAAAACTCTATAGTGTGATTCTTGTTATGTTTTTTGTTCATTTCCCCAGTCATTTACTTGACTTTTGAGCTCTTCGTGAAAGCAGTTCTCTGCTTCCAGTGGGGGTGGGCAGTATACTGTCTGCTGCTGGATCCATACCCAATTTGTGGGCCTAGAACTTCAGTAAGAGCTGTTGCTGCTGCCCCTTCTGAGGCTGTTGCAGCCTTCTCCACTTGCTCTGGTCCCCTGGAGCTGAAGCCTTACCATTCCACTCTCTCACAAAGGTTCGACAGGATTTTTACACTGATCTTCCAATTTGTCTTCTGTGCTTTGGGGTCATGGAGTCTGGAAACTGCCGCAGGTGCCAGAGATTCAGTCCACCCTAGGCCTGCTCAGGTCCCTCTGTGCCCAGGCTAGAGTGTACTCTGCTCCCAGTGAGTCTTGGACAGATGCTTCCTGTCAACCTTTCAGACTGTCGTGGGCTGGAGATTTGCTTCACTCTGTCATTCTGTGGGTTCTTCAGCTCTAGAATTTGTTTAGAGTCATTTTCTTTTTACTGGTTTTTGGCTGGATTTGGAGGGAGAGCTGTAGCAAGTGTCTACTTTTACTCTGCCATCTTGGCTCTGCTGCTAAACTGATTTGGAAATAGATGTTATCCTAAGGGAGAAAAATATGCAGAAAAACACCACACAAAAATATGCCATAGTATACATGAATCTCAGATATCTTTGCTGCTTCTCTTAGATTCTTGAAATATAACTCAGCATTATTTCCTGAACCATCAAGGACGATCTCCCTATCTCCCAAGTCACATATCTTTAGTTTCCATTTACAGAGATTTGACATTTAAACATAAATAAAATTGCCAATATGTCTCCATCTCTACAAATTTTCTCACTTAAGAGAATAAATGAAAACAGTTTTGGTCATTTTTTTCTCAAACTTCTGTTATCCACTGTTTCTCCTGAGCAACCTTGAGCATACCTGGAGGTGACAAGAAGAGAACATGTCTGTAAAGTATTCCCAACTTTCTACAACTATTATTTCCTATGACGCTGAAGTAATTTTTAAAGGGAATTTATCATACCCATATCTGTCCAAATAGACTCAGAAAAACTCAACATGAACATTCTGATGCTTTATTCAGCAGAAGTTAGAAGGCAGAGCTTGATTTGGATCCCATGGGTGGCAAGCTCCTTTAAAGCAAGAGCTATCACTTTGTTTCTTTCTCTATGCCCAGTGCTTAGCACAGTGCTTGGCACATAGCAGGTGCTTAATAAATGGTTATTGATTGATCGATTTAAGGGCAATAAACAAATTATGATCAAGAGTGAATTAGTGCAATTATAAACTATGCTCTTGTGAAAAAAGCATATAGAGGATTGTTCTTAGAATTAAGACCATCAGGGTCAAGTGCTGCATCTGACATACAATGGTTGTGTTACTCTGGTCAATTCAGTTCATCTCTCAGTACACTCCAATGGCTCTCTGAGACTACAAGCTTCACATCAGTTACAAATTTGCATTTGTGAAGGACATTCCCTACATAGTTAAAATCACAAGTCCAAACCAGTAACAATGACAGCACTCTATGACACCACCAAAATTAAGGTCAATTTTTACTTTAATGATTTAATTCTTTTGTTGAAATCCTGGATTCTCTGATTTGATATCATACTGATGACTTTCAATTTTAATATCAGTTCCTGTTTTCACAAGTCCTGTGATTTCTTCAGCACCATAAAAATCATAAGAATGTGTGGTGTACATTCCATTACTTTGGGAGTCAAAGGGAAATGTACAACAGTAGACAAAACATTAACTATAAAAGAATAATAGCAATATAGTGACTTGTTCCAAGACTATTTCTGTGGGATATGAGATGAGAAATATGAGATTATAACGATGATGATGATGACAAGAGACATTTGTGCCACATTCTAAGGACAGCCAGGTGTTTTACAAATATTCAAAGATTATGTGCAATAAATACCTTTTATTAAGATGTGAATCGGGGGAATTTTATTTATTTTTAAAGCAAATACTCACTGAATATTCAATCACATAAGACATTTTTATTCATCAAACTAAAGAAATTTTAAATGCTTTTAAAATTAACTTTATTTAAAAAAATGAGAAACTAAATGCCAATTTGAGAGGAAGACATTAGGGTGTGATTGGATATACCCAGCATGCCTTGCTCTCATGCCTAAATATTCATTATCTCATTTGATCCTAAGAAACTATCTCCAGACTCTGATGTGGGAACACCAGTACCTACTCCAAACCAACTGTAGCAGCTATGAAACCCATCTTTACAGTTTCTGGGATGAACTTGGAATTTCTCATATAAAGAACAGTGACTTCCTTTTACATGCATCTGCTCTTTCCCTGGAAATCAGTTTTTAGAAAATATTTTAAACTCAAGAGTAATGAGCCTGTATTGATCTGCAAAGGTATCAGGACAATGACCATGATTAACCAAATGAACATTTGCTTGTATATGTACATGTAGCAGTGGACTTACACTTCCTTCCCAGGGATATTGTAAGGGTCAGAAGAGAGAATTTCTAAAGCATTTAGAACAATGCCTAGCACATAGTAGGTGGTTAATAATGCTTATTACCTTCCTGCAATTATAGAAAGAGCTAGATACTTTTTGTATCGTTAGTAAAATTACCAGTCCATGCCACATTCAGTCATACCATTACCTATTCTGTTAAATAAAATTAATGATCCTACGACTGATAGAATTTAATACCCTTTGGGGCTGGCACCGCTTATTTTTAATCCTCCTCTTTCCAATGCCTAACATGCAGTAGGTACCTAATAAATAGCCACTGAATTTAATTGTTGAATGGAAATAATGCCTCATCAGTTCTTGTATTAATAAAATGATGGAAAGGAAACTTTGCTTACCACAGTTTTTAGTTTTGCTTCCAAACCTGCCTGCAACCTACGTGGCAAGATTTCTGCAGCAGATTCTTTACCTATTAAGGAAAGAGTAAATGTAGCATCACAACTGCCAAAGCACTGACAGTAGTGAATAAGTATCTATCTCTCCTTGCTGAAGATAGTGGACATAATACAGACTTTGCTGTCAACACCCTATCAATGTTCATGCCAACCAAGTCTGACATTACCTAAGGAAATAAATATAGTGAAAGGGAAAGACAGTGTTTTGAAACTGTTGTATACCTATCAGATTGGGTAGAAATGTCCCTTGATGATAAAATTGAATGATTTGTAAACAGACATGTAATCAATCTCTGCCTTCATGATAAAGTGCCACACAGATGAAGGAAGGAAGGAAGGAAAGAAGGAAGGAAGGAACGAAGGAAGGAAGGAAGGAAGGAAAGGAAAGGAATAAATATTTATTAAACATTTACTATGAACCAGGCACTATACTAAGCACTTTACAAATTTTATCTCATTTGATCTTTGCAAAAACCCTGAGAGATAGGTGCAGTTGTTAGTCTCTTTTTACAGTTGAGGAAACAGAGGGAAAAAGAGGTTACAACTTGGCTAGCAACACAAAAGTAGTGACCGTCTGAGGTAGAATTTGAACTCAAGCCTTCCTGTCTATAGGCAGAAAGCTATATAAACTGTGCCATGAGTCTGTAGAAAAGGTACAGTGGTAAAACCCTTGCTTAGGAGAAAGGTACTCTTAAAATTTCATTTGATTCTATCCCAGATGTTAGGAAGCACTCATGATATCAATTAAATTCAATTTTGAAAGTCAACCAGTCACTTAGCATTTATTAAGCACCTACTATATGTCAGGCACTATAGTGCTGGAGATGCATAGAAGGCAAAAGGACAGTTAACTTCTCTCAAGGAGTTTACAATCAAATGGGAGAGAAAATGTGGAAATAACTATGTCCAAAAAAATAAAACTCTTTCTGTCTCTCTGTCTCTATCTGTCTCTCTCATGCAAATATATGTATATACATATATATACACATATTCTATATATACATGTAATACATACACACAATATATACTATAAATAAAAATTATATATACATGTACACATAAACATACATACAAATACATATATACACATGTATATGTATGTGTAAGTCTCTGTGTGTGTGTACACATGCAGAGGGAGGATAACTGAGAATAATCTTAGAAGGAAGGCACTGAGCTTAAGGAGGATTAAGGTAGTTTTTCAGAGACTTAGATTTTAATTGAAATTGAAGAAAGCCAGGAAAAGTACAGGGTCGGGGTAATGAAACAGGACAGAGTTCTAGGCATTGGGCACTGTCTCTACAAATGTTCTGAATCAGGATACGAAGAGTCATATTAAAGGAAAAGCAAGAAAGTAAGTGGAAGAGTGTAAGATGTAAGAAACCTGGAAAGGTAGGAAGATGCCAAGTTATAAAGGACTTTAAAAGATAAACAGGATATTGTATTTGAATATGGACCTATTAAGGTGGCAGTAAAGTTTATTGAATGAATATAGTGGTGACATGATCAGACCTACCTTTTAGGAAAATAAATTTCACTTCTGAGGAGAGGATAGATTGGAGTGGGGAGAGAACTGAGGCAAGGAGACCAACCAGCAGGGCATATCAATAGTCTATGTGGGTGATGAGCACCTACACCAAGGTCTTGTTGTGTTCAAGGAGAGAAGGGAGCTTATATTTTCCATGTTAAGACATTAGAAATGACAATGTACTGGGCACAGGGGATTCCAAGACAAAACTTAAACACTCCATATCCTTATGGAACTAATATTCTTTCTGGGGTTTGGGGCAAGAGTATTAGCTTTAGAACCAGGCTCTGGATTCACAAAATCTGAGTTGTAAGAGACCCTAGATGTCATCAACATATAAAAAGAGGAATCCCATTTGCAATATCCTTAAACAAGTGGTCAAAGGGCAGAACCAAGATGATGGAGTAGAAACAGGGATCTACCTGAACTCTCACCACAAATCACTCAAAATATCTGCTAAAAAAAGAGACTAAAATTCTAGAGCAGCAGAAGCCACAAAATGACAGAGTGAAACATTTCCAGCCCAAAACAATCTGGAAGGCCAACCACAAGGGTCTATTGCACCAGGCTGAGAGAAGGGGCAGCCTATTGTGGGGCTCTTCAGGACAGATGGGACTAGAACAGGCCTCAGGGTGCTAAATCACTGTCAATTGCAGACTTCTCAGTCCACAAATGCCAAAGACAGCGTCCAAGGTCAATGAGAAAGATGGGTGAGAGAGGAATGTAGTCTGGCCCCAATCCCAGCCCCATTCTCAGAGTGGTGGCAGACACTGTTGCAGAACAACTGCTTCTGGAGCTCTGGGCCTACAGATGGTGAGGGAATCAAGCATGTGATCTGGTCACAGTTTGGGTGGTGGTGCTGGGGCGAGGAGAAACCCTGGCATGGCAGAGCTGGTGGCGGCTTTGAAGAGGGAATCCTACTCACAGTTCCAGGGCAGAAAAGAGTGCTTGTAGTTGCTCACAGACAAGGATGCAGGCCAGAAGAGGAGTAAACATCTCTCCTTTGGTCATACCACTTTAGAAGAACTGAGAATTTACAGGTCCCTAGAGAAATCTCTGAAAACAGTTGCACAAAAGACCTGAAATTTGGAACAGTACACTCTTCACTTAACAGAGAACTCAAAAGTCAAGTAATTGGCTGGGAAAATGACCAAAAAGGGAAAAATAAGACTAAAGAAGGTCACTTTCTTGGTGAAAAGGTATTTTCTTACAATGAGGAAGAACAAAGCATACAACTGGAAGAAGACATCATGGTCAAGACTCCTATATACAAAACCTTGAAGAAAAAATATGAAATGGTCTCAGGCCATGGAAAAACTCAAAAAGGATTTTGAAAATCAAGTAAGAGAAGTAGAGCATAAATTGGGAAGATAAATGAGAGTGATGCAAGAAAATTATGAAAAAGAGTTAACAACTTGCTAACGGAGATCCCCCAAAATGCTGAAGAAAATAACACCTTTACAATTAGACTAACCCAAATGGCAAGCAGTTCAAAAGCAAATGAGGAGAAAAATTCTTTAAAAAGCAGAATTGATCAAATGAAAAAGGAGGTCCAAAAGCTCACTGAAGAAAATAATTCTTTCAAAATTAGAAGCATATGAAAGCTAATGATTCTATAAGAAATCAAGAAATTATGAACCAAAAGCAAAATAATGGAAAAAATGGAAGACACTGTGAAATATCTCATTGGAAAAACTACTGACATGGAAAATAGATCCAGGAGAGAAAATTCAAAAATTATTGGTCTATCTGAAAACCATGATGAAAAGAAAAAGAAACTATACATCATCTTTCAAGAAACTATCAAGGAAAATATCTTGATATTCTAGAACCAGGTAAAATAGAAATGGAAGAAAAACTCCACTGATCACTTTTTGAAAGAGATCCCAAAAGGAAAACTCCTAATATTGTACCAAATTCTAGAGTTTCCAGGTCAAGGAGAAAATATTACAAACAACCAGAAAGAAACAATTCAAGTATTGTGGAAATATAATCAGGATAACACAGGATTTAGCAGTTTCTCCACTAAGGGATTAAGGGACTTGGGATATAGTATTCTGGGAGTCAGAGGAACTAGGATTAAAACCAAGAATCATCTACCTAGCAGAACTGGGTATAATAATTTAGGGGAAAAAATTGGAATTTCAAGGAAATAGAGGACTTCCAAGCATTCTTGTTGAAAAGAACAGATTTGGGTAAAAATTTTGGTTTTCAAATACAACAAGAGAAACAGGAAAAGGTTAATAGGAAAGAGAAGCCTTAAGGGACTCATTAAAGTGGAACTGCTTACATTCCTATATGGAAAGATGTTATTTGTAATTCATAAGACCTTTCTCAGTGTTAGGGACATTAGAGGGAACATACACACACATACACAAACATACATACTCATCCACATATACATATATATATACATGCAAATGCACAACATATATGTACATATACACATACACATACATAGGTAAACACATTCACATCTATGTATGTGTGTGTAGATATGGCATAGGGTGAGCTAAATATGAAGGAAGGATACCTAAAAAACAAAGTTAAGTCTTGAGAGGAATGAAGGAAATGTATTGTAATGTACTCCTCTTGAGAGGAATGTATTGGGAAAAAGAGAAAGGGAGAGGTAGGATGTAGCAAATCGTCTTACATAAGTAAGACATAAAAAAAAATTTTACATTGGAGGGAAGAGGGAGTAATTGAGAGGGAATAAGTGAGTCTTACTCTAACTGGATTTGACTTAAGGGGAATAACACACATTCAACTGGGTATGGAAATCTATCTTATCCTGCAAGAAGGCAGCAGAGAAGGGGATATGAGAGGGAGAATAGTAGAAGGAATGGCAAATTGAGGGAGGGTATAACCAGAAACAATCCTTATTGTGGGGGGACAGGTCAAGTGACAGAATGGAACAAATGGAGGATAAGACAGAGGGAAATGTGGTTAGTCTTTTACCATATGACTGTTATGGAAGTGTTTTGCATGAATACACATATATGCCCTATACTGTAATTGCTTGCTATCAATGAGGGTGGATGGGGAGGGAGGAAGGGAGAGAATGTGGAACTCAAAGCTTTAAAAGTGAATGTTAAAAATTATTTTTGCATGCAACTGGGAAATAAATTGTACAGGCAATGGGGTATAGAAATCTATCTTGCCCTACAGGAAAATGGAAGGGAGAGGGATAGGAGAAGGGAGGGTGGATAAAAAGGAGGGCAGATTGGGGGATGGGGTACTTATAGTGCATGCTATCTTGGGGTGGGGGGAAGGGAAAGATGGGAAGAAAATTTGGAAATCAAAATCTTGTGGAAATGAATGTTGAAAACTGAAATAAACAAACCATATTACAAATAAGTGGTCACTCCTTTCTTTAAAGATCTCTAGTGAGAGGGGGATGTCTTGCTTCATTTTTAGACACCTCTAACTTTTAAGGAAGCTTTGCTTTACTTCAAATCTTCATATTTCTTAAGACATTTCATGTCCCTCTATCTTTTCTAACCTTGATTAAGTATCCACAATGCCTGATCCCAGTGTTTGTGTAGCATGGTCTCAGGTTTTGTATGTGTGTGTCTGTGTGTGTATGTGTTTTAATATGAGATCTTAGCAGTGCAGAGTATATGAGAAAGATCATCTGTGTTATTCAATCTCATTTATTATAGGTAATTGTTAGCATTTTTGGTTGTCAAACACCCCATTCACTCATATTGGGTTTACAATCTGAGAAAATTCCAAAATACGTTTTTTTCACATCAACTTATACATAACTGTTCCTCTTCTTTCTACATTTGTAAAAGTGATTTAATTACAGAATATTTCATTGATACTTACTAAATTTCATTTTATTTGATTCTTTCAAGTAGAATATATTTGACATCCTTTTGGATCCTGACTCTATCAACAAATATTAGTTTGGCCTCCTGGGTGCATGTCCATCCACAAATTCAATCAGTATACCTTCTAAAACTTCTTTAACTCATTCATAAAATAAATATGAATCATCACAGGCTTTAGGAGAGGTTCTTGAATTATTACATAAAATATTTCCCTTCCAACTGAGAGGTGACCCTTGTCCCTTAATAACTGCCTTTTATGTCTAGTGAATCAACCAATTATGAGTAAATCTGATTGTACTACTATCTAAGCCATGCCCTCTTTTTCCCATAAGGATGAAATGAGAGTTTGCCAAATGACCAATTGAAATTTGTCTAAGCTGTATTTATGGAATTCTCCTTATCTATTAAGCTGATAACAATGGTTTTGGAAGAAAAAAATGTCAATCTAGAAATTTCTTTTCTTGTTTGTGTCATGCTAATTTATACCTATCATTTCTAAATGCTTATATATTATTGTTTCAATAAGTTTAAGGATTTTGTGAGGAATTAAAGTGATGCACCCATGTTTTTCTAAGAATTTAGTCCCAATGGGAATTCCCAACAATTGAGAACCAATGGTCCCAACTAGTTAAGGGTAACAGGACAACAGAAAGATATGGAGTCATCGAAGGCAGCAGTTAGGAAGCTCATTGGATAGCACTAGACCTAAAGTCAAGAACTCAAGTGAAATCAACAAGTATTTATGAGGTGGCTACTACATTTAAGGCATTCTGCTAAGTGCCAAAAGACCCGAGTTCAAGTCCTGCCTCATACTCTTCTGATGACTAAGAAAAGGTCACTTAACCACTCAATGTCAGTTTCCTCATCTGTGAAACGAACAGAATAATACCCATGATGGTTTTCCTTGAGGATCAAAAGAAATCACATACACACACATGCACATGCACACACACCTATATGTACATATACATATATCTTTCTATCTTTGCAAAATTTGATACCCTATATTATACTATAATATAGCTTTATAATATCAGTCATTGTCATCATCATCAGTGTAGTCATGTCAAACTCTGAAGCAAAGATGCAAATGGACTTGTACTAAAACAAAACAAGTGGATCATATAATTAGAAGGTTGCTAGTAACTTTAGAGAGAATTTTCACTAGAATGAGAAATAGATGCAGAATGAAGATTGTAAAGGATTATGGTGAAAGTAGATAGCTTGAAAGTAGAGAGACACTGGGCACAGATATGAAGCATATTTTTATTTTTCTCATAATTTCAAAAATATCATGTCAATTACAATTACACACTCAATCCAGTGTAATTCAACAAGTATTTATCAAATACATTCTAAATGTCAGATGTTAACTTAAAGATAAAAAGGAACAGTTCTATCCTTTGAAGAGCTTATGTTCTTATGGGCAATCAATGTGCATCAAGTAGGACCAGGCATTGAGTAAAAGAAGTGAAAATGTGGGAACCTCGGAACCAGTGATGCTTGGTGCTGGTGAGGAGAAAGGTGATGTGGAGGAGGGTTGAGACTCCTGATAAAATGGTATTCCAACTCCCCAAAATCAGGAAGCAACTTTTAGTCATCCGTATCGGTCTTATTCTGACAGACATTTGGGAAGGAGTTTCAAACTTCTCTGTGGCTCCTTCATTTGGCGGGATGGAGAAGCTACTAAAGTTCTCAGTAGTGGACCTAATACATAAGGGAATGAGGGGGAAAGCATGCACCTATTCTATGTGAGAGGGAAATTGCTGTTAGGTCAGCCAGAGCCTAGAGTGGGTGAGAAAGAAAAATGTGAAATCCACTTGGAAAGATAGGATTATGACATGATTAATTAATAAGATTTAAAGCTAGAAGTCACCTTGGAGTCAATATTTTCAACTCCTTAATTTTACAGATGAGGAAACTGAAGCCCAAAAGAATGAGAGGAACTTGGCAACTTTTACAAAGTGGCAGTAATGGAATAAGTTAAAGTCATACTTGAAAAGACATTAAATGGCAAACACAAAAATTTAAGAAAAAAACAGAGAATCACTGATGCTTAAGGGGAATGATATAGTCACATACAAGTTTTAATAAAATTATTTTGGTAATTTTGTCATTTCATCTTTCACTCATAACAGACGGAAAAGAATAAAGGAGCAGGAGAAATGTCCCAAGGCTCTATCTGCAGTCCAGAGAGATTATAATGCCCTGAATTAGGGTGGCAGCCTCATGTGTAGAGAGTAATAGATAGATGTAGAGGACATTATGACAATAGGGTGGAGAAGATTTGGCAACTGATTGGATGTAGGAGAACAGTGAGAAATAGGAAAGAATCAAGAATGATTCTGAGGTTGAAAAAAATGGGACAAATGACCACAAACATTTTTATTAATAGGAATAAAAAGGTTAGAAGGAGATCTAGAATTTATAGGAAAGATACTGAGTCTGTTTTGGACACATATTATCTAGAATAACACAGATAACTCCCAAATTTGCTTAATTCAGCTATTTATTTCAATCACTTTCTTTGCCAAAGCTTTACAGTTATGACTAATATATAGCAGTAATTAGGTGATCAATTAGTTGACTTCTCTCTTCTCTGCCTATACCTCATAGGTGATCATACCTAGAAACAGACAAATGATCCAAGAGCAATAAAGAAGAAAAATGAGGAAGTGAGGAAGCATGGATCTACCTAAGTCACAAATGACTTAACATGCTTGAATAATTTACAGGTAGTCCACCATTTTGGAACTCTAAACCTCAAAGTTTAAAATTGGTGATAGGGAGTATAAGTTAAATGGAAATGGACAAACCATTTATTTCTCATAAAATGACCATAAAGAGTTTGTTCCCTTGTGGGAAAGGGGTAAAGAAAAGAAGGAATGATTTTTCATACCCACTGTGTTTCAAAGTAATTGGACTCAATATCTCTTTTCTCTATCTCTTTTCCAACTTCATATAATCATAGCTCTATAACTAGAAGGCACCTAAGAATCCATCTTCTCTGTATCTGTCATTTTATGGAAACCAAGGTCTTGGGAGAGGAGGCAGTTTTCCTGGTCCTAAGACTCAGAATCTGCAGGAGAATTTCTAATGCAAATGTTTTATGAATCTTTCCTATATATAATTTCAGATAACTCAAAAGGTTTTTTTTTCTATTGCTTTATTTTGTTTGCCACTTGTTCAATAGGGACTGCAGTATTCATCTACTTCATTAAACTGTTGTAAGGAAAAGCACAGGAAAATAATTGCAGACCACCTAAGAAACATCCAAAACTACACAAATGCTTAATTGCAGCTCTAAACCCTTATCTTCTAGGTACTAGAAGAAAATGATAAACCCAGCCAACTGTGTGGTTCTGGAAAAAACTTGACTTCATGCCCCACCAAGTTGCCTGGAGGCATAAAATACTGAGCTCTTGTCTTAATATGGAAATCCGTTGGGATTGTTCCTTAATGAACTAGCCCTTTAAAAACATTCAGCCCCAGTGTGTGACTCAAAGTTGACTATGGATTAGAAGCAGAGATAGCCCTAGTAATTTTCTTTAAATTTAACAGCCACTAATTTCATTGGAATACCCCCCTCCTTTGCTGATTACCTTTAAATGCTCCATGAGACGAGATGCTAATGAGATGAACACATACACACATACACACACCCAGTATTAATGTTGCTGAGCTATACAAGGTTGATTCCACTGAGTCTAGCCCAGTCTATGTTTAATTTCATATACGGAAGATGCTTCTGTTTTATTGAGGTGGAGAATTAGTCTTTTAGTGAAGATTATTTACTTCCATCATTAATAAATTACTTTTTCACAAGAGTTCATCAGAAAATTTAGCTATTCCTTCTTGGTTGTTTACAAAGTCCTCTAGGCTTTCTTTGGGGATCTCATAACTTCCACAGAGCTTCAAAAAGAGGGCCAAGGAAGTCCTGAAGGGTGATAATATGCACATACAATTTAATATATTATTCTTTTAAAGAAGAAGTACTAGGGAGGGTAGCAAGCAGGTATGGCATTTGGAAGATGAAATTGCAAAATATTTTTTCAATGTGAAGTCAATATAATTATTTAGGCTTATTTACAACACTGTTAAAATCTCATTGATATTTTGTCTCAGACATGAAGAAGAATTAGAGGACAAGCAGTAGATGTGATAGAGACCAAAGAAATTTTCAAAATTGTTCAATGACTATATTTAGGATGTTTGCCTACATAATTCTTACATAAAATACCCACGGATTTGATTAAAAGGACCTCTAATCCCACTACAAGTAATAAAAAAAAGAAGCTAATGCTTGTTTCTATTTCCTTTACACATCAGTACTTGCAAATTACTATTTCCACCATGGTGAAGAGTCACAAAAAGCAAGAAGCAATATGTTACTGACCTCTGAGGCAGGTGGGTGATGCAGCGAATATGATATTGGACCAGCTAAATGATCTGAGTTCAAACGTTTCCTAACGCTTTTTGTGTTACTCTAAAGTCAAGTCACTTCTAACTGCTTTAGTTTCTATAATTGCAAAATGAACATAATGATAACACCAACCTGTTGTTGTGAGAATTAAATGAGATAATATATGACACTTAGAGTTCTTTACATGTAGTAGGAACTAAAAGTTTGATTTCTCTTTTTCTTCCAAAAATTGGAAAGAAACTGGAATTCATCACCTTTCATCCACTCTGTTAGTGAAGTTTGGTTACAATCAGTTTGTTGAGTGCCAGGTTGTATATCCTCTTTTCCCTAAAATTACTACAAGAGTAAATTACTTTGCTTAGGCACTTCACATGTCATGATCAATCACCATGATTGCCTCAAGCACCAGGTAAGAATGCCTTTCTCTTCTGGGTATCTCATCAGAACACCCTCCTAGCCTGTACTGCTGCTTTAGCTCTGCTGATAGGTTCAGCTAAGCTTAAAAAAGAAGGCAGAGTTGCTTTTAGTGTAAAACAATGGTGTCAAACACAAATAGAAATGCTATCCACCAAACCACACTGAAACATCCTATTGGCTGCATATTTACTTTGAAAATCACATACAACATTATTTATTAATATTCTCCCATATTTCTATTATGTTTTCTTAATTAATATTTTTGCTCTGCATTCATTTTCTCCTATTTTCTAAATTAATTAATATATTTTATTATTTATATTTATTATAGTATATTCTATTTAGTATTTATATATATATATATATTCTATATAGTATATTTTATTTAAAAATATATTTCCCAATTACATTTTCATCAGGTTCAGCAGGTCCTTTTTGAGCATGAAGGAGAAATAACAACACCAATCAGGTTCTGGAACCAATGTTTGATATATCTGATGCAAAAGAAAAAAGAAGGAAGAAGGAAGAGGAGGAGGAGGAGGAAGAGGAATGGAGGACAAGAAGGAAAAGAGGGAAAGAGAGGGAAAGGCAAAGAGGAGGAGAAGAGGGAAAAGCTAACTTATAAAACTATTATGAACCAGATACTGTATTACAGAAAAGGAAATAGAGGCAAAACAGAAATTAAATGACTTGCTCAGAGTCACACAGCTAGTATTGGAGACCAAATTTTAACCCAGATTTTCCTCATTCCAGGTCCAATGCAGTAGCTACTGTACTTCCTTCACAAAAAAGATTTTTGAATGTAATGCTGAGATTTTGTTTCTTAAAAGATTATTGGATCATAGTTATGGAAGGGATGTTAGATGTCAGCTAAGTCAATTTCATTTTACAGATGAGAAAATGAAGGTCTGGAGTGTTTACATGGCTTTTCCATGATCCCACAGCTGAGATTTGAATTCATGTCCTAGTATCTAGTTTAGCTCTCTTTCTGAAAGGATGACACATACGTAGAAAGATACAAAACATTACTTATTTATTTTTTCTTTGCACATAATCCTACTAGCACTTGACATCCTAAATGCCATGTAAAATTCTTGATAAAGAAATTCAGTTAGATTTTAAGAGTCTCTAGATTCCGTCTTTGTTGGACTGAGTTTTTAGGATGAGTTTACATCAGACAAGTGCAGTCTTCTTGAATACAAGCCCACTTAATCAGGTTTCTCTGATTTGAGCCTTTCCTTGAAATCAGAGAAAGTTCTGAGGCAATTCAATAACATTTGTAAGATCATAGACTGATGGAATTTGAAGGGCCTCCAAGTGTATCTGGTGCAATCACTGCCTGATGCTTATAACCTAGGGGAATGAAAATTAAGTCAAATCCATTTAACTGTTAATGGGCTTAGAATTAACTCATTTAAAGTTGGTGACAACTTAAATTATATTAATTTGAACTACATTGTAAAGGCAGCTAGGTGGCACAGTGTATAAATCACCATGCTTAGAGTCAAGAAGGCATGAGTTCAAATGTGACACTTACTAACTGCATGACCGTGGGCAACTTACTTAACCCCATTTAGCTCAGTTTCCTTATCTGTAAAATGAAGTGAAGAAAGAAATGGAAAACTTTTCCAGTGTTTTTGCCAATAAAACCCCAAATGGGGTCATTATGAGTTGGGTATAATTGAAGTGAATGAACAACAATGAAAGGTTGTAAGCTCCTTGAGGATGGAAAGGCTATTTTCCCTCTTCTTATACAGCATAGTCCCTTAAACTCTATCAAGGCCCAGAAAATACTTGTGTAATCTATGAAGTAATAGCCCTCATCAAAGAAAAATGTTCAGGCTAAAATGGAATAGTTAGTCTATTAGGAGAACAATGAATGAATTTGATACATGCATTTTCCATTTTTCAACTAGTACAGCCGTTATATAAGTTACAGTAATGTCTTCATCTTACCTAAATCCTCATTTGTTTGCCTTGTCCAATACAGGACACAATTTATGGAGACAGTCTTTGGAGATAATTTATTGAAGTGACCTCATTGCTAATGAATATCTTGCAGCACCAGATACCAAACTCATATCATTAACAAAAGCTTCCCTTTGATAAGGTCATCTGGTTCTATCTGTAATTTTCTCCTCTATCTAAGTTAAAAGTTAGTGAAATATCTGCAGCAAAATTTTCTGTTTGGTTGATATAATAATACAATTCACTTTCTCTAAAAGTTACATTCAGATTAGCCTTTTAATTTGCAAATTACCTCTAAGCAAAGTGAAATAAGGCCAAGTTTGCACCATCTGCTTTTTTAAGACCTGGAATCCATTATATAACTCCCCACAAAATAGGCATTACTGGCATATGCTTCAGTAATAGACCTTTCACAAAGAAGCACACACAAACAAAGACATATTATATCCTGGAGTCATTTCCATGTGATCAGCCATCCCAGGGGCAAACCTCAGCTTGTAGGCCAAATTGCTACATGGTTTTTACTTAGACCATTGGCTCAGGAACTTAATGAATGAAAAGTGGCTTCTGAGCAAACCTATTAAGAGCAACCATCCTTGTGTTTCATAGCATAGGGAAAATTCCTGAAGCTATCAAATTCTTATCCATCACTCGAACTGCCAAAACCTGCAATCTTACTTGTTGGTACTGGATCACATATATGATTGTTCTTTTGCCAAAACAAGCTAGACTCCAAGTAATGACAATGTTGGAAGGAAGAAGTTTGCTGTAAGGATCAAATGAGATAATGTGTACAAAATGCTTTGCAAACTTTAAACCATTACAGAAATGCCAGCTATTACAATAAGATTCAGAATATCTCGTGTGTGTAAGTGCGTGCGTGTGTGTGTGTGTGTGTGTGTGTGAGCACACATGCTCTGAATTACCAAGAAAACCCCAAAAGGGGCCGTGAAGAGTTGGACATAACTGAAAAACAAGACTATTCCTACAGCTTCTGAATTGGCCTCTTTGTATTCATATTTTCCTTCTTCTTTAATCAATATTCCATATTAGGGATAGATTGATAGACTCAAAAAATAGAACTTATTATGCCACAGCTCCTTGCCCCAAATCAAAAATATTCAGTGACTACCTATTTTCTCTAAGATAAGATACATAATTCTCCTTCCTTAACCTGGGTCTTACCTATCATTCCAGTCTTATTTCACATTGCTTCACTTCAAATTTCCTTGTTACAGTCCAACTGGTTGACTACTTCTTACCCATGCATATGATTCCATCTTCATCCTCTGATGATTGTTCTGTGTCTGGAGTGCCATTCTGTTTTGCTTCTAGCTCATAAAGAGTCTGTTTTATTTTCTTAAAGAAAAGCCACTACTTCTTTTTTTTACAAGTTAATGTATTCTTATTAAACTAGAGCATCCTTCACATCAGTATCTAAATCTACTCATCTTTATATATTGTATCATGCTTTTAAAAATGAAATAATTTATCTTTGGCAGTGTATGTATGAGTTTGGAATGATGGAGAGAGTGATATATCATTAGTTAATTCAATCAATATTTAGTATGAATCTCCTCTGTACAAGGCACTGAAGGAGATAAAAAGAATACAAAGAAAAATGAAGCAAAACAACCTCTGACTATTAGGGGATACCGTGAAGGTAAAGTAAATGAACACAAAGTAATTTTTTTGAAAAATAAGAGAGAATGTGAACTTAATTGTTAGGAAAAGACCTGTGGAAAAGGTAAATGGAAGGCAAAAGGCAGTGAGAACCATAAGGTCTAGAGTCTCATGCTCATTGTGGAAATTATTCTTTTAGTTGCTTTATTTTTCTAGGATGAAACACCTTTGCTCTTAGGAAGGTTGGTAGTAATTGGCCTCAACTTTACCCTCTTGGGAGTTAAGGGGAAAGAAAATATTTGACAAATGGGATAAATAAAAGTAGTGTGTGTATGTGTGTGTGTGTGTGTGTGTGTGTGTGTGTGTATGGGTGAGTGTGTGTGTGTGTTTTTGCATATGTGTGCCTGTGTATTCTATCCAAAATTCATCTTCTGGATTCTCAGTCATCAATTATCTTTAATAAAGCCTCAGTCATTCCCTCACTCCTACAAGACACAGATTCCTCAGCAAGGGTCCCTGGCTCATGTCCATCTCTAAGGGAAGTGTCCCCTTCTAAGAAATGAAAACAGCCATGTAATCTCATCTAATAGGAGGAGAGACTCACTAGATTCTGCATTATTTTCTTAATAACTTGCTACACATTTATTTCTCTTTAAAAGTATATAAGATGTATTCCTTTTGTTTCTGTTGTTTTTATTTTTGTTGTTGGCTTGGGTACATTTTCTTACACATTTTGGAGAATGCTTTGTTTTTCTATTGTCTGGTTACTCTAGCTAATTTCAGAGATCTTTACCAGATTGGGTGCTGTAGCAATTCTTGAAGACTTTCTATTGAATTGTTGAGGGCTTGTAGTATGTATCTATGCAAGGAATACCCAAAAGTAAGGAAAATTAAGATCCTGAAGTATAGTAGGAGAGAATTTCATCCATTGTAACAGAAATATATTTCAGAATCTTGTCAAGAAAAATAATGCTTGCAAATGAGAAGACTCCAAAATTTTGCCACAAAATAAATTTTCTTTTAATGATGAAATATTTTAAAGAAATTGGAAATCATTAAATATCAAACCTATTTTACTAATAACTTCCAATAGGCTATTTTAGAAAGTTATAGCAGTGATTTATAACTGTTAATTAAGCAAATTTCTTAGCACCCTATGGAGAAAGGTAAGTGGTTTGAGATTTGTTTCATGCTTGAACAATCCAAAGCATCAAGAATTGAAATATGTGGTTCAAAATTACCCTGGAAATTAATTTAGTTCCAACTCTTAACCTTATGATCTAACCTTCGGACCTCAGTGATCCTTAATTTATAATATCTAATATGAAATTTATGTGTGTGGCTATGTGCCATTCTTTATTTAACTGAATTCATGTTAAGTCAATAAGTATTTATTACATCTACTATGCCTTAGGCAACTTTTCATGGAATAATGATGCAAAGATAAAAATTTAGCTGCTGCCCTCAAGAAATCTGCACAAAAGGTGGCATCAAGATGGTAGAGTAAAAGCAGGGACTCACTTGATCTGTCCCCTAAACCACTCCAAATACCTGTGAATATGACTCTAAATAAATTCTAGAGCAGTAGAAACCACAAAATGACAGTGAAAGAAATTTTGGCCCAAGACAACTGGAAGATCAACAGGAAAGGTCTGTTACACCAGGCTGAGAGAGGAGCACAGTCCAGGACAAAATGAGCTGGGTCCCAGGAAACCCAGAACAGGTTTCAGGGGACTGAATCATTAGTAGTTGTGGTGGTTTCCAGACATCTCAACTCACAAATGGCAAAAACAACTTAGAAGGTCATAGGAAAGGTTTGTTGGACTTGGGTGGGAGAGGAGCACTGTCTGGCCCCAGCTCTGGGGTGGTGCCACAGTGGTTGCTTCCAGAGTTTTTGACCCACAGACTGTGAGAGACTTGAGAAAATAATCAGAAGGAGATTGCCAGGAACACTTTGCTGGCACTGAGGGAGGATTATCTTGTTTTGCCCATACTTGGACCTGACTTGCAGTCCTGGGGTGAGGAAGAATGCTGGTGTGGTAGAAGTTATGATGGTGGTGAAGAAGAATCCTTCTTATGTTCTGAGGCAGAAAAGAGTGCCTGTGGTCATTCACAGACAAGAGGATAAGCCAGGAGAGGAGTAAAAATCTCTCCTATGATCTCACAACCTTGGAAGAACTGAAAATCTACAGGCACCTAGAAATATCTCTGAAAAAACCTGCACAAAACTCCTGAAGCTTGGGACAGCACATCCTCCAAATGGGAAGCAGGGCCTTATCTTAAAAAAGAGGTAAAAAGTCAAGTAATTGACTGGGAAAAAGAACAAACAGTAAGATTATAGAATCTTTCTTTGGTGACAAAGAAAATCAAAACATACAACCGGAAGAAGACAATAAAGTCAAAGCTCCAACAAGCAAAAACTCTAAGAAAAATGTGAAATGGTCACAGGTCATGAAAGAACTCAGAAAGGAGTTTTAATATCAAGTAAGAAAAGTAGAGAAAAAATTGAGAAGAGAAATGAGAGTGATGCAAGAAAACCAGAAAAAAATGAGTTGACAGGTTGCTAAAATGAGACCCAAAAAATTGCTGAAGAAAATAACACCTTAAAAATAGACTAGACCAAATGGCAAAAGAAGTCCAAAAACCGATAAGGAGAAGGTCTTAAAAAGCACAATTGGCCAGATGGAAAAGGAGGTTCAAAAGCTCACTGAAGAAAATAATTCTTTATATAATAGAATGGAGCAAATGGAAGCTAATGACTATGAGAAATTAAGAAATTATAAAAACAAAGCCAAAAGAATAAAAAAAAACAGGAGACAGGGAGATGGGGTCAAAATGGCAGAATAACAACACTGATATGCTAGTTCTCTGTGTCCTAAACCCATTCAAATACCTATAAAAATTATTCTTAACAAATTCTAGAACTCCAGAAATCACAGACTGATGGAATGAAACAAATCTCCAGCCCAAGATAGCTTGGAAGATTGTCAGGAGGTCTCTGTTGTGATGCACTGGTTGCAGTACACAATGATCTGTGGGCCACAGCAGCACAGACAAGACCTAAGTAGGTCTTGGGGGAAATAAATATCAAGCAACTGCAGTGATTTTGACACTTCCTAACCCCAAAACGCTAAGGACAAATTGGAAGGTCAATGGAAAAAGGCTATGAAAACTGTGTGAGAGAGTAGAGTGGTCTGGCTCCAGTCCCAGGGCAGTGGAGGGAAAGGAGGAGCCTGTGACAGCATCAGCAGGGGCAGGGGCAGTGGCAGCAGCTGTTTCTGGAGCTCAAGACCCATAGAATATAGGGGAATTAAGTAGCTGAAAATACACCCCCAACACCACTGGAAGTGGAGAACTACCTAAGAACTGAAAAATCAAGTAAATAACTGGGAAAATAGGCAAAAACCTGAGAAAGAATCAGAATATAGAATCATACTTTGGTGACGAGAAAGACAAAAGTATACAAACAGAATACAACAAAGTCAAAGCTCGTATATCCAAAGACTCCAAGAAAAATGTTAATTAGTCTGAAATCATGGAAGAGCTCAAAAAGGATTTTGAAAATCAAGTAAGAGAAGCAGAATAAAAACTGGAAAAAGAAATGTGAGTGATGCAAGAAAATCATGAAAAATGAGTCAACTGCTTCCTAAAGGATACCCAAAAATGCTGAAGAAAATAACACTTTAAAAAAACAGACTAACCCAAATTGCAAAAGAGATCCAAAAAGCCAATGAGGAGAACAATGCCCTAAAGAGAAGACCTAGCCAGATAGAAAAGGAGGTCCAAAAGTTCACTGAAGAAAATAGTTCCCTAAAGATTAGAATGGAGCAGATGGAAATTAATGACTCTATGCAAAATCAAGAAATTATAAAACAAACCCAAAGGAATGAAAAAAATAGCAGGGAATGTGAAATATCTCATTGGAACAACAACAAATCTGAAAATAGTTCCAGGAGAGACAACTTTAAAATTATGGACCTACCTGAAAACCATGATCAAAGAAAGAACCTGGATATCATATTTCAAGAAATTACCTGGAAAAACTGCCCCGATATTGCAGAAGCAGAGGGTAAAATGGATATTGAAAGAATCACCAATCACCTCCTGAAAGAGATCCCAAAAGGAAAACTCCTAAGAATATTGAACAAATTCCAGAGCTCCCAGGTCAAGGAGAAAATTTTGCAAGATGCCCAAAAAAAAACAATTTGAGTATTATGGAAATGCAATCAGGATAACCCAACATCTAGCAGCTTCTACATTAAGAGATCAGAGAGCTTGGAATGTGACATTCTGGAGGTCACAGGTGCTAGAATGAAAACCAAGAATTACCTACTCAGCAAAACTGAGTTCTCAATGGAACAAAAGTGGGTGGGGGGGGTGAAAAGGAAAGTGAACCTTACTCTCATCACATTTGGCTTAAGGAAGGAATAATACACACATTCAATTTGGTATGAAAATCTATGTTCTACTACAGGCAAATAGGAGAGAAAGGGATAAATGGGGGAAGGACAGGTAATAGAAGGGAAGCAAGTAAGAGGAGGAGGTAATTTGAAGTAAACACTTTTGAGGAGAGATAGGCTCAAAAGAGATAGTAAAATAAATGGAGGGCAGGATAAAATGAAGGGAAAAGTGAGTCTTTCACAGTGTGACTGATATTGAAGTACTTTTCATAACTACATGCGTATGGCATAGGTTGAACTGATTGCCTTATCAGTGGGGATAGGTGGGAAGGGAGGAAGGGAGAGTATTTGGATCTCAAAGTTTTAAATGTTAAAAATTCTTTTCACATGCAACTGGGAAATAAAATATACAGGCAATGAAGTACAGAAATCTATCTTGCCCTACAAGAAAACAGAGAGGATAGCGATAAGACAAGGGAGGGGAATGATAGAAGGGAGGGCAGATTGGAAGAGGTAATCTGAATGCACTGTGTCTTTGGGTGTGGGGGCAGAAGAGATGGGGAAAAATTTGGAACTCAAAACCTTATGGATATGTCTGTTGAAAACCAACAATAAATAAATAAATTTTAAAAAAAGAAATAAAGAAGAAGACAAATGTGAAGTATCTCATTGGAAAAACAACTAACCTGGAAAAAAATCTAGGAGAGATAATTTTAAAAATTATTTGACTCCCTGAAAGCCATGATTAAAAAAGAACCTAGACATTCTTTTCAAGAAATTATCAAGGAAAACTGCTCTGATATTCTAGAGCCAGAGGGTAAAATAGAAATTGAAAGAAGCCACCAATCACCTCATGAAAGAAATCCCCAAAGGAAAACTTCCAGAAATATTATTTCCAAATTCCAGAGTTTTGAGGTCAAGGAGAAAATACTGCAATCAGTCAGAAAGAAACATTTCAAGTATTATGGAAACACAATCTGGAAAAATGTACAATTTAGCAACTTCTACATTGAGGGGTTGGAGGGCTTGGAATACAATATTCCAGAAGTCAAAGGAACTAGGATTAAAACCTAGAATCAAAACTGAGTATAATCCTTCAGGGGGATAAAAGGATTTTTAAATAAATAGAGGATGTTCAAGTATTCTTGATGAAGAGACCAGGGCTGAATAGGAAATTTCACTTTTAAATACCAGACTCAAGAGAAGTATGAAAAGGTAAATAGGAAAAAAAAAGTCATTAAGCATTTATTAATGTTGAACTCTTTGCATTCCTACATGAAATGATGATATTTGTATCTCATAAGACCTTTCTCAGTAATATAGACAAAAGGCACAGGGTGAGATGAATATGAAGGGATGATATGCTAAAAGTAAAATTAAAAAGTGGGAGAGGAATATACTGGGAGGAGGAGAAAGGGAGAGGCAGAATGGGGTTAAATTATTTCACATAAAACAGACAAGGAAAAGCTCTTCCAGCAGAGGGAAAGATGGGGAAGGTGAGAAGGAATGAGGGAGCCTTATTCTTATTGAAATTGACTCTAAGAGAGAATAACATACACATTCAATTGTGTATGGAAATCTTTCTTACCCAATAGGAAGGGTAAAATGGGGGTGCAATAGATAGAAGGGAGGCCAGATTGGGGGAGGGGGTAATCAGAAGCAAACACTTTTGAGGAGGGACAGGGTCAGAGGAGAGAGTAGAATAAATGGGGGGAGGAATAGAATGGAAGAAAATATAGTTAGTCCTTCAGAGCATGACTATTATGCAAGTGTTTTGTATGACTACACATGTATAACTTATGTTGAATTACTTGCCTTCTCAATGAGAGTGAGTGGGGAAAAAGGAAAGGAGAGAATTTGCAACTCAAAAATTTTAAAAATTAATGTTAAAAACTATTTTCACATGCAACTGGGAAATAAGATACACAGGCAATTGTGTATAGAAATCTATCCTCCGCTGCAAGAAAGTAGTGGGGGGGGGAAGGTGATAAGAAGGGAGTTGAAGTAATAGAAGCCATGATAGGGTAAAGAGGCAATCAGAATGCTTGATGTCTTGGGATGGGTGGAAGGGAGAGATGGGGAGAAAATTTGGAAATCAAAATCTTGTGGAAGAGAATGTTGAAAAATTAACGTAATTTTTTTTTTTAAAGAAAGAAGTCTGCACTCCTCCGGGGGAGAAAATATTTACATCAATAAATGAGGTAATCAAAAAAAGTTCCTTATCATAAGTGGCTTTTGAGATGATATTTAACAGGGGTCAGAGAGTAACATGGGAAGAGAGATCAACTAAAAATGGGGGACATCTTATAAAAAGAAAGCCAATAAACATTTATTAAATGCCTACTATATCCCAAGCATTGGGGATGTAAAAAGAAGTAAAAAAAACAGTTGTTGCACTCAAGTGGTTCACAATCTAATGGATGAGACCATAAATAAGCAAATATATACAAGAAACTTATAGAAAAGATAAAAAGGAAATAATACAATGAGGGGAAGTTGTAGAATGAGAGAGGCTGAGGAATTATGAGAGGCATCCAGATATAAGATGGAACAGTAAGCAGAAGGACAGTTTGAGTGCAGTGCATATTATGGAAAATAATGAGAAATCACCCTGACAAATAGGGTGGAACCAGAGCTTAAAGGGCTTTATAACAGAATGGTTTTCATTTTTATCTGAGAGGTAATAAAGGAACATTGAAACTTCTTGGACAAGGGATTGACACAATAAGACCTATGCTATGGCGGAAAAATTGATTTGGCAGCAGTGTGGATGGTACATTGGAGAGGAGAAAAATGACTAGAGAGGAACAAATAGAAGGCCAGTATAATGATGCAGAGGAGAATGAATGAAACCTCATTTATTAATTACTTACTATGTGCCAAATCACTGTGCTGAATGCTAATGACAGTAATAGAGTTAGGTTTCTCTTCATATGAGTGTTAACAGACAGAAAGATGCTAGAGATGTAAAGGTAGAATAAAATTTTTGCAACTCATTGGATATTGGGGGATTGAAGAGAAATCATGAGTGACTCAGAGGTTACACAACCAGGTGAGTAGAAGAATGGTGATGTGTGTACTCAACAGAAAAATGGAAGTTAGAAAATTTGTATCAGGGGATGATTTTCTTTCATTCATAACAATTCGTTGAGCATAGTCTACATTTTGACAGCTGCTGGTAATGGAAGTATACATGCTACTGATCTAAGAACCCTGAAATATAGAAGCATAGTTATTGTACAACTTTGCATCTGGGCGCTTGTATTCATTTCTCTTACTAGATTTACGTTTGAAGAGGAAAGGATCCATATCTTAATTGTCTACATATAGTCTTAAGCATTTGGTATAGAATTATTCACTATTTACTCTTAAGTAGACAATTAAAGCTGGCAAATGAATGAATGAATTGATGGCTAAATAACCATGCAAATACAAGACTTTATTCATCTAATGTCTATCTTCTCTTTTTCACAAGTATTTCAGCAGCACAAAGATTGGAGAATGTTTGGGCTTGCCTTCACTGAAACAGCTAAAAGAATAGTGCAACTGCATTGCCTCAGACACTGGCCACAGTAATAGATTATATTCCCCCTATATTATTTGTATTGTTGTATTGTCGTTATTCCTGTTGCTGTTTGAAACACACACCAAAAACATTTTTTTGAGACTTTCCCTTTCCTGCTATCTTTATTAAGAATTGTTTAAGCAGGAAGTTTGATTTTGTGCAAAGTTTGCCTTATCTTAAAAACAAACATCATCCCCCCCCCAAATCTATTATGTCAAGTAGCAATTCTGTTGCAGAATTTAAAACATGTGAGACCTTACATTACAAACATAACTATCTTGAATAAATTCATGCCCACAACATGTGTTAATTTTCAAAGTGCTACACTGTAGCAAATATTTCCCCATTAAACATTGTTTCTACAGATCTCTCAGGTCTCAGCTATCCTTGACTACAGTCATCACCAAAGAGGATTCATGTTCCAACCAATTTTCTGGCCCATAATGCATTCCAAAGATAGCTTTGTTTGCAATTAGATGTCGGTAGGAGGTGAAACATACTACAGATGCAAAGGAAAGCAAAATCATTCCTCCCCGCCAGAAATATGACCTTCTCTTTGAGAGAAAGATAAGCATTCTAATTGTATCTTTTAATCACAAACTGCTGAAAAATACATTTCTAAGGATGAAAGGCAATTAAATGTTCCTGCGGAACCTGGTGTTTAGATTACAAACTGTTTCTTTTAGATTTGGTTTGTTAAGAATAGTATCATTACGGAAAATAGAAACTGAGAAGAAGTATTAAGTTATGTAGTCTATCCTTCATACAGAAAAAGGAATTTTATATCCCTTGTTTTCTCTTTTCTGGTCTTTCTCTAATACTTGTTTTTAAAAGAATTGAGCTTCTGTTTCCATTGGAAACTTCTCCATAATTAAAAATCAACACATAAGTAGTAAGCATTTTGTTGAGTATATTCTTATGATAGGCTCTGCATATACAAAGAAAATTCAAACTCCATTCACACTCCTTGTCCTCAAGGTGCTTACATTCTAAAGGTGGGGACATGTCCATAAATAGGCATAGGCAAGATAAAGAGTAAAGGGAAGGTCATCTTGGTGGCAAAGACAGGCAGATAGGCAGGCCAGGAAAGGGCTCTTGCAGAAGATGACCTTTGAGCTAAAGGAAGAAGGCAGCCAGAGCTCTAGGAGGGGAGGTAAAGAAGGAGCATTTTGCAGGAATGGAAGCAGGGGAAGCCAATCCAAGGTCACAGAGATAAGAAGGGAAAATAATATATGAAGAATAGCAAATAGGCCAATATACTGGGCTATTGAATGCATGGACATGCATAATGTATTAGATTAGAAAGGTAGGAAGAGGAAAGGTTGTGAAGCACTTTCAGTACTAAATTGAGGAGTTTATATTGGATCACAGTAGTAATGCGAAGACATCAGAACTTTTTGAGATGTGTGTGTGTGTGTGTGTGTGTGTATGTGTGTGTATGTGTGTGAGTTGTAATGAGATCTGTGTTTTAGGAACATTAATTTGGCTGAGAGCAGATTGGGGTGGGAACATACTTGAGACTCAATAACTAATGATGCCGGTTGCAAGATTTTGACCCATGGGTCCTCTGTTTTAATTGTCTCTATAGAAGAAAAATCTGGTATGTACTGAGACTAATTTGTCTAATTGTCAATTCAGTGGAAGCTTTCATAAAGAATAACGACATATTAATGGGTCTTTTATGCTTACTGTTTTCATAATAATTCATTGATCTATATGGAGCAAAATTTCCAACTATGTAGGGAACAGGAATGATCCAGGTTGTCCTTGGACTGAACATTCTAGGAAAAGGGAACAACACTAATTCAATGACATTTTACCAAAAAGGTTGATGCAGAGTACTTCAGGTGACTTGTGGATACATTCTAAGTAAATCCCTGCTTACTGTATGATAGGCTCTTGAGTTATGAATGGCAGATTTAGAAATGTGGTTTACATAAAAATTACGTTGCCCATTTCTTTCCCCTACTCCAACTTGCATTAAGTTACTTTAACCATCGTTTCCCTTTAGCTCCCTGTCTTCCAATTCTAATTCCCTCCTCTTCCCATTCCACCTCATTCTAACTCAAGAGGGTCATGGCTCAGAGTGGAGAATGCTTGATTCAACATTTCTGACACATCATAACCTTTGGTCCACTCCAGACAATTGTATAATCTCTTCTTCCTTTCATTCCTTTATGAGCACTAAAACAACTCTTACCAGAATTTGTTAGCATAAGAACCTTACTACTAAATAGGCCTATGTCAAGTCAGAAGAAATCCATGTTTTCCATCGAAACTAGACAAAATAATCAATAATTTATACAATCTTTGAAAGTATCCCAAAATGCTTTTTTTCAGAATCTCTGTAAGTCTCTTCATTCTCTTCCTTCTCTAATTAAACATATTTTTCTTAAGTAGCATTCTAGACAAACAATATAAACATTGTTATTGTCTCTGGTTCAATTAAATCTTTATTTCATTTTTTTTGGATTAGTGCAACAATATTGTGGATACATTAACATTATTTATGATGTTATTTCTGTGGACAAATGTTCTTCTAACGTGAAATAGCTTCTGTCTTAAAGACAAACTACTGTGTCACAATCTATTTGTAGCTTGGGAACTATTTGTACTTGGAATTTGATTTTAATGCTTGAAAATTTTTAGCTATGAATGGCAAAATATCTTTCAAATACCAAGTAACAGTAGTAAGAATACAGAATATGGGATAGTTTCAAGCCTCTATTTCCATTTCTTCTCATATTGTTACATGCATGTCTCCTATACCTAAACCCTGTTCTGGCTATCCATTTGTCTTTTCCCTATCTCAACATTTCAGTGAACCAGTTCATTTTGACTTATTATCTACTTTCAATTCCTGGGCCCCTTGTCCTACAGCAGCTTAGTCTTTGTCATGTCCCAACCCTGGATTACTCCTATTATCTATCTCCTTTACCCCTATACCCTTGCAAAAGAACAAAACTGGGAGAAGTCTCACAACCATGGTGACAGATTTCACTAAAAAGCTGAACTATATAATCTCAACTCTGCACTCATTGCAAAGTCAGCTTTTTCTACTAATCACTCATACTTTATCTCATCCTCTACAAAATCTATTCTAAATATTCTCTTTAATTTTCTAACACTACTTTCTGCCTGACTCATCAGAAGTCATCATGAATATAGCATCCATTTATCATGAGTTCCTTCTTTCCCCCTTCTCATCTCCCAATTCCTTTAAATCATCTCTCACTCTCTTCTCCTTCCCTCAACCTCTGGTGTCCCTTTGCATCAAGGTCAGTTCTTCTATTTGAAGCCACAGAGAATGATTCCATTACTGCCTACTTTTCTAAGAGATTTCCCCCCACAAAACACTTATACCTCCTCTCTCTAATCTTTATTCTCTCCCTAGCTCCTTTACTTCAGCCTACCAACACTCTTATATCTAGTTCATCCTTCAAAGATTCCCCCTACATATATATATGTATGTATGTATGTACACACATACATATCCCCTTCTCTTCCAAATTCCTTAAAAAAATGTCTATACTTGTTGCTTCTACTTTCTTTCCCCCAATGGTCTTCTTTTCTCCCCCCAAATCTGAATTTCAAATTTAGCTCTTAATGGAAACTATTTTATGCAGAGTCTTAAATTATATTTTAATGAAGTAGCCTCTTCTCTATGCTCATTCTACTGTACTTCTTTGCAAATTTTGTCACTGATGACCTCTTCTCTTCCCATATACAATTTTTCTCCAAGTTTTCATGACAATGCCCTCTCATGATTTTCTCCCTACTTATCTGGATATAGCTTTGCATTCTCCTTTTGGATTAATCAGCTATGTCATACTTCCTAACTTGGGGTGTATTCCAAAATGTTGTCCTTAGATCTGTTAATCTTTTTTCTCTACAATCTCTTTCTTGGTGATGCCATCAACTCCCACAGATTCAACTGTCATTCCTAAGCAGATGACTGTGAGATACATATGTATAGGGCACCTAGGTGAAATAGTAGATAGAGTACTGGACCTAGAGAATCAGGAAGACTAATCTGCCCGAGTTCTAATCTGGCCTCTGCCATTTAGTAGCTGTGTGACCCTTGGAAAGTCACTTAACCATCCTTACTTTAGTTTCCTGTTCTGTAAAATGAGCTGGAGAAGGAAATGTAAAATGTCTCCAATAATTTTGCCAAGAAAACATGACTGAAAACAACTAAGAAACAACAAATAAGTGTATCTCTGGTCTCTTCTAAGTTCTAGTCCTAAAATATAAATTATTTATTAAGTTTTTCAAACTTGATATTTCAGAGGCATCTGAAATTTCAGTGTTTCCAAAACATACTTATTATCTTAGGCTTCCCACAAACCAGCTCCATTAGACATATCACAAGCATATTCCCCTTAAACAAATCACAAACAAGCTTTCATTGAATAAAATTCCCTCACACAGTGAGCTGTGGACTTGCCTTCATCTTTCAGTTCTGACTGTTCTCTCACTAACTTCCTCTAAGCTCTGCTCTAGCTCTACCTCTTCCTGCTCCATTCTTCCTATTCCACCCAGTCAGCAAACTTTTCCCATCACAAGCTTCATGTAACTGAGACTAATGTGACACAGGCAGGTCACATGAACCTATTCGTGAGTGAGAAAGATCTCCCCGTTTTAAATTACCATTACATGCGGCCCCAAGATCTTTCTTACTCATTACACAGGTCAGGTTTGGTGAGACAACTGGTATCAACAGAACTATAACAAGAATAACAGAAATAAGCATATAAAACAATATCTTAGTCATCTTAGTGAACTGGCATCAACAGAACTTTACCACAATACAACACAGATCTCACAAAATAAACACATAAAACAATATCTTAGGGTGGGGCACAAGCACCTCATCAGTCCCCCCTTGACTTAACGGGTCCTCAATCTTGGGGTAAGGGGAGAAGATCTCTTCTTCCATGGCTACTTCCTGCTGAGACTGGGCACAGAGCTGTCCCCACTCCAAGAGGTCCCAATCGAGAGTCATTTCCTCAACTGGCATCTGGAATTGGTTGATGTCAGGTCCAGGGGTGACACAGCACGTTAGACAGGGTGTGACATCTGACTTAAGAAATCAGGCATCTACAGGAGGAGGGTACAAGGCCTGCAAAAAACAAATCTGACAAAGAAGGTGAACAGACAAAAAAAGTAAAAAAGAAGCACGGAGACAATAGAAGCTGGGTAGATATAGGGATAGCTGTGCTTCTATAGTCCATGAACCCCTTATCATAGCCTCATTCACTATTGTTTACTGTTTTCCAGTTTGTAGTCCTGGAGTCATCATTCTGGCTAGAGGTACGCCCTCTTTAATGAACTGGGGCCTGGTCACACCCCTTCCCCATTCTCCCTGCACTTGTGATGAAGCTAGATACAATGTTTCAGAATGATCTGCAGGGGCAGCTCCGACCTCCCTGTTCAGTCTGAAATCAAGGCTAGAATATCATCTATTCTTCCAAAATCTACCCCTGCTCTCAGTGGAGCAGTAAACAATTATTTTCTTGTCAAACTATTCTAACTTTGAATTCGTTGGCTATTTATTCTTCTTTCTCAAGGGAATTTATCTTTTTTACTAATTCTCACCATGCAAGGTACCAATGCTTCTCCCATCCTTTGGGTGAACAGACTCAAAATATCTGTGACCTCCTGCTGAATAAAATCTTCAGTTGCCTTCCCAAACACTGTGGGGGCCCGCTGATTCTCCTGCTTCCTTCTTAGTACTAACAGAATCTCAGTATCCTCATTTGTTTCATTCTCCTCCCACGCATCTTCCTGGCCTGTGTTTAGGACTGAATCAAGCCCAGCCTGTGCAAGGGCTAAATTCATTTTCCTATTGTTAATTTTTCACCTCCTATGAGCCAAACCAACCACATTTTCTTCTACCACCTGAAACTCTCTAGTTTCCTTTCCTAAAAGTTGGTTTGAATGCTGCAAGATAAAAAGCTTCTCCTGAAAACCAGCCAACTCCCTTTCGATCTCAGCTTTTTCTTCCAGCAACTTGTCTCTGCTTTTACATATAACTCCATAGCTTGTTAGCAAGGCCCAGCCTCTCCTACACACCTCTGCCATTTCTTTCCCTGGCTCTATTCTTAATCCCTGAAAACATCCTTTTAAGTCTCTGAGTTCTCCATTCTGTAGCCAGGGTTCCCAGTTTCACAAAGCCCTGGGCCTTTAGCTCATTCTCTTGCCAGGGAGAAATAAAGCAAATCATCCTACCTTGGGAAATCCATTTCTTCCTCTCCTCTTTCTGTCTCCAAATAGGGGTCTGATATTTTGCCATCCCATCCCTGTAGTCATTTGTAGTGCCAGGGTGATATTCACAATACCTACTGTGGCCATGACTATTTTGGTACAATTCTAAATTGCAAAATATCACAGACTCTCCACATGGAAGGCAGAAGAAAACCACTTATTTAGACACCAGAAAGTCAAATCCATCACACTAATAAAAATCTATAAACAATAACAATGTACAGAATGACACAGGCCCAAGTCTTACCCCTGCTTGGCTTCTCACAAATCAGCTCCATTAGACAAATCCCAAGCAGGCTTCCCTTAAATCACAAACAAGCTTTCCTTAAACAAAATGTCCTTCTCACACTCACAGTCAACTGTGGGCTTGCCTGTATCCTTCAGTTCTGACTGTTCTCTCACTAACTTCCTCTCAGCCCTGCTCTAGTTCTGCATCTACTTGTTTTACCCATTCAGCCTCAGCCCAGGCTCCATGTGACTCAAACTAATGTGACCCAAGCAGGTCACATGAGCTTATTAATGAGTGAGAAAGATCTCTTCATTTTAAATTACCATCACAGTGAGACAGGCTACATCTGAAGGGGTAATCACCTCTTAGCTACCTTAATACAGATGACTTTAAGACATGGTATGAAACACAATACACAGGAGGTGTCATCAGTTTTACCATAGTCCAGATTGTTTTGAGGCTGTTCTACCTCATAGGCCCATCTTTAAATTGTAAGAACAACTATGAATTTGAAACATATGACACAGCAACTTCATGGATCATATGTTGTAGCTCCAGAACTTCAGAAAGGGAGAGGATGCTTGGAAATTCTAGTCTTGGTTTCCCATATCTGGTCACTCTTTTGAAGGCTCTTGCATTGCTTGCTACATTTTGTTTTCGTTGTCACTTGTTTGTATACTTCAATATATTAATAAACCAATATCAGGTTCTTGAATACTCTAGGTCAGGATTATAGACAACTAAGCGGCACAGAGGATGAATTGATGGGGCTAGAGTGGAGGAAGACTTGAGTTCAAATCCAGACTCACACCTTTGCTAGCAGTGTGACGCTGGGCAAGTCATTTAACCTCTATTTCCTTTGGTTTCCTCTCTGTTAAAGGAGCTAATAATAGTATTTAGATATCCCCTCTGGTTGTTGTAAAGATCAAATGATATATTTGTAAAGTGCTTAGCACAGTGGCTGGCTTATACTATTTACTATATAAATGCTACTTCTTGTTGTTCAGCAAAAATCCTAAAACCGTTGAGGTGGTAGAAGATTCTCTTGCTGACGATTCGGACACTGATTTCCAGGGTCTGGCATGGTGGAAGCAATAACCAGGGGGTCAATTTCCCTTTCCCATGCAAGTTAGGTTAATTTTTCCTTAAAAGGTACTAAGCTATTTTCAAGATTTAATTGACTCAGTTGTCTAAGGCTCATAGTTTTGATTTGACTTCTTTGTCATCTATGTACAAGAAGCTACAAAGAGCTATAGCTTTTCCCTGATGCATGGCTAGTGAAGAACCATAAGCAATAGAAAAACAAAAGAATTGTGTTCAGCTGTGCTGAACACACTGTTCTTGTTGAATATTCTTTTTAATTACTAGTTTCTTGTAGTAAATAAGTAGACCTTCTTTGACTAAGATTATTTCATTTTGTTCCAACAAGAGGTAACACATAAATCTGTTCAGCAATGGCCTGTTTCATGGTGAATTATATAAACACCTTCCTCACAAAGTCATTCTAATAATTAAAATGAGTACTGCATTTTTAAAGCACTTTGAAAATCATTGTGCTCTATAGCTTTCCATTATTAATTATCATTATATCATTATACATTATTTTATTCAGTTTGTAGCAGAGAAAAAATATTCTTACTCTTCTATAGGTCTAATAGTTTGAATCTTGTTCACAGTCTTTTGCACTATTTCCCTTTTGGACAGTACTGAGTACATCTACAGGTTGTCATGCTCCATTTTGTATACTCAGCAGTAACAACCACCTTTGTTTTCACATCTGTTGTTAATGTTTCCATTTCCAAAATTAGAGTTTATCTTAAGTTAATTACATGCATATTGATGTCTCCCTGATCTAATTTCAGGAGATATCCTCATATCTTCAGGACCACAATTACAAGCCATCTCTTAGTTGTTCTTATTGTTTTAATTCTGTAAGATTGCCAGATGTGGATAAGTTTATCCTTTTTTTTTTTGCTGACTCGACCTTGTCCTTAAATTCTCATGCTTTTATAATTCAGTCTACACTTTATCCATAATCCTCTATGTCTCTATCTGTCTCCCCTCTCTCTCTGTCTCTCTCTGTCTCTCTCCCTCTCTGTCTCTCTCTTTCTCTCAAAGTAGAAGGCATGATTTGCCTTTTTAAGAGGCAACATTCTTTAGACTTGGTATTAAGAACATTTGTGAGTCCTTTCTGAAAAAGTCATTAAATTCTCCATCAATACAGATGAGAATACTGTCTATAATATAAGTCCTTAGAAAGTTGCCTTGATCACTGAGCAGTGAAGTGATTTAGTAATGACATGTAACTCGTACATGTTAGATACAGGATTTCAACCCAGATTTTCCTGTCTCCAAGGCCCAATGTCTATGAATTGTGTTATGATGTCACTTAACTTATAAAGTGCAGATTGAGAACAAGGACAGTTTCTTTTCTTTTCCTTTTGTCACCAGAATTTAGTACAGTATCTTGTATGTAGTAGGTTTTTAATAAAAGCTTGGTTACTTAATCTAACTAGGAGATAATTTATGCTTCCCTTTTTATTAAGGCCACAGCACAGATTATGTACTTGCTTCCAGATTGTTCCATGTATGGAACTACTAGGCTTTCTGATTTCTGTAATAGTTTCTATTGAGATCATCTGTTTAAATGCCAGAAAAAAGATGAAAAACAACTCATAGGCTATGAATACGGGAGTACTAAAAATATTCTATTTTAACCAACAAATTAGTCTCAGAAAGCACTCATTGTATTAGGTAGTTGCCATTTTCAAGTGCTAATGGCAAGGGGGTAGCTTCCATGCTCCCTGGTTGACAATACCGATAAAACAGAAAGATGGGGGTGGGAGGGTGGGGAGGGGCTGGGGAGGTGGAGGGAGAAGTTCCCAGATGAGTATATTTTTATTCTCCATGGAAACCAAAGCAGACATGCCAAGATACACTTGTTTGGCACAGACATTAATCAAAACTCCTAAAGAAACTTTTAAATGTTAACATTTTAATGTTGACAGTTAATCTGCCAGTTACAGGAGGACATCCTGTGAAAGATGAAAAATTTCTCCTTAGTTTATTAATAATTCTTGGTAATATATAAAGATCTATGATCAAAAAGAAAAGCTGGAGGCAAAAGATCATTTTGATTTGACTTTCTAAGTTGCAGGCGGAGTAATTGACCCTAATTACTTTATAAGAGGAATTATATATATTTTGCGTATTTATCACCATTGTCATTATCTTTTCTAGTAATAGTAAAAAGAAAAATAATAAAGAAGAAAACTCAGTACTCTTAGACCAGGGTGTCAATATGATATTGAATTTTAAAGACTCTACTAGTTTGGTATAAAATTTGGGCTCACTGAATATCCCTAAATCTCTCTCTTTGTTGTTCATTGTTTTATTTTATTCTGAATCTTCTTTCTTTTTCTTTCCCCTTTTCACTGTTGTAAGTTGAATGTTAACTAAAGCATATTATTTTAAATGGCCATGATTCCCTAAGTTCAACACATAGTACAACAATTTTTTTTTCTTAGTAGACCTAGAGTTAGCAGTATTTTCTGATTTTCAGTCTTTCTAGATGTACCATAGTATATATGGAAGTGGAGAAGCCAGGGGATATTTTTTAAAGAAAAGGTTAGACAAAACCATAGTTAAACTGACACTCCCTGATTTTAGATTAACTCTTTTTTTATATATAGCTCAATTTTGCCCAAGTTTTCCTACCTTTTCTACTTTGCTACATTTTCCATCTCCATTTTCACAAAGCATATCAATGAATTAATAACTACAGAATGAATTAATTACAAACAAGATGTAACACTAAAAACATACATTTCTATTCTCTCTTCCTGGTGCTCTCATTTTATCACCATGAGTTACTTGATATCCATGCCCTGCAACATTTCTATCATCCAGAACAGTCCTGAGCAATTTGATACTTTTTGTATTTAGAATATTATATAGAATAAAAGATGTCTCAAAAGTCTTGTGTAAGTTTAGGCTATTAAAACTTAGAGATTATTAAAACTTAAAACTTTTAGGAGGCCTCATTTCTAAAAAATATAGAGAACTGAGTCAAATTCACAAGAATTTAAGTCACTCCTCCGTTGATAAATGGTCAAAAGATATGAACAGGGAGTTTTCAGAGGAAGAAATTAAAGTTAACCATAGGCATGTGAAAAAATGCTCTGAATCACTACTGAAAGGAGAAATGAAAATCAAAACTCTGAGGTACCCCATCACACCTATCAGATTGGCTAATATGACAAAACAGGAAAATGATCAATGTTGAAGATGTGGGAGAGTTGGAACACTAATTCATGGTTGGTGGAGGTGTGAGTTGATCCAACCATTCTGGATAGCAATTTGAAACTATGCCCAAAGGGCTACAAAAATGTGTATGCCCTTTGCACCCAGAAATATTGCTTCTAGTACTGTATTCCAAAGAGATCAAAAAAGTGAGAAATGGTTCCACATGTACAAAAATATTTATGGCAGCTCTCTTTGTGGTGGCCAAAAACTGGAAATCAAGGGGAAATGGTTGAACAAATTGTAGTATGTGAATATAATGGAATACTATTGTGCTGTAAGAAATGATGAACAGGATGACTTCGTAGAGGTCTGGAAAGACTTATATGATTTTATGCTGATTGAAATGAGCAGAATCAGGAGAACATGGTGCATAGTAACAGCCACAGTGTGCGAGGAATCTTTTCTGGTATATCTAACCTTTCACAGCAATGCAAGGATCTAACACATTCCCAAAGAACTCTTAAGGCAAAATGCCATCTACATTCACAGAAAGAACTATGGAATTGGAATGCAGATGGAAGCAGAACATTTTATGCTGTGTTATGTTCTATTTTGTTTTGGTTTTTCCTATGATTTCCCCCATTCATTTTAATTCCTTTATACAACATGACTAATGTGAAAATGTGCTTAATAAGAATGTATGTATGGAAACCATGTAAGATTACATGCCATATATCAGGGAGAGATAGAAAATCTAAGACTTATGGAAGTGATTGTAGAAAACTGAACACAAATAAATTAATAAAGAAATACTTTTGGGACATGTTATAATGTTGATTATATCAGACATAAAATTTTCCTTCATTCTTGATTTTTTTGTTATTATAATAGGGTGTGAATAAGAAGGGAACAGAGTTTTGCGTTCAGGATTACTTTACCACTAGACGAAGTACTCTTGATGTAGACTTTACAACACCTTAGCTACTAGAAATGGATTCTGTGAACTAAAACACAGATACCTAAAATAAGAATGATTTCTTTCCTCTTTAATGAGTGGCACACATATGTATATATGTATATACGTATACATATATATACTATATATATACTCTATATATATACTATATATATACACATACTATATGTATATATGTATACATATGTATGTATATACACACATATGTGCATATATGCACATATATGTATGTGTGTATGTGTATGCATGTGTGTATATATATATACATAAATAAATACATATACATATATATATATATGTATTTGCTCACTCTTCAGTCTTGCTTTTTCTATTTTTCTTGTAGTACCCAAATTAAAGACTGGGATCCCTTTAATATTACTCAGCTTACTCCTAGAGCCTAGCACACACCTCCTCCCAATACACAGCCACATTCATACATCCTGCATTTTTTCTGCTTGGAAAGGTATGAATACAGGAAAGAAAGATTGTGAACCAAGCACTGAATTTATTGAAAAAAAGAAGGGGACTTCTCCAAGTTTTGGCAAACGATAGGGTAGCAATGGATTCAGTGAACCCCAAAAGAGAGGTTATTGGGTGATGGCAGCAGCAGATTGGCTTGAAAGTTATGAGAAAGAGCAAAGGGTAATGGATTCCCCCCTCATGAATTTTCTACATTTCTTATTTGCTTTATAAATGCTACATTTCTTTTATAAGTATTGGACATCTCCATATATGTATATATGCACAAGCAACATGGATTTATCCAAGTGGTTTATATTCTCAATCCTATCATATTATAGGATATTGAGTTTAATTATTGCTAATCTCTTTTCTTACTTGGGCTATTCCACTGATATGACTTTCTCCTTTTTGTAAGGTAACACATATTTAGGATAATTAATTGTTTACAGTATTATATGTGATCTAGAAGTGCTATTCTCCCTCATTCCTATTTTTTAAAATTTATTTCTCTTGAGATTTTAGACCTTTTGTTTCTCCAAATGAATTTTGTTATTTGTCTAGCACTATAAAGTATCCCCTTGGTACTTTGAATAGTGTTGTACTAAATCTGTAAAATAGTTTCAGTAGTGCCATCATTTTTATTGTATTAGTATGGCCCAACTCCTTTATCATCTGCAATAGATGTTAAAAATATTATAATACTACCTTCATGTAATCATCATCTTTCCTTGCCATGGATCTTTTCATCAGTTGCTGTACAGGCCAAACCATAGACCATATCTTGGTAGAATAAAATGTTTCCCCCGTGGAGTGCCACCCCCAGATCATCACTGTCCTTAATGGTGAATACCTCAAATGGCAACATATTTTAGGTTCCTATTACTCACCCTTTACCTTATTTACCCACCATCTTCTCACTAATTGTACACATCTTCTACTCATTGCTTTCCAACTCTAAAACCATTATCAAATAAGTATTGTAATTTTTACCGAGAAGTTTGTAAGTCTCCCCACTTACCATTCCAGTTATTTTGCAAACGAATTAACCTTTCATGGTCACCATCTTTCTGTATGTATTCTCTCCAGGCTTATGTGCAAGGCAAGTTGGGAGAGCTGATTATTAAATTTGTACTATGAGCATGAACATTTAGGAAATTAGCTAATACTTATCTTCCAGACTCTCTTCCAATTTGCCCTATTTCTCACTAAGTCACTACCAATCCTCACCTTCCTTGTACATAACCAGCATCTTGGTTCAAGTCCTCACTCTTGCCTCGCTTATTGTATGTTCCACATAGTGTCCTTGATTCAAATATCTTCTATAGTGGGCTATCATTCATGTTGCTGTTAAAGTGATTTTCCTTAAGTTTAGACTTAGCCACATCACTGATCTCAAGCAATTCCAGTAAGTCCATATTTCCTTATCACTTCTAGTATGATATGTGTGTGTGCTTTTCTTCTCCTGTTAATATATCTTTGTAAGTGAAGTTTGTTTCATTCTCTGTATTTATATCCCAGGACCTACAACAGTGCCAAAAACATAGTAGAAGTTTGATAAATGCTTGTTTATTAACTGGTAAACATTAACGAAACAGAGTGGGACTTCTGTGAATACGAATTTTGATACTGATTTGAAATTCCATTTCTCAGATTTTCTTTTTATCTTGCCAAAGAATTATTTCGTATTGTTTACCATCTTCACTTCTCTAATATGCAGAGGTTTGGAGGGGTAATTAAAAAAACAAAACAAAATTCTCCCTCAATCAATAAGACCACTTTGTCTTTACAAAAACCCCAACATACTTAGTGAATGACCTCAACAGAAAAAAAAATGAAAATACCATAGAAAAGGTATAAATGATTATAACATTTTTCCAAATAAGAGAGCACATCTGTTTGGAGAAATCAAACCTTCATTGAGGAGGTAACATTACTATTTGCTTCCTGCATTTTAGATTGAATTGACAGAAGGCCTCATAGGGAAAGAGAACATGTACAAAGATGTAGAGCACAAAAAGGCACAATGCATTTTGGTAGCAAGATATAATATATGACTTCAGAAGAGTGCAAATAGGTAAGTACTAGATACAAGAAATGATGCTTTGCACCAGATTGAGCCTTAATTTCCAAACTAAAATCTTTGGATTAGAAAAATGCCTTCCATGTTTGAAAGGCTGTCATGTGAAATAAAATATTTTGCTTGACTACAAAGGGGAAAGAAAAGAAGAGTAAAAGGGAGGGAGAAGGAAAAAGTACTTACTTAGTTGCTACTATATTCAAGGTACTATGCTTTACATATATTATCTCACGTTAAGCTCATAACAACTGTGGGAGGTAGATACTCTTATTACCCCCTTTTTGCAGTTGAGGTAACTGAAGGAGATAGAAGCTAACATTCCCAGAATCACACAGCTAGTAAGTACCTGAGGGCAGATTTGAACTCCAGTGTTCCTGACTCCAGACTCAATGTGTTTATCCACTGCATCTGACCCAGCTGCCCCTAACAGTACCACTTCCCATCTCCCATCCAGGAGAGGGGTGAGTTGTGGCCATAAATAGTCAGGAAGTTATTGGGAAGAAAGTTCTGTATCAATGTAAGAAAAAAAAGCTACTACCTGAAAATGCAACAAACCACTTTGTCAGGTAGTAATTTATTTTTCTTTTAGTTATTCAGGCAAAGATAGAATTCCTATTTGTCAGGGAGAGATTTTGAATTAGGCAGAAGATTGAACTAAATCACTGCTAAGATTTCTTTCAAATGTAAGAAGTCACTCACAGTTTGAACATGTGAATAATGCAATTGGAATGGAATAGTTTGGGAAGGTGAACCTGGCCCTGGTGTTAAATGGATTAAAGTTGATTGAAATAGACCTGTTGGATAGTTATTAACAAAGGTCTGTGCAATGACAGTGCAAGGTGGAGGGGATAGGAAGACATACAAGTTGATAATTGCTTTTGACCCTCTCCTATCTTCATCAATAAACTACAACTTGAATCATCTCCCATCTTCAATCTTCCTTTTTTCAACTGGTTACTTCTCTACTGCTTTCAATCATGCCTTCCTACCCAGTCCTGAATAATGTATTACTCTATCATCCCCTTCCTTAAAATACAAAATATGTATACTCATTGCCTCAATTTCCTCTTACTTACTCCTCAACCCTTTATCTCTGGACAAAAACTGTTCTCCTCCAAGTTCTTAACAGTCTGTCCTTTACCAAATTTACAGGTCTTTTCTCAGACCTCATTCTTCTTGATCCTTCTCTGACGTTTGATATTGTTGGCTACCTCTCTTCTTGAATACGCTGTCCCGCTGGATTTCACTGACACAGCTCTTTCCTGATATCCCTTGTACCAGTCTTACTACATTTTGTTTTCCTTTGCTGGTTCATCATCCACGTCTAGTCCCTTAAATACAGGTGTTTGCAAAGTCTCTGTCCAGGGCCCCTATTCTCTCTCCCTCTCTCTCTCTCTCTCTCTCTCTCTCTCTCTCTCTCTCTCTCTCTCTCTCTCTCTCTCTCTCCCCCACCTCCCTCTGTCTCCCTCCCCCCACCCCATCTCTCTCTCCTGTTTCTGACTCTTTCTGTTTCTCACTGTCTCTGTTCTTTCTCTGTCTCTGCTTGTCTCTCTCATTTCATAAGCTTCAAAATATTTAACTGGCATTTCCATGTAGATGACACAGAGACTTTTATATCTACCCCAAGACTTTCCTTGAGCATCATCAATTACCTATTAGATATTTCACATTCATGCTGAAAAGAGAACTCATCCTCTTTCCCCCAAACTTACTCTTTTTTGAAAATTCTCTATTTCTTTCAAAGGAAGTTCGCTCCTTCCAGATTTCCAAGTGATTGGGTGTGTCAAGTGAAGGAGAGTTGAAAGTGAAGGATACCAGAGAATTTTATGCTCTGGGGACACAAGGGATAGTCATCACCTTAGTTCAGGCTTTCATTACCTCTCACCTAGATTATTGCAGTACCTTCCTAACTGGTACGTTTTCCTCATGTTTCTCCACTCTAGTACCTCCTATATATACTATTGCCTGATTGTCCTAAAGCATAGTTCTAATATCACTATGCTGATCAATCCACTCTAGTGTTTCTTTATAGTTTTCTAGATCAAACATACACTTCTATCAAGCTTCTAAACCTCTGACAGTCTAGCATTCAATCTATCTTTATAGACAAATTTTATGTTGTTCCTTTCCTGTTCTCTGAATTTGGTTAAACTGGCCTTCTCTCTTTATCGTTCTTCATGGCTCAGGTCTTTACCTTTGTATTGGACTTGTTCACAAGCCTCACATCTGCTCCCTTTTCCTTTCATCACAAAAAATTTATCTCCTTCTACAAGTCCTAGTTTAATATTTACTTGACACTTTTCCTGAAATCCCCAATTGCTAATGCCTTCTCCCTACAAAAAAAAATGCTTTTTTCCCAATACTTTATATAGTTTCATTTAATCCTTTGATTTTATGCTATATATACTTTTCAAAGTACTTAACCTTAATAATTAGAATGTAAGCTCCTTTAGAGCAAGGGTTGTTTTAATCTAGGCATTTGAGTTTCTGGCAGCTAGCATAGTACCTGGCATATAGTCTATGCTTCAAAAATACTTACTGATTAGTTAATTCCTTGTCCTGTAAAAGTTTCTTTTTTTAAAAAGATTTGTTTCCTATCTTGTCCTCCAGGTTCTTTGAGGATTGGATTTTTCTTCCTGAACAAAATCTCCATAATCGCTGCTATCCTTTTGAATTCTGAAAGCTCCTTCTTCTCCCACTGAACCTGGAATGATTACCTACTCACTTGGACCACTAGCAGTCCTCAGTTTCACTTCAATTTCTCTTAGAATTAGTGTTGAGATTAGATTGGACCTCTTTCAGAAGGTACATCTTGCCTCTTCCTAAGTCAGTTTTGTACCTGTCTTTAGATTCATGTTAATATTCTTATCCCTAAAATAATGAACACTTTACATATTCTTATATTTAAACTTCCAACCCAGTCAAACCACCCTTCCCCATTCTAGCTTACTTTACTGCCACCCAAACCTAGTTATGATATTGTTATTCTATTATAGTTAATGTTATTATATTTAACATGTAATGTTTTCAAAGATGCATTTTACTCATTTTTAAAAGACATATCTTACTGCAGATTATCTGATAGTCTTACCCAAATTTTTAGAACTAAAATGATTAAGATTATTAGTTCAGTATTTTTAAAAATTAAGAATAAATAATACCATGCAATGTAGCTATCGTCTTTCAAAGATATCAAATAAAAGTACTTACAACATGAATTTTCCACAAATATATGCTAATTATTTCTTCTGCTTCTTTAAAAATCAAAGGGAATTCATATTTAAAATACTAATAGTCTTCATTCAAAACATTGATGCATCCATTGGATTTGAATGAACTATAGTATTTGGGGAAAACCCATTTAGTCACTGCTTATTTTAAGGAAAATTATACCATACCAGACCTCCCAAAGAAACTGGATCTCAGTTTCCTTATTTGTAAAATCAATGAATTGGAATATATGAGTTTTAAAATTCCTTCCAATTCTAAATCTCCTGAATCTAGAAAAATACATTTTAGTGTTTGAACCTGTAAGGAATATGGCTTTCATTCTTGTGGATTTTCTTCTGGTCTCTTATCTATCACAATGAATCCATTTGTATTTCAAGAGAAAGTAATTTATTAGGCATTCAACTTAATCTACAGATCTATTTTTAAAAATTGTATAGTTAAAGTGTAATAATATACTAAAAGCAGTTTTGTAGAATAATGAGGAAAACAAGTTAAGTTAGCAGAGCAAAAGTGACCATACAGTAATGAAGCAAAATATGGGTTATCCTGCTATTTTTTGACTTAGCACCTTCTGTGTAGTGAAAAAGTTTCTTATTTGTTAATGCATTTCTTTTAGAGTGATGAACAGGAAAGATTGGCAGTTTTAAATTAGGGGTTAAGCAAAGGGTAGCTAAGAAGAACAAAAATCAAATACCTTTGTTTAAAAATAGAATTAGAATGAAGCTGGCAACCTGGGGGAATTGACATGAAGCCGATTATAAGAAAATTGGGGAGGTTCTTTTATTAGTTAAAACAGAGAAGAAATGAAAAAAGTAACTGCTTTAGAAGATTCAAGCTCTGTGAAACTGAAAAGCTCAGAGGTATCAAACCAATTAAAATTAAAATAAAACTGGAAAGCAAAAAGGGATGGTATATTTCATGATCATGTCAGCCCCTTAGAATGATGCAAATGATCAACATTTTATTTTAGCCATTGTATAATTACTCCATCAAATCTCTACCAGTCCAATCTTTATTAAATACAGATAGTCATGTTTCTTGCATTACTCAAAACCCTTTGATAACTCATGTTTGCCTAGTGAATCCAGTATACATGTACGTGCGCGTGCACACACACACATCTGAAGCTTACTGGATTGATTGTTGTTATTCACATACAGCCCATACTTTCCTATCTATATGCACCTCATCATAAACTTACCTATTCCTGATACTCTGTCTCCAGTGCTAAGTTTAAGGAGTCAAAAAATCTGAAATCAACAAATCAACAACTATCCACTTAACTTTCCCTCCATCTTCACCAATGAGAATCTGTTTTTTTTCAAGACTCTGCTCAGGTACCACGCTTTTTTTTAATGATTTATCTGATGTTAATTGTTGATGTTACCCTGTTGTTACTTCCTTTACTTTGCTTGAAATATTCTGTATATTTATAGCTGTCCACCAGGGCTACTTACTCAACTCCTATCCAATTCAATGGAACAGGTCCTCAGAGGTCAATTGTTGCATTCCCCTCAGGATGCTATGACTAAACTTAAAAAGATGATGATTCTCCCATTCATTGTGCCCCTAACGACTATCAGCCAGACTTCATTTGCTTTTTGAAAGATTATTTATTAATGTGGAATAATAAAGACAGCTGGTAAAAAACAGCCTTCAAAAATCTGGTATACATGCTTTCATGAGAATATACACGTGTGTGGAAAGAGTAAGCAGTGGATTCAGAGTTACTATAGTGGTAAGGCACATGCACAGAACACTTGTGGCAAAAGGGTAACTTACAACTCTTGGTTACTGGAAGTCCTTTCCCTTCTAGGATTCTGCGTGAAGTTCCCCTTGGCTAAAGCTCTACTGGGATCACCTGGTAAGTACCCTCGCAGGGACCCAAAGTTACCTGTCCTTAGTGTTCATAATTTTTGTCATAGTTATTGTTGATTTTCCTCTGGTGTATTTCTTAATTCTCACTTGAGTGCATTGTCTCCTTTTCTCTGTGTGGCTTCATCTGCTTTACTATAATGACCTAAATATTTCATGCCACACATTTTTAAAGAAGTGTATACATCTATTTATCACATTGATTGATTCAATCAAATAATCTGGGTCTTTTTGTTTAGATTAATTGAGATAGAAACCCTTACTCTAATTCTTACTAATTTGTGTTCCTCTTCCATCCCATTCCCTACTCCCAAGGGAATGTGGGCTCATAGAGGGAAGAGATTATCTCATTTTTGGTCTTTGGCATCTTCATGCATAGCATAGTAGCATTCCTACTTCAAACAGTTGGAATTTTAAAATGCTTTTTGAATTAAATTCTTACTTCACTTTTTACTTCTTACACACATTGCCATATTATACTTTATACTATCATTATTTATATATCTGCACTAAACCATAGAGATTCCCTCTATGATAGCTAATGATGACAAAGTTTAGAAGGAACATGTATATAATCTCCCAATATTAGAATGTAAGCAGTTCGTGTTTGGTTTGCCCTTTATAATTTTTTATAGTTTTTACCTCTTTCATGATTCTCTTAACTCTTGTATTTTTTAATTGAATTAATTTGTTTTCAGTTTTCAACAATCATTTCCATAAGTCTTAAGTTTTCTCCTCCTCCCTATCACCTCCCTCACCAAGATGGCATGAAAACTTATTTATAATTATATGGGTTCAATACATACATTCTTATTAAATATATTTTCATGTTAGTCATGTGGCATAGAACAATTAAAATGTATGAATGAAACTATAAAAAAAATCAAAACAAAACATTACATGACACAAGAAAAAATAATCTGTTTCATTATCCCAAACAATTACATAATTCTTTCTCTGGACCATGGATGGCATTTTGCCTTAAGAATCATTGGGGAGTATTTTAGGTCTTTGCATTGTTGTGAGGGATTAGTCTATCAGAAAGAGCCCTCACACACTGTGGCTATTATTGCGTATAATGTTCACTTGGTTCTGCTCATTTCACTCAGTCTCAGTTCATATAAATCTTTCCAGCTTTTTCTAAAGTTCAACTGCTCATCATATCTTATAGCAAAAGAGTGTTCTATTACATTCATATATCACAACTTGTTCTGTCATTCCCCAGTTGATGAGCATTCCCTCAATTTTCAGTTCTTTGACACCACAAAAAGAGCTGCTAGAAATAATGTTGTATATCATATTTTTATGATCTATTTGGAATAACCCAGAAATATTACTAGGTTAAAGGGTGGACACATTTTTGCAGCCCTTTGGGCATAGTTCCAAATTGCTCTTCAGAATGATTGGATCAGCTCAGAGTTACACCAGTAATGAATTGGTATTAAAACTGTCTCATATCTTCTGCAACATTTGTCATCTTCCTGTTTTATCATATGAACCAATGTGACAGGTGTGACGTGGTACCACAGAGTAGTTTTGATTGGCATCTCTCTAATCAATAATGCTTTAGAGCATTTTTTCTTATGACTACAGATAATTTTAACTTCTTCCTCTGAAAACTGGCTATTCATATCCTTTGACCATTTATAAATTGGGGAATGACTTTTATTTTTGTAAATTTGACTCAGTTCACAATATATTTTAGAAATGAAAGCTTTATCGCAGACACTAGTTAAAAAAAATTTCCTAGTTTTCAGCTTCTCTCCAAATCTTGATTGCATAAGGGTTTTTTTGTGCAAAAACTTTTCAATTTAATGTTATCAAAATATCCATTTTTACACTTCATAATGTTTTCTATCTCTTTTTTGGTCATAAATTTCTCAGTCATTTTCCCAAAGACTACTGTATCTTGTGAATCTAACCCATCTATTTATTAGCCAGTACCAAGTGGTTTTGATGATACTTGCTTGATAATACAATTTGAGATCTGGCATGGCTAGAACAGCCCCCTCCCTTAGCATTTCTTTTCGCTAATCCCTTTGATATTCTGGACATTTGGGTCTTCCGGATGAGTTTTGATATTATTTTTTTCTAGCTCTGAAAAATAATTTTCTGATAATTTGACTAGTATGGCACTGAATAAGTAAATTAATTTAGGTTTAGTTCTCATCTTTATTGTGTTAGCTTGGCCTACCTATGACTGATGTCTTTTCAGTTACTTACATCTGATTTTATTTGTGGAAAAGTGTTTTGTAATTTTGTTCATATAGTCCTGGGTTTGTTTTGGCAGGTAAATTACCAAATATTTTATAGTGTGTACCATAACTTTAAATGGGATTTCTCTTTCTATCTCTTGCTATTGGGCTTTGTTAGTAATACATAGAAATGCAGATGATTTATCTGGGTTTATTTTGTAACCTGCAATTCTGCCAAAGTTGTTTATTATTTCAAGTAGTTTTTCATTTGATTCTCTAGGCTTCTCTAGATATATCATCATATCATCTGTAATTAGTTATAACTTAGTTTCTTCTTTGCCTATTCTAATCTCTTCAATTTCTTTTTCTTCTCTTATTGCTAATGCTAGCATTTCTAGTACCATATTGAATATCAGTGGTGATAATGGACATCCTTGCTTCACCCCTGTTCTTATAGCAAACACAACTAGTTTGTCCCCATTACGTATAATGCTTGCTGATTGTTTTAGGTAGATTATGCTTATTATTTGAAGGAAGGCACCACTTATTTCTAAACTCTCCAGTGTTTTCAATAGGAATAAGTGTTGCACTTTGTTAAAAGTATTTTTTTCATCTACTGAGATAATCATATGATTTCTGTTAGTTTTGTTGTTGATATGGTCAATAATGCTGATAGTTTTCCTAATATTGAACCAGTCCTACATTCCTCATATGAATCCTACCTGATCATAATATATTATTCTCCTGATAAGTTGCTGTAATTATTTTGCTGATATCTTGCTTAAAATTTTTGCATCTACATTCATTAGGGGAAATGGTCTATAATGTTTTCCTCAGTTTTGTCTCTTTCTGGTTCAGGTATCACAACTATATGTATATCATAAAAAAAAATTTAGTAAGGCTCCTTACCAGTTTTCCCAAAGAATACATCTATATTGCATTGGAATCAATTGTTGTTTAAATGTTTGATAGAATTTTTTTATAAGTCTATTTTGTCCTGGAGATTTCTTCATGTGGTTATGTAACTATTTAACTTTTTTTCTATTAATCTGGACAATTTATAATTTTGTTAATATTCATCTATTTCACTTAGATTGTCAAATTAATGATTATACAATTAACAAAAGTAATCTCTAATTACTTTTATTTAAATTTCCTCCTTGTTGGAGGTGAGTTTACTGTTTTCATTTTTGACATGGTAATTTGGTTTTCTTTTTTCTTTTTTTAATCATATTGGCCAAAGGTTTATCAATTTTATTGGTTATTTCATTAAATCCTTTTCTTTCCTTTCCTTTCCTCTCCTTTCCTTTCCTTTCCTTTCCTTTTCTTTCCCAAAACTTTAAACCTATTGTATTCTAAAGTCCGTAGATTAGACAACTCTAGGTCCTTGCCCAAGCTCCACTTAAGGGCTGTTTTCTGGACCTCCCAGCTTAAGTGATTATCCATAGTGACTGTTGCTGTTTCTCTCTTAGCTTGATTTTGTTATTTTTTATTAGTCTCATTAAAGTGACCATCCCCTGACTACTTCTTAAACAGGCCTATTCACTGAATGGTCATAATCTCACCCTAAGTGAGTACTTGAATAGGTCTTAGCCTAAAGGGGGACAAAGTCTCTCATTGCATTCTGGATCATCTCCAGTCATCCTGGTGAATATTGGGTCACTGGATTCAGATGGCTCTGGAGGAAAAAGTGAAGCACGCACAGCCCTCCCTCACTCAAAATAAAGTCAAGTGCAAATCATGTCATCATTTCTCTGATGTCATAGTCTTCTTCGAAAACTAAGGATGGACACAACAAGATTAGGATTGCCACCCCTGCTTTTATTTACGTCAGCTGAAGTATAATGAATTCTGCTTCAGTGTTTTACATTTACCCTGTGTGTATTCCCCTGTTATAAATGTGTTTCTTGTAAACAACATAGTATGGAATTATGATTTTTAATCCATTCTGTTATCTGCCTGTTCTGAGTTTATCACATTCACAGTGGTGATTACTATCTGTTTCTTTCTCTCTATCCTATTTCCAATGGTGTATGCTTTTATTTCTTCTTTCTCCCTTCCCCTCCACATCAGTTTCATTTTTGCCTAGGGTCTCCCTCAATCTTCACTTCCTTCTATCAGCCCCTTCTCTTTTATTCCCCCTTACCCTTACTACTTTTTCCCTTGCTTTTAACCTCCCTAACCTTTTCTTTCCCCTCCCCATCCCCTAGTGCCTATAGGACCAGTTCAATTTCTATACTTAACTGAGTATATGATTTCCTCCTTGAACTAAATCAGATAAGAACAAATCTCAAACAATGCTCATCTCTCTCCCCTCTTTCGCTCTACCTCAATATGTTTTTGCATCTCTTCCTGAGATGTAATTTATCTTTTTCTACCTCCTCCTTTTCTCTTCTCCCATTACAAGCCTTTTGCATTCTTTAATCACGTTTTTTAACCATCACTTCAGTAATTTATACTGACTTGCTCTATCTATGTATATCTCTTTTAAATGTCAAAATAAATACACAATTCTCAAGATTAACAGGTATCATCCTCCCATATAGTGATGCAAGCTGTTTGACCATATTAAATAACAAGGTTTTTTTTTCCCTGCTTACCTTTTTTTATGCCTCTCTTGAGTCTTGTATTTGAAGACAAAATTTTCTATTGAGCTCTAGACTTTTCATCAGCAAGATCTGGAAATACCTATCTCATTGAATGTCCATCTCCTTGCCTCAAATATTATGCTCAATTTTCCTGGATAATTGGTTCTTGGTTGTAGTCCAAGATTTTTGCCTTATGGAATATCATATTCCAATCTCTCCAATCTTTTATTGTAGAAGCTGTAAGGTCCTGTGTGATCCCAGTTGCCGTTCATTGATATTTGAATTTTTTTTCTGACTACTTGCAATATTTTCTCCTTAACTTTATAATTCTGGAATTTGGCAGCAATATTCCTTGGCATCTTCAATTTGGGATCGCTTTCAGGAGTTGTTTGGTGTATTCTTTCAGTGACTATTTTGCCCATTGTATCTAGGACCTCAGAGCAGTTTTCCTTGATTATTTTTTGAAAGATCTTGTCCAGACTCTCTTTTTTATGATGGCTTTCCAGTAGACCAATGATTCTTATATTTTCTCTCTGGGATCTGTTTTTTCAGGTCAGTTGTTTTTTCAATGAGATATTTTACATTTTCTTCATCCTTTATATTTTGTTTGATTGATTCTTGATGTCTCATAGAGTCTTTAGCACCACTTGCCCAATCCTAATTTTTAATAAATTGTTATCTTCAGTTTCCTTTCTGCACCTCCTTTTCCATTTGTCCAATTGTTTATTTTAAAGAGTTTTATTTTCTCCAGTTAGATTTTGTATTTCCTTTTCCATTTGTCCAACTTTCCCAGTTAGGTTTTGTGCTTCCTTATACAGTTGCCCAATTTTCCTTTTTAAGGAGCTCCTCTTTTGGGGGAATTTTTTTTCACTTTGTCAATTATGTTTTTATAATCATTGGCCACTTTTTCTTCTGCCTTTCAAAATCTTTCTTGAGTTCTTCCAAGAATGCTCTTTGGTCTTGAGACCAATTCATATTCCCTTTTGAGGTTTCAGATGTGAGTACAGTCTTACTGTTGTTCATTTCTGAATTTATATTTTGGTCTTTGTGCCCATTGTAAGATTCTATGGTTTTTTGCTTTTATGGTTTGCTTCTTGTTAGTGATGATTGCCTTTTTCCTGGTTGTTAAAGTAGATCTGTTCTTCTGAGTTACATTTCTCGTGCTGAGAACTTAAAGCTTTGTGTGTTCTGGCCTCTGGATCTTTCAGTTAGAACCTCGAGTTGGTCGAGGTGTGCTAAGGCCAAGGCAAGGTAATGTCTTTCTGAGTTTCCTCAGTGTTACCCTGACGCTTACTGTGTCATGTGTGGGGGAAGGATTGGTTTAGCTGCAGGATGTCTCCTCTTCCCCTAAGCTAGAGCACAGGTGGAGTTAGTGACTGGTGAAACTCCATCTGTACTTGTGTCTGTCTGATTCCCCTGGCTATGCTAAGGTATGCCTAGGGTCCTGGTCACGGTGCTTGTGGGCTCTACCCATCTGGGGTTCAGGATCTCTTTTTGGTTGTCTGAGGTTGTTCTGGACTTGCCCCTTCAGTTACAGCAAGAGGGACTCTCTTGGATGATCTTTCTAGCCTCCCAACCTGAGAGACTGTTTACCCCTTTGATTGATTCCACTATTCCAGGATTTTTCCTGGGGAAATATTCCCTGGGTTTTTCATGGTCAACAAGGGGAGGGTGGGAGCACTTGCAGTTTATTCCACCATCTTGGTTTCTTAACTCTTGTATTTCAATAGCAGAGTTTGTATGCCACTCAATTCTTTCATCAGAAGTGCTTTAAAGTCCTTTATTTCTTTACAAATCCAACATTATTTCCTCTGTGTAGCATTACTCTCAGTTTTTTTCAGGGTAAATTAATCTTGTATGTAAGCCTATATCTTTTGTGTTCTGGAGTATTGTATTCTAAGGTCTCTTCCTTCATAGTAGTGCCTGCTAAATCATGTGTTATCCTTACTGACTCCTTTTGATTTCAGTTTTTTTTTCTCTCTGGCTTCTTGAAATGTTTCTTTTTCCTTTGATCAGAAATTTCTAGATTTCAATTATGTCTTGTTTCCTGGAAGTTTACACTTTTTTCCCACCATCAGTGGCTGATAGGTTCTCTCTATTTCCATTTTTGTCCTCTGCAACGAAGTGATCTAAGTAGTTTCTTTAAAGTATTTCTCTCAATATGATATCTAGGATTTTTGGGTTTTGGTCATGGCATTCAGTCTTATTTTTTTTCTCCTCAATCTATGTTTGAGGTTGAATATCTTTGCTATGAGATAGCCTACATTTTCTTCCTTTTTGAGTCTTTTAACTTTCTTCTTAATATTTCTTGTTGTCTCATGGAGTCATTTGCCTTTATTTAATCTATTTTAATTTTTAGGAAATTTTTTCTTGGCGAATGTCTTTTATCACTTGAGATAAGCCTTTATATTTTTTCCTCACTTTTTCTTCTCTATCATTTATTTTTTATTTTTTTTCTTCTCTAGCACTCTCATTTCATTGATAAACATATTTTTAACACTTTAAAAAATTGCTTCAGCTCTTCTGGAAATTGTACTTCAACTTATGTCCAGGTTGTATTTTGCTTTGTCTTTGCTTTCACATGTTAGAGAAATTCTCTTATTCTGATATTTTCTTGAACATCCCTGTCCCCATAACATCATTTCATGGTGTGAATCTTTGTATTTGTTTGATCATTTTAACTCTACTTTTTGATGTCATAGTTAATAATAGAGCCAGGCTTTGCAAATTTTTGCAGGCAAGGTCTGAGATGAGCTTCTTGCTATTTTCTTGAGTTTTTGAATTGTGTGTTATTCCTGATTTTCAGTGACAGCCTCAGACAGGGAACTGTAAACTTTCAATGCTTGCAGACTGGTCTGATTTAAAGTAAAATCTGATTATTGCCTTCTGGGTCTAAGCTCTGCAAGTTTCTGACCTAGGTTTGGCCTTAACCAATATTCTAATGGGCTTACCCAGTTGAAGTTTCAGTAAACTGTTGCTGGACTTCATCATTATTAGACAAAACAAAAATTCTGCTTCAGAGTGAACTGCAAGAGCTTCTTTGCTCTGGGGTTACTCCATTTGTTTCCCTTTAGCACTTCATAGTGGTTTGGAAGCTAAAACTGAGACCCTACTACTCTCATCCTGGGATCAATTCCCCAAAGATCCTGCTTATTTCTCAACTTGTTCCTTGCTAAGCACACAGCCTAAAGTGTCTTCTCCTCCCTCTGAAATGTCTCCCAGTAACAGATGGTCTCTTCTGTCCTGTATTTGAGACTGAACCAGGTGGTAAACAACAGAGCTTTCAGTTGAAATTTTTTTTGCCCTTTGTACAAGTTTAGGTCACTGTATGCCATATTTTGGACTTCTTACCGTCCTGACATATAACCTTTCTTCACATTGGAATAATTATTGCTATTTTAATTTCCTAACCAGGACTTAGTTTGATATGCTTCCTAGAGCTTCATGTGGTAGAGTTTTGAGTGAGGAGCTTAGGAATACTTCTTGCTAATCCACTATGTCGTTTCCATCTCTTCTAGTCTAAGGGTTTTTAAACCAGGGTCTGGACCTATTTTTTAAACAATGGCATTTCTTTATCATTGTTTTTTTCGACTCTATCTTATTTTAAGCTTTTCAAAATGTTATTCTCTGTGTCATCAAATTGTCAAAGGGTCTATGACACCCCTAAAATTAAAAAAAAAATTATCTAGTCCAGTGACCTAATTTTACATATGAGGAAACTGAGAATAATCGCAACATTTACTTAGAACTACGACTCATCTGCATAGAATCTTAGACTTCAGCCCTTTCTTTGGCATCATCATTTCTCACACCGGATTAAATATAAATATACCAACAGAGAGAAATTTTGTCATCCAAGGTGATCTTAAAGTCAGTTCCATAGACATATATTTCTTTTAGTTCTGTATCAGATATAGTTCTTGGCCTTGGATAAAAAAGGTAACACCTCCCCTGCACTAAGAGAGTTTACATTTTATTTGTTAGGAGTGGGGTTAGAGTAATCACAGATTAGTAAACTGAAGATAATTTGAGAAAAATATGGAAGATGGAGGGGAAATTATGAGAATTAAACTTAGCCTTCTCAGAACATATAAGATGGGAGCGTAGAGATGAGAATTCATCGTCAAAAGCCTTCTTAGACATATATGATAATAGCTTATTAATTCAGATAAATTAAATTGCTCTAACCCTTCCCTATCATCGTCCCTAATTTTTTTAGGGAAGTCATTCAGTGAGGAAAACATTTTTTTTTCATTTTTTGCCACAAGATTCTGATGGAGAGCCACAGAAGTCTCTCGTTTTTGCATGACTTTTAACAAATAAAGGCAAACAAAACAAACAGATGAATTTTAGAGCACTCAGCCTGTTTGTTCACTTTCTGAGAAAAGATACTGGAGAGCAATGCACAAGGAAGGTAGGGCATTTTGACTTCCCAGTAAATCTGCTGAGATTTTAGAGCAGTCATGAAAATCTATTGCTACTACTTATAAGCCAAATGACTAAGTTCCATAAATTCACTCTCCTTTAGTGTCCTCCTTTATAAAATGTTGATGATAATATTTCTGTTATTGTTCCCAGTCCCTGTCTTGTAGGGTTGAGAAATGTAAAGCTCAGTAACACTTTGATGAAATTAGAGGAGAGAACCAGACGAGATGGGTGAGGGCTAGATTTGTGATTATACAGAAACTGGGAACTCCCATTTGAGCCAACTTCCTTTACTAATGTAGGTTGGCTTCTTCTTTGAAAGTTAGAATCTTGGAGAGTGACCTGAGGCTGTGAAACATTAAATTATTTGCACTGAGACTGTAAGGTATTAGAGGAAAGACTGGAAACTACATCTGAGGCTGGTTCTACATCCTGTAGGCCATTGGTGAGTCAGAGATGGAGCTAAATTAATCACTCTCATCACCACTACAATTATCACTATCAAATGTAAGTATTCCTTAATTTTTTGACCTTGAGTCTTAGAATGTCCTGCTTTAAACTGAGATGGATTGAACTATGTTTAAAATACATAGAAGTATGTCATTTGCTGGATTTTGTTGACCTTTTTTTTTTCCACTGGAGATTATATTTTCAATCTGAACATTCATTTTCTTAGGCTGCATTCCACTAAATATATATATTTACTGTCATTTAACTATAAGAGACAAGAACAAAAAATACTGGCATCTTAACAGATGCTTGTGGAGGAGAAACTCATTATGCATATTTCAGTGGGAGAGAAGACTGAGCTGGCCCTAGTATCTAAGTGAGGTTACCATCTTATTTATAAAAGGTAAAGCAATGGCAATAGGTAAAAAGCAAACATTTCTTTTTCATCTCAGTTCAGAATAATCTTAGTTATAATTTTTCTAACATATTTTGTTTGAATTTCTGTTTTGCCTATATCTCATTCTATCTAGTATGAAATGCACTCACATACACACACACACACACACACACACACACACACACACACACACACCTTAAGACTACACTTTAAGTTCCTTGAAGTAGAAAATTATACATACCATTTTCCATAGTAGCATTCTAATTGCCTGTACTTGCATTAAATAAAGCTTTATTGAACTGAATAATTTCTGCAGTCTTTTTAGACATTTTCTCTATCCCTCACTTTCCCCCTTGTCTCCTCTCTTTGCAAAAGATCATGGAAGACTGAATGATTCAATTTTCAGAGGGTAAGTGGGTGGACTGGAGGACCTATAACATATGTCAAAATAAGTGGGGCTTAAGGAAAATTCTGAAGGGATGTTAATAGAAGTAATCATACAGAAATGACAACATGGTATGAGACTTAAAAAAAAAGGTTTAAAATACTAATTCTTTGCTCTATGTTTCATTCTTAGCATCATGACCCAAGGCTAAGGATAGATCAATAGAAAATGCATCTGGAAAATCACCAGATCACTAAGTGGACTGCAGAACTTTTTTTTCAGTTCAGAGTTATAATGATACTAATTACAAAGTGCTTTATTATATGCTATGTATAATATATATGCTTATATATTATTAGCAAATATCTTCTCTGATCTGCAAGCAAAGCCTGAAAAATAGAACAATTAGTATCACTTTACAGATGAACCAGGTTTGGAGTAGAAGAAAAAATTTAAATCTTTTCTCTGCTGTTCATCACATCTGTTATTATGAATAAAGTATTTCACCTCTATATCTTCAGTCTCCTCTTGTGGAAAAATCTAGATGATAGAGTGAATTAGAGGGATAGACTTTGGAGGGGAAAAGATGAGTTAAAATCCTGGGGTCATCTACCCTCTCAGCTTCAATTTCCTCATCTGTGAGAAGGATATAATAGCACCTGCTTCGTGGGATTTTTATGGGGCTCAAATGAGATAATACATATTGAGTACTTTGTAAACCTTAACGTGCTAGATAACATAGTGATTGGATCTTTGATTTCATTTGTTTTGGGGAAGTAGAGAAAATTTCCTGTACCAATGTAAGGTAGTTCCTTCCCTACAGCTTAAATGTTAGTTAGTTTTCTAGAATATTATGAAGTTAAATTACATGTGCAAGGTAGTACAGCAAATATATGATAAACAGGACTTGAACCCACATCTCACTGTCCATGGTCCTGCTTCTCATATCTAAATGTTGGCACAATTAATATATAAAGTCCAACTTAGACTGAATTCTCTTGAATAGTCCCTCTTCAGGCCCCAGATCTTGTGATCATATGAAAATGAAGAATCTAATTGATGTGTTCAACACCAAACTAGTAAAGAGGATGACATATTATTCAAACCCAGGTCTTTTGAATCCAAACTTATAACTCTGTACCACAGTGCCCCTATTTTCAACTCTAACAAATACTAATTAATGTCTTTTACATGTAATTTGTTACAGGAGGAGCTGAATTGAACTCAAAAATATAAGAATTTTCCTATCTTTCCAAGAAAATACATACACATATATATGTGTGTATGCATGTGTGTGTGTGTGTGTGTATGATTTCAGAAGATACATTGCAAAACATTCTGCCTATCTCCTTACATAGTATGTGTGTATAGTGGACATCTTCAACTCAATATATCCTAAACAGAACTCATTATCTTTTCTTCTAAACCTTCCCACCTCCTACAATCTATTACTGTAGAGTGGAATATCATCTTCCTAGTCCCTCAGGCTTATAACCTAAGAGTCATTCTAAACTCCTCACTATCTCTCCCCGCCCCATACCCAGTCTGTTGCTTTCACCTATACAACATTTCTCAAACACATGCCGCTTCTCTTTTCTGACATACTCAAAACTCTGAGACAATCAAAACTCCAGTGCAATTCCTGATTAACTGACACCATGACTATTGCAATAGCCCATTATTTAGTCTATCTACCTCAAGATTCTCTCCAAAATCACTCTTCAGTTAGCCACGAAAGTGATTTTCCTGAAGCACAAAAGTGATTATGTCACTCACCTAGCAAGCAAACTCTAATGGCTCACTGTTGCCTCCAGAAAAGTAAAATACAGAATTTTCATTTTGGCATTCAAAGTACTACATAACCTAGCTCCCTCCTCCCTTTCCAGTATTTTTATACTCTACTTCTCAAAACATACTCTTCAATCTAATGACATTTCATATCTCAGCTCTGTGCATTTTCTCTTGCTGAGTCTCATTCCAGGAATACTTTCTCTTCTCCTCTCTGACAACTGGTCTCCCTAGCTTCCTTTAAGTCACAATTAAAATCCAACCTTCTACAACAGGCCTACATAATTTGCAAATGTCTTTATGCTGCAACTAGGCTCCACTAGAGAGAGAGAGAGAGATGGTTGGTTGCCGTGAGTCACGTGACAAACAGGAAAGTGACTAGTAGCAACCCTACATTTTTGGTAGGTTGCTTGAATTACGTCGGCAGGCCACAAGTAGACTGTAATTTGTGTGTTGTGCAGTTCTGTTCTCCAGGACACCTTCCCCAACCCTTCTTAACTTTATTGCTTTTCCTCAATTCATTATTTCCAATTCTTCCTGAACATAACTTGCTTTTCATATCTTTATTTTCATGTTGTCTCCCCCATTAGACTGTCAACTCCTTGAGTGCAGGAATAGTCTTTTTCTGCCTTATTTTCTCTCCCCAGAGCTCAGCATTCTGGTGCAGTGAGTACTTAATGAACATTGATTGATTTTTTGATGCTCATCGTTGCCCTGAGAGGAAAGTACTTTTATTAACCTTATTTTTCAGATGGGGAAATTTAGGCAAATGGTAGTTTAGTAACTTATCTAGAGTCATACATCTAATAAATGAGGCAGAAATTGAACTCATATCTTCCTGACTCCAAGTCCATCATTCCAAGCTATATTCTATATAGTTGCTATAAGTAGTACAATGTTATAATAAACTTAAAAATCAACTTGAAATCAAAGGACTTGGGTTCAAATCCTGATTCTACCATTCTCCTGTGCCATCCTGGGCAAAGCATTTGAACTTTCTGAGCTTCAATGTATTTACGATAAAATGAAAGTATCCACAAGAATGTCTTGAAGCAAACGCTGGGTCAAGTTGTATCGTGCTGTGAAAACACGTGTGGTCATTATTGTAGTTGTCCACAGCACATGTTCAATACATAGACTTAAAATACTTTTACAAATTAGTGTATTTGATCTTTGACTGTTTTAGACATGCATACATGAAGAATTACTCTCTGAGGTGAGATCTAGTAGACAGAGAACTGTCCTTAAAGGAAGACTGGGTCTATGTGCTGCCTTAACTCATGTTCTCCATTTTACCAAGGCTTACTCACTCAATTCCTCAGTGTCCCAATAACTTAAGACTGTGAGTTGCAGAGCATCTGTTCAGCTGCTTGGGTATAGGAAGTTTCTTCACCAGAAATTTCCTGGTAACCAAGAAATCAAAGGCATTGATTTGCAAAATACACTTATCTTGACTATCTTGATATTACAACTACTATACATTTCCTGAGCAGAGACCATGTTGAGAAACATGTCTGCCACCTCATAGGGACAATATTCTCCCAGAGGTTAATGAAGAGAAGTGGTACAGGTGAAGCTCATTTAGAAGAAGTCAAAAGGTAGGACTCATTTCACCGATCTAGTCAATGGGGAATACTTTTCAAAATGTGAACTTTTATAAAAGGAAGATAGAGAAAGGAGAAGAAGTGGGGAAAGGAAATGAGAATTGAAAAGGGAGAAGACATCAAAGAGTGGGGAGGTAGGAGGGTAAGGGAGTACAGAAAATAGGGCATGGATGACAGGGAGAGAAGGAAAGGGAAGAAAAAAGAAAAAAAAGAAAGTTGAAATCAACAAAAAAGGAAGTCTTTTGTTCAGTGCTGCCATCAATTTTCATTTATTGTTTCATGAAATACAACAGTTCACATGGACCTGAATTGAATTTTTGTAATTAATTTTATACTGCAACCTAATAAAGTATTGCAAAAAGGTAAAAATAATTATGAGAAAGACAATTTGTACCACATTAATAATACTCATTGTCCCATATTGAATGTCTAGGTATCACGTACTTGGTTTCGTATTAGAGATTTTAAAGATTGTTTTGTTGCAATATCCATGGTTAAAGTGCACATTAGTGGATATATGAACACTCTAAAAATGTTTGATACATAAGTGGAATATGATCACAATTTTTTTTTTAGACAGCATGGCTCTTTTCACTTTATTACATGTGTAAGTTACACTAGTCCAAGTTAAACAGCGGACCCCAAATGGTTACATGATGCAAGCTGTGAGGTTTTTAAACTTGTGACAAGAGACACAATGGAATTTTTCTACTCATTGCAAGGGAATCTTCATTTAAACTTCAGTGAGCCACAAGCTGGTCATCCTTAGCCAATCCAATCTCTACAAGGAACTGGTATATGTTCCCGCACTGGACACCCTGTAGCTGAATTACTTCTCCATATTCTGGATGCTCAATTACAGTACCATTGCAGGCCAATTTCTTCTTGGACGCCTTCACTAGTTTCTTTTTATCACAATCATCCACGATGCCCTGGACAGTAGTGAGGGTCTTCCTGCCATTTCTCTATTGAATTCTTACATGGATATTATCCTCAGTCCTAGAAGAAGGCAGGTCATCAAACTTATTTGCATTAGCAAAGGGGTCAAAAGAGTGGAGGTTCTGGATGATGGACATACGATACAATTTCTTTTCCTCGGTGGAAACTGCCCCTGGAAGGCAGTGGCAGGAGAAAGTCGGCAGGAGGGACAGAGTGTGGGGATGTGAGAGGGCTTAAGGGAGAGGCTGCTGAGTCCTCAGTGGCTCCTCAGTGACTTGAGCTAATCACAAAATTTTTGTTTAAATTTCATTGTCATTCAAGAAAGACTACCTAGCTACATACCAATATCTCCTCAAGGGTGTATATTAGATCCCTTAACATGACAATGAATTTCTGTTTGAATTTGGAAAGCCATGGTGATTATGTTCTATTTATAGTATCTCTGGGACAGTGAATAACAACTTAATGAGACATTTCCATGTGCATAATGACTTCTCTGAATTACCCTATAGGATTTCCTGTCATTAACCAAAATAAAAAAAAATTTAAGAAATAAGAATGAGAGAAAATCGAGTGCTTTGAAAAGTAAAATTAGCTAAGCATATTCAACTTGTAACATACACATCCTTGTGCACACACACATACATTTATACACATACGTGATGTCTCCATTATTTGGTAATCAACCAAGGGAAAAAACATAGAGACCAGATAAATTGGTAGATTATTTGGAATGGAGGCAGCAGAGGGAGTGACATACTGGAGGCTCAGGTAACTCAAAATTAGACAATTCAAAACGATAGCATTTACTAACAAGACAGAAATGTTTTGCAGTACATGAAGTACAAGTTTGGGGAAAGAGGAAAAAAGAAGTTTGAGGAAGGAAATGGAGTTAACCAGTAAATAATATATTTTCTAAAGTATGATCATTGTCAAATAACAATGGATAATGTGCAGGGCCTAGAGCCAAGAAGACCAGAGTTCAAGTCTGGCCTCAGACACCTGTTTGCTATGTGACCCTGGGCAAGTCACTTAGACTGACTTGCCTCAGTTTCCTCATCCATAAAGTGAAATGGAGAAAGAAATGGAAAATCACTCCAGTATTTTTGCCAAGAAAACCCCCAAACAAGTTCACAAAGAGTTGGACATGACTGAAAAGCAACTGATTAACGATGAAAACACCAACAGCTACCATAATTAAGAAATTCAGCAGATGTCATCCTGGGGAAACCTCTCAGAGCTTATAAGAATGTGAAACATCAAAAAAAAAATCGGCATTATAAACAATGGTCAAAAAGTCATTCAGAGCATTTACATTTGAGTCAAGTAAAATGAAAATATATTAAAGCAAGCAAAAATATATAAATAAATAAATGCAGAGAGAGACATACAGACACACATGCATGTGCACGCACATGTGCGCATGCACACACACACACACACACACACACACACACAGGCATGCACTCATTGTAAATGCCTAAAAGGAGTTTGCTGTAAAGGAACCATGTAATGAATCCTTTGGAACTTTGTTTTCTTCAAAAATATGTAATCATCCATTAAAAAAAAAATCTACTTTGTAAGTTAAGGTTTTCATACAGAATCTCAGAATTTCAGTTATCATTTTCTTGAAATTCTCCAGGGGCGAAAACTCACTGCCTCCAGAGGCAGACCATTCTCCTTTTGGAGATTTCTAATTTCTGGAAAATATTTCCTTCCATCAAGCTTAAATTTGCCACTTTGCAACTTCTTCCACTCATCATGCCTAGCTTTGCCCTTTGGAGTAACCTCTATTCCATATGACTGACATTCCAGGTATTGAAGCAACAGTGAAATTCTTTCTTCTCCCCATCATCTTCTTGTCTATAAGATAAATATTCCTTGTACCATCAACCAATTGTTACATACATGGACTTGACTTACCTCATTATTCTTGTTGTCATTCCTTGGATGTTATCCTGGTTATCAATGTCCTCCTAAATTATGACCACTCAGATTGAATTCAGTTCCCCAGATGTAGCAAAGGACAAAAGCTAGACCAAAATATCTATATTCTTGAAAATTATTGCTTTTAAATCCTCAAACTGCATTCCTTTTTTGACTGTTTAATTACTGTTGATATGAATTGAGCTTTCAGAATTCACTAAACTCAACCTATTGATTTTTCTAAGCAAATTCTTGAATTTGATGAGTTCCTTCATCTTGAATTATGAATGTCATTTTGAATCAAAACAAAAGACCTAAAATTTTTCTTAATTAAATGAAAATCCTTAGTGTATCAATTCTTTAGAAGTAAGATTCAATTTATTCAGCTGACACATTTCCATATTTGGGCTGTTATTAAGAAGGAAATTACAGGGGATCCATAACTGGCACTGAGAGCAGGATTCTGCGGCATTGCCCATGCAACTTTCCCAGTCTCAGAGCAAAGAGGGACACTAGAGTGTGTGGCCACAGGAGAGCTGGGAAACTGGACATGGCTAAAGAGTTTAAAAAATTGCTTCTGAATGTATACAGACTGGAGTGTTAGCCAGAAGAAGAGTGAACAGACCACTCCTTAGATCATAACAATTTGGATGAACTAAAAATTTACAGACACCCAGAACTAACTCTGAAAACAACAATATGAAAAACCTGAATCCTGGGACAATATCCCTTTCAACCCAGAGAGTAGAGTGCAACTTTAACAAAAAGCTAAAAATGAAAAAGAAAATACTGGAAAAATGAACAAACAATGCATAAAAAATAAACTGCCCTAGAAATTTACTAAGGAGATAGGGAAGATCACAATACAAACTCAGAAGCCGATAATGAAATTAAAGCAGCTCCACACAAAGCATAAAAAAAAATGTAAATTAGTCTCAGGCCCAAGAATTCATGAAAAAAAATGAAAAGGATTTTAAAAATCAAATGAGAGGTAAAGGGGAAAATAGGAAAAGAACTGAGAGTGATGCAAGAAGAATTAATACTTTAAAAACAAAATAAGCCCAAATGGTAAAAGAGGCACAAAAATCCACTGAGAGAACTGTCCAAATGGCAAAAACTATAACAAAATTCACTAAGGAAAAGGACTCCTTAAAAAGTCGAACTGGTAAAATGGCGGGGGGTGGGAGTGGGGGGAGAGTACAAAAGTTCACTACATAAAATAATTCCTTAAAAATAAGATTGTGCAAGTGGAAACTAATGACTCAATGAGAAATCAAGAAAGAACCAAACAAAGCCAAAGAAAAAAATAGTGCAAAATATGAAATATTTCGTTGTACCAACAACTGAAATGGAAAACATATTAAGGAGAAATAATTTAAGAATTATTGGACTATCTGAAAGATATGATTAAAAAAAGAGCCAAGATATCATATTCCAAGAAATTATCAAGGGAAATTGACTTGATATAGAACCAAATGACAAAATAGAAATGGAAAAATTCCACTAATCACCTTCTGAAAGATAAATGAAAATAAAAATTTCTAGGACTAGTATTGTCAAATTCCAAAGCTCCCAGGTCAAGTAAAAAATATTGCAAGAAACCGAAAAGAAATAATTTGAATATCATAATACCACAATGAAGATAATATGCTTAGCATCTTCTTCATTAAAGGATCAGAATGCTTGGAATATCATATTCTGCAGTGTAAAAAGAGCTAGAATCATTTACTCTACAAAGGTGAGTATAATTTTTTGGGCGAAAATGGATATTTAATAAAATTGGAAGTTTTCAGGTAATACTCATGAAAAGACCAGAGAAGAATAGAAAATTTGATTCGCAAACGCAAGACTCAAGTGGAGCATGATTACTGGATGGTCGTTATCTAAATGAGTGGTGGAGTTAGAGAGTGTGGGACAGAAGTGATTTTTGAATAGATATTCTGGCTTTCCACTTTGAGAGAAGACATACATGTTCAAAATTTTCTTTAAAGAGAGATCTCTAAAGGAAGAGAAGAATTTAAAATAGGAGCTAACACATAGAAGAACCAGTGCCTGTGTCATGTCCCTGTTTCTAGCTTGCCACACTAAAAAGTTCATGGAATTCACTATTTAGTGAAATTGGGGACTCTCTCCTGGTTGGGTTTTAATACCTTGCTCCTGGTTGAACAGCTCATTCATTCTGTGTATTGTGTGTCTGCATATTATTTCTGATTACTGTTTGGTATTGGTTTGGATAAATAGGTTTATTTGATATTCCCTATATTTTTGTGTAACTGACATTTAATGGAAAGGTAGTCAAACCTTTGAATATTTACCTTGACACCTCTATCACCATTAAACATATAGAGATCAGGAAAAACATTTGAGCTTTAAAAATATAGTACCTAGAATAGCAATATTGTGCGTATACGATAGATTTAATTTTAGTCTACTACTCATTCACATAGGATGTAGAATGAGTCAAATTTGTGGCCCCTATCTTCTGTTCCTCCTTTACCAATAATCCAAGCCACCACTGGAGATGAGTACAAGGGGAGACCAAAATGACCAATTCAAGCCTCTCTACAGACTCACATAGACACACATAACTTACATAGGCAACAAAGCACACACACGTCTGCATATATACCTGTGTATATGCACATGTGTGCATATCTACACATGTATATACATATATATATGTATTGTGTATGTGTGTACACATATTAAGTATTTCAAATGTATTCTAGTCTGAAGTCTTTGAACTAGTGTAAAAGAAAAATCCTGAATAGTTTTTCTATAATTCTCAATTTGGAAACAATATCCTATTTCCCTCTTTTTTTAACCAGTTCAGATAGGACTTTTGGGTAATTAGAACTACAATAGGACAAAGACAAGGGAAAGAGGCCCTTGAATGAGCCACCTCAGTTTAGTAATCTCCTTCCCAATATTCTGAAGGAACTGAGGTAATAATTCATCTAAGAAAACGAGGTCTCTGATCTTTCCAAGTCAGTGACCAACCTGGGGACTGGAGAGTTCTTGAATGAAATGATTGCAGAGGGAATAAGTAATTTTAGGAATACGATTCTCCAAGATTAAGTGGCAGTTTCTCTGAATTAATGAAGACAAATTAACCATCAATTCCGAACAAATAAACCCACAGGTACAACTTCAGAAAGGGATTTGGGTAATATTGGAAGCATATGTATTTACTTTTGCTAATATATATATAGGTTTGAATGAAGTGAGCCTTTGAAAAGTCTTAGTAGAGAAGATGGCAGAGTAATAGTATGCATACTCTAGAGTGCTGCCCCCAAGCACAGCCAAATACCTGTAAAACATGGCTCTAAACAAATACTGGAGTTGCAAAACCCACAAAATGATGGAGCAAAGCAAATCTCCAGCCCATTACAGCCTGGAAGATCACCAGGACATGTCTATCCTTCATCAGAAGGGGCAGGGCACAATCCACCATGGGCACAGAGGAGACCTTGGTAGGCCTCACAGAGACTGAATTTCTCACACCTGTGGCAGTTTCCAGACTTCAGGACCCCAAAATGCTGAGGACAAATTAAAAGTTTCAGGGGACAAAGCCTGTTGGACCAGCGTGTGAGAGTGGAGTGGTTTAGTCCCAGCCCCAGGGTGGCAGAGGGGGAAGGAGGCAGAGGAACCCGCAGCAGCCACGACAGCAGCAAAGGGAGCAATAGAGACTGTTTCTATAGCTCAGGGCCCAAAGATTGTGGAGAATCTGGAAGCAGACATTTACCTTAACAAAGGTTTCAAAAGTCAAGTAAATGGTTGGGGAAATGAGCAAAAACTGAAAAAAAGAATCAGATTATAGAATTTTATTTTGGTGACAAGGAAGAGTAACACATTCAAGCAGAAGACAACAAAATCAAAACTCCTCCATGCAAAGCCTCCAAGAAAAATATGAATTGGTCTTAAGCCATGTAACAGTTCAAAGGGGACTTTGAAAATCAAGTAAGAGAAGTAAAGCAAAAATTGGGAAGAGAAGTGAGAGTGATGCAAGAAAATTATGAAAAATGAGTCAACTCCCTTCTAAAGTAAACCTTGCAAAAGTGCTGAAGAAAATAACATTCTAGAAAATAGACTAACTCAAATAACATAAGAGATCCAAAAAGCCAATGAAGACAAATGACTTGGAAAATAGATTCAAAAGAGACAATTTAAAAATCATGGGACTACCTGAAAGTCATGATCAAAAAAGGAGCCTAGACGTCATCTTTCATCAAATTATCAAGGAAAACTACTCTGATATTCTAGAACCAGAGGACAAAATAAATATTGAAAGAATCCACCAATCACCCCCTGAAAAAGAACCCCAAAGGAAAACTCCTAGGAATATTGTAGCCAAATTTCAGAGTTCCCAGGTCAAGGAGAAAATAGTGCAAGCAGCCAGAAAGAAATGATTCCAGTATTGTGGAAATGCAATCAGGATAACACAAGATCTAGCAGTTTCTACATTAAGAGATCACAGGGCTTAGAATATGATATTCCAGAAGTCAAAGGAATTAAGATTAAAACCAAGAATCACCTATCCAGCAAAATTGAGTATAACACTTCAGGGGAAAAAATGGTCTTTCAATGAAATAGAGGACTTTCAAGCATTCTTGATGAAAAGATCAGAATTGAATGGAAAATATGATTTTCAAACACAAGAATCAAGAGGTGCATGAAAAGGTAAAGAGGAAAGAGAAATCATAAGGGACTTAGTAAAGTTGAACTGTTTACATTCCTATGTGGAGAGATAATATCTATAATTCTTCAGACTTTTCTTAGCACTTAGAGTAGTTAAAGAGATTATATACATATAGACAAAGGGCACAGGGTGAGTTGACTAGAAAGGGATTTTATCCAAAAAATACAATTAAAGGTTGAGAGAGGAATATATTGGGAGGAGAAAGGGAAAAATAGAATGGGGCAAAGTATCTCTCACATAAAAGAAACAAGGAAAAGCTTTTTCAGTGGAAGTGAAGGGAGGTGAGAGGGAAAAAGTGAACCTTACTCTCATCACATTTGTATTAAGAGGGAATAATATGCATACTCAATTTGCTATGAAGCTCTATCTTACACTACAGGAAAGTATGGGAGAAGGGGATAAACAGGGATGTGGCAGGATGATAGAAGGGAGGGTCAAAGAGAGGAGGGGGTAATTAGAAGGATATAGTTTTGAGGAGAGAGAGGGTCAAAAGAAAGAATAGAATAAATGCGGGGCAGGGTAGGATGGAGGGAAATATAGTTAATCTTCCACAACATGGCTTTTATAGAAGTCTGTTGCATAACTACACATGTATAACACATATTAAATTCCTTGTCTTCTCGGTGAGAATAGGTGGGGAGGGAGGAAGGGAAAAAAGTTGAAGCTCAAAATTTTAAAAACCATTGTAAAAATTGTTTTTACATGCAACTGGGAAATAAGGTATACAGGCAATGGGATATAGAAATCTA
>CM053770.1:134057193-134086997 GCA_028658325.1 Potorous gilbertii
AAAGAGAAACTCCTAGGAACATTGTGGCCAAATTCCAGAATTCCCAGATCAAGGAGAAAGTATTGCAAGCAGCTAGAAAGAAACAATTCCAGTACTGTGGAAATACAATCAGGATAACACAAGATCTAACAGCTTCTATATTAAGGGATCGAAGGGCCTGGAATAGGCTATTCCGGAAGTCAAAGGAACTAGGACAAAAACCAAGAATCACCTACCCAGCAAAACTGAATATTATACTTCAGGGGAAAAATGGTCTTTCAATGAAATCAATTCGATATAAATTTTCTTATATCCCTGAGCTACCATGAGGCTCAGCAGGCTACTATGCAGCAGGTATGTCAGTTTACTGTCACTTGAAGGACATACTGACTTCTATAGTTTATAAACCACTTAGGGATATTTTTGGACTGAAATACTATTACACTGTATGTTCATTATAATTATTGCCAGTAGGACAAAAGAATGGTTTAATGAACTGCAGCATTTCTTAACTTGAAATGAGTACAAAGCTCCGTTGTTTTTAATCAAGGTTGTGTTTCAGGTATTATCCAAAAAATGTGTGTCAGGTGGCCTTTGTTGAGTTTCTTTTGTCCCAAACTTCACAAATTTGAAAATGGATCATATTTTTTCAAAATAAGCATTGAACATATAGGGACATATTGGTTTGAAGTATAGAGTGGTTTTCTCTCTGACACCTTTCATCTATTATTTTAACATATATTAAAATATTCTCTCTAATGTGCACAATAAAGAGCTACCTTTTGTAGAAATAACATACTGTATATCAGAAAGGCAAATAATAACTTCTAGATCCTTAAAAACAAAAGGAACTCTTCAAACCTGAAAATGACTTTCTCAGGAATATTTTTGTCTCTTTTTTTTGGCAACTCAGAACTGTTGTTTGTTTTAGACACTGTTGCTGAGAGATTGTATGATATCGTAGAAATCAGTCAATCAGTATTTATTAAGTACCTAACAGTGAACCAACTATTCTGCTAAATTATTGGGATTATGAATACAGACAAGACAATCATTGGACTTCTTTGAATAGCTAACGTTTTATGAGGAGAACTTGAAGGGAGGAGGAAGAAGATTAATACTACATTTTCAATCAGAGGACCTCAGTTTAGATCTTGATTCTGTTTTTAATTCACCATTCCTCCTTAATGAGACATTTAACTTATCCAGATCTAACCGTCCTCCCCACAAGCATTCTGAAATCTCTCCTAGACACAGATCTTCACTTGATCTTGACAGGTCCTTCAACTATCATCTTACATCTCTTCTCCCTTTCAAAGCCAAATTATAGTCATTTAAGACAATAATCTCAGAAATTTGTAGATGAAAGACAAATTATTCATGTAAATTTAATATTCAAATCTACTAACTTCCCAGAATGTACCAAGATAAATCCAAAGCAATGTTTATATTTAAAAATTTTTTTGCAATGCTAAAGAAAAATAGCCAAATAACAGATTTCTTTTTGATCTATACCCATCTTAATGTAATCAAAATTGAAGAAAAACAGCAAAATAAAATAAATTTGAGTGAATTAGCTAGAATCATAATATAAATACCACAATGTTACCTGTCCCGCCCCAAAAAGCATTTTGCTTCTAATCATCCCTTCTCCCAATCTGCACTCCCTTCTATACCCCCTTTCCTTGATCTTCTTTCCCTTCTAATTTCTTGTAGGGTAAGATAGATTCCTAAAACACATTTCCAATGTATCTTTTTCCCAGTCACATGTAAAAACCATTTTTAATGTTTTTTTCAATACTTTGAGTTCCAAATTTTCTCCCTCCTTCCCACCCCACCCACCTTGAGAAGGCAAGTAATTTGATACAGACTATGCATATGTAGTCATTCAAAGCACTTCCATAATAGTCATTTGGTAAAAGACTATATTTCCCCCCCATCTTATCCTGCCCCCCATTTTTTCTATTCTCTCCTTTAAATCTGTCCCTCGTCAAAGTGCTTCTGATTACCCCTCAATTTTCTCTCCCTTCTATCATGTCCCCTTATCTTCCCCCACTACTTTCCTGTAGGGTTAGATAGATTTCCATATCCAATTGAATGTGTATGTAACTTCCTTCTTAAACCAATTTCAATGAGAGTAAGGTTGACTCCTTCCCTCTCTTCTCCCTCATCTTCTCCTCCATGTAAGAGCTTTTTCTCTCTTTTATGTGAAAAAAATTACCTTATTCTACTTCTACCTTTTTCCTTCTCCCAGTACATTCCTCTCTTACCCTTTAATTTTGTTTTTTTAGATATCATCACTTTGTTTTCAAGTCACCTTGTGCCCTCTCTCTATTTATTACCTCCAACTACTCTAATGATGCAAAAGGTCTCAGAAGTTATAAATGTCATCTTTTCATGTAGGAGTCTAAATAGTTCAATTTTAATAAGTTCCTTATGATTTATCTTTTCTGTTTACTTTTCCATGTTTCTCTTAAGTCTTGTATTTGAAAGATAATTTTTTTTCTATTTAGCTCTGTTTTTATTCTTCAAGAATGCATTAAATTCCTTTATGTTATTGAATGTCAATTTTATCCCCTCATGGATTACACTCAGTTTCTCTGGGTAGTTCATTCTTGGTTTTAATCCTAACTCCTTTGACCTGTGGAATATCATATTCCAAGACTTCTTAAAGAAGCAGCTGCTAAATCTTGCATTATCTTGATTGTGGTTCCACAGTACTTGAATTATTTCTTTCTGTCTGCTTGCAATATTTTCTTCTTGATCTGCGAATGTGTAATTTGACTACAATATTCCTGGGGGTGTTCATTTTGGAATTTCAGGAAGTGATTGATGAATTATTTTCATTTCTATTTTACTCTCTAGTTCTAGAATATCAGGGCAGGTTTCCTTGATAATATCTGAAAGATGATATTGTGTCAGTAAGCACCCCAACATTCATGCGGGTGCTGCTATCACAGGTTCTTAGATATGCATTCATGAAAGAAAAGGCAAGTTTTGAAGGGTTAACAATAACTTTAATCAAGCACATGTATCAATCCTTTAACCAAGCACATATATCATTCATCTATTTCAGAGAAGTCAGAAGCAAACCAAACTTCAAAGAAAATACAGAGAAATTAAAAGCATAAGACATGTTAGCAAATGTCCATAATCTCCAGTTCACTCAAAAAGTCAGAGTATGCATTATTTTACAAAACAAATTTAATTAAAATTAAAAAGCATTGAGTGAAATAAAGCTAGATGTTATATGGTGATTCAGAGCTGCTTTAACAATTTAAAATACATACTCAAATGACTTCATGATGTCATCAGTACAGAATTTCTCTTCAAGAGAAAGCTCAACAAATGTTGACTTACCAACAATGATTAAAAAAAAAAAACCGATTGTACTGCTAGAATACTGATCATTTATTTAAAAAACGGGTTCTTTTTGAAAGTAAAAGCTTGAGTCATTAAACAAGTTTTGCATTTTCCTTAAGGCAGCCAAGCATGGTTTCTTTGTCTTTCTGTTTAATATGAACTAAACTGTCTGTTTTGAAGCATGTGACTATTGAACAGAAAAAGCAAAACGTTGCTCATTTAAGGAAAAAAGTTAACTGAATTGCAAAAGAATTTTGGGATGAAAAATCATCATCACTCTGTAAACACTCTGGTAGTGATTAGTCTTTCAGGTACCATTACCATACCACAGATATATAGGAAACATTGAGTCCATACTCCAATCTTTTTTTATTCCTTATGGGAGAACCTGTCAGCATTTGCCCCTTGCTGGAGAAGTCATGATGAGACATTGGAATAGAACTTCCACAAAATAATATTGACAACAAAAATGAGTCTTCTTTAGTGCTCCTGTAGTTGGGATCAGTCAAATTTGTTAAATAGCTAAAGTAATTTTGCATGCTTTCCCCCCTCCTTTTTCCTCTAATCTTCATCTATATATATGTATTCTATCCTCCTTGCCTCATTGATCATAGATTAATGATGTTTTATCTATGTTTGGATATAATGGCATACTTAATGAAATTTAAGATATATTAAATATGATAAGTAGAAGGCAATATGGGAAGATATAACAAGTAGTGTAGAATAAAGAAACCGGAACTAAAAGGACAGTATATATATGCATTTCAACAATATAAAATAGCAGCATTAATATCAAAAATATTCTAAATTTAAAAAAAAAGAGGACAGGAGTTAGAAATAGTCATGATGATTTTGCTACAAATATTGCTAAGGTTAAACCTAGTTTGAAGCAACCTGTATAGCATCAAACTTCAAAGTTATAAAATAATCATTTAAAATCATACTTTTTCTTCCATCTTGATTTTTTCTTTCAATTTTCTTTTGTTTTTATATATTCAAATGGCTTACAAAATGAAGTAAAATTATTGTGAAAGAAATAAGTGATTATTTGTAGGGGTTGGTCTAGATGAGCTTTAAGGTTGCTTTCCTTTCTAACAATCAACTCTATAGGAATGTGACAGAAAGAGGTTTATGATAACGTTGACAAGTTCTGGGAGGAAACGTTCCTTTCTCATATAAGGAATGAATCTAGGTTTAAAAAAGGAGAGGGTGATCATGACAGTGTGAATTTATCAGGTAAATGATTTCTTATTCTCTTGGCCAGATTTCTCTTCCTTTCTACTGCTCTGTTTCTTATATATCATTCAACTGACATATAGAGTGCCAACTGTGAGACAGTAACTGTGATAGAAGGTGGGGAAATATAGACAGAAGTGGAAAGTGAGTGGCCTCAAGGAGTTTATGTTCTGTCAAGGGAGGTGGCATGTACATTTAAAAGTATACAAACTAAATATGAGATATTTCTTTTGTGCAAAGATATATTAATAGCTGGGAAAATTAATAAATACTTCATGGAGAAGATGTTTCTTGAGCTCAATTTTGAAGAAATGTCTGGCAGAGATGAAGCGAAAAAGAGTGTATATTCCAAATAGTGAGAACAACTTGAGCTAAAACATAGAAACAGGAAATTGAGTGATGTATGTGAGTAATGGTAATAAAGTCAACTTGAACACAAGGAGGGAATAAATATGATGACTTCATTGGTAACTTGGCACCCTTCAAAATAGTTATAAATACCAACTGGAGCTGTTTGTATTTGGTCCTAGAGATAGTAGGGACTCACTGTAGTTTACTGAGTAGGGTAACAATATGATCAGACCTCTGCAATAGGAAGATAATGTTTCTAGCTAAGTGAAAGAGATTGGAATGACAAAAGATAGGAAGTTTGCATTCCACATAGTAGAAGGAAAACACAATGGTTATTTCAATAGACAATCAAAACAGGTGATTATATACGAAATATGAATGGAAGGTCCTAATTCCTCACCTATTCTCAAAATTTTACCTTACCAGCTTCCTGGACAATGTCTTTGCCTCATTTCTGACATACAAGTCTGGTTATTACCAAGAATAAGCAATAAAATTGAAAAACAATTATTTCCAGAAAGCATTAAAAAGTAAATGCATTAATTATATATAATATCCCTCCCAACTTTCTGCCTCACCTAGGCATCTAGGTTGCTAGAATTAGTGAGAAAGTGTCAAAGAATTCAAAAGTAACCTGCCGCTGAGACTGGGAGACTTAAATTTTAATCAGAAAACAAATATCAGTTTTGATCCTCATCAATTTAGTTGATGTCAATGTATATAAATCATGAATCATGAAGATTAGTGTAACAAGATGATGTTCTTTCCATTTACTCTTATAGTCACTAGGTGTACTGTTATCTCAGCTCTTCGTACTTCACTTCCATTAGTTAACTCATTTAAGTCTCTCCATGATATTCCCTATTTATTATATTCTTAATACAACAGCATAATATCGTATAGCATTTATGAACAACAATTTGTTTAGTTATTCCTCATTCTATGCATATGTACTTTATTTGCAGTTCTTTGCTAACACATCAAAAATAAAAACACACTGCTATATTTTGGCATGCATGGGGACTTTTTTATCAATTACCCTTTGGGGTAAACATCTAGCTGAAAAATATCTGGGTCAAAGGGCATGGACATTTGTAACCGCTTCATTTACATAATTCTAAATTTCTTTCCAAAATATTTGCATCAATTTACTGTTCCATTAACAATTCATTAGTGCATCTATTTTTTCATAGTCCCTCTAAAATCTGCTATTTCTGTATTTCCTCATCTTTGCTACTTTGCTGAGTATAAGGAGAAAATAATATTATTTTGATTTGCACTTATTAGTGCTTTTATTGTGTATTATTAATGATATGGAGCATTTTTTCATGTGATTGTTTAATAAATTGCAATTTTTCTTTTGAGAATTTTTGTTCATCTCCTTTGACTATTATCTCATGAGGAATGGCTTTTGATCATGTACATATATGTTAGTTGTTTACATATTGTATACCTAACCCCTCAGAAATTTTATACAGTTTTTTTTAATTTTGTTTTTACTCCTGCTTTTCTTTTTATCATAGATACGTTAAGATTATTTTCCAGAAGCTCTTCAATTTTGTGTAATCAAAACTGTCTTTTTATATTTTATAATTGCCATTATCCCTTCTTTGGGCAAGAATATATTTCCTACCCATATCTGTGAAAGGTGTGTTTTCCATTTTATGTTACAGTCTTTCACATTCAGGTTATAGATCTATTTTTATTGTGGAATATAATATTTATTTGGTCTAATCCTAGTCTGTGCTAGATTTCTTTCCACCCTGATCTCTCTTGCTAATGTTTCATCTTTTCCTATCTACTTATTTCTATTTTGCTGCCTATACACAGGCATGTACACACACACACACACACACACACACACACACACACACACACACACACTTTAACCGATCCTTGAAATATATTCACTAGCTCTCACTATCCCTTTCAGCTATTGCTCTGTATCTTGCTCTTTTTGTTCATTCCTTGAACATGATTTCTCTTTTCAGGTAGCCAGTTATTCTCCTCTAACTCTCTTGAATACGATCAGCAATCTTACTTAGAACTTCATCCCTCCAGTAAAATCACTTTTTCAAAACTTACCAATTTATTTTAATTGCCATAATTAGTGACTTCTTCTCAATAATTATCCTTCCTGGACCCTCTGTAGTATTTTATATTGTAAACCACTCTCTCCTCCTAAATACTATGTCCTTTTTCCTGTGATAAATCTTTATATTTCCCTCAGAAAGTGACGAGTGGATTCTTCTTATTTTCCTTTGTAGTAGTAAGACTTCTGTACTATTTTCTTTAATATAATTTCTAATCATGCTACCTCACCTGATTAGGATATAAGGTTCATAACACCAGGGACTGTTACACTGTTGTCTTTGTATTCCCAGTGATTTACACAATTTAGCACAAAACAGTCACTTTATAAATTATTTTTTTTATTAATAATGGAGGCAAGCTTTTCCAAGAGGGTATTTAGATCGGGGAAGGAAGAAGTATTAAAGGCGAAGATTTTCTCCTTCAAAATTTTGCCTCAAGCTAAATCTTAGAATTTAAAAGATATAATATATGTATGCATGTGTATAGATATATTTTCATATGTGGCATACAAATGTGTAAATATGTCTTTTATATATGTTATGCATACATAAATCTATGCATGAATATATGTCTGTGTGAATATATATATATAATATATATACATATGTGTGTATATGTATGTATGAATGTATGTGTATGTATGTGTGTGTGTGTATTGCTCCAGAGACAGAACAGTTTAAAAATTTACCTGTGGCACAATAAGAGATATCATCTGAAATCTGGTCCACATTTGCAGAAAGGAGCAGGAAGGCTCTATAGACCCCATCTGCATATAAGCTTCAGGAATGGATAGGTAAAGACCAGGCCCACTGCACCACTATGACTTATCTTTCCTCTAGTCTCTAGAATAAATATGGGAAAAGACATATCTCTTTTTTAACCTCTTAAATATACATAGTCTAGTAGTTGGCTGCTATCCTTCTCAAAGAGAACGTACACAGGGTACCAAAATGACACCACATGCTTAAGTCAAAATACAGGGGTTCTTACTGTGGCCGATCAGACCAACATAAGTTCAGAATGATCTACCACCAATAGGACATAAATAGCCTATTTGAATATTTGGGTTGTAAATGTCTCTGAATTTATGCATCTTACATTTCTTTTGAGCTACTACAATTCTATTTCATACAGTATAGTACATTCTTTGATGAAGGCATGCCGTGCTGGATGATCTTTCACCAGCATCTCCCATAGTCACACAATTGACTTTGAAGTTCTTCGGAGAGACCTTGAAATGTCCTCATATGAGTGTTTTCCTTGAGTGAGTTCTCCATAAAATAGTCTTTGAGGCAAATGTAAGTTTGTCATTCAAACAATGTTCCCAGCCCATCAGAGTTGTGTTCTGTACAATAGAGTTTAAATGCTTGAAAGTTTAGCTTGAGAAAATACCTGAGCATTTAGTACCTTATTTTTCTAGGTATTTTTCAGAATCTTTATAAGAAGTCAATGGAGGTGTTTCGATTTCCTGGCACGGAGCTGGTGCATCATTCAAATTTCACAGGCATACAGTGATGAGATGAGCATAATAACTCTACAGACCTTCAGTTTTGGGAGACAGTCTAATACTTTTTCTTTCTCACACTTTCCTTTGGAAACTCCTAAACACTGACCTGGAATGCATGCATCAATCTTAATATGTATATCCCTGGAAAGTATACTGCTATGGCAAATGAATTTATTCACAGTATTCAAAACTTCTCCATTTGCTTTAACCAATGGTACCATGTATGAATGGTATGGTGCTGGCAAGTGTAGTACTTGTATTTTCTTGGTCTTATTAAGCCAAAATTAGCATAAACAACAGAAAATCAATCCACATTTTGTTGTATCTCAGCTTCTGGGGCTGCACTGAATGTGCAATTACCTGCAGACAAGAAAGCTTGCACCAAATCTTCCTCCATTTTAATTTTGGCTTATAACTTTTCCAGTTAAATAATTTACCGTTAGCACAATAGCTGCCCTAAATGGTAAAATGGTATGGCAAAATGTCTTTTGATTCATGCAAAAATTAAATTTCAGTGAGATAGAGTTGCATGAAATAGTAAACCTCAGTCTCTCTTCCTGGGTCTTCAGTGTCTACCCAAATTCACAATGCTTACTTCATCTGTCCTCATGGCCATTGGAACTAATTGCTCTCATCCATCTACCCATTCTGATGGGGAAGTCTTTGCATGCTTGGGGTAAACATCCCCCACCTCAACTCAATAAAGTATTTGGGACCCCTCACACTGGATTAGCCTGTTTGCCAGAGTGTGGCTGCTGTACATTCTACATCTTCTTGTGGCCACAGGTGAGAGTAGGGTGGATCAGGTAGACACCAAAGGCGGATAAGCAGCCCTGAAAAAAGGCTTAGCAGCCCTCACACCAAATTTATTCGTCTTCCCTGATCACACCTTACATGCTGATTACTCCTAAGAAAAGGAACATAGCCTTTAATTTATACTGACCAATTTAACAACTTCCCAGCAAAAACTGCAAACCCTAAAGGCAAGGAAGATGATGGAATTAACTCATACAGGTTTGTGACTCTGAGTGTTCTAGCCTACTATACTAAAAACATGTCTCCTCTAACTGTCCGAAGTGTCCTTTCTCTACGTATGTCTCTGAAATCTTTCTCTGACGTCTCTCTCCTAAGTCCTTGCAACAAAGTGAAATAATTTCCTTATGAAAGTATATGGAATTATTCTTAGTATTCTTTCAACCAACCAGGGGTCGTATCTCCCCTCAAGTGCACACTACACAACTCATGGCTGTGACTACCCTAAAGCAGTCCAGGCATGGGTAGAAGCAAGAAGATATATACATAGACATATGTATATGTGTATGTAAATGTGTATATATGTATATATACATATATACATACACAAATACATATATATATATTCACATACATATATTTGTGTATATATGCATATACATATATATTACGCATGTGATTATGTATATATGTATATGCTTTTTCATATAAGTATGCATTGATATGCATAATGCTGTACAATTTCTTGTTTGTGAGTATATATATGAATAGGATATATAGGTAGAGCACTAGATATTGCACTGGGATTGGAAACAGGAAGATTCTTCTTCATGAGTTCAAATTCAGTCTCAAAAACTTACTAGCTGTGTGATCCTGGGCAAGTCACTTAACCTGTTTGCCTCATCTCCTCATGTGAAAAATGAAGTGAAGAAACAAATGGAAAATCACTTGTATCTTTACCAAGAAAACAACAAATGTGGTCATAAAGAGTAGGGCATGGCAACATGTATATGAATATATAACATGATACATTTTTTAAAATATATGTTGCATGATATATAACAATGTGTATATGATTTGAAAATATACTTTGTATATTCAGAATAGAAACAACTACCTCCATAGCCAACATAATTGTTAATTTTTATATTCTCAATCAGTATGATGTCAAGAAAATTAAGAGACTAGCACTTTAAGCGATGTTGTTATTGTAGAAGAGTTTGGTTTAGTTAGTATCTGCCATGCAGTTACTTTAAGATAATTCATAACAATGGGGATGTGGAGATAAGTTATGGATGATAGAGTAGTTGTGATAAGTTAAACTTTGCTATATCATCAACTAAAAACTTTGTGACTTTTAAAAAATTTAAACAAAATATCTCTACAAGCTGTTCCATCATACTTGACAGTATCTATGTTAATCCCACTGGCCCTCAGAACATTATCTGTTCTTCTTCTGTGTTCTTTGCTCAGATTTTCCAGCTGCATGAAGACCTTCAGAAAGTCTCATGCTTTTTGTTGATATCAATAGTTTGGCATGAGTCTCTTATCACTGTAGTGCCAGTGAATATTGAGAACCATTATCAGTCATGTCAGCAAGGAAGGGGTATGATAAGTGTCAGCACAGCTCATTCTGAAGAGTCTTTCTATATACTGAAAACAATGGTTCTCTCTGGCAGTTTGACAAGACTCATCCTTTAAGTTACGAGAAAATAATCAAAAGATCAATAGAAGCATAAACAGTGCGCATTTTTCTGAATTGCAATAACATTTTAGTGTCAATCAATCTGTAGCTCAAACTGTAGTTTCTTTAAACTAGATAAGCCTAGAATGTGCATTTTCTTCTGACAGCACTATCAAAGTCAGTTCCTTTATAATAATTTTTTAAAAGCATAATATTAAGTATATGCCCTTCTTGACCACTCATTTGCTAGGACTTTTGACTCATTCTCTAATGCTTCAAAGACCACGTTGGACTGACATCTGTCATTCCCAACATGCGTTTGGTCTTTATTTTCCTTTATGTTTCTTCTGTTCAAGTTTGGCAAGAATAATGAGATACCTGTTAAGAATAAAGATTGTGTAAAGTCAACAAAAGCTGAGGGGGAAGGATACAAATTTACTGATAAATATAAAACAAAATCAATTATGTGCCTCAAAGTCAGTGGGGAGGGGTACACTTTGCTAAACTCATGAAATAGTTTTATTATATCACACCCTTAGTGATATGTGCTAGACCTTTATTGGTGAGAAAATCTGCTATAAAATGAATTGTTATGAATGTGAAAACATGGTGCCTTCCTTTTTGTTAAAATTCTCATTGGTCTTTACATATATATGTATATTATGCATATATGTACATACATACACACATACATATATATGCACACATATAAAATTACATAAACACTTTTTTTTACAAAGCTTGCCACTAAATTTTATACAGGTCATTACCTTGGGAACAGAAGATTTCTTTCATATTATTCATGGCATTTAACCCAATGTAAGGGACATACAAATTATTTAGCAAATAATATGAATAGGAAATTCAAAACACATTAGTTCACAAGCATTTGATTCATTCCTACTTTCCCCTGTTACCCAAGGTCACAATATAGATGTTATCTTCTACTTGTGTCAGCAAGGATCCCATCATATAAAGGAGGGCCTGCTGTACAGGTTCTTAGATCTGATTTTATCAAAGGAAAGCAACTTTTGAGGGGTCAACAATCACTTTAATCAAGCACATATATCATTCACTTAGTTCAGGTAAAAAAGTCAGCACCCTGAACTTCAGAGAAAATACAAACAAAGAAATAAAGATCAACGGACAAGAATTCCAATTGTCTGACAGTAAGCAATACAAACAGAGTAACCAGAGAGAGAAGCACCAGCATCTATGAGTTTTTAAAGTCAGGGGAATCCTTAATGGCTGCCCAAAGTCTTGTCTGGCAAAACATACACTTCCAATAAGTACGCCTTAAAGTAAACCCCTACTTCAGAGTATTTATAAACTTTTCAGAGCCAGAGGTGTACCACAATTACACCACTCTTCACTCTTTCTCACATATCCCACCTTTATCCAATAAATTACCAAGTCCTGTCAATTGGAAAGCCCTGTTCTCTCCTCTGAGTGCCAACCACTCTAGTATGGAGCCTCATCACTTTTTCTCTTTACTGTAAAACAGCCTGTTAGTTGATCTCACTGATACAAGTCTCTGTGCACTCCAGTCCATCCAATTGTACCTCCAATCAGGGCAGCACACCTGAGGATTGCTGCTGACAAAGCTGTCAGAATGTTCTTCCTAAAGCAAAGGTCTGATGGCCCTAAATTTAATGCCTTCCTATCATTTCCAGGATTAAATAGGAAATCTTTCTTTTAGTTCAAAATCTTTCATAAGCTGCTTCCCTCAGGCTTGCCAATAAAACTTTCTATATCTACACATACTCTGTGAACTAATTACACAAACCTTCTGCTGCTCCTTAAAGAAGACATTGCTCCACTCTGGACATTTTCAGTGGCTATATCCTATGCTTAGAATCATTTCTATCCCCATCTCTGTCTCCCAACTTCCTTGACATCATTTGAATTCCATCTAAAATCCCATCTATTAAATGAAACGTTTCCCAATCGCCTTTAATTCTAGTGCCCTCCTTCAATGGATTATTTCAATTTTTCATATATATACACACATATATGCATCATAGATAAATATACATATACATATATATATATATATATAAATATACACACATATATACTTATACCTTAATTGGGCACAATTGTTTTCATGATGGCTTTCCTGAAGTGATCTTATCACAGAGACTTGCATACAAGACCTAAATAAATGTTTATTAGGTAACTGAATACAAATGAAAAGTGTGTAGTCTAAAGAGGTTAAGTGACTTGCCCAAGGTCAAGTGTATAGTTAACTCAATATCTACTGATTGCGTAAGGCCAGCTTATAACTCCAAGAAGGCTTTTGGTAGATAATTTTAAATTAATTAGTAAATTATATTTCATTAAATAAGATGAATCTTAAGCAGTATCATGACATAATGGAGAGTCAGCCTTTAAATCCAGGGGAACTGAGTTCAAATCCTACCTTTGACATACACTGACAGTGTGACTTTGGGCAAGATACTTAATCTCTCCATCCTCGAAATCACTTTCTATTACTATAAATTTTTAAAATGCTACCAAGTTTTATTGATAGAGTGTGTTTTGACATTCCAGAATTTCCTGAATTCCATTGAAATCACAGGCCCAATCTTATGCTTATACATGAGTATGCTTCAGCAGAAATTATACTTCAAAGTTCTGTGATTTCATTAATGAAATTACTTAAATAACCAATATTGATGAAAATCCTTTTAAGACTCAGAGAGAGATTTTCAGAAGTTATTGTAGCTGAAAATTCCTACCCCTTTGGATACTCTAGAAATGACAATCTCTAAGAATAAAAGGATTGATTCTTTATGTGACTTATGTATAGTTCTTCATTAAGCTGATATTTGATCCTTTTTGTTCTGTTGACAAATTTCAGAAACTGATGAAATTCTGAAATGATGCATTGGAAAAGAAATAAGGCTTTTTGGGGGGGAATCTCATAAAGAAGCATGTATACATAGGGATGGCTTGCTATCCTCCAGTGGCCTAATTATGAAATATAAGTAGGTAATAAATTAACGTCAAATGCTGACCAAACATTCAGGGAAGAGAAGATGAAACTTGGCGAATGTACAAGTAATAACAACTGGGTAGGGGTTCGAGGTCATGTATTGAATGAGGCTAACCTCATTCACAAAGAGATAATTATATCTTCTCTCAACTCCAGTGCTCTAGTTTCTCATATTTTTTGGTGAAACTACTTCCTCAAAGTTCTTAGTTTGGAAAAAATATTAATTTTTAAAAATCTATAACTAGGAAGATATTTAGCTTGACTTTCATCAAAGTCCTTGATTATATGGTAATTAGATAGATGTTATAAAAATATTCTGTTCATTTCTTCACTGATGTCTGACTCTTTGTGCCTCCATGGACCATAACATACCAGACCCTTCTATGTTCCACCATCCCCCAAACTCTGCTCAAGCTCATGTTTGTTGTTTCCATGACACTGTCCTTCTAAACTTCTGCCACCTCTTTTTCCTTTTCTCTTCAGTCTTTCCCATTGTTGTGGTCTTTTATAATGAGTTCTGTCTTCTCACTGCATGGTCAAAATATTTATGCTTCAGATTCACTATTTTTTTCCTTTCAGTAAATAATATGTCTATTTCTTTAAGAATTGATCTGGTCTCCATTCTGTTCAAGGGATCCTCAAAATTCTTCCTCAGAACAATTCAAAAGTGTCAATGCTGCTGTACTCAGAACATTCCTATATCCCACCTCTCACAGTTGCTATGGGAAAACCATAGCTTTGACTATACAAATCTTTGTTGACAAGGTGATGTCTTTGCTTTTTAATATGCTGTCCAGTTCTGTTTTCCTTTCAAGGAGAAAGCATCTTTTAATTTTACTATAGTTGCTGTCTTCAGTGATCTTTGATCCCAAGAATATAAAATCTGACACTGTTTCCATTCTTCTCCCCCATTTGCCAGGAAGTGATGAGACCAGTTGCTAAGATCAAAGGGTTTTTTTTTATCTTAAAAGAGCTTTCACACTCTTTTTTCATCCTCATTAATAGATTTCTTAGTTCTTCTTCACTTTTTGCCATCAGAGTTGTATCTGAGATAGTTGATATTTTTCTCAACAACCATAATTCTGCCTTTTGATTCCTCCAGCCTAGTATTGAGCACAATATATTCTGTATATGAGTTAATTAAATAAGGTAGCAACATGCAACCTTGTCATACCCCCTTTCTAATCTTTTTTTTTTGGAGGGGAAAAAGCAAGGCAAATGGGGTTAAGTGATTTGTCCAAAGTCACACAGTAAGTGTTTCAAATGCCTGAGGCCAGATCTGAACTCAGGTCCTCCTGACTCCAGGGCTGGTGTTCTACTCACTGTGCCACCTAGCTGCCTCCCTTTCCCAATCTTAAACCAACTAATTGTTCTGTGTTTAGTTCAAATGGCTGTATCTTGAACTACATACAGGATTCTTAGGATGCAAGTAAAATGGTCTTGTATTCCCTATGTCTTTGAAGACTTGCCACATTTTGTTGTGATTCATATATAGATTTTAGTGTAATCGATGAATTAGAAGCAGATGTTTGTTTTTTCTGGAAGTTCCTTGTTTTCTCCATAATCCAGCAAATTTTGACAACTTGGTCTCTAATTCCTCTGTTCAAAAACTAGCCTGCTCTTCTGATAACCCTTAGTTCATATATTGTTGAAGTCAGTTTGTAGAATCTTAAGTTTAACCTTGGTGATGTGTGAAGTGAGTGTAATTATCTATCCTTTGGCCTTGACCTTATTTACAATTAAGATATAAACTGATCTTTTCCAATCCAGTGAGCACTGTTGAATTTTCCAAATTTGGTGGCAAATTGAGTACAACATTTCACCAGCAGCATCTTTTAGGATTTTAAATAAATAGCTCAGTCAGAATTATTTCACCTCCAAAGTCTTATTGCTAGCGATGCTTCTTAATTAAGGCCCATTTGCCTTCATTCTCTAGGATGTATGGCTTCAAATCAGTAACTACCCCATCATGTTTGTAGGTGATGTTAAGATCTTTCCTGTATAGTTCTGTATTTTCTTGTCCCATTTTCTTAAATTCTCTTACTTCTATTAAGTCCCTACCTTTTTTTTGTCTTTTATCACGCCCATTTTTCCATGAAACAAACATTCTTTTGATATTTCTAATTTTTTTGTAGAGATCTTCTGTCTTTTCCATTCTCTTGTTTTCTTCTATTTCTTTGTGTTCCTCCTGTAAGAAAACCTTCTTTTCTCTCCTTTCTGTTCTCTGGAATTCTACATTCAGCTCTGCATATCTTTTCCTTTCTCCTTTACTTGTCAATTTTCTTCCTTCTTCATATATTTATAAATCTGAATCAGAGCCATTTCTTTTTCTTGGTATTCTTTTCCTCTGGATTATTTTTTCTATTGTTGCTTCCTATACAATATTGTGAACCTCTATCCATGGTTCTTTAGACACTTTATCAACTAGATCTAATTCCTTATTACTATTCAATACTTCCACTTCATACTCACAAAGGTTATTAAGTCATACATATATGGTTTGATGGTTTCCACTACATTCTAAGAAATATATAAGACTTTAAAAGTATAATATTTTTCAAATCTAGTTATTTCAATTAAACAAATGTTCATTATAGTTTTACTATATATAGGCTCTAGGCTTGAATTTAAACTCAGATGCAATGCTCTGATGAAATATGGTTCTTATAACCTGTGACATAATGAAGAGAATAAACTGTGGCATATACATGTGAATATTATAAATTTATAAAACAAGGGCATTGTTGAGTTACGAGCAAAGAAGTTTAATGTTAGGGGAGAAGGGTATCCAAGTTTAGGAAATAGTATATATGTGCGTGTGTGTGTGTGTGGTTGACAGAAGGAATTCTGTAATCAACATGAAGGTGCTAAATCTTTGAAATTTTGATTTTATCTTACTATATGTTTCATGATGCATTTTTAGTACTTCTTGGAGGAGGGGATATCTCTGATGCTGTCTGAAATTACAGACCTTCCTTGAAATAACTAATGGACTTGCTCAGACTCTCTGTGTCTCTCTTCATCTGTCTCTCCCAATCTTAGTTCAGCAGAGTGAAGATCGGTCTAGGTTGGGAAAGGCTCCCTCCCTTAGAACCCTTTAATATCTACTTTGAAACAAGGAATAGGGTAACCGCATATCTTCACATGAGTCAAGAAGAAATATGTAGCTAAGTGCCCCTATATACACTAAGATAATCTGACAAACAGCACAGCAAGCAGAGCAATGGTAGAGTATCAGAAAATATTGAAGAGAGAGTCCCTGGAACCAGCCTTAGACAGGAAATAGAATAATCTCTCAGTCAGAGACAGGATAGTTTCTGTCTAGCAGTTGAAAGCATGTTTCCCTTCTAAAAGAACTGAAGCCCTAAAGGTAGTATCCTAAGACTGAATTTATATATATAAAACTCTGAAATAAAAAGTGACTCACTGTAAAGCCAGGCTTTATTTTCCTTTTGCGAAGGTAGAACCATCCAAATCATAGAGTCTTGCTATGAGTTCATGGAATTATTCATGTTTCTGTGGAAAGTGAGGCACTGATATGTCAGGGAGACTTTCCTAGTAGTAATGCCCTAAGTATTTCTATTTCAATGTGTCCAAAAGATTGGCTGGTACTATGAGTCTGAGAAAACTTAGGATCTTGGGGAAAGGAAATAAACTTGAGAGGGAGAATTTTGTTTGTTTTTTAAAGGTTATTGTGAGGTATTTTATCTGTCTTTTCTGTGGAGTAAAATAAAGACTGCCGTCAATCCCACATAAAACTCATGGCTTTGAATGCTCATGTAGGACTTAAGGGACCTTTTCCTTCTACATCCATAGATATATATGAATGAGCTATAGTCTGAGATTTCTTAGAGTAGTCTTAGCAGATTGTGTGTTAGGGGTATTCTATCAAAGAGTTGATGATTTTTTAGGTCATATACGAAAATTAGATCCAATCTGGGCGAACAGAGGTGACAAGTCATATGCTACATAACAAAAGACATTATTGTAGGAAATTTCGAAATCATCAGGGAAAAGATAGTAGTCCACTTTGGCTGGAGATTAGAGTATATAAGAAGTGGCAGGTAAATAAAATCAAAAATAAAAGTTGTGCCTGATTTAAAAAAATAGTTTGAAGAGATGACAAGGAAAGTTATAGTATACAATAAAGTTATTAAAAGATGCTGCACAGAGGAGTAACATGACTGAATCTCTATGTATGGAAAGTATTATGGGATCAACATTAAGTAGAAGGGAAAAGACAAAGAGTACAGATGACATGACCTTTTGTAAGGTTATAATAGTATTTAGATGGGAAGTAGTGAAGGAAACTATGAACTTAGATGTGACACTACAAATGGAGAAGGGAAGATGAATAAAAGAGATACTGAAGAGATAAAGTCAATACAAAACAATCATAGTATAGTAAAATCAAATATAACTTGGTTTCAAGTACTTTATCTGCTATCAATAAGCTAAGTGGCATAGCAAAAAATACGCTGGACCTTGCTTGAAATCTACATGTGGCCCATAAAAATGGGGAAGTTAAACTCTTAAAAACTCTTAATATTAAATACTAAGTATACAATTAAAATCTAAATCAAATCCAAATACTTACACCTTCCAGTAATTCACTACAATACCTAATTATTAATCAATAAATATTTAATAATCTAATCTTCATGATTATCAAGGAAACTATCAAGGAAAACTATGCCAAAATTTGAGAAACAGAGGGTAGAATAGAATTGAAAGAATTTTCCAATCCCTTCCTGAGATACTAAACCAAAGCTTAATAGAAAATTTAACTGCCAAATGCAACATTCAAGAGAAGTATAAAAGTTAAACAGGAAATAGAAATTATAAAGGATTGACAACAAGCAAATTATCATAAAAATCTAATGCTTGACAAACTCAAAAACCCAAGCTTTGGGGACAAGAATTCACCAATTTGCAGGCATTCTTGGGAAAACTGGAAAACAATTTGGAAGAAACTACACACAGATCAACATCTCACACTATTTGTCAAGATGGGGTTAAAATGGGTACATGCTTTAGACGTAAAGGGTGCTATATAAGCAAATTATGGGAGCATGGAAAAATTTGCCTGTCAAATCTACTTATAAGGGAAAATGTTATGACTAAACAAGGATTATGGGGAGTAAAAAGAATACTTTTGATTACATTAAATTAAAAAATATTTTGCAAAAGAAAAACTGATAAAGCCAAATTTAGAAGGAAAGAAGGAAACTGGGGAAAAGTAAAAGAAATTTCATTGCTAAAGGCCTCATTTCTCAAATATATAGGGAACTGAGCCAAATTATAAAATTTAGAACCATTCCTTAATTGATAATGGTCAAAGGACATAAGCAGTCAGTTTTCAGGGGAAAAAAAATCAAAACTATCAGTAGTCACATGAAAAAATGCTCCAATTTATTATTGATTAGATAAATGCAAATTAAAACAAACTCTGTGCTACCACTTCCCCTCTATCAGTTTGGCTAACATAACAAAAGAAGAAAAGAAGAAATTCTAGGTGGAGCATGTGGAAAAATAGGGACACTAATGCACTGTTGGTAGACATGGGGATCAGTCCCATCATTATGGAGATTACATCGAACTATTACCAAAAGACTATAAAACTTAGCATACCATTTGACCTAGCAATACCACTACTAGGTCTGTGTGCTAAAGAAATTTTTAAAAAGCTAAACAGAACTCTGTAGAAAAAATATTTAGAGTAGTTTTTGTGGGGGCAAAGAAATGGTAATCAAGTTAGCGTTCATCAATTGGAGAATGGCTGAACAAGTTGTGGTATATGATTGTGATGGAATACTATTGTACTATAAGAAATGATGATGGTTTCAGTATAACTGGAAAACTTATTTATGAATTGATACATATTGAAGTGAGCAGAACAAGGAGAATGTATCTTTTTTTTACACTAACATCAATATTGTAACAATAATCAATCTTGAAAGACTCAACTCTCAATGACAATGATCTGAGACAGTCCCAAGGGATACATTATAAAAAATGGCTTCCATCTCCAGAGAGAGAACTGGTGAACTTTGAGTACAGATAGAAGCATATATTTTCACTTTCTTTATGTTTCTACTTTTTTACTTTATTTTTTGCAACACAGCTAATTTGGAAATATGTATTACATGCAAAAAATTTGAAATATGTGATAGTTATTTTGGAGGGGGGGAGAAATGACAGCAGGGATAGAATATTTTTAGCTTCATCACAAGACTTTTGAGATAAAAGTCCTGGGTTTATAAATTCTGATATGTTTTTTTAAAAAGTACTAATCTACATTGCTTATTGCTGTTATTGTTGCTGCTACCGTGCCTTCATTCTTGAAGAGGAAAACTGACATCACAATCATGATGTCTTAACTTCTGTGAATTGGATTTGAGTGAGGCAGAGCTCCACAAAATTGGCAGCCTTGCTCTATCCTCTAGATTCATTAACATACGGTGGCAAAACAAAAGTCAAGATGGCTAACAATGGCCCAGGATACAGTGAGTGACTTTGGCCTTTCCAAATTAAGATCTTTCTTAGATCTCAGTTTATCTAAGGCTATGTATAGTCAAGCACATATAGACTTATTGTTATAGTGTACAGATCTATATCCATAAATGATTGGTTCTCTGTGAGAGTTATGGCATGGTATATCAAGAAACAACAATTTTCTTGTTTTTCAGAAATCATTTTTAGGTCCTATTATAACTAAGTCACACCTGCTATTCTTGTCTTTTTTTAAATTTTATTTGTACTTTTCCTTTTACTTCACTGATATTTATTTATATGTATAAAATTACAACAATGTTAAGGTTATAACAATTTTGCGAGAAAAATAGGAAGCAGTGACTTCTCAATATTTTCTTACTGATCAAGAGTAGATGGGAGACATTTCTAGATGGCAGAGTAAAGGAAGGAACTCCCCTGAACTCTCCCCTTAACACATCAAAATACCTAAGAAAATTCTGGAGAAACACAATACACAAAAAAGGACTGAGTGAAAAAATTTTTGGCCCAAGACAACTTGGAAAGAGAAATAAGAGAGGCAGGGGAAAAATTGGGAAGAGAAATGAGAATGTTGTAAGAAAATCATGAACAATCAGTCTACAATTTAGAGGAGATACAAAAATATACTAAAGATAATAACACCTTAAAAATAGACGAGGTCAAATGGTAAAAGATACACAAAAAGTCAATGAGAAGACTGCATTAAAAAACAAAATTGAAAATTGGAAAAAGAAGCACAAAATTCACTGAAAAGAAAACTTCTTAAAAGTAGAATTGACCAAATGAAAAAGGTGGTACAAATGCTTTCTGAAGGAAATAATTCCTTAAAAATGAGAATTGAGCAAATGGGAGCTAAAGACTTTAGGCATTTTAAAGCTAAATTCCAGATCTCCAAGATGAAGGGGAAAATACTGCAAACAGTCAAAAAAAACCTATTTCAATATCATGGAATATGATATTCTGGAGGGCAAAACAGCTAGGATTACAATCAAGAATCAACTACCTAGCAAAACTGAGTATAATCCTTTAGTGGGGAAATGAACATTCAGTGAAATAGAGGCCTAGCAAACATTCTTGATGGAAAGGTCAGAGCTGAATAGAAACTTTAATTTCCAAATATAAGACTCAAGAGAAGCATAAAAAGGTAAACAGGGAAAGGAAATCATAAGGGGCTTAATAAGGTTAAATTGTTTACCTTTCTGCATGACAAGATGCTATTTATAACTCATACGAGCTTCTTATTAGGGAAGATAGGAGTGTATATAGATATAAGCCACAGGTGTAAACTGAGAATGAAGGAAAGGTATCTAAAAAAGTAAAATTAGGAGATGAGAGAGGAATGTGCTCACAGAAAGGGAGAGGGTGAGGTACAATAGGATAAAAGAGGGAAAGAAAAGGTTTTGCTGAGGAAAAAGGGGTAGGTGAGGTAGAAAGAGTGAATATTACTTTCATCAGAATTGACTCAAAGAAGGAATAACATACACATTCACCTGGATATAGAAATTTATCTTATCCTACAATGAAGAAGGAGGAAGAGATAAAAAAGACAGATAGGGGTACATAAAAGGGAAGACAGACTTGGGGAGGGGGTAGTATAAGGAAAACACTTTTGAGGGAGTAGACACAGTTAGCAATAGTTACTTTAAAAACATTGAAACAAATTTCTCTAATAAAATCCTCATTGAAAACATATAGATAACTGAGCCAAATTTATAAAAGTGGGAACCATTCCCTAATTGTAAATGATTGAAAGTTATGAACAGTTTTCAGATAAAGAAACCAAAATTGTCTATAACCATTTTAAAAAATGATCTAACTCACTATTCAATAAAACAATTCTGAGGCACTGCTTCATATCTATTAAACTGGGTAATATGACAGAAAAGAAAAATGACAAATGTTGGAGGGATGTGGTCATTAATGTAACATCAGTGGATTTATGAACTGATTCAACCATTCTTGAAAGCAATTTGCAACTATGCCCAAAGGATTATAAAACCATATATACCCTTTCACTTAGAAATACAACTACCAGCTCTATATCCCAAAAGAAATTAATAAAGGAAAAGCACCTATATGTACAAAATATTTATAGCACCTCTTTTCTCATGACAAAGAATTGAAAATTAAGAGGATGCCCATTAATTGGGGAATGGCTCAATAACTACTATGTGATTATGATGCAATACTATTGTGCTATGGGAAATGATGAGTAGAACGCTCTAAGAAAAAGTATGGACTTATATGAGCTTATGCAAAGTGAAATGTACTGTGCACAAAGAAATAATGATATTGTAAGATGATCAGCTATAAATGACTTAGCTGTTCTCAGTATGCTATCCATCCCCAGAGAAAGAGTAGATGATGTCTGAATACAGATTAAAGCATACCTTTCTTAAAAAAATTAATTTTTTTAAAGATTTTGTTTTCTTCTATGTTTTCTTTCAAAACCTGAGTATTATGGAAATGTTTTGGATGACTGCACATGCATAACACATCTAACACATACTTGCCTTCTCAATGAAGGTAATGGAGTTGTCATTGTTGTATTCATCCTTCATTGCCAAAGAAGAGCATGCCATCAGAGAAATAATGACATGACTTGCACTTGACTTTGTTTTGAGTGAGGAAGGGCTGTGCAAAGTCATCAGCCTCACTTTTCCTCCAGAGTCATCTGAATCCAGTGACCTGGTATTCCTCAGGATGACTGAAGATGACCCGGGATGCACTGGGAGACCTTGGCCCCTTAGGCCAAGGTCTACGCAGGCACTCACTCACTTAGGGTGAGGTAATGCCCATTCATTGAATAGACCTGTTTAAGAAGTAGCCAGGTCATGGCCCCTTTAATGAGGCAAGGAAAAGAAAGACATCAGGCTATGAGGTAAACAGGAACAGTTGCTATTGATAATCACTCTTAAGTCAGGACTTTGGAGAGCAGGTTATGAAGGGAGGATTGAAAGGTTTTTTTCACTTGTTATATTCTTCTAGGAGACCTATAATCCCTATGTTTATATGTATCCTGTCTTTAAGATCAATGTTTTGCTTGTGTGGACATATTGTTATTGTATTTTATTTCTCTTCTTCTAAATTATCCTTTGCTTCTGTGAATTTACATTTGCAATCAGTTATTTCTTGGTGAAACTTACCAGCATGGATTCAGTGGTTTCTCTTCTGTCAATTACCTCTGTCAAATAGACCATATGTTCTATTTTCACAAGTAATTTGAACTGAATGTTTTAAAAACAAAGTTAAAAATTATTTTAACATAAAATTGAGGAAAATAAAAAGTTAAATAAAAATTTAAATTAAAAGAGAAATACATAAAGGAGTAGGTGAGAAAGGGAAAAAGAAAATGTATATTTCAAAATGGTCCATTAAACAAGAAACATTTAGTCCCATATGGTCCAAAAAAGCAGCATTCCACCAACTTTGTAACAAGGGCTATCTATCACTCAATGATTATTTGGTAGAGAAACATATGATTTTAACTGTGACCTCCCAAAAATCCCATTTGGTAATCTAGAGAATGTTCAGATAATGTTAGTTGAAAAAAAACAAATATAGGAAAATTCTAACTTACAAATAAATTTTATAGTCTACTTTCTAATTTCAAATATTTTACTTATTAATTGAGGATTTATAGCTTTGTTTGTTTTCAGAAAGAATTTATAAGGTATACAAAATTAAAGATCATTTTTACACCAATTCAAATATTTATTACGTATTTTGTTTAAGCATGCATGGAACAGAACAACTAAAAATAACAATAGATCCCAATCCAATTTAAACAGAGCAGAGAAAAATATATTGCTTTAAGTAAATGTTGTATGTAGCTCTAAATTCTCTGATAATTAAGGCAGAAGGACAAAACAGTGGGTTACATTGTTCTAATTTTCTTAATTCTTTTTTTTGGTAAATTAATTTATTTATTTTTAGTTTTCAACAATAACTTCCATAAATTTAAGATTTTATCCCACTCCCTCCCTAACTGGCATGCAATCTCATATGGTTACTACACATACATTCATATTAAATATGTTTTCACATTAACCATGTTGAATAGAAGAATTAAAGTGAATGGGTGAAACCATGAAAAGCAAAACAAAACATAATAAAAGAGAAGATAGTCTACTTTAGTCTACATTCCAACTATAGTTTTTACACTGAATGTGGATGGCATTTTGCATGGAGTTCTTTGGAAATGTTTTAAGTCCTTGAGTTCTCATTTTCTAATTAAATAGCTTACCAGTTGATCTGGAATGGATAAGGATCTATGATTTGGTGTTAGAATCCATGGATTCAGATCTTGACCCTCTTTCTCTCTATGATGTTGAGCAAACTGTGTACTCAGTTTACTCATCTCACAAATGAGAAATTTTGACCAAATGACTTCTGTGGACCCATTCAGATCTAAATCAATGATCCTCAAATTCTCTTGATTTTTCCTGCCATCAACAAAATATATTTTTGTGTAAGGACAATTGTAGTGATATCTTAATGAATCTCCCCACTCCTTAACCTGTCTTAACCTCCTTCATAGCTATCATTTACAATGGTACCTCATGTAGGCACATAGTTATGTCACTCCTTTAGTCAAGGTCGTATAATAGTTTTTTATTATCCATTGAAAAAATTTAAACCTTTTATCCTGGCATTCAAGACACATACAACCTTCTTTCCCTGCTAAATACTCTGTGTTCCAACTTATCTGAAAGTTGCATTTGTTTGTGACTTGTTTGCACCTAGGAGGCATTTAAGAAATGCCTCCTAATTTAAGAAATATTGTTTTATTTGACCAATATCACTTTTAGAGCTGTATCGCAAAGAGATCATAAAATGGATAAAGGACCCATATATCCAAAAATATTTTTTGTGGTGGCCAAGAACTAGAAATTGAAGGGATGTCCATCAATTGGGGAATGGCTGAACAAGTTCTGGTATATGAATATAATGGAATACTCTTTTGCTTTAGGAAATTATGAGCAAGTGAACTCCAGAAAAACTTGCAAAGATCTATAAGATCTGGGGCTGAGTGAAGTGAGTTGAACCAGGAGAACAGTGTGCACAGCAACAGCAGCCACATTGGGTGATGACTGACTTGGATAGACTTAGCTCTTCTTTGTAATGCAAGGACCTAAAACAATTCCAAAAGACTCATGATGGAAAATGCCATCCACATGCAGAAAAAGAAAGATGAAGTCTGAATGCAGATCGAAGGATACTTTTCGTTCTCTTTTTTGTTTTGTTTTGTTTTGTTATTCTTTCTTGTGGTTCCTCCCATTTGTTCTACTTCTTCTATACAACATGAATAATGTGAAAATATGTTTAATAGAATGTATATGGAGAGTCTATATCAGATTGCAAACTGTCTAGGGGAAGGCAGAGGGGAGGGAAGCAAAGAAAATTTAAAATTTGTTGAAGTGAATGTTGAAAACTAAAGATAAATTAACTTATAAAAAAAATGTTGGCTTAATTTAAAATTGGGGAGAATTAGAGGAGTGCAAAATATTTTTCTGGCATTGAATTCTAAAAGGGGAATCCCTATATAAGGTTACATAAATAGACAATGTTTTTAAGGACATTTTTGTAAGAGATTCAGAAATATTCTTCAAGTGGTCATGTCTACTCTCAAACCTCTAATTAGGGAAAAGGCATTGCAATAAATTTTAACTCAGTTAAGGCATTTCTGTGGGGATGTTGCTTTCTGATTATTTAACTTAAGACATATATGTGGCAAAGAGAACCTGGAGAAATTTACTGGCAGTTAACATGTCCATTAGACTGCCTCTCTAAAACATCACGTAGCAGAAACTAGCTTTGGCACACACTGCATCACAGTCAATTGACGGTTGAATTGTCTGACAAGTGACTGCCTTCTGTGAAGTTGATTAAAGAGGAATCCACATGTTTTAAATACCAGCCATTCAAGGTAAACATCTTGTGAAAATCTTGGGACCCTGACTTGCATTCTCAATCAATCAGTCAGTGTGTCAATCATCAAACGTTTTATTAAACTAGTGGAGAAATAAAATGTAGGGATAGGGCAGAACGGCAGAGTAGAGACTTCATGGATCAGTGGATAGGATATTGGTGTTAGAAGATATGGAATCAAATTCTGCCTCTGCTATTTGCTTCTCTTTTAGTCTTGAAGAGGTCTCTAAATCTCTCTGAGATACAGTTTCTGCATTCACAAGGGATGGTTATAAATCTATAGTCTTATAACTCTTATAGGTGGAGGAAAGGAAGGCACAGAGGTGTCTCAAAGAAATTTTATCTTTTATTTTCTTTTTTTTGCCTTTAATTATCTCCTTGAAATATTTCACAATATTATTTCCATTTTCCTAACGGATCATATGGCTCATAGGTTTAGAGCTTAAAAAGACTTTGATGGCCAACAAATCCAAATCCTTCATTTTAAAGATGAGGAAACTGAGACATAATGAGGGTAAAGGACTTGACCAGGGCCATATGCCTAATAAGTATTTCAGGTAGGATTTGAACCCAGTTCTTTCTGACTCTAAGTCCAATACTCTATCCACTATATGACAGGAGATCAGCCCATAGAAAAGCAGAGATAATGCAATCAACCGCCTCATTCCTCTAAAGGCAAAATCACATTCTTTTGCCTAGAATTACATTCAATTTAATTAAACAATCATTTCTTATGCACAGTATTATTCCATTATATTTATATAGCACAACTTGTTCAGCCACTTCCTAATTGATGGGTATCCCCTTGATTTCCAGTTTTTTGCCACCACAAAAAAGTTGCTATAAATATTTTTTGTACATATGAGTCCTTTTCCTATCTTTATGATCTCTTTGGAATACTGGCCTAGAAGTGATATTGCTGGGTTAAAGGGGTATAAACATTTTGAAAGCCCTTTGAGCATAGTTCCAAATTGCTCTCCAGAATGGTTGGATCTACTCATAGTGCCATCAGCAATTAATTGGTATTCCAATTTTCCCACATCTTAGCCAACATTTATCATTTTCTTCCTTTGTCATGCTAGCTATTCTGAATGGAGTGATGTGGTACCTCAAGGTTGTTTTGATTTGCATCTCTCTAATCCATAGTAATTTAGAGTATTTTTCTCATATTGATATAGATAACTTCAATTTCTTCCTCTTAAAAATTCCCATTCATAGTCTCTGATTATTCATAAATTGGGAAAATACTTATATTCTTGAAAATTTGACTCAGTTAAACATTTTAGAAAAGGGATCTTTACCACAGACATTAATTGTAAAAATTATTTCCCAGTTGGGCTTAGTTTTTTTTTTGTTAAGAAGGTTTGAGTGCCAGATGAGGACTCTGGGAAGATGTTAAGAAACCCCCCATTATTGAGAACCCAGATGTTGTGCTTCCCTCTCTGACCAGCATGCAGAATGCAGACCAGACCAGAGTGTGGAGTACAGACCAGGCCAGCATGGGGAGCACAGACCAGCACAGAGCACCAGGGACAAGACCTAGAACAGAATTCAGTAGCTCCCAGACTCTTCAACCCACAAAAGCCACAGACAGCTTCAAAGGTAAGTGGGAGGGCTCCTTCATCCAACAGAGGGGAGCATGATCTGGACTCCCAAAAGTAGGTACTGCAGTGGCAGATGCCATTTTCAGAGTCCTACACCTAGAGCCCCTGGGAGAATTGAGGGGCCTGATGGGCTCTCACCCCTGAGTGGCAGCTCTGGGAGACCTCTTCATAAAGTCCCTGGGGGAATTGAACCAATGATCTGATTCTCAGTCCTGAACTCCACTCAGGAGTGAGGAGGAGCACTGGTAGTAGAGATGGAGGCAGTTGTGTTGAGAGAATTCAATTGAAGAATTGGGGCAGAAAAATTTTTGTTTGCTCCCAGATCAGAGTTCAGGTAAGGAGAGGAGTAAACACCTCTCTCTACATTGTGCCACCTTGGAGGAACTGAGAACTTACAGATTCTCAGAATATACCCTTCTCTCAACAAAGGTCTCAAAAGTCAAGTAAACATCTGGGAAAATGCCGAAAAAAGGGAGAAAAAGTAAGACTACAGAAGATTACTTTCTTGGTGAACAGGTATTTTCTTCCATCCTTTCAGATGACGAAGAACAAAGCAAAACATCAGAGGAAGTCAAGGCTTCAGCATCAAAAATCAGTAAAATAAATATGTAATGGTCTCAGGCCATAGAAGAGTTCAAAAAGGATTTTAAAAATCAAGTAAGAGAGGTAGAGGAAAAATTGGGAAGAGAAATGAGAATGCTGAAAGAAAATCATGAAAAGCAAGTCAACAGCTTGCTAAAGGAGACCCAAAGAATGCTGAAGAAAATAGTACCTTTAAAAACAGGCTAACTCAATTGGTGAAAGAGATACAAGAAGCCAATAAGGAGAGGAATGTTTTAAAAAGCAGAATTAGGCAAATGGAAAAGGAGGTTCAAAAGGTCACTGGAGAAAATAGTTGTTCAAAAACTAGAGTCAAGAAGATGGAAGCTAATGACTTTTATAAGAAACAAAGAAATTACAAAACAAAAGTAAAAGAATGAAAAGATAGAAGATAATGTGAAATATTTCATTGGTAAAACAACTGACCTGGAAAATAAATCCAGGCAAGACAATTTAAAAATTATAGGACTACCTGAAAACCATGATCAAAAAAAGAACCTAGACATCATCTTTCATGAAATTATCAAGGAAATCAGTTCTGATATTCTAGAACCAGAGGACAAAATAAATATTGAAAAATCCACAAGTCATCTTCTGAAAGAGATTCAAAAAGAGAAACTACTAGGGATATTGTAGCCAAATTCCAGACTTCCCAGGTCAAGGAGAAAATATTGCAAGCAGTCAGACAGAAATAGTTTGAGTATTGTGGAGATACAATCAGGATAACATAGGATGTGGCAGCTTCTACATTAAAGGATCAAAGGGCTTGGAATATGATATTCTAGAAGTCAAAGGAACTGGGATTAAAACCAACAATCACCTCCAGCAAAACTGAGTATAAATACTTCAGGGGAAAAAATGGTCATTCAATGCAATAGAGATCTTTCAAGTATTTTTAATGAAAAGATCAGAACTGAATAGAAAATCTCATTTTCAAACATGAGGATCAAGAGAAGCATGAAAAGGTAAACAAGAAAGAGAAAATATAAAGGACTTTCTAAAGTTGAAATGTTTACATTCCTACATGGAGAGATAATATTTGTAACTCTTGAGACTTTTCTCAGTATTTTAGAACCTTCTCCTCCATATGGATAATTCTATTTTTTAAAACCCCCTTCTCCTCATTGGCTTTTTGGACCTCTTTTTCCGATTGAGTTAGCCTCTTTTTTTTTTTTTTTTTTTTTTTTT
>CM053770.1:134087497-134130199 GCA_028658325.1 Potorous gilbertii
GCGGTGATCAGTGGATTCCTTGAATACTTATTTTGCCCTCTGGTTCTAGAATATTAGGGCAATTTTCCTTGATAATTTCATGAAGGATGATGTCTAGGCTCTTTTTTTTTTATCACGGCTTTCAGGTAGTCCCACAATTTTTAAATTGTCTCTCCTGGATCTATTTTCCAGGTCAGTTGTTTTTCCCATGAGATATTTCACATTCTCTTCCATTTTGTCATTCTTTTGGTTTTGTTTTGTGATTTCTTGGTTTCTCATAAATTCATTAGTCTCTGCCTGTTCCATTCTAATTTTGAGAGAACTATTTTCTTCAGTGAGCTTTTGAACCTCTTTTTCCATTTGGCTGATTCTGCTTTTGAAAGCATTCTTCTCTTCATTGGCTTTTTGAACCTCTTTTGCCAATTGAGTTAGCCTATTTTTCAAGGTTATTTATTTTCTTCAGCATTTTTTGGGGGTCTCCTTTAGCAATGTATTGACCCGTTTTTCATGCTTTTCTTACATTTCTCTCATTTCTCTTCCCAGTTTTTCCTCCACCTGTCTAACTTGATTTTCAAAATCCTTTTCAAGCTCTTCCATGGCCTGACCCCATTGGATATCTATTTCAGATGTTTGAGATACAGAGGCCTTGACTTCTGTGTCTTTCTCTCATGGTAAGCATTGTTCTTCCTCGTCAGAAAAGAAAGGAGGAAACATCTGCTCACCAAGAAAGTAACCTTCTATGGTCTTATTTTTTTTCCTTTTCTGGGCATTTTCCCAGCCAGTTACTTGACTTCTGAAATTCCTCTCCACCCCCACCTAGATCCACCCTGCTGGTGCTTGGGGTCTGAGATTCAAATGTTGCTTCCCAGCCTCAGGGCTTTCAGCAGTGGGCAGGGCTGCTATTCTGGGTAAGATTAAATCAGGTTCTCAGGTAGGGCAGGGCCACCTCCCAGGCTCAGTTCTTACAGGGTGTTTATGCAGAGACCTTCAGCAGTGGTTCTGAGGTCCTGCCTGCTCCAGGAGCCCCTTGCCACCTGCTGCCTCTGCTGCTGCCTCTCGAGGGGGCCTGAGTCATGGAGACACCCTGCTCCCCTCTCGGCCAGCCTGGAAGTCTCTCTCACTGACCTGTAGCGCCTGTGGGTGGAGGGACCCCCATGGCCGCCTGAGATTGTGTCCCAGAAGTCTGCTCAGATCGGCTCCTCCTGGGCCTGTGTGGCCAAGGTAGGGCTGGGTTCCACTCTGGTCCCATGTATGATGGACCTTTGGTGAGGGTTTTTCAGGTCTTTCTGGAACAGAAATCTCCTCCACTCTGTTCTATGCTTCCACCACTCCAGAATTTGTTAGGAGTTCTTCTTTACAGATATTTTATAGGCTGTGGGTTTGGAGCTAGCATAAGTCTGTCTTTCTACTCTGCCATCTTGGCTCCTCCCTGCCACTTGTATTTTTTAAGGAATCATTTGTTTATTTGTTTATTTTTATTTTTCATCATTCTTTTCCATGATATTTTGAGTTCCAAATTTTCTCCCCTTCTTTACTCTCACCTCCACCCCAAGGTCAGATGAATTCTGATTAGCCCTTCCCCCAAGCTGCTCTCCCTTCTGTCACTATCCTTTAATCTCCTTCCCTCTTACTTTCTCGTAGGACAAGATAGATTTCTATACCCCATTACCTGTATATCTTATTTCCCAGTTGCATGTAAAAACAATTTTTAACATTTGTTTTTTAAAAGTTTAACTTCTAAATTGTCTCTCTTCTTCCCTTCCCACTCACCCTCATTGAGAAGGCAAGCAATTAAACATAGGTTATACACATGTAATTATGCAATACACTTCTATAGTAGTTATGTTGTGAAAGAATAGCTATATTTCCCTCCATCCTATGTCATCTCCCACTTATTCTATTTTCTCCTTTGACCCTTTCCCTTTTTTAAAGCATTTGTTTTTGACTACTCTCTCCCCCAATCTGCCCTCCTATCATGCCCCTTCTTATCCTGTTCTCCCCTACTTTGCTGTGGGGTAAGATTAGCCAATTGAATGTGTATGTTATTCACCCCTTAAGCCAAATTCAGTGAGAACAAGTTTCACTCATTCCCTTTTACCTCCCCACCTCATCCCCTCCATTGTGAAACCTTTTCCTTGCTTCTTTTATGTGAGATAATTTACCCCATTCTATCTCTCCCTTTGTCCTTCTCCTAATATATTAATCTTTCACCCCTTAATTTTATCTTTTGATAGCTTTCCTTTATAATCAACTCATCCTGTGTCCTCTATCTATTCATCCATCCATCATCTATCCATCCTTCATCTATCTATCTATCTGTCTATCTGTCTGTCTGCCTGCCTGTCTGTCTATCTATCTATCTCCTCCAACTACCTTATTAATGAGAAAGGTCTCATGAGTTACAAATATCATGTTTTCATGTAAGAATGTAAACATTTCAACTAGAACAAGTCTCTTATGATTTCTCTTTCCCATTTGCCTTTTCATGCTTTTCTTAATTCTTATAATTGAAAGCCTAATTTCCTATTCTTCTCTGGTCTTTTCATAACAATGATTAAAAGTCCTCTATTTCACTGAAATTCCATCTTTTTCCCCTGAAGTATTTCAACTTTTCTGGGTGGGTGATCTTTGGTTTTAATCCTAGTTTCTCTGACATCTGGTAAATTGTATTCCAAGCCCTTTGATCCCTTAATGTAGAAGCTTCTAGATCACTTTTTATCCTGATTGTGTTTCCACAGTACTTGAATTGTTTCTTTCTGGCTCCTTGCCGTATTTTCTCTTTGACCTAGGAACTCTGGAATTAGAGTTGTCCGAGGAGTTGTCCTTTTGGGGTCACTTTCAAAGAATTATTGGTGGATTCTTTCAATTTCTATTTTACTCTCTGGTTCTAGACTATCAGTTTTCCTTGATAATTGCTTAAAATTTGATGTGTAGGCTCTTTTTCATCATGGTTTTCAGATAGTCCCATAATTCTATTATCTCTCCTGGATCTATTTTCCATGCAAGTCTTTTTTTTACTGAGATAAATTTCACATTTTCTTCAATTCTTTTGGTTCTGTTTTATAATTTCTTGGTTTTTCATAAACTCATATTCCTTCAATTTGTCCTATTCTAATTTTTAAGGAAGTATTATCTAACGTGAGCTGTTGGACCTCCTTTTCCCTTTGGCCAATTCTACTTTTTAAGGCATTCTTCTTCTCATTGGTTTTTTGGGTGTCTTTTGCCACTGGGTTAAGAAATTTTCTTCAGTCAATCTTGTTTTTTTTCCAAACTGTTGACTCTCTCTTTCATATGTTTCATTTATTTTCCCAATTTTTCTTCCACATATTTTTTTGACTTTTAAAGTCCTTCTTGATCTCTTCCAAGGTCTTTTGGTCTTGAAATTCATTTATACACCACAATGAGATTTAATCTGTAGGTATATTGACAATGTTGGCCTCTTCTGAGTTTACCTTTTGATCTTTGCTGTCACCATAATAACTTTCTATGATCAATTTTTGTTTTTCCTTCTGGCTATCTTACAAAGCAGAAACCATTAAATTCATCTGTTACTGGCCAAAAAAAGTGTTGAATAAGAGAAATACATCAAGTATATAACGCACAGTAAGAAAATACTATAGCAATCTTGTGTTTAATAAAGGTAAATATGCAGACTTTTGTGACAAGAACTTGCTGTTTGGACAAAAACTGCTGGGAAAACTGGAAAGCAGTTTGGAAGAAACTAGGTATAAATCAACATCTCAGCAATATATGAAGACAAGACCAAAATAGGTACATGGGTTAGACAGAGCAAATCAGGGCAACTTATAATAGTCTACCAGTAGGATCTCTGTATAAAAGAAGAATTCATGACCAGTCACTACACATCAACATCACAGGATATAAAAAGGATAATTTTCATTGCATTAGAATAAAAGAAGTTTATGAACAAGCAAAACCAATGCAGAAGGAAAGCAGAAAACTGGGGTAATTTTTACAACAAATTTCTCTGATAAATGCCTCATTTCTCAGAAATGTACAAAACTGATTCAAAATTATAATAATCTTCAGCTGATACAGGTCAAATATTTGAAGATGTAGATTACAGATGAAGAAGTCAAAAATATATATAGTCATATAAAAATGCTTTAAATGATTATTAATTACAGAAGTGGAAATTAAAATAACTCTGAGGAATCACCTCATACCAATCAGATTGACTAGTTGGACAGAAAAGTAAAGTGACAAATGATGGAGGGAGGATGGGGAAAATGGGACAGAAAACACTATGGGTGGAATTGTCAACGTATTCAACCATTCTGGAGAGCAATTTGGAACCATGCCCAAAGGGATCATAAAACTATGTATATTATTTGATCTAGTGGTACCATTACTAGGTCTGTAAACCAAATGGATAAGAAAATCCAAGGAAAACACCCACATGAACAAAACTATTTATAGCAGTTCTTTTAGTGGTGGTAAAAAATAAGATGAATTGAGGACTTTCTAACCAAGTCATGGTATATTATTCTGATGGATTACAATTGTGCTATAAAAAGTAATGAACAGGATGCTTTCAGAAAATCCCTGGCAAGTCTTGCATTATAGGCATATTGTATCATGATCTACTGTAAATGACTTAACCATGCCCAGAAATTCAATGATCCAAGAAAGTTCTGAAAGACCAATGTTGAAAGACTTGAGTGAACCTGAATAAAGATCAAACCATACTGTTTTTTCTTTTACTTTCTTCTTTTTCCTTGTTTTTGTTTTATGTTTTCTTTCACAACATAAGTAATATGCAAATGACTTTTGAGTGACTGCCCTTGTATAACTTTTATAGAATTACTTACTATCACAATGACAGGGGAGTGGGGGGGGGAGTGTGGGAGAGAATTTGGAATTCAAAATAGTAAAAAAAAAATGTTAAAATTCTTTTTACAGATAATTTGAAAAAATAAAGAAATACTGAAATTATAAAGGCATCTCTGCCCTTATTATTTTGAAGATGAGTATCTGCATTTTTTTCTTTCTATTTCTTTTAAAATCATTGTTGATCAATTATAAGCATACTTTTTTGTGTACATTTTGATTTCTACATTCTCTCTCTCTCCCCAACTCCTGCTCTACCCAATGAGAAGACAAGAAATATCATTTTAATTATGTATGTGAAAATATGCATAATATATTTTTTTATTAGCGAGGATGCAAATCAAATTGCCTGCCTTCTCAATGAGAGTAAAGGTGGGAAGCATGAAAGGGAGAGAACTTGAAATTGGGGAGTTCCAACTGGGAAAAATAAAATACTAAATGTTTTTAAAAGCAGAATTTATTTAATGAAATGAAAAGCATGAAATCTCAGCAAAGAAAATGTTTTTTTAAAAATAATATTTGGCAAATGAAAGCTACAGAGTGCACAAGATAGCAACAAAGAATAAAATAAAGTCAAAAGAAGAAAAAAAGAAGAAAATGTGAAATATCTCATCAGAAAAACAGCTCATCTACAAAATATATCGAGGAGAGGTCATTTAAAAATTATTGTACTAAAAGGACTTAGGATGAAAGCTTATTTCCACCTTAATAAAAAGTACTGATAAAGTGTCAATGCAGATCAAAGCATTTTTTTACTCTTTTTCTTTCTTTTTTCTTTTTCTTTTTTGATCTGTGTTTTCTTTTCTAACATGACTAATATGGAAATATGTTTGCATTACTTCACATGTGTAATCTACATTAAATTCCTGTCCTCAAGGAGGGAGGAGAGAAAAGAGAGTAGGGGAGAGTTTGGAATTTGAAATGAAAAATTCTTATAAGTTTTATGCTATTAAGAAAAATTTAATGAAATAAATAAAAATGGGGGAAAATATTGGATTACGTGAAAGCCATGATAAAGAAATAACCTAAACATCATATTTCAAGAAATTGTGAAGAAAAACTGATGTCTTAGATATAGAATGTGAAATAAACTTTAAAAATTCACCAATTACCTTCTGAAAGAGATCAATAAATGGAAACTTATTTAGAGGCTCCTATGGCCCATTCCTAGCTTTCTGGGATTAGTTCTTCACTGGTTCAGCCTAAGATGGACTACGCTCTACTGTCACCCAGGTGGGACAGAACCTTCTGATTGACCTTTTAAGCTGTCTTTGGCTTTAAAACATATTTCACCTCATCTGTTTGTGGATCTTGCTGCTCCAGGAATTGTTTTATGACATTATTTAAAAGTTTTCACAGGGATTTGAGGAGAGCTAAGGTAAATCATTGCTTTTTCTCCACCATCTTGGCTTTGTTCCAGTAAATTTTGCTTTTAAAGGAATTTTTTTCTTCACTTAATTTTGTACCTGTATTTTCCCAGACAGGCTTAAACTAAGTAGAGGGTAACTTACAGAGCCATTGTTGAGTTAAATGGATGTTTACTCACCCCCAAGTGTGTGATGACTTCCCTTGGTGCAATGGACAGAGGACAATATGTATCAACAACAGCCTTTAAAGGCAGCTAAAGAAAGCATTGTAGAGTACTTAGAATTTGTCCAGATAATCAAAGATTCTAAGGATATGTACTGCATCCTGGGCCATTGCCAATTTTCTTGACTTTTATCTTACCAGTGAGCTGTGATGACTCTGGAAGAAAGAATGAGATTGACAGATTTGTGTAACTCTGCATCATTCAAATCAAATTCAAATACAAGTCAACACATTGCCCCATGATGTCACTAATCCTCTTCCAAAATGGACAAACAACAAACTATTTTTTTATTACAACTGAATGTGAATGGGATGACCTCACACAAAAATGAAAATAAGAAGCAGAATGGATTAAAAATCAAAAGCCAGCAATATGTTTTTGTTAAGAAGCCTATCTAAAATGAGAGGTAAACACAGAGTTGAAATGGGGAGTTGGAGCGGAATTGATTATGCTTCAACTGCTGCAAAAAAGGCATGACTAGCAATTATGGTCTCACATAAAGTTATAGATAAAATAGATGAATTAAAAGAGATAAACAGTGCAGCTACATTTTAATAAAGGGTACCATGGACACTGAAGCAATATCAATACTGAACCTTTATGCACCAAATTCTATAGCATCTAAAATCTTAAAACAAAAATTAAATGAATTAAGGTGAAGATAGATAGGTCTGTAATTAGAGGGTACTTTAATGTCACTACTTGATCTATTTCCAAAGATGATTAGGGGAAAAGAAAAAGAGCCTATATGTTATAGAATGCTTATATCAAAGAACTAGAAATTGTAGGATTGTCCTTCAATTGGGGAATGGTGGAAAAAGTTGTGTTATATGATTGCAACAGAACACTACTGTGCTACAAGAAATTGTGAGATCAATCATTTTAGAGAGGAAAATACATGGAAAGACTTGCATGAAATAATGAAGAATGAAATGATCCCAAACAAGAGAACATGATATAGAGTAATAGCAATTTTGTTTTAAGAATGACTTTGAGTGAAGAACTTATTTTGCCTGTCATAAGCACCTAAATTATCTATAAAAGACATATGTAGAAAGACACCATCTCCATTCAGAGAAGGAACTGACAAATATACACATGGAATAATTTTATAAGTACAAACGTGTGTGTGTGTGTGTGTGTGTGTGTAACCATACATGGAACCATCAGTTACAGCAAATGGGGAAGTTTTTAACGCTGTGGATAGCTTCACTTACCTTGGTAGTGTACTTTCCAGATATGTGCACATTGATAATGAGGTTGGCATACCCATTGCCAGAGTGTTTGGCAGTCTCTGAAGAAAAGTATGGGATAGAAGAGGTAGTAGACTGATTACCAAACTGAAAGTCTCCAGAGTCATTGTGCTGACCTCATTGTTGCATGCCTGTGAAACATGGATAGTGAACCAGCACCATGCCAGGAAAATTAATTGCTCCCATTTGAATTGTCTTACAAAGATTCTGAAGATCACATAACAGGATAATTACCCAAGACTGAGGTTGTTACTCAAACTAAACTGCCAACCATTCAAACTATGCTTCATAGAATGCAATTCCAATGAAATAGCCATGTTGTCTGAATGCAAAATTTACATTTGCTAAAGACTATTTTATAGAGAACTCACACAAGGCAGGCAATCATATGGTGGGGAGAAGAAGTGATGCAATGACACTCTCTAAGTCTCTCTCAAGAACTTTGGAGTTAATTGTGTGATTTGGGAGACACTGGCACCAGACTGCTCAGCATGACATGTCCACATCAAAGAAGGTGCTGTGCTCTGTGAGCAAAGCAGAATTGAAACAGCTCAAAGGGGACCCAGGATGTGCAAATTTAGAGTATCTACCTCAAACATTCAAATGGCCTATTTGTGCCCAATGTGTGGTATAACATTATGATCTCCTATTGGTCTGATCAGCCACACTCAGTTTCATTGAAACTTGACTTTATCAGTTAGGTCATTTGGGTCCTCTTCAGGAATGACGAACAACCACCACCACCATATATGTTGTTTGTGCATACATACATATACATATGCATACACATGTACACATAGACACACATATGTATATATATAATATAATTACATGCACATACACCCATGTACACACACACAAACACACCTATTTGGGGGGAGGAAGAAAAAAAGAAATTTACTTGATAATTTTATTTTATATTTGAAATGGATAACATTGCGCATAGTAGATTTGCAGTTTCTTGTAATCATGTTTTTATTGTACTTATGGAAATGCTTGTTGTATTCCACAAATTTGAAACATTTAAAAAAGTGAATACATTTTTAAAAATAACTTCATTTCTTCAGTGAATTTTGAACCTTTTTCTCTCCATTTGAACAGTTATTTTTTAAGGTGTTATTTTCTTCAGTATTTTTGTGCCTCTTTTACCAAGCTGATCATCCTGTGTTTGACTGCGTCATTTTCAATTTTTCCCTTTTCTACACTTATCTCTTCCTTTAACTCTTTCAGTAATTCTTGTTGGATTTGAGTCTACTTAACATTTTTGTTTGAGGGGATTTTTTGTTGCTGTTTTCATTTTGTGAAACTTTACTGAGTTCGTCTCAATTTCCCCTGTTAACATAGCAGCTTTTTGTGGTCAGGTTCCCTCTGTTGTTATTTAATGATTTTTTTTCCCAGTATGCTTTTTGACTTTGAACTTTATGTTAAAGTTGATCTCTGCTCACTTAGAGGTGAGGAAACACCCTCCTAAACTTTAGGCTTTTTTGTGTCCTATATTCATAGCTAATTCTCATGGTCTGCAAATTTTTGGTGCTTCCAATGTGGTGTTATTCTGGGAGTAGTGTGGTCTTTGCCCAAGGAGCGTCCCTGATCTGATTCAGCAGCAAATGTTAGCATGCCTCTTGGCCCTAGAAATGTGCCTAAGTTCCCTGCTCCCCTGAAGCCATAAGCTCTAATGTTCCCATCTGCCCTAGAACTGTGACCAGGTCCCTTCCTCTTCTATGACTTCCCACAAGCACTCCTTTCCACACTTGAATGGCAATCCAGAACTGTATATAAGCAATGAAGCTGCCAAACAGTATGTGGTCCTCTATCCAGTGTCAGTTCAGGGTTCCCAGTCTCTAAGTAGTTGTCCAGTTCTCTTAACATCTCTATGCTGAGTTTCTAAACTTCTGCTTCTGCTGTCATAGGTGCCTTCAAAGCCCACCATTGCTGTTACCACACCAAATATACTTCAGGCTACCATCACCCATGTATCATATACCTTTCCTATCAGCCTCCTAAGGTGTCTTAGTCTAGAAAAAAATGTCTCACGCCAACCTTTTGTCAACTATACCACTCCATAATCTTATTTGATGTGTTGTTTTAAATTTTTTGGAAGGAAATTTGGCTGGGTTGTTTCTTCTACACAGCCTTATTGTGATTGTCTCCAGCATTCTTTTTAAGTTATATATTGCACTAGATTACTCTGATGTCCCTTCTAGCTTTAAAATACTATGATCTTGTGGGTCATCTAATCAAATTCCTTTCTTTTATAACCAAGAAAGCACATTGAAACTCCATATAGTTGTTGCTAACTCAAAATCACATAGTTAATATTTATTACAACCAGGAATTAAATCCAAATCCTCTACTTCCAAATTGTGTCCCAAATTGTGTGGACAAAGTGTCCCAGCACTCCTGAGAATGAGTATTACAATAAAAATGTTCCTTTCCTTAAGGGAAGAGTCAGGGGTAACGCTCATCCCAGGATCACCTGGACTTGTGTTATTTGTTTACCTATAATAACCATTTTCCCTACCTCTAGTTTTGCAATCATGTTCAAATCACTTCTACTATTGTCCCTAGAAGGACTGTGCCAAAATAATCCTCTATGACCCCATTCACCATTTCTCAAACTTAATAGGTCACAATATACAAAAGTGCTACACACTCTGTGTGTTGTCTCTGTTAGAATATAAACTATTTGAAGGGAAGGACTATTTTTGCTTTCTTATTTGTATTACTATATACTGACTATGTAGTTAGGAAACTCTGACTATGTATTTAAGAAACTCTAAGTTCTTAAAATTTGTAAACAGATTTAAAAACATTTATTGAAAATTTTCTGCTCAAAGCTTGATGTTTACCTGTAGCTACTTTAGAATGTGTATATACCACATAGATGTTGGATTAGATGCAGTCACAATCTTTTATTCATATAGGTTCTAAGACTCTATAATTCCATGAAATATTTCAAAATATAAGCATTTATTAATTATTCAATTTATTAATATTACCCTTGAATATTAAATAAATTTCAAAATTTAAGCATTTATTCCAGGCCAAGTATAGTCTTCTGAGAGGGTTGTAATGTCTTGCCTGCTTTAGATTTATTCAATGAGGATAGTATGTGAAATAAATTGGCCTAATTTTTGGATGCATACTTAATAAAAAAAATAAACTAGTATTTAAAGGATAGTTGAAGATGCATTAATATAATCAAAACTACTGATTCTGAAGAGCATTGAAAATATACAAATGAAACATTAACAGAAAAAGAATTTGCTCATAACAAGGAAAATTTCTTGCGGTGGAAATTTGTTGTAGTGAATTTGGAGTTATAAGACTTAAATTTAAAATCTAGTTGTCCTACTTACTAGTTGCTTGACCTGATTTTTAGGAATTTTCCTAACTGGAGGCTCTGAGCTACTATAACTGTACTCTTAACTTTTTGCTTGCATAAAACTTGTGTCCCTGAGGACCATATTTCCCCTAACATAAATAGTGAGTAAATTTTTGCAATATATTGTGGTTGGCTATATCTCTAGATAGAAATAGGGTGCAGAAGGAGAGGGGATGAAAAAAGAAAAGATTAAATGATAAACCACTGGAATCCAGTTTGAGTAACCTTCAGCTTTGATGCCTTCAGTAAGGTTCTAAGAGGCAGGAAAAAATAGTACCAGCCAGCCACAGTATCCTACATAGTGATGTCCATATTCACCATTGGTGTTACAAGTGCCCTCACTGTTCCTCTATATCCTCATCAGTACAGGGAATATGTTTTGTGAGATCTTTTCTATCAATGAAAACTAAAATAGAAAGTGAGACATGCAAAATTCTTTGTAGAGCCATCTTCATTGAGGTGTGAAGGATCTGGGTAGCAGGATATTCCTTATTTTTCTTAGTTCTTTGTCTTAAAAATGAGTGATTTCTGAATTTTCTTTATACCATGAAAAAATATAAGACAAGGAAACATTTATTTTTAAAAAATGACAAGGTTTTTTTTCTGTTCACATTTTTACTGTCTTATACTTTGGCAAAACTAAGAGATGCTGGATTTCTTAAAGTTCAGCAGCTTGTAGCTCCATATTGGAACAAAATTTAAAAGTGCTAAAAAAAAATTCAATGCATAAAATGGGAATTTTTAATATGTTGTGACTCTAAATTTAATATGGGTGATCCTAAATTTATAAACAGGTTCCTACTCAAAAGTTCATCTGTTAAATTGCTTGAAATTTAGAAGGTATTTATAAAGATTAATATTATCATTAATGGCAAGTTTCCAAACTAGCTCATAAAAGTTTTTTTTTTAACACCAAGTAAAATTGAGCTAAGTGCTAATAGTAACCTTGATTCTCACTCTTGAAATTTAGCTCTTTTCATTAATGAGCCTGGGTTCTACATTTCTTTGTCAATTGACACCCTCTGGGAAATAAATATGGCAGGCAATTTGGGCTATAGGGATAGAAACTGGTATGTGATATAGTGGATAGGGAGTTCTTATATTGACCCACAAAGCTCCAGAAGTAAGAGAGGTGAAAAGGTTGTTGGAAAGGAATTAATGTTTAAGAATCAGTGATCACAAAATCAGGTTTTTTTTTAATTTGGAAAGGACATTATACCAATTTTAGTTCATTCTTTAATATCACATATCTAACAAAAGCCCCCTGCTTGAAGTCCTTTGAGTACAAACCTACTACTTCAAAAATTAGCCCAATCCATTTTTGTAGGGCTCTAATTTTTAGGAAATTGCTTAACCTAACCCCATATCTTTGCCATTTCTACCCACCACTTCTGGTTCTGTCCTCTGCGACTGAATAAACAGTCTAATCCATCTTCTACCTGAATGTCCTTTACATACTTGAATGTAGTTATTATTTTTCCAGTGAGTCTTCTCTCCTCTAACATTGCTAATTTCTTCAATTGATCTTCTCACATCAGGAACTCAAGGACCATCACCATCCTACAGTCCACTTCTGTAGCTATCAAACTTATCAAACTACCCTTCTTCACGGTTGCACTTAGAACTACATAAAATATTTAAGAAGTGGAATTAACTAATTGGCTTCATCAACTAAAATACTCCACAAATTTGCTTTGGCACCAATTTGTTCAAGCTTACTTAAAAAAATCATTTAGCCTTGACAAACACCTTTTTTTATTCTTCCTAACTACTGTCCTTTGATTCTACTTCTCATAAGGTGCTTAATTATTAATACTATTACTTCAGCATTCTTTACAGATGCCAGAAATAGAATTACTCTCACTCAATTTTCTGCTTTTTTGTCCTTTCTAATATCAATCCTTGGCCTTCTTTCTAAGCCCACAGTCTTCCAAATAGCCTACACAATAATCTCCTTCCATATTCAAACCTTTCCATTCTCCTACTCCTGCCTTGCCCATTTCCCTTTACTGCTTTCCAGTACCTTAATCTCTTCATTGACAATCATTCAGCTGGTTAATAAGTATCTATTAGGCATTTGTTTTGTATTAGGTGCTATGACAAACACTGAAAATACAAAGAAATGCAAATATAGTCTCAGTTCTCAAGGTTATTACAGTCAATGGGGAAGGCAACATAAAAAAATATGTCTAGACACACTATATGCAAGATAACTTGTAGATAATACACAAAAAAGGAGGTAGTAGAATCAAAGTGGATTCAAGAATGCTTCCTGTACAAGGCAGGGTTTTAAGGAGAACTTGAAGGAAGTTGACAGAAATAAGGAGGAAGCAAATTCCAGACATGGGGGACAACCAGGGAAAAAACCAAGAATCAGAAGATGGAATGTTTTATGAGAGGAAAGAATGGAGTCTAGTGTTATTGATCATACAATATATGGTAGAGGATGATGTGTAAGAAGACTTGAAAATTGTGGTGGAGGAAGATTATGAAAGTTTTGGAATACCAAACAGAGAATTTTGAATTTAATCTATGAGGAAACTTGGGACTATTAGAGTTTATTGAATTTGTCTGGGTGTTGGAGAGGGAAGTGGCATGGATATGAAGAAACTGAAAAAGTGAGAAATAAAGATGCTTGAGAGAGTATTATTATGTATGTTGAAGTCTCCTAGTATAAGAGCGGAATTTGGGAAAAAGAGAAAGACTATGAGCTAAGTACCAAAATCATTAAGGAAAGCAGGCTGTCTTGGAAGTTAGTAGAACACTGCTACTAGAATTTTGATTGACTGGTAAACATGGATAGAGGGAATTTCAAAGCACAAAAATTAGTAAGTGGTGAAGCTAGAGAGAGAAAACTTGGAATTAGCAATGTGGAAGCAAAGAATATTTTATCTCCCTCACATTGAGTGAAAGTGAAACTAGTGCTTGATAGGTTGGCCAGGGATATCATCTCATCTGGAGGGAGTCAGGTGCCAGTCAGTGCCAAAAAATGGAAGAAATAAGAAAGAAAAAAAGATGAAAGCCATTTGTTTTCCATGGAACAAGCATTCAAGAGTTTTATTTTCATTTTTGGGGGGAAAATTCAGTCACTGATGAGAACAGCTCTACACCAGTCCAGAATTATCTATATTCAAAAATGAATATTTTATGAACATCCTGAGAAATATTTCTCATTTTCTTTTTGTGTATAGCTAAACTTTTACTCAAGTTCTATTTCCTAAAAATGTGTATTTTTCTCTTTTATAACTTATTTTTTCATCAGAAATCAGGGGAAAAGAGTCTCCTATGATTTCACAGTTTACAAATTTTGTTTGTTAATCTTGAAACAACAATAAAATGCCTAATATCTAGTATTTTATATTATGTAAAATGTTTTGATTCCTATATAGTTATAGTGAATTGGTAGGTAGGTTACAGCAAATCAAGAGTAAAAGTTCAGATTTCATCTAGGACCCAACCAAGGTTTTCTCTAAATGAGGAAGACTTATGTCTTCATTTAGAAAATACTTCTACCATTTAAATAGCTAGAACATCTCTTCCTCCTCTTCATCCTACTTTCTCTCCAAATAACTCTGTAAATTCTCTCGTAGGCATTTGAGGACAAATAGCTTATTGCATTCTTAAGCCATTTAGAAAATGGATGACTAAACATGTTTATTATAGGAAACTGTTTTAGACATATCTCATTTCTGCAAAAGGCAAACTAAGAAGCATACAATAACCCAAAGCTTGTAATTCATTTTTAAAAATATAATGCTTAAAATTTTTAATCATTTTTATCACTAAATGAAAATAGTTAAGAATGTAAAACTAAAGGAAAATGAGAAGGAAGTGTCAATTACCTTGTTAAGGATCTCATATATTCAATTCAACATATATTTATTTACTACTTACTATAAATGATAAGCAGGACTTCAAGACGTGATCTAGTCCATTCACCTGCCAAGACAAAATTTTTAAGAAGCATGATATAGGAGATAAAAGACTGGATCTGAAGCTAAGATGTTTTGAGTTCAAATTTTGCACTCATTTTTCATCTTTACTCTCCTATCTTTATCTGTAGAATGGGGATAGAAAAAGGCCTGCAAAAAGACCTGTACTCATTTTATCGCTGGGTGCCTCAAATAGTATAATATATGTAAGGAATTGCACATATTTTAAATCATTATTTAAATATCAACTTTTAAAGGACTTAAGCTTTTTAATTTCAAGATGTATGGTAGAGAATAGAGAACAAGTCTTAGAGGGAGGACGATCTGTGTTTAGTTTTCACCTCTAAACCAGACACCTCACCACCTGCCACACAATTCTCAAACTGTTTTATGTTTTACAGTTTCTATTCTATGCTTGTAAATCCTTTGTGACACCTCCCAAATATGACCCCTTCTCTCCTTTTGACACTGCCACAGCTCTACTGCAGGCTCTCATCACATCATTCCTGAATTATTGCAATAGCCTGCCAGTAGGTCGGCCTGCTTCAAGTCTCTCTGCTCCAATCCATCCTCCAATCAGTCACCAAAGTGATTTTCCTCAAGTACAGTTAAGACCTTGTCACTCTTCTATTCAATAAACTCCAGTAGCTTCCCATTTCTTTCAAGACCAAATACAAAATCCTCTGTTTGATGTTCAAAGTCTTTCAAGATATGGCTTCCCATCTACCTTTCCAGTTTTCTTACACATTATTCCCTACTTAGTACTCTTCATCTAGTGACATTGGCTTTCTTGCCTCCATCTCTCCTCACACCTATCATGCTCTCCCTTCTTGTGGCTGCCTACTAATTTCCCTGACTTCCTCTAAGTCCAAGTAAAATCTCATCTTTTACAGGAAGTCTTTCATAAGCCTTCTTCCTTGTAGCGTTTTTCTTCAATTAATGATTTCCTATTCATGGTATATTTAGTTTGCATTGTATATATTTGTTTGCATGTCCTCTCCATTGGATTATAAGCTTCTTGAGGGCAAGGACTTTGCCTCTTTTTTTTATCTCCAGTATTTAGCACAGTACCCGGAAAATAGTAAACACTTGATGGACATTTATTGTTATTGATTTATATTTGTAGATAGAGTTTCTTTCTTAGAAGTTCCTTATAAAAATGAAGTTTTCTTAAATCAGAAATCATAGAATCATAGGGAAGGAATCTTGGAAACATAATACAACTTATTTACTTTAAAATGTGGTAACACTCTCAGAGTAGTTAAGTGTCTTTCTCTAGGTAATTCAAATATTAAATAGGCACTACATATTGTGTGACCTCATTGCTTCACAGAAGTGACTTTGACTACTGCATCAAAGCAGATGCTAAAGTGGATCCTCCCCTAAATGTAAAGATGTCAAAATAATCATTAATTGTATGACTACCATTTGAAAAAACACCCAGTTAAGTTAGAAGGACTTGGAAACTTGAGTTGCATGTAGAATGATAAATTGCATTTGTCCCAGTAATACCCAAATAATATCTATGAAATCACGGAGAGATTGAAATGTGCAATAATGAAAGAACAATCTGCACTAACAAAATCATAGATATTGAGGTGAAGAAATAAGAATCAGCCAAGTAATTCAGTGCATAGGACACTGGGTCTAAAGTCAGGAAGAAAGAGTTGGGTTCAAAACCTGTCTCAGACAGTTATTAAGTGTGAGTTTGATTAAGTCTATTATATTCTACTTGCCTTAATTTCCTTAAATGTAAAATCAGGAAAATAATATCACCTTTCTTCCACTGCTGCTGTGAGACTCAAATGAAACAATATTCATAATGTGTGGCAAAAAGTACACTCTATATGAATGCTAACTACTACCATACTTACTAAGTAAATGTTAGTAATGTTTAAGAAAATGGATGCAGTTAGATTTTTTAGCTTCATTTTCTCTCTCAACAAGAAAGAGTATATTCATAATCTGTTTGTTAGTATATTTAAAATACTAAGGTGCCACTCATACATTTCCTGATAGATATTCCATTTTCATTTCTGTTTTTATACATTTAGTTTCATTTATATTGGGCACACATTTTATGTCAATTTTATATCCATTTTACGGCATTATGCTGGCATAACAAAGCATTTATTGGATAAAGAATTATCTGTCCTTGATGTTGTTCATTTCAAGAAAGGATGTGGTGTCAACTTGAACAAGCTTCACAAGCCTTAACCTCTTTCTGATCCAAAAATACAGGCTTATGAGACAATAGGAACAGAGGAGAGATGAACAGGAGCAACCCTGCTATGGTTAATATCATGAATACACTTCCATAAGGGTTTGTTGTTGTTGTTTAATCATATTGTTTCCAACACTCTGTGACCCATTTGTTTTATTTCGTTTTTGGGGAAGATGCTGGAGTGGTTTACCATTTTCTTCTCCAGATTATTATACAGATAAGGAAACTGAGGCAAACGGAGTTAAATGAGTTACTCAGGGTCACACAGCTAGTAAGCATCCAAGGCCAGATTCGAACTCATGAAGATGACTCTTCTTGACTTTAGGTCACTCTATCCACTGTTCCATCTTATAAGAGTTATAAACTGTCTGTTTTACCAATAATGACCTTTTGTCCAAGAAAAAAGTGTTATTTCTTAGATACATGGAAGTACCTCCAACTAAATCAGGGCCATAACCTGTATTAAGGTGTGAAAGAGAATAATTGGACTATCACATTGAAACCAAACAAAAAAGCCTAGTTAATTTACAATTGTTTCTGTTGCTGTTGTAAGGGAACAGAATTCACAACTGTATATGTGTGTATACATAGATACACACATATGTAGGCATACACATATGCCTATGTTATAATTATATTCTTCATTAAGTTAAATATTTCATTTCTGAGAACTTTATTTAAATGTTAATGGTAGTGGTGGTGGAGTGAATATATGTGTTCTATATTTGTCTGCATACACATACAAATGTATGTGTGTGTGTGTACATATTTGGAGGGTTAGAATGAATGATAGCACTCTAACATTTACCAGGATAATTAGGTTCACTCCTAACTCATGTATTAGCAGACAGAGAAGAGTCACAGATACCCAAGGTACAAGAATGATTGTTAAGGGATCTACACAGATCAGATTCACCATTTTATATTTATATTGAATTGCTTGCCTGCTCAGTGGGAGTGAGTGGGGAGGGAGGGAGAGAAGTTGGAACTCAAAGTTTAAAAACAAATGTTAAAAATTGTTTTTACATGCAACTTGGAAATAAGACATACAGGCAATGGTCTACAGAAATTTATCTTGCCCTACAAGAAAATAGAGAGGATGGGGATAAGAGAAGGTGGGGTGATAGAAGGGAGGGTAGATTGGTGGAAGGGGTAATCAGAATGCATGCTGTCTTGGGGTGAAGGAGAGGAGAGATGGGGAGAAAATTTGGAAATCAAAATCTTGTGGAAATTAATGTTGAAAACTGAAAATAAATCAGTTAATATAAAAGGTCATATTCCATTATTATGATAAAACAAAGAATAAATAAGCAGATAGGAAAAATAAATCAAGATGTTCATAATGTATAAGATCTAATTAGGATATTCTAAGCTATGCTTTTTTTATAGTATTACCCTCTGATTTGTTACTTTGCTAGGTAGTTGTGGGTTGCTTAATGATTTAGAATATTTATTCTCTCCTTTCTATATCTCATAGAATCCTCAAAAAAGTAATATAAAATATTATGGGTAAAACATTAATTTGGGATTTAGAAAAGAAAACTAAGGTAATTGAAACAATCTGCTTTATCTTTTATCATTAGATCTCATAAATTTTTTGTATCCTTATTATAGGTATTTCTAATCTGCATGTAGTTTTCCTGCCTAAAATCACCAATAAAACTTCTAAAAAAATCAGTAAGCATATTTATAAAAGACGTATCAAATTACAAAGAAGCAACAATTAAAATTGAGGCTGTAGCCATTAGACAGTCTTAAGTTCGTATTAACTTTTCTCTAGATCCTTTATTTTTTCTTGGCAAAGATTTTAAAGTGTGCTTTTGTCATTGGATAAAAATATAATGAAATCAGAAGAAAAATGATGCATACCAAAAGAGGTTCAGTCCTTTTCTGCAGAGAAGGAGTTTCTTTCACATATGTTCAAACACTTTGCATTTAGAAAATTCATACATATTCCAAAAATCAAAATAAATCTCATCTGAATTTCATAAATGTTCACTGGGTAGATGTTCACTAGATTAAAAAAACTACTTGAATTAATGATTTTCAAATCAATGCAAGCCAATAAGTACATATTAAGCACTTAGTAGTCTCTAAATACTGTGCATGTATTAAAGATAATGTCAAAGTAAAGTAGTCTCCATCACTAAAAAAGCTTATTTTCTATCAGGGGAAACAGCATGTATACATATAAAGAAACATAAGATATATTTTTAAACCTTCACCTGATCCTTTCATCCTGACTATCATATTATATTTCTTCTGCCTTTTGTAGCTGAACTCCTTGAAAATCTCATCTCCAATAGGTGTTTCAGCTTTCCTTCTTAACCCCTTTATCATCTGATTTCTGCCCTCATCTTTCCAAAGAAACTGATCCCTTCAGTTAGCAATGTCAAGTCCAAGCATTGCCAAGTCCAATGGTCTTCTTTTAGTTCTCATTCTCTTTGCCCTCTTTACAGCTTCTTCTTGTTGATGCTTTCTTTTCTCTAAGTTTCCAGGACATCATTCTCTTCTTGTACTCCTCCTACCTAACAGACTGCTCCTTCTCAGTTTCCTTTGCTGGACAAGGATCTGGTCACACCCTCTAATGATAGGTGTCCTTCAGGCATCTATACTGAGCTCTCTTCTCTTTCCTGCATAGTATTTCACTTGGTGATGTCATCAGCAACTATGGATTTAATGGGTTCTTTGTCAATGATTCTATTATCTATCGATCCTGTTCTAACTTCTTTCTTGATCTCTAATCTCATACTTAGACATCTCAAAATGAATGTCTCATAGATATCTTAAAGTTACCATGTCCAAAAACTAATTTATAATTTTCCTCCCAAACCTTCTCCTGGCTTCTAATTTCCGCATTGCCATAGAGGACAACATTATCTTCTCAGTCTCTCAGGTTCACAACTAGGAGTGATCCTCCATCTTTTTGCTGCAAAGTGTTCTTTGAAAGCACAGGTCTGGTTATATCCCTTCTCTATTCGGGAAATTCCAGTAGTCCCTTTTCCTTCCAGGAGCAAATAGAAAAATTTATGTTTGCCTTTTAAAATCCTTCATAGAGCTGCTCTTTCCTAACTTTCCATCTTTCTACACTTTATGCACTCCTCATCCCATATATTTCATTATAGGTTTGTGATCTAGAAACTCTTCCTTTCTTGTTGTATCTATTTCTCCTACTCCTCTGTGCCTTCTCACTGACTTTCCTCAGAAAGTGAAATGCTCTTCATCCTCAACAATGCCTCTCAAATTCTCTGGTTTCCTTCAGAGCTCAAAGTTATTCTTGGTCACTTCTAGTGCTAGTGCCTGAGATTGTAGATAGGTATTTTTATGTTACCATCCTCATTAGAATGTCAGCTTTTGTAAGGCAGGGAGTATGACTGGCACATCATAAATGATTAATGAATACATATTGCCTTGACTCCAACAAATAATCTGTTCAACATTTAGCACTGAAATGAATCCTGGGTAGAGGTGACCTAAATATGCATGTGTACACACACATGCATATATATGTATATATACATGCATATGCCCATAAATAATCATATATAAAAATATATAGTTTTATATGTGTATATGTATACATATAAATGCATGCACATGCAAATGTAAACATGCATAGATATAGGTATGCATATATATGTAGATCTCTGTTTCTATTAGTACTATCTAATAGAACTATCTATTAGTACTTTAATACCTATCCTCATAGCATAGAAAGAAACCACACATACACATATACATATGCAAACACATATACAATACACACACACATATATATATGCATGTATGCATATGTGCATATTTGTACATGTAGATAGATAGTGGATGGATAGAGATAGATAGATAGATAGATGCAGATATGTAAATACCAGTCAGTATATATGAATTAATTCATTATATTATTCTTAAACAAATCCAATAATTTCTCCTATACAATGAAAATAAAGTTTTAAAAGTGACACATAAATAGAAAATAATCGAGATCTCATTCATGTCATTGCTCTGGGGAAATTAGTTCCTTTAGTTTTTCAATCTAAGAAACATTTATTGTGACCATACTGTGCTGATGATTGAAGGTACAGAGGGGAAAAGAAGTTAATGACTTTAAGTAGCTGAAATTCTCTTTGTTGTGTACAGCAAAATGCAAGGTAAGTAGGAAAGGGAAGAAAGGAATCTCAGACAAAATACCAGGTCACTTAACCTTCCTGAATGTCTTAATGTGCTAATGTACTCCACAAAGAGAAGGGAAGATAAAAATCTGACCTGAGAAAATTAATTTTTGTAACTTAAGCAGGAGAAAGGAAGGAAGGAAGGAAGGAAGGAAGGGAAGGCATGGAGGAAAGGTAAAAAGGAAGGGAAGAAGAAAGAAAGAGAAGTAAAAAAAGAACTGCTAGTCAGACTAAGAGGTGGGGAAATAAGTAACTGTTACCATAATTATATTAGGTAAGGTTTCATATAACTCCTATTGCATATAACATGCATTGAGTTTCATCCAAAATTCACATCAGATATGTTCTTTGCTATTAAATGTGTTAGGAGGTTTTACCCATTTTGCAATACAGGTGCTGAGAGCTACTTCATTCTAGGAAATTAGTCCCAGTTTATACACTCTTGACTATAGCTCACTGTCCTCGGTCCAAATGAAGGCAGGAGCATTATGAAACAGGTTTGCTCTGTCTATCCCTGTAACCTGTGATTCAAATCTTCCATTCACTAACCCAAATCCCACTAGCATGAGTTTAGGTTTTGACCATGTCCAGTCAGCCTTTTTCTTCTGAATTGTTCTGTATATTAGGACGCATTGTACATTTTTAGAGATAAACATTTCCCAATACTATACGTATAATCTGTGACATTGAAAAACACCAGAGTTGTGAGATCTTATTTATATAAGTTAAAAAATCCAAGTAGACTGACAAAGTCACTTAGGAAAAAAAAACAGGGGAGACAATTGCTTGGAATTGACGTAGAAGTAATACTATCTCAAGTTGAACTATCTAAATGAAATAATGAAAACTTATAGGTGGATAGGAGTTATTTGATTTCATCATTCCAGTTAAATTAGACAGTCCTGTACCTGGAAATTTCTAGATGTTTTCGGCTTTGGTGGTAGTTTAGTTTACATAGTATGGGGTCTTTTTACATAAGGAAGAATTAGAATTTAAGTGACTGAATATCATTTCCCCAAACAGTCTATTCCAAATGTTCAACTGGGTCCAGATGGTCTAATGTGGTATTTAAAACACTTTGACATCTGTGAAAGAAAAAGCTCTCCTTGTTATCATATTAAACATACATCTAGGTAAGAAAAAGAGTCCAGAGAAAACATAGTGACTTAACTGTACAGAATGCCTTGCTCTTGACAGTCTGCTTAGTGGCAGAATATTTTAAGTTCCCCAAAGAAATATTATACCTAAACAAAGTGTGTCAAATAAACAAAAAAGAAACATTAACTTGATAGGTTTTTTTCCTGTGTTCCATAAGGTTTTTTCTTTGTTTCTGACATAAAAAAATAAAAGTAATCAGCATCAATATTGAAATGTGGAATAAGTCTGTAGGTAGGGAAGAGTAAAACTAGCAAGCTGCAGTGACTTCTCATATTCACTACTGTGGCAATATAGCCTTGGGATCACTGGAATCTTGGAAAGCTTGCCCCTAAGTTTGACCTAAGTCATGGAAACAGATAGATAGATAGACAGACAGATAGATAGATAGATAGATAGATAGATAGATAGATAGATAGATAGATGGATGGATAAAGTATTTTTGAAAGTGTTTACTCTATGCCAGGCAGTGTGTTACACACTGTTGATAAAAATACAAGAATGTAGGACAATGATTTAAAGTTGAAGACACTTAAGGGGGATTTTGAAGGTAGAGGATGGAGATGACTAGAAAATACAAAGTGAAAACTCAACTATTACAGAAGATGGTAGGTGGCAGTACAGCCTACTTCTTCAAAGAGTAGTGATGGTGAAAACTGGGATATTTGGAAGGGGTCATAGGTGTATATTTAGAAACTTTAATGTGTCTATTTGCAATATAATATTGTAACTAGGGCATCATTTTCAAAGCCAACAATATCTTTGTTTAAATGTTACCTTTGATTCACATATTTGTTCTGTGACTCCAGGTAAGTTATTTTACTTCTAAATGCTAGAGGTAACTCTCTAAGAAAGGAGATTAATTGAGGAGTGGGAGCAGAGCAAAAATGGCAGGGTAAAAGTGAGGAGTTGTTTGAGCTCTTCTTCAAATACATACAAAAATGACTCTAAAATTTTGGAGCTGCAGAACCTACAGAATGTGTGAAGCAATTCTCTAGCCCAAGACAGATTAGAAGGTTGACCATAAGTGTCTATTGCAGTGGACTGGGAGAGGAGTTAAGTTAGCATGGTGAACAAACACCACAACAGATGGAACCTGAGCAGGCCTCAAGGGGACTGAATCACTGGCAGTTCTAGTGATTTCCAGACTTCTTGAACCCAAAACACCAAGAACATCTTGGAAGGTCAGTGGAAAAAACCTGTCCAACCTTTGTGAAAGAGTAGCTTAGACTGACCCCAGCCCCAGGGTGGCAGAGAGGCCTGATGAGCCTGCCAAAATGCAGCAAGTGTAGCTGCATCTGAAGCTTCAGGCCAACAGATTGTGAGGGGATCAAGCATTTGCAAGTATACCAAGCCCTACTGGAAACAAAGAACAACATTAACAAAGAGCTCAAAAGTCAAGTGATTGGTGGGGGAAATGAGCAAAAACAGGGGAAAAATTAGATTATTGAATCTTACTTTGATAACTAGGAAAATCAAAGCATACAATCAGAAAAAGACAACAAAGTCAAAGCTCCTACATACAAAGCCTCCAAGAAAACTATGAATTGTTCTTAGGCTACAGAAGAGACCAAAAATGATTTTGAAAATCAAGTCAGAGAAGTTGAGGAAAAATTGGGAAGAGAAATGAGAGTGATGCAAAAAAATCATGGAAAATGAGTCAACTGTTTCCTAAAGGGGACCAAAAAATACTGAAGAAAATAATACCTTTAAAATAGACTAACCCACATGGCAAAGAGGTCCAAAAAGTCAATGAGGAGAACGCCTTAAAAAGAGAATCAGGCAAATGGAAAAGGAGGTGCAAAAGCTGACTGAAGGAAATAATTCCTTTTTTTTTAATTTTATGTTTTGTTACTATTATTTTGTTTTCAGTGCTCTACAATCTCTCCCATATAACTTAGATTTTCCCCCCTCCCTTCCCCTTATTCCCTCTTCCTTCTCCCCTCCCTCCCCGAGATGGCATACAATTTTAAATAGGTTCTATACATACATTCCTATTAAATACATTTTCTCCTTAGTCATGTTGCACAGAAGAATTAAAATGAATGGGAGAAATCATAAAACAGACAAAAATGAAATGCAAAAGAAAATTATCTGCTACATTCTGGGATCAAATTTCATAGTTCTTTCTCTGGATACAGAAAGTATTTTGCCTTAAGAGACCATTCAGAATTTTTTAACACCTTGCATTGCAAGGAAGGCTAAGTCTACCAGAAAATATCCTCACACACTGTGGTTGTTGCTGTATGCAAAGTTTTCCTGTTTCTCTTTGTTTCGCTCAGAATCAGTTCATAGTCTTTCTAGGCCTCTCTGAAGTCTTCCTGTTCTTCATTTCTTACAGCACAAAACAATTTATTCAGTCATTCCCCAATTAATGGACATCCCCTTGATTTCCAGTTTTTGGCCACAACAAAGAGAGCTGCTTTAAATAGTTTTGTACATGTGGGAACGTTTCACATTTTTATGATCTCTTGGGGATGCAATCCTAGAAGCAGTATTGGTGGGTCAAAGTGTATGCACGCTTTTGTAGCCCTTTGGGCATTGTTCCAAATTGCTCTCCAGAATGGTTGGATCAGCTCACAGTTTTACCAACAATGAATTAGTGTTCCAACTCTCCCACATCTTCTCCAACATCTATCATCACACTGTTTCATCATGTTAACCAATCTGATAGTTGTGATGTGGTATCTCAGAGTTGTTTTGATTTGTGTCTCTCTAATCAATAGTGATTTAGAGCATTTTTTCATATATCTATAGATAGCTTTGATTTCTTCCTCTGAAAACTGCCTGTTCATATCTTTGAACATTTATTAACTGGGAAATGACTTGTATTCTTGTGCATTTGATTCATTTCTTTATGTATTTTAGAAATGAGGTCTTTATCACAGACACCGTTTGCTAAAGTTCTTTCCAGTTTTCTGCTTCCCTCCTAATCTTCTTAGTATTGGGTTTGTGCAAAAACTTTTCAATTTAATATAATCAGAATTATCCATTTCATATTTCATAATGTTTTCTATCTGTTGTTTAGTCAAAAATTCTTCCCTTCTTCATATATCTGATAAATACACTATTTCTTGCTCCACTATTTTGTTTATGCCATTAGTCGTTATACATAGATCATGTACCCATTTGGACTTTATTCTTGTGTATTGTACCAGGCATTGGTCTGTACCTAGTTTCCACCATACTGTTATCCAGTTTTCCCAACAATTTTTTTTTGAACAGTGAGTTCTTATCCCAGAAGCTGGGGTCCATGGTCTTATGAAACACTAAATGGTTATATTCATTGACTACTGTGTCTTGGGTACCTAACGTATTCCACTGTTCTACCTTTCTGTTTCTTAGCCAGTGGTTTTGATAATTGCTCCTTTGATAATTGCTCCATAATTACAAAATTTGAGATCTGGTAGAGCTAGGCCACCTTCACTAGCATTTCCTTTCATTGGTTCCCTTGCTATTTTGAACCTTTTGTTCTTCCAGATGAATTTTGATATTATTTTTTCTAGCTCTGTTAGTTTGATTGCTATGGCACTGAATAAGTAAATTAATTTAGGTAGAATTGTCATTTTTAATATATTTGCTCGGCCCCCACGAGAAACTGATGCTTTTCCACTTACTTAGATCTGACTTTATTTGTGTGAAAAATACTTTGTAATTGTGCTCATATAGTCCCTGGGTTTGCTTTGGCAAGTAGACTTTCAAATATTTTATAGTGTCTATCGTAAAATTAAATGGGAGTTCTCTTTCTATCTCTTGCTATTGAGATTTGTTAGTAATATGTAGAAATGCAGAAGATTTGTGTGGGTTTATTTTTTAACCTGCAACTTTGATAAAGTTTTTTATTATTTCAAGAAGTCTTCTACTTGATTCTCTAGGATTAACTAAGTATATCATCATATCATCTGCAAGGAATGATAACTTAGTTTCTTCTTTGCCTATTCTAATTCCTTCAATTTCTTTTTCTTCTCTTATTGCTACAGCTAACATTTCTAGTACCATATTGAATAACAGTAGTGATAATGGTCGTCTTTGTTTCACCACTGCTCTTACTGGAAATTCTTCTAGTTTATCTCCATTGCATATAATGCTTGCTGAAGGTTTTAGGTAGATACTGCTTATTATTTTAAGCAACATTCCATTTATTCCCATGTTCTCCAGTGTTTCCAGTAGAAATGGGTGTTTTATTTTGTCAGAAACTTTTTCTGCATCTATTGAGATAATCATGTGGTTTCTGTTAGTTTTGTTGTTGATGTGATCAGTAATGTTAACAGTTTTCCTAATATTGAACCAGTTCTACATACCTGGTCTAAATCCTAACTGATCATAACGTATTATTCTTTGATTAGTTGTATTCTTTTTGTTAAAATCTTATTTAAATTTTTGCATCTATATTCATTAGAGATATTGGTCTACAATTTTCTTTCTCGGTTTTGTCTCTTTCTGGTTTAGGAATCAAAACAATATTTGTATCATAAAAAGAATTTGGGAGGACTCTTTCTTCCTCAATTTTTCCAAATAGTCTATATAATATTGAAACTAACTCTTCTTTAAATTTTTGATAGAATTCATGTGTGAATTCATCTGGCCTTGGAGAATATTTCCTGGGGAGTTCATTGATGAATTATTCAATTTTTTTTCTGAGATGGCATTATTTAAGCATTCAACTTCCTCTTCTCTTAGTCTGTGTAATTTGTATCTTTTCAAATAATCATCTATCTCATTTAAATTGTTGAGTTTATAGGCATACAATTGGGCAAAGTAATTTCTTGTTTTTGTTTTAATTTCCTCCTCTTTGGAGGTAAGTTCACACTTTTCATTTTTGATATTAGTAATTTGGTTTTCTTCTTTCTTTTTTAAATCAAATTGACCAGAAGTTTATCAATTTTATTGTTTTTTTTCATAAAACCAACTCCTACTTTTATTTTTTAGTTCCATAGTTTTCTTAATTTCAGTTTTATTGATCTCTCCATAGGTTTCAGAATTTCTAATTTGGTATTTACTTGAGGACTTTCAATTTGTTCTTTTTTGAATTTTTTCAGCTACATGCCCAATTTATTGATCTATTTATCTGTTTTATGCATGCAGGCATTCAAAGATATCAAATTTCCCCTAAGAACGGCTTTTTCAGCATCTCATAAAGTTTGGTTGTCATTATCGTCATTCTCTTGAATAGAGTTGTTGATTGTTTCTATAATTTGTTGTTTAGCCAACTCATTCTTTAGTAGTAGATTGTTTAGTTTCCAATCAGTGTTTGGTTTGTGTTTCCATGGCCTTTCATTACATATAAGTTTCATTGCATTATGATCTCAGTAGAATGGGTTTTTATGGCCTCACACATGGTCAATTTTTGTATATGTGCCATGTTCCTCTCAGAAAAAGGTGGATTCCTTTCTACCCCATTCAATTTTCTCCAGAGATCTATCATGTCTACCTTATCCAGAGTTCTATTCACATACTTAACTTCTTTCTTGTTTATTTTGAGATTAGATTTATCAAGTTCGGAGAAGGAGAAGGCTGAGATACCCCACTGGTATAGTTTTGCCGTGTATTTCTTCCTGTGACTCCCTTAACTTCTCTGCGAATTTGGGTGCTATAACACTTGCAGCATATATGTTTGGTAATGAAATTTCTTCATTGTCTATGATGCCTTTTATCAGGATATAGATTCCTTCTTTATCTCTTTTTGATTAGATCTGTTTCTGCTTTTGTTTTATCTGAGATTAGGATTGCTATCCCTGCTTTTTTATATCAGGTAAAGCACAATAAAATTCTGCTCCAACCTTTTACCTTTACCCTTTGTATATCTTCCCATATATCTCCTGTAAACAACATAATGTTGAATCACAGATTTTAATCCATTCTGCTATCCACCTCCGTTTTATGGGAGAATTCATCCCTTTCACATTCACAGTTACGATTTGCTACTTACGTCTTCCCTCCATCCCATTTCCCCTTGTTTATGCTTTTATTTCTCCCTTCTCCCTTCCCTTTCTCAACAGTTTTAATTTTTGACCACTGCCTCCCTCATTCTTCCTCCCTTATTTATCCCTCCCTCCCTTTTAATCCCCTTTACCTTACTACTTCTTCCCTCCCTTTTAGTCTCCCCTCCGTTTTCTTCCCCACTTCCCTTTCCGTTTCCTATAGAGCTAGTTGTATTACTATAATTGAGTTTTTTTCACCTTCCTTTAATTCAGATGAGGGTACCTCTCAAACAATATTCATCTATGTTCCCTCTTTCCTTCTACTGTAGTATATTTTTGCGCCTCTTCCTGTGATGGAATTTATTTTTTTTCTACCTCCTCCCTTCCACATTCACACCCTTAAATCATGCTTGTTATCATCACATCATTAACTTATACCCACTTCCTCTATCTATGTATATCCCTTTTAAATTTCATAATAAATGCATAATTCTCAAGATTAACAAAAATAATCTTCCCTTATAGGGATTTAGACATTTTGCCCATGTTGTGTAACCAGTTTTTTTTTTTTTACTCTGCTTACCCTTTTTATGCCTCTCTTGAGACCTTCATTTGAAGATTGAATTTTCTATTGAGTTCTGACCTTATCATCAGGAAAGTCTAGAAATCCTTATTTCATTGAATGTCCATCTCCCTGCCTGAAATATTATGCTCACCTTTGTAATTAATCCTTGGATGTAATCCCAGTTCCTTTGCTTTATGAACTATCATATTTCAGTTCCTTCTATCTTTTAATGTAGAAGCTGCAAGGTCCTATGCGATCCTGACTGTAACCTCTTGATATTTGAATAGTTTCTTTCTGGCTGCCTGCCATATTTTCTCCTTCACTTTATAGTTCTGGAATTTGGCAATGATATTTCTTGGTGTTTTTAGTTTGGGTTCCCTTTCAGGAGATGAATGATGGATTCTTTCCATAACTACTTTGCCCTCTGAGTCTAGGATTTCTGGGCAATTTTCCTTGATGATTTCTTCCATGATATTGTCCAGGCTCTTTTTTGTATCATGACTTTCTGACAGACAAATAAGCCTTAGATTTTCTCTCCTGGATCTATTTTCCAGGTCAGTTGTTTTTCCAATTAGATATTTTACATTTTCTTCTATCTTTTCATTCTTTAGATTCTGTTTGACTGATTCTTGATGTCTCACAGATTAATTAGCTTCTACTTGTCCAATTCTATTTTTTTTATCAAATTGTTTTCTTCAGTTAAGTTTCTATCTGTCCCGTTATTTCTGTTAAGGAGTTATTTTCACCATTTAAGTATTCTACTTCCTTTTCCATTTGTTGAATTTTCCTTTTTAATGAGCTGCTTTTATCAGTGAATACTTTTTACATATTTTTTAAAATCATTGGCTTGTTTTTCTTATGTTACTCTATTTTGGGTTTTAAAGTCCTTCCAGAGTTCTTCCAATAAGGCTCTTTGTGCTTCCGACCAATTCATATTCTCTTCTGAAGTTTCAGATGGGAATACACTCTCAATGCTGAAATCCTTGGTAATTGTGTTTGGTCCTTGTACACATAGAAAGATTCTGTGGTCTTTTATGCTATGCTTTTTACTCCTGATGATAACCCTTTTCCTGGCTTCTGAGGTAGGTCTCTGTGTCTGTGTCACAGGGAGCTCTGATCCACAGTTCTTGTGCCTAAAACTTGAGGCTTTGTGTGTAGTGACCTCTAGTTCTTTCATCCAGAAATTAAATGCTGCAGCTTATCTGGTGCTGAGCTGTCTAGTGTTTGAAAACAGAGTCCAGTTAGGTCTTTTTGGGTTTCCCAGCAGTTACCCTGGAGTTATCTCCTGATATGTGGGGGAGGGGTGGTCTGGATGCAGGAGACTCCTCTGCTGAGCTAGAGCATAAGCAAGCTCAATTTTCTGTGCTAGTGTCTTCCCAATTCCACTGGGGTGCTGAGGCACACCTGAGGTTCTGGTGTTGGGAGTTTCTGGCTTCAAACACCTGGGGTTCAGGATCTTCTCCCGGTGTGTTGAGATGGGGCTCCCTGGGACAGCTCTGATCCTGCACTGGTCTCCTTTGACCACAGCAAGAGGACCCCTCCTTAGTGATCTTTCTAGTTTCCTGGAGCAAGTGTCTATTTACTCCTTCTGGTGTTTCCACTGTTCCAGGATTTTTCCCAGGGAGATAATCTCTGGGCTGGTCAAGGTCAACAAGGAGACAGAGATAGAAGTTACCAATCACTCCACCATCTTGCCTCCTGAAAGAAAATAATTCCTTAAAGAATTAGAATGGAGAAGAAGGATGCTAAAGACTTTATGAAAACTCAAGAAATTATGAAACAAAACCAAAAGCATGAGACAATTGAAAACAATGTGAAATATCTCACTGAATAAAACAGTTGACTTTGAAAATAATTACAGTCATTTAAAAATTATGGGACTATCCAAAACCATGATCACAAAAAGATTTTATACATTATCTTTCAAGAAATTATCAAGGAAAACTCCCCTGATATTCTAGAACAATAGTGTAAAGTAGACAGTGAAAGAATCCAGCATTCACCACCTAAAAGTGATCCCAAAAGGAAAGCTCCTAGAAATATTGTAGGCAAATTACTGTGTTCCCTGGTCAAGGAGAAAATATTGCAAGCAGTGAGAAAGAAACATCAATTATTTTGGAAATGCAATCAGGATAACACAACATCTAACAGTTTCTTAATTGAGGAATTGAAGGACTTGGAATATGATATTCCAGAAGTCAAAGGAGCTAGGATGAAAACCAAGAATCACCTACCCAGCAAAACTGAGTATAATACTTTAGAGAAAAATGACCATTTAATGAAATAGAGGCCTGTCAATAATTCTTGATGAAAAGACCAGAGCTGAATAAAAAATTTGACTTTCAAATACAAGAATCAAGAGAAGCATGAAAAGGTAAACAGGAAAGAGAAATCATAAGAGACTTGCTAAAGTTGAACTGTTTGCATTCCTACATGGAAATATAATATTTGAAACCCTTGAGAGTTTTCTAACTACTAAGGTAGTTGGAGGGATTATATATATATATCATCTATATCTATTCCTGTATCTATACACACAGAGATTTAGATACATAGACAGAGAACATAGGGTGAGTAGAATTTGAAAGAATGATATCTAAAGCCATAAAATTAAAGGATGAGAGACAAATGTATTGGGAGGAGAAAGGGAGAAATAGAATGGGGTAAATTATCTCTTATCTAAAAGAACAAAGTAAAAACTTTTATAATGGAGGGGAAGAGGGGAGAAGTGAGAGGGAAAGATTGAACCTCACTACCACCAGATTTGGCCTAAGGAGAGAATGACATGCACACTCAGTTTGTTATGACTCCTATGTCTTTCCCTGATGGTAAGCACTGTTCTTCCTCATCAGAAAAGAAGGCGGGAAACATGTGTTCACCAAGAAAGTAACCTTCTATGGTCTTATTTTTTTTCCCCTTTTCTGGGCATTTTACCAGCCAGTTATTTGACTTCTGAGATTCCTCTCCACCCCTGCCCAGATCTGCCCAGCTAGTGCTTGGGGTCTGAGATTCAAATGTTGCTCCCCAGCCTCAGGACTTTCAGTGGGGGTGGTGCAGCTGCTATTCTGATGCTCAGGTAGGGGCAGGGCCGCCTCCCAGGCTCAGTTCCCTGAGGGGGTTCATGTGGAGACCTTCAACAATGCACCTGAGGTCCTGCCTGCTCCGGGAGCCTCTGGCCACCCACTGGCTCTGCTGATGCCTCCTGAGGGGGCCTGAGTTATGGAGACACCCTGCTCCCTTCTCAGCCAGCCCAGAAGCCTCTCTCACTGACCTGTTCATTTGTGGGTGGAGGGACCTTCACGGCCGCCAGAGAGCCTGTCCCTGAAGCCTGCTCAGATCTGCTCCTCTCTGTGCTGCATGGTCAGGGAAGCGCTAGGCTCCGCTCCCATCTGGTGCATGATGGACCTTTGGGATCAGTTTTTCAGGGCTCTCTGGAATGGAAAGCTTGCTGTGTGGCTTCCACTGCTCCAGAATTTGTTGGGAGTTCTTTTTACAGGAAATCCATGGGCTGTGGGTTCAGAGCTAGCATATGTGAATCTTTCTACTTTGTCATCTTGGCTCCTCCCTTCCACTCAATTTGTTATGAGGAAAATAGGAGGGTGGGGATCAACTAGGTGGGGAGAGAGGGGAGAAGGGAGGGCAAATGGGAGAAGGGGGTAATTAGAAGTGAACACTTTTGAGAAGGGAAATAGTCAAAAGAAAGAATAGAATAAATGGGGGGCATGATCTGATAGAAGGGAATATGGTTAGTCTTTCATAAGATGACTGTTAAAGAGGTATTTTGAATGACTAAACATGTGTAACCTATATCTAATTGATTGTCTTCTTAATGGGGGTAAGTGAGGAGATAGAATTTGGAACTCAAAGTTTTAAAAATAAATATTAAAAATTGCTTTTACATGTAACTGGGAAATAAGAGATACAACCAATGGGGTATAAAAATCTTCCTTGCCCTACAAGAAAATAGAGGGGAAAGGGATAAGAAAAAGTGTGGTGATAGCAGGGAGGGCAGATCGGGGGAAGTGGTAATCAGAATGCATGCTGTCTTGGAATGATGGAGGGGAAACATGGGGAAAATATTTGGAACTCAAAATCTTGTGGAAGTCAATGTTGTAAACTAAAATTAAATAAATAAATTAGGAAAAAAATTCACAAGACTAGTTGAAGGAAAAGTGTAAACCAGAGTAGAGAGAGTTTTCTCACTTGCAAATTCTCAGTATTAATAAATTGCAGGTCTTGTCTTCCTAGGGAGATCAGAAGCTTCTTTCCAACCTGAAAATTAAAATTCGAAAAGAATATGATACTCTGTTTTAAAAATGTGCTGTAATGTTCAGCTGTCTCCAGAAATTGGAAAATTGGATGATAGTTTAGAGAGCTATCTCTTGACACAAACCGGGTTTGGAATGTTTGGTAGGAGACACAGCAAAGGACATTTGTTTTTACTAGAATTTCATAATTTCTGTATCAGGTTTTCAGTATCAAAGTTCACAGGAAGTTTTTATCAAGCAGTCTTTATTTTCCAGTCTTTCTATGCAGAAAGGAGAAGAGGGTATAGTGAAGACCAGAACAAATCCATCTTCACTATTATTGAGCAATTTTTCCAATTGATCAAAATTTCCAAAAGAAACATTTTTTATTGCAAAAACTCATCAAGCTATTCTAGTTTGAATTTTCTTAAAAATGCTTCTCAGTGTCATTCAGATTACCCTCATTATCCACCGGGATTAGGTTCTAGACTTTTTGTTGCAAATATAATAATATTTTTACCTGAAATAAAATAGGCTAATGGAAAAAATCACTGGGTTTGTGGTCATAAAATCTGTGCTGAAGCACATGTGTCACATTGACTAACTGTGGGACTGTAAGTAAATCCCTTTCTTTTTCTGTGACTCAATTTCTTTATCTATAAATATTTATTAAATATTTCTTTATTGATTATAAAATGGGGTGGGGGGAGCTGGGCTTTAATGGCTACTAAAGTCCCTTCCAAGTAAACATAGAATCTCAGGATTTCTCATTTGTACATTAAAAAGTCCAGATAAAATATGCCACGATTCATATAGCACTTTGAAAAACACTGTATATACATATGTGTGTATGCATGTATGTGTGTATGTATGTGTTTATACACACACATATATGGGGAGAGAGAGAGCCATCTCATTGGATCCTTTTAGCAACCTTGTGAAGATGAGTGCTACTAGTTTGCATACCTTTCATATGAGGAAACCAGAGTCTAAGGATGACAATAAACTTCCCCAGGTTTACAAGCTATTGTCTTTGGAGGGATTCAACTGCACTTTTTCCTGATTCAAAGTACATCACTGTATCTACTATACCAAGCTGCTTATCTCATTTTTTTGGTAAGAAAAGAATATTGAAAGTTTCTCCGTGTGTGTCTCTGTCTCTCTGTTTTTGTCTCTGTCTCTGTCTTTCTCTCTGCGCACACACGTACACACACACATACAGACAGACAGATCCCCCACCACACACAAACACACAAACCAATGGACATTTCAGAAGACTCCTCTTTATTCTTTGTTCAGTGCTTTTCCTATTCTCTTTATAACAAGAAGTTTAAAAAATCTCAATTTGTCACTACTAGGATTTCAGAGATTCCTTTAATACCAGTTAATTTTGCTCTAAATCCTAAAGTTGGAATTGTCTCTTGGTAGTAGCAGGACCAGACATAAAGAGACAGGTTTAGGTCTCCCATCACGAGTAAGAATTCGGAAATATTTGAATGCTCAAATCCCTAATTCTAGAATTAGGAAGATTTTTACTTCTGAATTCTTTTGTTATCTTCATAATGGATCCCATAATTAGAAGCTGGTGTTGACGTTTGCTGCACCCAGTCAAGGAGTTATCATCTATCATTCCTTTTAACATAAAATCACACATGACTTTCAACAAAACCTTGATGAATAGATACAAATGCTGGTTTTATCAGAAACTGAATATTAGTCTTTTTATTTAGAAGAAATTTATACTGTGATGTTTATCATACTTCTTTTGAAGTCACAATTAATGCATAATTCTATCACAACCATACTTTTTGCCTAGGTTTGTGGTTTGTTCCCTTAAAAAGTGAAGCATTATTTTCACTTAAAAATTAAAAAAAATCTTTTAATTACTATTCCATGGACACTAACAGAAAATGAAAAGCATTATATAGTAGAATTTTACCTTTTCAGTATACAGGCTGAATGGGCCATTTATATGGCATTGAGGAAGGCATTTTTACTTTTTGGTTGATTTTTTTTTTGCTTTTCTTTTCTTTGAGAGCATCATTAAGCCTACGAGCCCGAACTGGCAAAACAAATATGCCAAGGAGCTCCAAATATAGATTACATGCTCAAATTCCCATGAGCGGAACGTGCTTTTTTGTGTTCTGATTCTTTTTAAATTAAGTGTTCAGATTGCAAGCACATGTTGGGTTATCTGAAATGTGGCATCATTTAATTGTCTCCAATATATTGTGATTAAAGGCATTTAACACTCTCTTGAAAGCCCTGAAAAGTAATTGACTTAAAATATTTAAAATAGAACTGAGTTTATAAATTAACCATTGGTGTGGAATTTACATCAAAAAGAAGCAATTGGTGCAAGTCCATTACCTGCTTTGTATAATTTAAAATGTTCTCTCTCATTACATTAGATTGTAACTTTTCCTCTCTTAGCAACCAGGCACATTCACTCCCCCCCCCAGGCAACTTAAAGCTGTCTCAGATCTCAGCAGGCTGTCATTTCCTGAGTTTCTCCCAGCTCCATAAACTACTCATACCTATTTGTGATTGTCCTGCTACTATTACAGTGAAATGGATTGTTTGAAAAATCACTAGAGAAAACAGATGGAGAATATCTTTTCAGAAGGTACCACAATTCTGGACTTTTGGCAGATGTAATATGTACATGAGTATTCCTGTGAATACTACTCTTCATCATGATGTACCATGGGATTTGTTTCTCTAACATACCAGAAACATGACAGAATGCTTTGACCTGAGTGGAGTGGCCTTCATTGGACATATCAGATTTATGGTATCTGTAAGAGACATGAATATAAATTACAACCAAAAGCTTTTAGAAATTTGGCAATGATAACAATATTTGTAGAACTATTTTCTTCATGAATACAAAGAGAAAAACTGAGTAGAATCATATTGTTGTGTGAAATATTTAACTGAATTACTCAAATTGCCATGTGCAAAACAATTGGTTGGACCAAATTATTTCTATGATCCTTTCCCATTCTAAATGTTATCATCAACAAGAGATGGAATTACTGTTATGCCAGAATTCATGTTTATAAAGTTAGCATTATCTAAATTTAAAATAATTTAAATAAATCATTTCTTCCAGAATATTTCTTCAGTTAGGTCACCTCTCCTATTTGATTGTTTGTCTTTGAAAAGCAAAAATCTGTGGAGAAAAGGAGCTTGTATATTTGCATTTTATAGATTACAAGACTTAGAGTTGGAAAACACCTTGGGAATAATCCAACCTAAATCTCACACTCATTTTATATATGGAAAAACTGGAACAAAGAGTTGGATTTAGGATGAGACAACTGAGACTTTGTCCAATAGCTCTAAAATTTAGAAGACACAGCACTTGGACTTATTCAGCAATATAGAAACAACTGAACCTACATGATTACCTAGCAAGAATAATTATTAGGTAACCTATGTAGCTAAGAGATGGTGTACTTCTCCACTTGCCTACTGAAACTCAGGTTCACTCCCTCTTTCACGCACTCTTCAGATGAATTTTCCCAAAAGTTGGTTTGAGAGTATGTTTTATGCATCGTCCTCCAGGCATGAAATTGACTGCTTAGAGCTTTACCTGGGAGGTTAAATGCATCCTCAGCTGAGACACAGGAAACGCAATTGATTTACTTTTCATACTAGTACATAGATTAAAATGATAAGCATCTCCATTTCTAAGAAATTGTTTGACTTATAGATCTCTATCTAGCTTCAAATATTTTACCATTACCATCAAGAAAACTGCTTAAAATTCTGAGTATAAAGGCTACAACCTGTAGATACAGAAATGAACTTTCCACTAGCTCCTCATTATCACAGTTATCGCTACATTCCTTTATATTTTTGGGAACATTTTTCTTCCCTAGTCCATAAAGATGTCTTTTTTTTAATAGATATTTCTTAAGATGCTTTTAATAAAATAAAACCATTTTGCTGCTTAGGAACCTTATTAATATAAGGGCTAGATAGAGAAGAGAGAAAGTAAAATGCAAATTTCTGAAATTAAAGTAGAATTAAGTTGATGTTTTATACTTCAGATCTTCAGTCCTCTAGAACTTAATGCTTTAATTCTGGATAACAACTTGGAAATATGCCCTCTCTCCTATTGCTACACAGTTCTTGACATTGACCAAGAGATACTACCACTAGCCTAAAACTCAAACATATCAAAGAGAAAAAGGTTTTAAATAATAAAAAAAAATTATTGTTGATATTCACATGGTCATAAAGAATGGAAACCAATGAGGTAGCCATGAATTATGGAATTGATAAATAGCTTATGATATGTTAATATTAAATACTATTTTGCTCTAAGAAATGAAGAGATGGTTTCAGAGAGACTACAGAAGACTTGTGTAAACTGATGCAGAGCTAAGTGAGCAGAACCAGAAAAGCAGTTAATACCATAATTTCAATATTATTTTTAAAAGATCAAATTTGAAAAATTTAAGAATTCTGATTGATGATTTAATCAATCATGATCCAGAAGACTAATGAAAAATATTACTACCTCAAAACTGCGATTTCCCCAACATGGGAATTAATTTCTTTTGCTTGATTATGTTTCAATAACATGAAATTTCTATCTTTCTTTTCTTCTCTTTCTTTCTTCCTCTCTTTCTTCCTTCTTTATTCTCTCCCTCCCTTTCCTCCCTTTCCTTCCTTCCTTTCTTCCTTCCTTCCTTCCTACTTCTTGTACATGATAAAATCCTAGTGAGGAAAGAGTGAGTTATTCTGTGTCTACCCTTCCAAACCATTCCTATCAGCTAAAAGATGAAGTGTCAGTTGTTAATTGTGATATTACCAAACATGCAGGCTCTGTTTGTATATCTAAAATACATTGTAAAAATTTTGAGACATAAAACTTCCTAGAGTCTTACTTTATTAACTGTGTTCTCATTGAAAAAATGTTATGTACATATTTTAGTCTATACCATTATTGAATGTGGCCTCTAAAATAAAGTCATTAGTGACTAGTAACTCATTTGCCTTGCCAATTATAAAATATTGAATCATCCTTTGTTAGAGAGAGAGAGAGAGAGAGAGAGAGAGAGAGAGAGAGTGAGAGAGAGAGAGAGAGTTCCCTGTGCACTTCCCTCTTCCAGTCATCCAGCTGCTCCATCTCAATTTTGTGGGAAGAGAGCAGCTGCCACTCCAAGTCATTCATTTGGGAGCACCATTCTGTAATTGGACCCACATTTTAATAAGAACCAGCACCAGAAGGAAACCTAGGACCTTAGCCAGAATCTGTTTTGAACAACTCCGAGTAGTGAAAACAAGAAAAAAAATGCAAAGCAAAACAGGATTTGTGGCTGAAGTCAGAAGAAATCTGAAGGGATTTTAATTCTATCAATAAATATGTAAAAATACTTACCCAAGGAAGACTAGATTTGCTATGTTTCCTTTTCAATTTAGAAGGTTTTCAGCATATTTTTAATGATGATGATTAATATTATCTCCTTATATTTTTCTGGAGGGTTTAGGATATGAAACAATCTGAAAACAAGTCACTCTCATGCTATTATTATTTTATTTTTAATACTGTGGGCATCATTCTGTGGAGAGATAAAATAATAGCTCTTTGTCATTGAGTAAGATTATTGTGATGTAGGGTCATATTAGGTAGATTCAATGCAAGGATTTTCAGTGAATTTACAGTAAACTCTTTGTACCTCAGCTTCTTTATTGGTGAAATGGGAGTAATAGCAGCATTCATCTTCCAAAATTTTTGTGGGGTTGCTCAAATGAAGTTATGCATAAAAAACTTTGCAAACTAAAGAAGTATATGCATTCTGTAATAAATGTTACTTTAATAATAATTACCTTTAGTAGCATGCAGAACTGAGATTATATAAACCTTGTTTTGCTTATGTGTGACTTTAATTTCTTCCACTATATTTTTATATATAACTTTTTTAATTCCATGAAATGTTGGATATTCTGAGAATCTGGCATAGTGATGTCTATCAAATTTTTTTTTCTTGAATTTTTTAAGAAGCAATACTTTCCAGTAGTTGCTGGTAAATTTTGTCTTTAATAATGTTTTGATTCCAATACAGTTAGCTTGCTGAAATATGTAGGATATTATGAGATTTGTATTTCTATTATAAAATGCTTATTTCTGTAGTTTTGTGTGATTGTTGTTACTATTATGGTAATTTTATAACATTATAGATAGATTCCATTATAATGAATTGCAAGCAAAATAACAGAAAAGGCAACACTGGACCATTGAGGTGGTCATTCAAGAAATTCACAGAATAACTTCTAATTAAAAGTAAAGCTTGCTTTAAATTGGAATACATACTCATGTCATTTCATTTACAAACCTGATGGAGAAGTCACAAGGATAACTTATAGCCCTGTACTTTATTTCACTGTGTATAACGTCCTTTAGTCAATGTTGACTGATTAAGGATGTCCAGATAGTTGGAAGGACAAGAGATATTAACCGCTAAAGTGACTGTGTACCTTAGAAGATTGTGCTAGTCATATAATGTGGCTCTTTTGAGTTGAATTTGAATAGCTTGTTTCTAAAATGCCATTATATTTTTAATTAAGCTCTAAAACATTTTTTTCACATATCAATCTGATGTCTCTGTGAAAAAGCCCTTTGGATGATTTGCTGGCTCATTTTAACGTTGAATAATTTAAGAAGAATCATTCTCTGACATCAGGGAGTCAGTCAGATACAATGCAGTTTGGTTAACAAAACTCATAAAAATATAGGAAACTTATAATGACTCCGACATCTATGGTTCATATGTATATATCAAGTTGATATTTGGAATAATTAAGTATAAAATTATGCTACAGCCTGCTTAAACTGTAAGGACTTGATGGAAACTGAATAAAACCAGGGAACTATAGCTAATGCTGCAATCTAATGCTTAAATCAATTTTTCACTCTTCAATGTTTACCATTTGGTCACTTTAGCTTACACATACATCATCATATATGAATGAAAAGTTGAGTCCCTTACTATTGCCACATGTTCCTAGGGTAGACTAGCCACTTGGCTACATGATCTGAAAGAATATTGAGTAATAATGTCACAGCTGATGGACCACATAGTTTCCATTGTCGTTTCTGTCTGTTTGTGGTTAAATAAGTAAACTGAAAGTATATGAATTATTAAAGTCTTTGGGATCTGAAAACTGCATTTTATTTGTGAAAAAGAAAATTTAGCACTAGTAGATATTTTGGTAGGTTTATAGTTCCGAATATTTCTACAGTCAATGGTACCTTCAGAATTTTGTGCACTTAGACTGAACTTTAACCTGAATTTTACTAAGATTAGTTTCAAGAATAAATGCTAAAATTTTAAAAACTAGAACTTAATATGATAAACTAATAAGAGTGTCAGTCAAATGCTTTGCAGAGTGCCTTTTTCTATTTTATCAAAGTATACAATTAAATTTATTCAAACTCAAAACAACTTTGAAAAGTGATTGTCAAGGATAGAGTGAAAGTGTTGGAATAAAGTTCTGCTAACATTTCCCTCTAAACAATTTTAAAAATGAAATGACAAATAGTTTTTGAAGTTCTCCCTCTGTTTTATTTTTAGATAGTTTTTTTTAACCTTCATTCCTTCTGTACTCTATCTAGTAGAAATCACAAACTCTGGGGGGAAGAGCCAAGATGGTGGAGTAGAAAGATTCACATATGCTAGCTCCGAACCCAGAACCCAAAAATTACGTGTAAAAAGGAACTCCCCCAAAATTCTGGAGCAGTGAAAGCTGCACAACAATGGAGTGGAGGAGATTTCTGTTCCAGAGAACCCTGAAGAGCTGGCACCAAAAGTCTGTCATGCACTGGACCCAGAGCAGAGGCCAGCCCTGTCCTGGCCACATGGGACCAAGAGGAGCAGATCCGAGCAGGCTTCAGGGACAGAATCTCCAGCAGTCACGAAAGTCCCTCCACCCACAGACACTACAGGTCAGTGAGAGAGACTTCTTGGCTGGCAGAGAAGGGAGTGGGGTGTCTCCACAACTCAGGTCCTCTTGGGAGGCAGCAGCAGAGACAGTAGCAGACCTGGACTCCCAAAGCAGGCAGGAGGTCAGATCCATTGTTGAAGGTCTCCACATAAACCCCTGGGGTAACTGAGCCGCTGATGGTGACCATGCCCCCATCTGAAAACCAGAACTTAAGCTCACATTGAATAGCAGCTGCGCCCCCCCCACTGAAAGCCCTGAGGCTGGAGAGTAGTACTTGAATCTCAGACCCCAAGCACTAGCTGGGCAGATGGAGGAGGGGGTGGAGAGGAATCTCAGAAGTCAAGTAACTGGCTAGGAAAATGCCCAGAAAAGTGAAAAAAAAAATAAGTCCATAGAAGGTTACTTTCTTGGTGAGCAGATGTTTCCTCCTTTCCTTTAAGAAGAGGAAGAACAATGCATACCATCAGATAAAGACCTAGAAGTCAAGGGCTCTGTATCCCAAACATCTGAAATAGATATCCAATGGGCTCAGGCCATGAAAGAGCTTAAAAAGGATTTTGAAAATCAAGTTAGACAGGTGGAGGAAAAACTGGGAAGAAAAATGAGAGAGATGCAAGAAAAGCATAAAAAACGGGTCAATTTCTTGATAAAGGAGACCCAAAATAATGCTGAAGAAAATAACACCTTGACAAATAGGCTAACTCAATTGGCAAAAGAGGTTCAAAAAGCCAATGAAGAGAAGAATGCTTTCAAAAGCAGAATTAGCCAAATGAAAAAAGACGTTCAAAAAGCTCACTGAAAAAAATAGTTCTCTCAAAATTAAAATGGAACAGATGGAGGCTAATGACTTTCTGAGAAACCAAGATATCATAAAGCAAAACCAGAAGAATGAAAAAATGGAAGAGAATGTGAAATATCTCATTGGAAAAACAACTGACCTGGAAAATAGATCCAGGAGAGACAATTTAAAAATTATGGGGCTACATGAAAGCCATGATCAAAAAAAGAGCCTAGGCATCGTCTTTCATGAAATTATCAAGGAAAACTGCCCAGATATTCTAGAACCAGAGGGCAAAATAAGTATTCAAGGAATCCACCCATCACTGCCTGAAAGACATCCCAAAAGAGAAACTCCTAGGAACATTGTGGCCAAATTCCAGAGTTCCCAGGTCAAGAAGAAAATATTGCAAGCAACTAGAAAGAAACAATTCCAGTATTGTGGAAATACAATCAGGATAACACAAGATCTAGCAGCTTCTACATTAAGGGATTGAAGGGCATGGAATAGGATATTCCAGAAGTCAAACGAACTAGGATTGAAACCAAGAATCACCTACCCAGCAAAACTGAGTATAATACTTCAGAGGAAAAACTGGTCTTTCAATGAAATAGAGGACTTTCAAGCATTCTTGATGAAAAGACCAGAGCTGAAAAGAAAATTTGACTTTCCAACACAAGAATGAGAAGAAGC
>CM053770.1:134130699-134163061 GCA_028658325.1 Potorous gilbertii
GTCCTGGAGATCCCCCGCTCCCCTCTCAGCCCGTCTCCCTCACTGACCTGTGCGTCTGTGTGTGGAGGAACCTTCGCGGCCGCCCGGAGATCCAGGTCCCTGCCGCCCGCTGGGCTCTTCTGGCTCCTCTCAGTGCCGCGTGGCCGGAGCGGGGGAGGGGAGCGCTCGGCAGGACAGGCCTCCGCTCCCGTCCGGGGTACCTTTGTGGTCGGTTCTTCAGGGCTCTCTGCAACGGAAATCTCCTTCACTGTGTTTCTGCGCGGCTTCCACTGTTCCAGAATCTGTCAGGAGTTCCTTCCACAGGAAATCTATGGGCTGTGGGTTCGGACCTAGCTTAGGTGAGTCTTTCTACTCCGCCATCTTGGCTCCGCCCCCCCCGATATCAATCTTTCTTGAAAAGGCATTCCTTGTTTTACTTTTCCCCTGATCCCTGAAAATATAATTATCTGGACCTATGCTATCAGTTAGAGGATATATCCTCTCACATACCCCATCTTGGGGGAAAATCTCAAGACATCTCAACTTAAATGATGATTACATCAGGGTGCCTGTTCTACCCCTCCCTCTGCTTTGGTCCAAATTTATCACATCTCATGTTCTTGACTGTTACCCAGACACCTATTTCCAAAATAATTTCCTTTCTCAAGGGCAGAAAATCTTTGATTGACCCCAGTGGTCAGATACATCATGGTAGAAACAAAATTCTTTGGCAAACCAATGCTCCTGCAGGCTAGAAATCTGAGGCTCCCTATTTATCCCTGTTTCTATGAATCTGTGGCTCTCTTGACACACATGATATCTGTGATATTTACTTTTGAATCCAATGTAAGACTGCATTTATATTTATTTAAATTTTTTAGTTTCTATACCTGCTTATTTTTACCTATTTAAATCTTGCTATATTGAATTCGATATTCTAATTAGCAAGTACTTGTTTCTATTCTGACTTTGTCATCTTAAAGTAAAAATGAGCAGGTGGAGCTGGTGGTGGCTCTGGAAATGGAATCCTATTTGCTGATCCTGGACAGAAGAGAACTTGTGTTTTTGGTCAAACCGGAATGCAGGCCAGGAGAGGAGAAAACTGCTCTCCCTTGATTGTGCCACCTTGGAAGAACTGAGAACTTACAAGTTCCAAGAGTATACCCTCCTCTTGACAGAGGACTCAAAAGTCAAGTAACTAACTGGAAAAATGCCCCAAAAAGGGGAAAAAATAAGACTATAGAAGGCTACATTCTTGGTGAACAGGTCTTTCTTCCACCCTTTCAGAAGAGGAGGAACAATGCATACCATGAGAGGAATACCTAAAAGTCAAGGCTTCTGCATCTGAAACCTTCAAGATAAATATTTAATGGTCTCAGGTCATGGTAGAGCTCAAAAAGAATTTTGAGAAACAAATAAGAGAGATGGAGGAAAAATTGAGAAGACAAATGAGAGCGTTACAAGAAAATCATGAAAAATGAGTCAATAGCTCGCTAAAGGAGACCCAAAACACAATAAAGAAAATAACACTTTTAACAATAGGCTAAATCAATTGACAAAAGAGGTTCAAAAAATCAATGAGGAGAAAAATGCTTTAAAAAGAGAAATTAGTCAAATGGAAAAGGAGGTTCAAAAGCTCACTGAATAAAATAGTTCTTTAAAAATGAGAATAGAGCACATACAAGTTAATGACTTTATGAGAAAGCAAAAAATTACAAAACAGAACCAAAAGAATGAAAAAATAGAAGAAAATGTTAAACATCTTGTGGGAAAAACAACTGTCCTGGAAAATAGATCAACGAGAGACAATTTAAAAATTATGGGACTACCTGAAGGCCATGATCAAAAAAAGAGCCTAGACATCATCTTTCCAGAAATTATCAAGGAAAACTGCCCTGATATCCTAGAACAAGAGGACAAAATAAATATTGAAAGAATTTACTGGTCACCTCCTGAAAGAGATCTGAAAAGAGAAACTTCTAAGAAAATTGTAGCCAAATTCCAGAGTGCCCAGGTCAAGGAGAAAATATTTCAAGCAACTATAAAGAAACAATTCAAATATTGTGGAATATTACAGTAGAGGAAAAAAGGGGAGGGAGATGAGCATTGTTTGAGAGGTGCTCTCATCTGACTGGATTTAATGAGGGTACAACAAACTCAATTTATATAGAAATACAATTAGCTCTATAGGCAGTAGGAGGGGAAGGGAGAAAGAAAAGGGAGAGAAGGCTAAAAAGGAGGAAGAATTAGTATGTAAAAATGGAATTAAAAGGAAGGGGGCCTGAAAGAAGAGAGGGAAGACTGAGGGAGGCAGTGGTCAAAAATTAAAACTCTCTTGTGGAGGGGAAGGGAGAAAGGAGAACTAAAAACATAAACAAGGGAAAAGGGGATGGAGGGAAAGAAACAGACAGTAATCCTAAATGTGCATGCTAATGGGATGAACTGTCCCATAAAATGGAGACTAAAAGAAGAATGGATTAAAAAGCATAATCCAAAAATATGTAGTTTTCAAGAAACACATTTGAAATGGGGACATACCTGCAGGGTAAAGGTCAAAGGTTAGAGTAAACTATACTGTGCTTCAGATGATGCAAAAAAGAAAGGAGTAGCAATTCTAATCTCAGACAAAGCAAAAGCAGAAGTAGGCCTAATCAAAAGAGATAAGGAAGGAAACTATATCTTGCTTCTATATCTATATCTATAAACTGTAGCTTTCTGTGGTAGAAATGAAGCATAGAAAATGAAGCAATTTTATTAATAAACATATGTGCTCCAAGCAGTATATAGCATTCAAATTCTTAGAGGAGAAGTTAATAGAGTTACAGGAAGAAATAGACAGCAAAATGATACTAGTGGGGAACCTCAACCTCCTTTTTGTGAACTTTATAATTATAATCTCAAAATAAACAAAAAAGAAGTTAAGAAGATGACTGGAACTGTGAATAAGGCAGACATGATAGATCTCTGGATAAAACTGAATGGGGATAGGAAAGAATATACCTTTTTCTCAGTGGTACATGGCACACATACAAAAATTGACTATGTAGTAGACCATTAGAAAACTCACAGTCCAGGGTAGAAAGGCAGAGATATTGAAAGCATCCTTCTCCGATCATAATGCAATAAAAATTGTATGTAATCATAGGTCATGGAAATAGAAATCAAAAACTAATTGGAAACTAAACAATTTAATCCTAAATAATGGGTGGGTTAAAAAAACCCACAATTATAGAAATAATCAACAACTTCATTTAAGAGAATGACAATAATGAGACCACCTACCAAATCCTTTGGGATACTGCAAAAGCAGTTCTTAGGGGAAGTTTTATATCTTTGAATACCTACATGAATAAAATAGAGAAAGAGGACATCGACGAATTGGGCATGCAGCTGAAAAAGCTAGAAAAGGAACAAATTGAAAATCCCCAAGTAAATACCAAATAAGAAACACTTAAAACCAAAGGAGAGATGAATAAAATTGAAATTAAGAAAACTGTTGAACTAATAAATAAAATTAAGAGTCGGTTTTATGAAAAAAACAATAAAATTGATAAACTTTTGGTCAGTTTGATTTAAAAAAGGAAAGAAAAAAGCCAAATTACCAATATTAAAAGTGAAAAGGGTGAACTAACCTCCAATGAGGAGGAAATTAAAAGAGTAATTACAAATTACTTTGCCCAACTGTATGCCATGAATTTGACAATCAAAATGAGATGGATGATTTAAAAAAATATATAAATTGCCCAGATTAACAGAAGAGGAAGTTGAGTACGTAAATAACCCCATCTCAGAAAAGAAAATTGAACAAGCCATCAATGACCCATAGGAAAAAATCTCCATGACCAGATGGATTTACAAGTGAATTCTATCAATCATTTAAACAATAGTTAATTCCAGTACTATACTGGATTCTATTTCTTTGTCTGTGTTTGAATCGGAGTTGCACTTCTAGGTGGCAGTCCTGGGATGAGGAAGAGCACTGATGTGGTGAAACGTGGCAGCAGTGGAGAGGTAATCCTCTTCACAGCTCCAAGGCAGAAAAGTGAGCTTGTGGTCACTCACAGACCAGAGCACAAGCTAGGAGAAGAGTAAATACCTCTCCTTTGATCATACAAACATGGAAGAACTGAAAATAGAAGTATCTCTGAAAATAGATACACAAAATCCCTGAAGCTTGGGGCAGTACATCCTCCCTGCAGAAAGCACAGTCCAGCTTTAGCAGAGTTAAAAGTCAAGTAATTGACTGGAAAAATGAGCAGGCTATAGAATCTTAGGTTATAGAAACTCAGGATATCGAATCTTACTTTAGTGACAGCAATATCAAAACATACAATCAGAAGAAGATAACAAACTCAAAACTCCTACATTCGATCCAAAGGCTCCAACAGAAATAGGAACTGGTTGCAGGTCATGGAAGAGCTCAAAAAGGGTTTTGAAAATCAAGTAAGAGTCGCAGAAAAATTTGGAAGAGAAATAAGAGTGATGCAACAAAATCATGAAAAATGAGTTAACAGCATACTAAATGAGATCTAAAAAATACTGAAAAAAAAGATCATGGAAAGTGACTGCATTCATAACTTCTTTCTCCCCTCATCATAGCTGTTTCTCTGTGTGTCTGCACAATTTCATATTAAGGACCTTTCCATTCAGTGACAATTTACCTTAATTTTTTTTTACGTATCTTTTCTCTGAAAATATTCTAATCCTCTCTCCTAAAATCTATGGAAACTGGTTTTCCTTTTCTACTCTATCACAAATTTTAAGATCAAGTATCTTATTTCTCTTTAAAGTTCCCATTATCCCCACCCCATTGACCGTCTCCTTATGTTTGGAGAGAATCAGGTCAGGAACCAGTCGTAGTCCTTTGTCCAAGAAAACAATTTGATTTCATGAACTGTATACTATCTTCTAGTCACTGTAATAGTAACTAGAGGTGATACATTTAAAAAGAATGAAATAATGTCCATTTTTGAGGAGCTAGAATTCTAATGGGGAAAGCAAAGCCTCTGTTTTCTACTCATCTTCTCTGCATCCTGCCCTTCATTATATTTACATTTTGGCACCCAAATAGAATTTTGGTACTTAATTTTGGTGAGGTAATTTTGCTTTCTACCTTACCTGCAAGGTTTATTCTTTCCAAATCTATTCTGCTTTTCCTAGATATTGTGTTTACACAATAATCTTTTTAAAAGAAAACTTTCATCAATTCCCTCACTTAAAAATTTTCAATTTCTTATTACAATTACCAAAACAAAATCCAGTATTCCTGTACTGGCGTTGAAGCTCTTCCATGATCTTGTTCCAACCTATTTTTTTCACCATTTTCCACTCTTTCTCCATATTTACCTTTTGTCTGATGGAAGTGGACTATATACTATTTCTTCAAATATATAACTGACATTTCTCTTTTGTGTACTTTACAACTTGCCCATCATTCCTTAAAGGCCAGATCCATGTCAGCTTCTTTGTAAAACCTTTTATGATATCCCAAGTAACGATTTTCACCCCTTTTCTATTCATATAATAAATTGGTTTTATGTATTTTTATACCGATAACATTTTGCTTATAATTAAATTATGTGTGTATGTATTTGAATGTATGTATATATGTATATATGGATGAATATATATGGGTATGTATATATATATATGTATACATGCATATGTATACACACACACACACACATACATACACATTTTGATAAGTTTATTGTGGACAAACACCCTAACCTGATTATCTTGATATCCTCCATAATACGTGACCAAGTCTTCTATTCAAAAAATTAGTATTTCTTTTTCACATTTCATCTAGTATTTCCATCCATAGATATGTGGAGTGTTCACCAATGTACTCCCTGCCATTGCCCCCTGAAACCATGAAAGCAAGAAGAAAACACTGACAGCATAAGGCTTCATTATCCTTTATTGTGTTGGGTTTTTTTGCCCCTTCCTTAACTCTAGTACCTTTCCTCTTTATGTGGTGTGACAAAAATGCAAAAAAAACCAAAAAGGTTACTATTTGTTGAGTATGAGTAACTAAGGTATGCAATTTTCACTATTGCTATGTATGTAAAATAATTATTAGTATATAAGTTTAGGGAGAAGATTTTTGAAATCACTTTCTCCAAAGTGTGCAGTATAGTTAAGGCAGAATTCAGAGTGAAACTTCCATACTGACAATTGACTTGATTAAATGATTAAACTGCCTTGCTTTCCAATTTTGTTCCATATGACCACCATTGACCTATTCCGTGTTCCAGCCAAACTAGACTATTAGCTGATTACCAATTTTGCTCATCATTCTCAACCTCATATATGTGCTTCACTATCTACTATTCCTTGAATGTATTCCATATTCAGGACAGCTTATTGAAATCTTTTTTCTTTCCATGGCCCTATCACATTATATTTCCCTGATAGTTTCAGCCAAATATTATTAACTCCCTCAATTTTCCTAAGGAAGGTTGTCCAGAAATCTGTTTTTCTCTTCTCATTTTCTATATTGTGATATATCTACATACATAGTGTATATACCTGTTTGATTCTAAGCTCCTTGAGCACAGTGATTATTATTTGTTGGTATTTATATCTTCACCTTGATACCGTCTACTTTCACAAATATGTCAGTATAGAGATCCTCCCAGTGTAGGAATTTGCTCCAACAACTGTAGATGCTGTCTCTTTATGACTAAACAGATCACCCTTGGAATATTCTGAAGCCCAGATTCACCCATCTAGTAAACGTCAGTAGTTGGATTTGACCCTTTTTCTTCCTGACTCTATCCATTGCACTAAGCCGCTTCCTAAAATGTTACTTATATTAAGAGCTTAATAAATGTCCATTAAACACAAAGGAATTAATGTGTATATATATATATATATATATATATATATATATATATATATATATATACACACACACACACATACATATACATATACACACATATGTATATATATGCACATTAATGTATGTGTGTATATATACATTTGTATATATGTGTATATGTATATATATATATATATATATATATACATATCAAATGAGAAATTCATCAACCAGAATGCTTTTTTACATAAATCAAGGCAGCATTTATTAGTCACATTTCTGAAGGTGTATCTCATCTATTCTTCCTCCTGTTAGAAGTGAAGAGATATGTTATGATTCAGGCTGCTATTTAAGAAAATGTTTTTGGTCCACTGTTTTTAGAGCTGTATCTACTCCAGATGAGCTTTATGAAAAATTTAAAGTGTTTGGTACGAATTTAAATTGGCAGGACTTGATGACTGTTATATAGTGTTTCTTTCTATCTCTATGTCTCTCTCTTTTATCTTATGTAGACCATTACAATGGCATTGGGAGCTATTATGTATCTAAAGGGAAGGCTATTTGTAAATCAAAAGTCAGAATTTTATTTTCTCACATCTGAATTGAATCATCTTTAACTATTAAATAGCCACTTGGATAGCATCTAAACTGGCGAATGAATTGTAATCAGAAAGAATAAAAATTTGGATACCAGTCTACCTAAAGAACAACAGTTTGTCCTTTTTTAGCATTTTGTTCTTAATTGAAGCTGCATTTGAGAATGAAAGGTAGGTCATAAGCCTTTGTTTCTCTTAGCTACCTGAAACAAAAACATTTTATTTTTCCTCCAAAATATTTAAGAAAAAAATAAAGGATGATTTAAAATGTACAGAATTGATAAGTGTCAGAGAATAGATATCTCATCACATGTTATTCCTTATCCCAGTGTAGGTGGCAATAACACCTTCCATGGCATAACTATCTTAACTTACATAGAATTTGTCTTCCATTGCAATATGACCAGAAATAAGGATGACCTGGAGAAATCTTGATGCTGCCAATGGCCAAAACCTATTCATGTCTCTGTGATAAGAATGATCAAAATTGAACATCTCTGATGAGAGAGACAGAAAGAGAAAAAGAGGGGTGAAAAGAAGACAAGGAAAAAAGAGGGAAAAAAAGAAAGAAAAAAGAAAGAAATAGGAAGAAAGAGAAATACTTAGTACTCCCCCCCCACACATACACACACACATTCATAGCCTCCCTCTCCTCTCCCAGATATTGTAGTAAGTATCCCTGGAAAACTTGTGTATTCCCATCCCACCAAAAGGATCAATGGCATCTATGGTGGCAACTGCAGCTCTACTGAAATTATAGCTGTAGACTGAGAAGAAGAGTTGATGAGAACCAGGAAGAGGGGGCTATAAATCTACTGAGCCACTCCAATCTACCTGGGTTTGTGGAATGGAGAACTACATAGAAAAGAGGAATAAAATTTGGAGAATATGTGTGTATTTGGATAATTTCACAATCCAGTATTTAGGCATGGCTTTAAAATGAAATTTGATGAAATACTCATCAGCTTTAACATACAAGGAAATATATTTAGGAATTTATTTTGTAATGTAAGACAAATTAGAAAAATAACAGAGTTTTGACAAATGCAAGACAAGTCTGAGCTCATCGATCTCTAAAGAGCAGTGGATAGCTATCTATAGCACCTAGAATAGCTGCAGCTCTACTTATATTCTAATCAATATTTAAATATTAAAACTAAAACATTCTAAGGATAAAACCAAAACAACTTTAGTGTATAAACTCAATACTAAATGGAATACTTGCATTTGCAACCATTAAATGGAGTTTTAATTACTCCAAGAGGTGTATAGTCTCTAGCAAGGGAAACCATTCCTATCATCGAAAGTTTCCTATGCCTTAGATGTCCCAAGATGGAATTGCCATTTACTCTAATGGCAACTTGAAAATGAAAAGAGCTGAAAATGAGAACGAGAGAGAGAGAGAGAGAGAGAGAGAGAGAGAGAGGCAGACAGACAGATAGACATAGAGAAACAGAGAGAAAGAGAAACAGTGACAGAATTAGTACCTATGTGCTATATGATATGTTATGTGGGACATTCAAAAGTCTACTTTCTTCTAAATATCTGTCCACCAACAAATTTGTTGTATGGGGCTTTGTATAACTAAAAAATCCTCATTAAAATATAAATTTATAAGCCAATCAATATTGATTGAGTCTCAACTAAGTACAAACAACTGTGCCAGATAGATTGCAGAATACAAAAAATTATGTATTCAGGTCTAAACGTATTGAAATACATATAAATCTACAAGAGGTAAATAACAATAAGGGCCAGTAATACATAAAATGTTATAAAGATTATATCTAAATTTATGGTTGGTTGGTTGTTGTCATTCATTATCAAAGAGAAACAAAATGATATCACTATATTAGAGTCAAGTTACAATGCAACCAACTGTGGCTGATAAAATCAATACAAGCTCAGAATGCTCTACCACTGATCAGACACAAATAATCCATATGAATTTTGGGGGTTTATTTTCTAAGTCTATGCATCTCACATTTCTGTCGAGCTACTTCAATTCTGCTTTGCTGATAGAACACAGTACCTTCTCTGATGAGGGCAGGTTTTTGGTAGGCAGTCTTGTGCCAGTATCTCCCATGTCGCACAATCAATTTTAAGATTCTTAAGAGATACCTTGAGAGTGTCCTTGTATAACTTCTTCTGACCCCCAGTCTAAGCCATCTAAAGTTATATGCAAGCATCAAATTAAAAAAACAAATAAACGCTGTGATATGAATAGAATATACCTCTATGTACTAGAGTGGGTTAGTAATATTTAATGCAGGAAGATAAAGTTAACCAGCACAAAGAACAAACAATCCATGTATTGTGGAAATCCAATCAGGATAGCTCAAGATTTAGCATTCAGGGATCAAAAGGCTTGACATATAATATTACAGAGATCAAAGGAGGTAGGATTAAAATGAAGAATGAGGCAGGGGCAAGTAAAAATGGTTGAGTGAGAGCAAGTACTCCTCTAAGCTTTAAGTCAAACACCTTCAGATACCTTTAAAAATAGAAACTGAGCAAATTTTAGAGTGGCAGAATCCATTAGGAGACAGAGTGTGGCAGATTTCCAGCACAGGACAGCCTGGAAGGTAAACAGAAAGGATCTGTTGAACTGGACTGGAGGAACACACAGGGCACAGTGCACAGGCTGTATCGGTTCAGACCCTGCCATAGCAAAGCCAAGCAGGAAATCCCCAGTAGCCTTGAGTAGCAAGAGCACTATGGATACTCAAACACATCAGACCAAGATGGGAGTCCAGTGGAACTGAGAGAGAGAATCATAGATCCCGAGGTAACAGAAATAACACCTCTCGAGACTATCAGCCTGCAGACTAAATGTCTGTAAGTCACCTACTTGAACTTCCAGGAGCCAAAACAGTGATGAGTAAATGCTCTCTCTATCCACTTGTTGAACTTGAAAACCCAAGGGAATATTTCCCCAGGGAAAATCTAGGAACAGTGGGATCAGCTGAAGGGATAGATAGTCATTTAACCTGTAAGGCTAGGAAAATCGCAAAGCAGGGAGGGAGAAATTCTTGCTGTATCTGAAGGGGACCAATGTAGGACCAGAGCTGTCCCAGACAACCCTACCTCAGTGAATCAGGAGGAGATCCTTAGCCCCAGGGGTTGAAACCTTAGATGCCAACACCAAAGCCCCAAGCATGCTTCAGTACAGACAGGGGAATTAGAAAGATACTAGCACAGACAGGGTTCACCAACCACTGAGTTTGCCTATGCTCTAGCTCAGGAGAGAACTCCTGTGGCCAGATGACCTCTCCCCCACACTTAAGGGAGCAAGCTCCAGGGTAACTCTGGGAAAACTCAAAAAGACTTCACCTAGCCTCTGCTTTGGCAAACCAGCCAGTTCAGCACCAGGCAAACAAGCAGCATTTAGGCATCTAGCTGAAAGGACCAGAGGCCACACCACAGAAAACCTAAAGAACAAGGATCATGGAATAGAGCTCCCTGTACCTGAGAAGCAGAGATCAGCTTTAAAAGTCAAGAAAAAGTTGATCGTCATGAGAAAGAAGCAAACCAGAAAAGAAAAGACCATAGAATCTTCCTATGAAGACAAGGACCAAAACACGATTGCCAAAGATGTCAGCATTGACTGTACACCTGTCTGAAACTACCAACAGGAACATGAACTGATCTCAAGCCCAAAGAGCACTCTTGGAAGAGCTCAAGAAGAGTTTTAAAAGTCAAATTAGAAAAGTAGAAGAAAAACTGACCAATGATTTTCAAAATATGAAAAGAGAATTCATGGAAGAAATTAAAAGGAAAATCAGACAAATGGAAAGGAAAGCAAAAAAGCCCAACTGGGAAAATTGGAAAAATGGAAAAGGAACTACAAAAAACAGCTGGAGAAAATAACTCTTTAAAAGGGAAAATTGAACAGATGTAAAAGGAGATGCAAAAGTTACTGAAGAAAGCATTTTATTAAAAATTAGCCTTAGGCAAGTAAAAGCTAACAGATCTATCAGACATAGAAAATAAGTCAAACAAAATCTAAAGAAAAAAGAATTGAAGAAAATGTAAAATATCTCATTGGAAAAACAAGTGACCTGGAAAATAGATCGAGGAGAGAAAATCTAAGAATTATTAGTTTACTGGAAAGACATGATAAAAAAGAAAAAGAAGCCTGGAAAATCTCTTCCAAGAAACCATCAAGGGAAACTGCCCAGAGATTTTGGACTCAGAGGGCAAAATAGTAATTGAAAGAATATACAGTTCACATCCTCTAAGGGATCCCAAACTGAAAACACTAAAGAATATCATAGTCAAAATCTAGAACTATCAAGTGAAGAAGAAAATACTACAAGAAGTCAGAAAAATTCAAATATTGAGGAACTACAGTCAGGATTGAGCAGAACCTTGCAGCTTCTACATTAAAGGATCAGAAGGGCTAGAATATGATATTCCTCAAGGCAAAGGAGCTGAGAATACAACCAAGGATTATTACCCAGCAAAACTGTGCTTAATATTTCAGCCAAGGAGATGGACATTCAATGAACTAAAGGATTTCCAGACCTTCCTGACAAAAAGGCTAGAGCTCAATAAAAAATTCAATTTTCAAACAAAGTCTCAAGAGAGAAATAAAAAGGCAAACAAGAGAAAAAAAGCTTGTTATTTGATATAGGCAAACTCTTTACATTTCTGTAAGGGAAGATGATACTTTTTAATCTTGAGAATTGCATATTTATCAAGATATTTAAAAGGGATATACATAGATAGAGGAAGTGGATATAAATTAAATAATGCAATGATAAAAAAAAGTGATTTAAGGTTAAAAAGGATTGCAACAGGAGATGTGAAAAGGTGAAGGCAAAAAAAGGTAAATTACATCATAGGAAGTGGCACAAAAATGTTACAAAAGAGAGAAAGAGGGGATGGAGATGAGCACAGTTTGAGATTTATTATCATTTGATTTTGTTCAAGAAGGTAACAACAAACTCAGTAAAATATAGAAATCTAACCAGATCTACAGGCAGTAGGAAGGGAAAGGAGAAAGAAAAGGGAGGGGAGGCTAAATGGGATGGAAAAAGAAAAGGAAAAGGTGAGTAAAAGAGAGGGGGGCTGAAAGAAGGAAGGGAAGACTGAGGGAGGCAGTGGTGAAAAATTAAAATTCCATTGTGAAAGGGAAGGGAAAAGGGAGAATTAAAAGAATAAATGGGAACAGAGGATGGAGAGAAAGACACAGAGAGTAATCATAACTGTGAATGAGAATGGGACAAATTCTCTCATAAAATGGAGGCAGATAGCAGAATTAATTAAAAACCACAATACAAAAATATGTTGTTTACAAGAAATACATTTGAAACAGGGGGATACACACAGGGTAAAGATAAAAAGTTGGAGAAGAATATATTATGCTTCAGCTGATATAACAAAAGTGGGGGTAGCAATCCTAATCTCAAACAAGGGAAAAGCTGAAATAGATCTAAACAAAAGAGATAAGAAAGGAAAACACATCCCACTAAAAGGCACCATAGACAACAAAGCAATAGCAATACTAAACATACTTGCAACAAGTGGTAGAGAGTCCAAATTATTAGAGGAGAAGTGAAGGGAGTTACAGAATGAAATAGAAAGCAAAACTGTACTAGTGGGGGAGCTCAACCTCCTCCTCTCTGTACTTGTTTAATGTAACTTCAAACTAAACAAGAAAGAAGTTAAGGAGATGAATAGAACTCTGGATAAGGTACATACGATAGATCTCTGGATAAAATTGAACAGGAATGGATAAGAATAAAACTCTTTCACAGTGGTTCATGGTCTCTATACAAAATTTGACCATGCACTAGGCATAAAAACTTCACAATCCAGTGCAGAAAGGCAGAGACAGTCATTGCATCATTCTCAGCTCATAATGCAATAAATTATATGTAATCAAAGGCCATGAAAGCATAGACCAAACATTAATTGGAGACTAAATAATCTAATCCTAAAGAAGGAGTGGGTTAAAGAAGAAATCATAGAAACAATCAACAAATTCATTCAAGAGAATGACAATAATGAGACAACCTACCAAATCTTATATACTTCGAAAGCAGTTCCTAGGGGAAGTTTTATATCTTTGAATGACTACATGAATAAAATGGAGAAAGGGAAGTTCAAGTACATCGAATATACATCTGAAAAAGCTAGAAAAAGAGCAAATTGAAAATCTACCAAAGTAGAAATACTGCAAATCAAAGGAGAGATTAATAAAATTGAAATTAAGAAAACTATTGAACTAATAATAAAACTATGTGTTGGTTTCATGAAAAAAACAATAAAATTGATAAACCTTTGGTCAATTTGATTTAAAAAATAAAGTAGAAAACCAAATAACCAATATCAAAAATGAAAAGGGTGAACTCACCTCCCTCAAGGAGGAAATTTAAACAATAATTAAAAATTTCTTTGCCCAACTGTACTCTCATAAATTTGAAAATCTAAGTAAGTTAGAAGAATATTTAAAAAAATAGAAATTGTCCCGATTAATAGAAGAGGAAGTTGAATAATTAAATAACCCCATCTCAAAAAAAAAAAATTGGATAAGCTCTCAATGGATTCCCTAGGATAAAATCTCCATGGCCAGATGGATTTACAAGTGAATTCTATCAAACATTTAAAGAACAGTTAATTCCAAAACTACATAGACTATTTGGGGAATTTGGGAAAAAGGAGTCCTTCCAAATTCTTTCGATAACACAAATATGGTTTTGATACCTAAACTGGGAAGAATCAAAACAGAGAAAGAAAATTATAGACAAATTTCTCTAATGAATATAGATGTAAAAATTTTAAATAAGATTTTAGCAAAAAGAATACAGTAACTTATTACAAGAATAATACATTGTGACCTGGTAGGATTTATACCAGGAATGCAGAGCTGTTTCAATATTAGGAAAACTATTAGCATTATTGATCATATCAACAACACAATTAGCAGAAAACACACGTTTATCTCAATAGATGCAGAAAAACTTTTGACAAAATACAACACCTATTCTTATTGAAAATACTAAAGAGCTAGGAATAAATGTAATGCTCCAAAAATAATTAGCTCCAAAAAATAACTACCTAAAACCTACAGCAATCATTATATGCAATGGAGAGAAGCTTTCTCAATAAGATCAGGGGTGAAACAAGGATGTCCATTATCACCACTATTATTCAATATGCTACTACAAATGTTAGCTATCACAATAAGGAAAGAAAAAGAAATTGAAGGAATTAGAGTAGGCAAAGATGAAACTAAGTTATCACTCTTTGCAAATGACATGATGATATACTTAAAGAATCCCAGATATTCAAGTAAAAACTATTTGAAATGATAAACAACTTTGGCAAAATTGCAGATTACAAAATAAACCCATACAAATCTTCTGCATTTCTATATATTACTAATAAAACTGAACAGCAAGAGACAGAAAGAGAAATCCCATTTAATGCTAGGGTAGATACTACAAATATTTGGGAGTACACCTGCCAAACAAGTCCAGGGATTATATGAACACAATTACAAAATACTTTTCATGCAAATAAAGTCAAATCTAAGTAAGTGGAAAAATATTAGTTGTTCATGGGTAGGGTGAGTTAATGTAATAAAAATGACAATTCTACCTAAATTAATTTTCTGATTCAGTGCTAAACCAATCAAACTTTCAGATAATTATTTTCTAGATCTAGAAAAAAGTAATATCAAAATTCATCTGGAAGAACAAAAGGTTCAGAATATCAAGGGAACTAATGAAAAAAATATCCTAGGGAAGGTGGCCTAGCTCTACTAGATCTCAAATTGTATTATAAAGCAGCAATTATCAAAATCACTTGGTACTGGCTAAGAAACAGAAGGGTAGACCAGTGGAATAGGTTAGGCACTCCAGATACAGTAGTCAATGAATGTAGCAATTTACTGTTTGATAAAAACAAGGACCCCAGCTTCTGAGATAAGCACTCACTGTTTGACAAAAATTTCTGGGAAAACTGGATAACAGTGTGGCAGAGACCAAGTATAGACCAATGCCTGACACTGTACACAATAAAAAAGTCCAAATGTGTACAAGACTTAGGTATAAAGACTGATATTATAGACAAATTAGTGGATGCAAAGAATAGTGTGTTTATCAGATTTATGGAGAAGGGAAGAATTTTTGACTAAACAGGAGATAGAAAGCATTATGAAGGGCAAAACTGATAATTTTGAATAAACTGAAAAGTTTTTTGCACAATTAAACCCAATGCAACCAAGATTAGAAGGGAAGCAGAAAACTGAGAAAGAATTTTTGCAACTAATGTCTCAGATGAAAGCCTCATTTCTAAAATATATAGAGAATTGAGTCAAATGTGTAAGAATACAAGTCGTTCCCCAACTGATAAATGGTCAAAGGCTATGAACAAGCAGTTTTCAGAGGAAGAAATTAAGGCTACCTATAATCATATGGAAAAATGCTAATCACTATTGATTAGAGAGATGCAAATCAAAACAACTCTGAGATACCACATCACACCTATCACATTGCCTAACATGACACAACAGGAAGATGATAAATGTTGGAGAAGATGTAGGAGAGTTGGAACACTAATTTATTGTTGGTGGAACTGTGAGCTAATCCAACCATTCTGGAGAGCCATTTGGAACTATGCCCAAAGGGCTACAAAAGCGTGCATACGCTTTGACCCACCAATACCACTTCTAGGAGTGTATCCCCAAGAGATCATAAAAATGGGAAAGGGTCTCACATGTACAAAACTATTTAAAGCAACTGTCTCTGTTGTGGCCAAAAACTGGAAGTCAAAGGGATGCCCATTAATTGAGGAATGGCTGAATTAATTGTGGTATATGAATGTAATGGATGGCTATTGTGCCATAAGAAATGATGGACAGTTCGACTTCAGAGAGGCCTGCAAAGACTTTTACAAATTGATTCTGAATGAAAAGAGCCGAACCAGGAGAACTTTGTACACAGCAACAACCATAGTGTGCCAAGAATTTTTCTGGTAGACTTAGTACCTCCTTGAAATGCAAAGATTTCAAAAATTCCCAATGGTCTATTAAAGCAAAATGCCTTCCACATCCAGGGAAAGAACTGTGGAATTTGATCATAGAAGGAAGCAGAACATTTTCTTTTCTATTATGCTTTGGTTTGTTTTATGATTTCTTCCATTCATTTTAATTCTTCTATACCACATGATTAAGGTGAAAATGTATTTAATAGGAACCTATATAAAACTGTATGCCATTTCAGGAAGGGAGTGGTCAGTTGGGGTGAAGGGGGGAGGGAAGGGTGAAATTTAGGCTATATGAAGTGATTGTAGAATACTGAAGACAAATAAAATAATTTTTAAAAATGTTAAATAAGGTATTAGCAAAACAGAATACACCAATTTATCATGAGAATAATAAATTATGATACCAGGAATGTAGAGCTGGTTCAGCATTAAGAAAACTATTACCATTATTGATCATATCAACAACAAAACTGAAAGAAACTATATGATTATTTAATTAGAAGCAGAAAAAGCTTTTGACACAATATAACACTCACTTCTATTGAAAACACTGGAGAGCATAGGTATAATTGGAGCCTTTCATAAAATAATAAGCAGTATTTACATAAAACCATCAGCAAGCATTATATATGATGGGGATAAGCTGGATGCATTTTCAGGAATAACAGGGGTGAAACAAGGATACCCATTATCACCATTGGTATTCAATATGGTACTAGAAATTTTAGCTTTAGCAATAAGGGAAGGAAAAGAAATTGAAGGAATTAGAGTAGGCAAAGAAGAAACTAAGCTATTACTCTTTGCAGATGATAGGATGATACACTTTTTATTATGTATTATCTATATATTATCTTTAATATATATTATTTATAAGTATCTAAATATGTTTAGATATATTTATATATTATATGTGATATATCATATTATTTATAATATATTATAAATATTATGTCTTATATAGAATTTTAATAAAATAGAGAACTTCTAAGCATTCTTGTTGTAAAGACCAAAGTTGAACAGAAAATTTGATTTTCAAATGCAAGAATCAAGAAATACATGAAAAGGTAAACAGGAAAGAGAAGCCTTAAGGCATTATGAATTAGAGAATCCTACAGAATCTAATAAAAATTACTTGAAATAATAAACCACTTTGGGTAAGTAAATCATCTGTATTTAAATATATTACTAACAAAGCCCAACAGCAAAAGATAAGAGAAACTCCTTTTAAAGCTGTGGTAGACACTATAAAATATCTGGGAGTCTACCTGCCAAAACAAACCCAGGGTCTATATGAACACAGTTTTAAGATACTTTTCACACAAATAAAGTCATATACAAGCAATTGAAAAAAAACAAAACATCAGTTGCTCATGAATTGGCCAAGTTGATGTAATAAAAATGGCAATTCTCCCTATTAATTTGCTTATTCATTGCCATACCAACCAAACTGCCAGATTATTTTCTAGAGCTAGAAATAATTATCAAATTCATCTGGAAGAACTAAAGGTCCAGAATGTCAAGGGAACTAATGAAAAATAATGCTAGGGTAGATGGCCTAACCCTACCAGATCTTAAGTTCTATTTAAATCAACAGTCATTTAAACCACTTAGTAATGGTTACCAAATAGAGGGATAGAGCAGAGGAATTGATTATGTACTCAAGACACAGTAGTCAATGAATATAGCAATCTACTGTTTCATAAATACAGGGGACCCAGCTTTTGGGATAAGAACTCACAGTTTGACAAAAACTCCTGGGAAAACTGAATAACAGTGTGATGGAAACTGGGCATTCCTGACAATATACACAAGAATAAAATCCAAATGGTTGCACAATCTAGGTATAAAGATTGATACTATAAGCAAATTAGAGGAGCAGTGAATAGAGTATTTGTCAGATTTATGGAGAATGGAGAAAGATTTGACTAAACAAGTGATAGAGAACATTTTGAATTGCAAAATGGATAATTTTGAATTACATTAAACTGAAAAGTTTTTGCACAAGGAAACCCAATGCAATCAAGATTAGGAGGGAAGCAGAAAACTGGGAAAGAATTTTTGCAACTAGTGTCTGTGATAAAGGCCTCATTTTTAAAATATATAGAGAACTGGGTCAAACATACAAAAATATAATTCATTCCCCAATTGATAAATGGTCAAAGTATATAACCAGGAAAAGGAATTAAAGCTATCTATATTCATATGAAAAAATGCTCTTAATCAGTATTGACTAAAGAGATGAAAATCAAAAGAACTCTGAGATATCACATCATACCTATCAAATTGGTTAACATGACAAAACAGAAAAATAATAAATGCTGGGGAAGATGTGGGAGAGTTGGAACACTGATTGTTGTAGCAGCTGTGAGCTGATCCAACCATTCTGGAGAGCAATTTAGAACTATGCCCAAAGTACTACAAAAATGTGCATACCCCTTGAGCCAGCAATATTGCTTCTAGGACTATATCCCAAAGACATTATAAAAGTGGGAAAGGGTCCCACATGCACAAAAATATTTATAACAGCTGTCTTTATGGTGCCCAAGAACTGGAAATCAAAGTGTTTCCTATCAATTGGGGAATGGCTGAACAAGTTGCAGTATATGAGTGTAATGGAAAACTATTGTGCCACAAGAAAAGATGAACAGGAAGACTTCAGAAAGGCCTGGAAGTATTTATACGAACTGATGCTGAGTGAAAGGAGCAGAACCAGGAGAACTTTGTACATAGAACTAAAATGTGTGTGGACTTTTTCTGGTAGACTTAGCCCTTTGCAGAAATGCAAGAGCCTAAAATATTCTCAAAGGACTCTTGAGGCAAAATGCTATCCACATTCATAGAAAGATCCTTGGAATTTGATTGCAGAATGAAGCAGACTATCTCTCTTATATTTCGTTTTGTTTTGGCTTGGTTTTTCTCATGATTTCTGCCATTCATTTTAATTCTTCCATGCAACCTAACTAAGGTGAAAATGTATTTAGTAATCATGTATGTGTAGAACCCCTGTAAGGTTGCACACCATCTCAGCGATGAAGGGGAGAAGGGGGAAGGGAGAAGTGAAGGAGGGGGAGAAAAATCCAAGATTTATGGAAATGATTGTAAAAAACTGAAAACAAATGATTTCATCAGTTGAAAAAACAAAACAAAAACAAGGATCACCTACCCAGCAGAACTGAGTATAAATAGTTCAGGGGAAAAAATAGAATTTCAATAAAAGAGAGGACTCCCAAGAACTCTTGTTGAAAAGACCAGAGTGGAACAGAAAATTTGATTTTCAAATGCAAGAATCAAGAGAAACATGAAAAGGTAAACATGAAAGAGAAGCCATAAGGAACTCATTAAAATTGAACTGTTTACATTCTTACATGGAAAGATGATATTTGTAACTCATGAGACTCAGTATTAGGGTAGTTATGTATGCATGTATATGCATATGCATATGTCTATACATATGCGTACCTATATGTATATGCATTTCTATAGGCATTTGTATATCTATACATATATGTATATGTGGATGCATGTGTGTATGTGTTTTTGCATGTGTGTATATGTGTGTATGTATCTATGCATGTGTTTATATGTATTTCTGTGAATGTCTATATGTATATATATGTAAGTGTGTATGTTTAAGGATGTGTGTATTATATGTGTGTGTGTGCATATATATATAGCTATGTAATGTGTGTGTGTACTTATGTATACATATAGATAGACAGATGAGAGAGAGAGAGAGAGAAATAGAAATAGACAGACTTTATAGACAGAGGCCACAGGGTGAGCTGAAGATGAAGGGAGAATACCTAAAAAACAAAATTTACTATTGAGAGAAATGTATTGGGAGAAAGAGAAAAGGAGAGGTAGAATGTAGCAAATCATCTTATGTAACAGAGGTAAGAAAGAGCTTTTACAATGGAGGTGAAGAGGGGAAAGATGAAAGGGAATAAGCAAGTATTACTTTCATGAGTATTTGGGTTAAGGAAGAAATAACACACACTGAATTAGCATGGAAATCTATTTTACCCTAGACTGGGGTTAGAGGGAAAGGGATAGGAGAAGGAAGATAAAAAATAGAAGGAACAGCAAATGGACAAAAGGAATACTCAGAAGAAAACACTATTGTGGGGAGACAAGTCAAGGGAGAAAATGGAATAAACGGAGGATGAGACAGGACATAGGAAAATGTGGTTAGTCTTTCACAACATGACTGACATGAGTGTTTTGCATGGTTACGCATGTATGATCTATATCAAATTGCTTGCTTTCTCAGTGAAGGTGGGTGAGGAGGGAGGAAGGGAAAGAATATGGAAATCAAACCTTTAAAAATGAATGGTACAATTTGTTTTTGCATTCAACTGGGAAATAAAGTGTACAAGCAATGGGATATAGAAATCTATTTTGTCCTACAGGAAAATAGAGAGGAGGGATATGAGAAAAGACAGGTGACACAAGGGAGGACAGACTGGGAGATGTGGTGAATGGGGTGCACATTGTTCTGGGGTGGGAAGTGGGGAGAGATGGGGAGAATATCTGGAGTTAAAATCCTTGTGGAAGTGAACTTCGAGTACTGAAAAATAAATAATTATATATTTAAAATATTTTCCCAAAGTTATAAATTAATAGGCATATAACACACCTCCTCTCCATCATGAAAAACAAGTAAATGATTTCCCCTCTAATCTGAGAGCTGAAGGATATAAGCTAGAATTTTCTTCCATTTTTCAATAGTGACACCATATATATGTATGTATGTACACATATACCTATGAATATCTATATATGTATATATACACACATGTTGCATATATGTATTTATGTACACATATACCCATGAATATCTATATATGTATATATACACACATGTTGCATGTACATATTTATATATACATTATGTATGTATATATATCTCATATATCCTCCTGGAATTCATTGTGTTGTGTGACAAGTGCCAGTCTGAATCCATTTTCTACCAAGCTTATATCCAGTTTTGTCACAAATTGTTGTTGAAAAATAAGTAGGAATAATAATTTTAGGTGAAAAGATAACCTTGTTTTTTTATATGAAATGAAATGTGAAATGAAATATGAGTGGAATCCCAAAGAAAAGATTTTCTTCAAGTTTATGAAATGGATCTATAGAACCTATCGTTATGATTAGCACATAGTAGACATATAATAAATAATAAGTGACTGACACATACCTAGTAAAGAAGTCAGGGCAGGCTGCATAGCTCACCATAAGAAATAACATATGAAAATAAAATAGGACTCAGTAAAAACAAATCGGAAATAACCAATCCTTCTCAACTTAAAACGTTGGTAACAAAACCACTGAAAAAGACAGAAAAAGAGCAGCCTAAGGAAAAAAAAAGATCCCACTAGAGAATGTTATCTCAGAAGTTAAAGAGAACAGAATGTTGCAGAAGGAGAGAATGGTCAACATCACCAAATGCTCCAAGGAGATCATGGAGAATGAGGAGTTAAAAGACCATTGGGTAGAGGAACAGCATGGAATAATAGAATTCTGGAGTTGGAGTCCAAGAAGCATTGTTTATTTCCTTGACTTTGTCACATTCAACATGTGTGATCTTGGGCAAGTGATACAATATCATGGGTTCAGTTTGCTTTTCTATAAAATGAGAACCTTGGATAAGAAAACATGAGGTTTGACGATTAAAGAAAAAGGAAGATGACACAGTAGCCAAGTGAGTCAGAAGGGACACCATAATGCCTTTTTGTTTAAGGAATAGACTTAAGCATTTTTGTAGGCAGTTGGGGAAGAGTCAGTGGAGAAGCAGAGATCACAGACTTATGAGAGAAAAGGAATGATTGTTATAACAGCATTATGGGAGGGTCAAGATTGGATGGGACCAAAGTTCCAAGTAATAAAAATGAGTATTTGTAAAGAGTGTGGATATCTCCTCTTCTGGAAAAAAAATGGAAAGAGATTATGATGGGAAAAAAGCAGAGAAATTCTGAACGATGGAAGGTGGTGATTGAGTTAGTGCCTACCAGATGGTTTCATTCTCCTAAATGAAGTAGGAGGCTCTGTAATGTTATGAAGTGTGAGAAGTTGAAGGGAGAGGATAAGGGTTGGAAGCTGCCAAAGCAAAACTGAAGTTATGCATTGTAAACTAGTGTACTTTGCTTAAGAAGGAAACAGTGATTGTATGTATGTGTGTGTGTGTGTGTGTGTGTGTGTGTGTGTGTGTTCTGGTATAGTTTATATTACATTTCCTTGAAAAAAGCCAATATTTTTCATATAAATATTCTGCTGATTCTGCCTTGCTGAGACTGAAGTCTCTACAGAATTCATGTTGCATGGCAGGTCAACAAAACATTGGGGAGGTGTGTAGGGTGAACATGAATAGGCTGTAACTTGTTGGTGGGGAATTGAACACCAGAAGAATTATAAAAGATAGCACTATAGAGATGTAAAACTGTAAAAGGAGATGAACAAATCGTTGCATTGATATGTGAGCAATTCCAAGAATCTAGAGGAACATCTCTAGCTCTCTGGGTATACTCACTCTGAGAATACAAGGGGAAAGAGTTACTCAGAATGAAAAGGTGAAGCAAAGTTGTGATCTACACTTTTAAGGGACCACTTATGAGGAAAGAAGGGGCACAGAATCATCCAATTATTATGTATCAATTAAAATGATTTTTAAACTGATATTTGAAGAATGTTTCAATTATCTTCAAAATAAATGTTTTGCAGTGAAATGACTTCTTCGACAACAATGGATAATTGTACTGTTATTGTGTCTGTAAGGTAACGTAGAAGAGTGGATAAAGAGCTAGAATTAGCACTGTACACTGGCTTTGTGACCATGGGCAAATCATATAATTATTCAGCACCCCAGGAAATTCTGGAGGATTATAAATTGCAGAGGAGGTACAAATCTAATTTAGTAAATGGAGTTTCATTCATAGGAGTCTCATGCCAATGAAATTACTAGTCTAATTTAAAATGTGTATATGCATGTGTGTGTGCATATGCACATGTTTTTATATATGTATACTTATACAGGCATATAAAAAGACTACTAAAATCAAGCCACTTTCAGCAAATCACATTCTCCTGCTCTGAATACTTCATTCATATATATATATATATATTATATAGACATATACACATTAAATATATATACACATATATTATACAGATACATGTTAATGCATAAATGCACACATAAATATGCACACAAATGGACCCACAAAATGAATCTACTTTTAGCAAGTCATGTAGTCTCATGCCATGAATACTTTATTCATAAACATATATATGTTTCAACATACATGTATATGCATACATATTATATCTATCTATTTAGTTGAACTATTCAGGGTACAGGACCATAGGACTTTAATATGGCCACATTTTAGGAGCATGTGTTTGCGTATAGCAAATAAGCATATACAGTGTATATATGTGTAGCATAAACATGTGTAGCATGTAAACATGTACCTATGTGCATTCTGTATGCAAATATATACATATATTACATGTATATGTGTGTATATTTATATATCTAGATATAATATTTATGTATCTACACACACATGCTACTAAAATGAGACCACTTTTATCAAATTCCATAATACTGTATGCCGAATAGTTCATCAATTCAAACACAAGTGGATTGTGATTGTTGTTCAGTGGTACAACAGCAATATAACAGAGAAGTCATAGCTCCAATCTGAATCCCAGACAGAAGGGACCTGGTTTTTATCTGGGACTCTGCTCAACCATTATGTACAAGCCCTATCCATGCCATCTGCTCCACCATGGAAAATGTTCATTCTTACAGCTCTGAGTGGAGGCAGTTGTCTCCTGTGGTAGCAGAAGGTAAGAGGCTGTGAAAGGCACCCTGGGAATCAATGCTTATTTTTAAGGTTGATGATTCTTCTGTTGACAGTACTGGATGGTGAAGTCATCTGTGCTTATTAGCAGAGGCACTGCTAAAGAGCTGAAGCAGTCTTGAAGCAAAGACAAACAAAGAACAGAACTTTGCTGCTCTCCTCCCCTGCCTCCTACACACAGTACTCCCAAACAATTATCTCCAGCAGGAACTAATGTAATCTCCTATGTATACAGCTGCAACTCTAAGGGATATTTTTATAGTGTTTAGCCCAGCACTATACACATGAGGCTGTTTAAGTAAATATTATTTCATGATGGTTTAATTTTTTTCTCTCTATTCTTTTTCCAACATCTACTATGCTGGAAGGAATTAAGCCTTCCTCTAGGGAAAATGAAATCATATTATCCAATCCTCAAAACCTGATCACCTAACAGTGGGCCATTTAAGCTAATGGTTACTAAAAAAATTTAAAAAGGCTAGAGAATGTTATGCAATCTAGTTAATAGGATGACCACCTGGCAGACAAGAATTTTAGACTGGACTCTACTAATGACAAACTTATCCTTGCAGGAATCATTTAATTTCTCTGTATTCCAGTTTCTCTACCTGCAACATATACATAATGCCTAACCCAGTCTACTTCTGAGGCTATTGTGAGGGAAGGTAAGAAAATGTGTCAGTGTTGTGAGTTTTTCAGCTTAAAGGGCCTATCAAAACTGAAGACAGTTGTGCAGAACTGGAGGCTACTGTTCAAATATCAACTATTCAAATGTCAACTATTGTGTCAGAGGAAAGCCATGAATCATGCTCAATACATTTTGAATGAATGAATGATTGAAAATTTATTCTAGTATTCCTAATTACCAAAAACTATGCTAAACACTGGTGACAACATACATGAAAAGTAAGATAATCCCTGCGTTGAAGGAGCTTATATTCTACTACGGGAGACATACATACACACACACACACACACACACACACGCACACACACACGTTATAGTTTGAGAGGGGAGCTTTTGTCTGTAGTTAGAAGAAATCTTGGAATGTTTGAAAGTCCCTCACAAAGCATGCTAATGAACTTCACAAGAGCAGATGGCTTCAATTAAACATACTAGGCTGACATTTTTTTTTCTTTTGAACTAGAAGAATTTTTGAAAAATGCAGTATCCTACATCTCAGAGGATCAATGCTCTAATGCTCACTGGAGTGATAATACCAAGTCAAGGCAAGTCCTCTGACTGAAAAGCAAATTAATATGGTGGAAAGAACATATGGCTTTGGAGTGTGGAAGACCGATTCCAGGTTCTACCCTTAACCACTCTTAATCTCAACTTCTTTATCAAAATGGAGTAATAAGATTTTTACTGTCTTTCTCATAGAGTTCCTGTGAAGTTCAAATGAGATTGCATTTCTGGAAGCATTTTGTTAATAAAGACAGAAGTGCTACGTAGCAAAATTGCTCCATAGAATGCATGGGACTTGAGGTGAGTGTATGGAAAAATACTTCCTTGACTCTAAGCTATTTAACGTGTATTGGGAAACTGGTCAGTGAGGGTCCAGTCCTTTGAACATGTCCAGATACGGCCTTCTTGGTAGAGCATGTGCAATGTTCTCTCTCTAGCTTCCATCCAAGATGTAGTTTGCTTTTGATCATGAGTGACAAAAAGGCCTGTATTGTGATGATGAAGAGCGTTCTTGTTTGTGGAGGAATTAGGACTGAGGCTGATGTAAAAGGTTGGAGCTTGTAATATCTCATTCTGTTCCCTTGTGGCCCTAGAGTAAGCAAGAGCTACGATGAGCTTCCTAGTGGGAACAGAGGCCTTGGTCTCAGCTGCTTTATCTTACCAGTCATCATGTTTCCCTGAGTACATGATGTCTGTTTCTTTTACGATTATTTTTCCTGGTTTTTTGTTTGTTTGTTTTGTTTTAGGTAAATGACTGTCCAGAGAGAGAGGAATGGACCAGATTATGATCTTGTGAGGAAAGGAAGCAAACCAGCATTTATTAAGGCACCTACTATGTTCCAAGTATTAAGTACTTTACAAATATTATCTCATATAACCCTTACAGTGAACCTCAGGAGTTAAGTACTATTATCACTTCCATTTTGTAGCAAAAAACCTGAGACACACAAAAGTTAAGCAACTTTCCCCGGGTCACAAAGTTAATAAATATCTGTGGTTAGATTAGTCTTCAAATTTTCCTCACCCCAGACTCAATATCTATTGCACCAGGTAACTGCCTCAGTCATCTGACTATTTGGAAAGTTTCTGGAGGTTTAAAGAGCTATTGGAACTACTACAGCAGCCAAAGTTGGTAGCAAAGATCATCCAAGATATTTTAGCAGTAGTTGAGTCTGGCCCAGTTGTGGAGACAGCCCTAAGAAGCCATTAGATTTAATCATCATAGTAATGGATGGAACTAACTGTCTGTTAAGATACTATATTCTACAAGTAGCTGGGACAGACACACAAAGAGGCAACTCAGCCATCATTGATGAACCACCCAGAAATGAACTCCTTGAAAGGAGAAAGGGTTATAAATTAAACAAAATTGACAATCGGCACAGGGAAGGGTATTTCTACACTGAAATTGCCATAAGTAATACTTCAGTGGCCTTGGGCAAAACACATAACTTCTCTGAGCTTTCTTTATCTTTAAAAGGAAAGAATTGGACCAATTGCTTTGTATAGTATCTCTAGACATAAAACTTTATTCCTGTGTCATGCATTAGTAAAGGGAATTTCTTTACACAGAAGACAGCCATGCTAATAAAATCTCTGTTCTATTCCATATTCCTTTGCTATGATTGAAGTCTAGTCCTAAATGTCAAGGATATAAAGCAGAAAAGGAAAACATTTAAAGCAATTATTGTCCAACAGATTTAATGACTAAACAAAGGGGACAGAAGAGATAGTTTTGAAGCAAATAGAAAGATAAAGGGAATCCCCATGATAAATTGTAGCTAGGAAAGTGGGACACAAAAAATTCAGTGACAAAAGTCTGGTTTTATTTTCAAAAAAAATTAGGAAGAATGAACTATGGAAATAATTTTTTAAAAGAATCAAATGAACTTATTAAAACTATCACATTCTGCATATGCTGGATAAACATATTTCCTGGCAAGAAGTCTATTTTCTATAAACCTAATAAAAGTTCTACTCTCTTTGCTTATTAGATTCTCCTTATTTCAGGACACTGGGGGTACAAAAGACATTTAGCAAACTGTGCCTAGCCCCTTGCAAAGCAATTTCCCAGCCAGCTTAGAAATATTGGACAATTACCACAAGGAAAAACACAGAGAAAAAACCAACAACCCTTTAGTTATCTATATGGACTGAATAATTGTTTTTAATTCACATTTAAGTGTGCGTATGTGTGTCACTGTGAGATGTACGTGAGCCCTACTGCCCAAGGGGGCTCTCAAAAAACACCGTAATGAGTCTTGAGAGAACTATTGGAGAGATTACATTTTATTGTCTTAGGTAAAATGAGCACATGCTCATTTCCTCCTTATCCTGAGGTTGCATTCCAATGCTAAACTGTGGATGTCTTATTTTTTTTTTCTAGTGACAACACACTTGGTTCTCTACTCCACAGCTCAGTTGAGAGGACTGTTTATTCAGCAGTTAGAGAACTTTTCACTTTTTCAGGCACTAGTTACATACTTAGGACTATTTTGTTTTGTCCAAAAAATAAAATCTTTTCATTACATGAACATGTTTTGCCACATAAAGGACTTTTCCTTCTATCACTAATAAAGATTTCTTTAACAAGCTTATAGGGTTTAGAACATGAAGGGCCTTATATATCATTTAGTTCAAACCTATATTTGACAATTTTTAAATTATCCTGTTTCATAGTTGTTTTTTTTTTCTCACAGACTCTTCCCTAATCATTCAACAATTATACATGGATTCTACCCTATTGTCTAAGTGCTTAGACCATAGAGCTTATTGCTCTATGTGCAATTATGAACAGATTGTTTTATCCATACAAGTCACATTTATAACATTTTTTTCACTTCTTTTTTTCAGGAATCAAGTATCATACCATAACCTGTTTGGTATAGCATATTGGTAATGCTGATAAGATTCCTTCCAAATAAATCAAAGCAAGAACCTCATGAGTTTGCTGACACAATTCTAGACACCTCATTTATAAACATGCATGCAAATTAAACTAGTCATTTTTAGCTAGGCACATGGAGATTAAAGGCAGTGACTTTTACAGAAGGCCTAAGCCTAAAAATGATGGAATGTCATTCAGATAACAATTCAGAAGTTTGTTGTGGTATATGATTGTGATGGAACACTACTGTTCTACAAGAAATAATGAGCTGAATGATTTTAGAAAAACATGGAAAGGCTTGCATGAAATAATGTAGAGTTGAATGAGCAGAACCAAGAAACCATTCTATACAATAACAGCAATATTCTTTTAAGAATAATTTTGATTGATTATATTATCTCTTATGAATACCCAAATTGACTACAAAGGACATATGAAGAAAGATACCATCTGCATCCAGAGAAAGAATTAATAAATAAATATAAGGAATGATTTTACAGATATGTACACACACACACACACACATATATATATATATATATATATATATATATATATATACATGCACCCACATATGTGTACATATATGTGTGTATTTCTGTCTAATGGAAGCCATCTCTAAAACAGGAAAGGATAGAAAGAAGAAAGAAAATTTGCATGATAATTTTATTTTATATTTGAAAGTAATACCAAATTGTTCATATTGGATTTTTAGTTTCATATACAATCATCTTTTTCAGTATACTATGTTATGGAAATACTTGTTTTATTCCACAAAGTAAAAATAAAATTAAAAAAATAGAATAGACTGGAAACCTGTCAGTCTATATTTTAAAACCAACACAATCTGACTCCCACATTGCTTTCAAGACTTCTCTCATGTATCTTTTCCTGAAATTTACATTCTGGTCAAAAGAACTCTTCTGCGAATTCCATATTATGATTCCTGTTTCTGTCTTTGAATAGATTGCTTCCTACGTCTGGAATGAAATCTCTTTTTTCCTCTATTAAAATCCTTAACTTCATTCAAAGCTCTACTCAAGTGTGACCTCCTATTGAGAACCTCTCCTGTTCCCCTGCGTTATTAGTGTGTGTTTCTCTCCTCAAATTACATTGTATTTGCTTACTTTTGCACAGGTGTCCTTCCGGCAAATTCTGTGCTCTCTCCATTATGTTAAGCAGCCTTACTCAACAATAGTCTCTAAAGAGGGCAGTGCTTATCTGCTCTGTTCAAGTTCAGAGATAATTTTCTTTACATAAATATGAGTGTGTATGCACATGTTTGTGTGTTTTCTATTGACGGTGTTAATACTCCATCAATTCAAAGTACTTCAGCAAGAACTGGTTACGTTTTGCTGTATATATGTACTCTGTATGTACACTCTGTGTGTATAATCCACCCTGCTAGACAATGGGAATGCAAAGGTAAAAAATGAGACAATCACTGCTATCAAGGAGCATGTTGGAATATGTTCTCCTTGATGGCAGATATTGTTAAATTTCTAACTGTTGAATAGTTAGGGAAGGTCTGTAAATAAAACTTCATACAATTCAAAAAAATGGCCCCAGTCAAAAGCTGGAGCTGAAATTTATTAGTGTTAACCGAAAAGAGTTTTATGGAGTGTTTGCTGTCTTGGTTTCTTACCTTGACATAATTATTCCTCTTTTTTTCTCCCCATCATAGTGCTGAGCTGATTGACTTGTGGTTTTACGCAGCAGTGAAAAAATCAATCAACTGCATTTATTAGGTGCCCTCTATGTGACAGACATTGTACTAGGGGATGGAGATACAATGGCAAAAACAAATATCTCTGCTCTCAGGAAGCTTAGTGTTGCATCGACGTGCAAAAGGAATGTCAGTCATTGTGGATTTGATTTAAGTTACTATTATCAATAATTAGAAGTTTTTTTCTTTCCCTTTTTTTAAATTACATGATCCATTCCAACAGTTCACAAAGGCTTAGGATCAGGACAGAACAATGTGAACTGAAATTCCTGGGAAAGACTTCATGGGACTCAGCCCTTGAAGTATGGGCATGATAAGGAGAAGTGGAAAGGAAGGAGAGTGGCATTCTAGACAGAAGGAATTCGAATAGTACTTATCACTCACAATAGATGAAAATGAACTTCAGAGAGTCTGTATAATGAACCCACTTTTTAGGATTTTCATTTTGGCCAGGAGACAGTAATATAAAAGAATTAGAAAGAATTTTGAAACTTTAAAATGCTTTATTCTAAATTGAAACTTTATACAGTTTTTATTTCTCATGGAATAAAGATCCATATCTTTAGAAAGCAACAAGAAATCAACATTTTCCAATTATACCATTTGTTCCACGGTTCTTGAAGCAACTAGAAAGGACACCATTGACAGCCTTTCAAATATATTCCAGACCCAAACAATAAAAAAATAAATAGAAGAAAACAAAATAATCTTTCTGACATTTCTGTGAAAATTGAATGCTCTTCTTCTACAAACAGAGAGGAGCAGTTTCATTACTGAATGCCAGGGATCACATCTCCATAAAATACCAAGCGATTCTCTATGTCATTCAATCACACAACTGACAATCCCTAAGAAAAACCACCTTCCAGTGAGATGATATATTTTTAAATGAAGTAAATAAGTGAGGGTACCATTAGTTAATAAAGGAAGGTGAATCAATGATTCCAATTGCCAAATACCACAGGAATTATCATTTCTTCTGTCAATATACTGCACAATATAATATGAATTAAGATTATTATATTTACTTAAAATAGATAGAAATCCAAAGAAATTTCATTTCAACAGTCGACTACCAGATTTTAAAATTTGTACAATGATATTAAATTTTATTCAGCCTGAAATACATCATTATATTTAGTTGAGTGTAATTAGATATAATTTCAGTTTACAGAGGCAAAGAATACATATAGGACTGAATGTTACCTCAGAGGCCATTAAATCCAGCCTCTTCATTATAGATATGTGGAAATTGTGGCACAGAGAAGGTAGGTGACTTGTCCAGAGACTCATAGCTATTATGTGATTGAATGAGGATTCAAAGTGAAGTTTCCATGATTCCAAGTCCTGTACTCTATTCCTTACACCGTACTGTCTTTATAGTCAAATGTCTGACTCTCATGAATTTGGCTAGATTTTTATGTTATAGGTGAGCTAGGTTTTGAACATTCATTGAACTTCCCTATTTAAAATTGTAAACTTCACTTTAAAGTAATTGCATAAACACTTGTTTGGCCAATACTAAACCTTTTATTTGTTATTTTTTCTTTTCTTTTTGTCTTTTTTCAGCATGGAGACTAGTTTTGGTCATTAGGATCTCTCTCAATGCCTAGCAAATTATATTTAAATGGATTCATGATCTCATCCATTTAGAGGTTTCTTTCAATGATAAAAATTTCAGCATATCCACACCAGTCCACCCTGTGATATATAATTCATATTATCGATAGATTTCCTGTAAAAAGAACTCCTGACAAATTCTGGAACAGTGGAAGCCGCACAGAAACACAGTGAAGGAGATTTCCGTTGCAGAGAGCCCTGAAGAACCGACCACAAAGGTACCCGGACGGGAGCGGAGTCCTGCCCGGCCAAGCGCTCCCCTCCCCCGTCCCGGCCACGCGGCACTGAGAGGAGCGAGCAGAGCTCAGCAGGCGTCAGGGACCTGGATCTCCGGGCGGCCGCGAAGGTCCCTCCACACACAGACGCACAGGTCAGTGAGGGAGACGGGCTGAGAGGGGAGCGGGGGATCTCCGGGACTCGGATCCCCTGGGAAGCGGCCGCTGCGGCAGAGGCTGAGGCAGCTCGGCCAGAGACTCCCAGAGCGGGCTGGAGCTCCACCCCAGCTCCATTACAAAGGATCTCTGTAAAAACCCCCTGAGGGACCTGAGCCTGAGAGGCGGCCCTGACCCCACCTGAGAACCAGCAGATAAGCCTGCCGCCAAAAGCCCTGAGGCTGGGGAGCAGCATTTGAATCTCAGACCCCAAGCACTGGCTAGGCGGATTTAGGCCAGGGG
>CM053770.1:134163561-134179377 GCA_028658325.1 Potorous gilbertii
GGGGAGAAAATTTTGGAACCCAAAATCTTGTGAAAATGAATGTAAAAAGTTAAATAAATTTATTTTAAAAAAATAAATAAATAAATAAAATAAAATAAAAAAAAAATAATAATAATTCATATTATCCCAAGATGTATGCCATAAGAGGCACATACAACATACTGGACTGGCAGCATGGGGTAGAAGACAAATAAGTGAACTGGGAATCAGGAAGACCTGTCTCCAAGACAAATCTCACTCCAGATACTCTTTGTCTGAATGTAGTGAATTCATTTAATCTCTACGTGCTTCAATTACCTCATCTGTAAAATAAGAGGATTGGACTGAATGGCTTCCAAGGTCCTTACCAAATCTAAATTCATTAACCAACGGATCTGTAACAACAAGGACTCCAATATACACAGAGAGGGCCCGCTGTACAGGTTCTTTGGTCTGTTTTTCTAAAAGGAAGGCAACTTTTGAGGGGTCAACAATCTACTTTAATCAAACACACATAACATTCACTTAATTCAAGGTGAAAAGTCAGCACCCTGAACTTCAGAGAAAACACAGAGAAATAAAAAAACAAAAGAAAGGGCTTCCACCCATCTGACCATAAGTGATTCATTCATGACAGATCAACACACAGATCCAACTGTCTGACCATTACATACATATGTACATAGTTAACAGAGAGAGAAGAACCAACATCTAGGTTTTCAAAATCAGGGGTTCCTTAGTGGCTACCCAAAGTCTCATCTGGCCAAACAAACACTTCCAATGAGTAAACCTCCAAAGTAAAACCTCGCATCAGAGAATTTACATACTTTTCAGAGCAAGAGGGCAGAACCCTCTGACCCAGTGCCTCAGTAGAAATTAACAAAAGGTACTTGAGGTCTATTAATGAGCAGAGAAGATCTTTAATTCTTTATCCCACTCACCATTAACCTTAAATTACCATAACAGAGTCTTCCTTTTTCTCACTACTATGAGAGTACCAGTGTAGTACTCCAACTGTCCAATTCAGTCAAGGAAACATGCTGGCTCTTGCCATGTGTAGTGTCAATGCAATATTCACAATGCCATGACAACCATTAATATTCTGGAGCAATTCTGAATCATGAAATACAATAGACTCTTCACATGGAACACAGAATCAAAACACTTATTCAGACACCAGAAAGCCAAATCAATCATGGTAACAAAGAAATCTATACACAATAATTATGCAGAGGGCAAAATCATTCCCAAACCTTCCATCTCTTAGACTTCCCACAAACCAGGTCCATTTAATAAAATGACAAACTAGATCTTTCACACTAGAGAGCTGCCTGCTTTTCTCCTTCTCCCTCAGTTCTGACTACTCTGACCAATTTCTTCTCAGCTCTGCTCGTTCTGCCTCTTCCTGTTCTACATTTCCTGTTCTACCCCTTCCTATTCCACCTATTCAGCAAGCTCTTCTCATCACAGACTCATGTGACTCAGGTTTCATGTGAGCCAGGCAGGTCACATGGGCCTGTTAATAAATGAGAAAGATCTTCCCATTTAAATTACCATTACACCACGTGAACAATTCATCTCCTCTTTCTATCATTTGATTCCTTGATAATTGTCCTTTATTTGTGTACTTTTTTAGAATTATTTGCTCATCATATGTTGCAGGCTCCTCATATCTACCATGGACTTTCTTTTTGTGTGATGATCATCTTTAGTCTTTTTGGAGGCAGTAGTGTTCTTACTGTCATATAGTAACATCAAAAAAATGCATTGAAAATCTGGGCCCTTAATTTTATGTGAGGTTTGACATCCATAAAAGTGATTTGCAATTCCTCTTTTCCCCCCAAACAAAAATCCAGTCTGTTCTCTTCTTTTTGTTAAACTTTGTTCATTGTCCTTATGTACTTTGTCTCCTAGATACACATAATTCTTAGCAAATTCTATTATATATCCACTTAAATGCATGTTGAAACTTTGGCAATAGAAATTATTCATCCATTATGTCTTTCATATGTGGGTGGACAGGACAAAATTCTTTGATTAATAATTGCAGATCTCTTCCAGAAGTGCCTATAATATCTTGGGGAAGTGATGCAATCAACACAAGGTCATTAGTAAGCAAGCCCATCTGGAGAATCTCACTATACATAACATAACTTTCCTTGACCTTAACTTGCCATTAAGTATTCTCTATTATAATGGAGAATAATTTTGATAAGAATATATCTTCCTGTTTACTATTAGAGAGTCATTGAATAGTAGTCTTTCATTTTTACATCTTCAAAGAAATCCCAAACTATCTTGATAAATAGATGTCAGCTACTTTATATAAAAGAGCCTTTAAAACATTTTGTTCTACCAAATCAAATGCTTTTTTAAATAAACAAACAATAAATACAATGGAATTTTCTTTTCAATACATATTTTATTATGTGGTGAGTTAATATAGATGTGATATCGTTCTCAATATTGCTTATAAAAGCCTAGCCATTCTAAACTCCCATTGAAAATTATCTCAATTACTATATCAATGATCCTCATAAAGATTTTGTATAGATAGTGCATATAGGGTGGTAGTTATTGATGATATTAGTAAAATTTTGGGTATATTAATAAGTTCAAGACTTTTTCTATACATTCAGGATACCTTAAATATGAGTTATTCAATACCTTCACAGTTACATTCCTTCTAACAGTGATATCCTCTAAATGTACTTGAATAAATGAGAGATCCTGTCAATAATCTGCTGAAATAACTGAACTAGCATTATCTGTTTCTGGTGGTAAAGAAGCCTATTGCTGATTTGTACAAGGAAAGAACAATTATTTTTCCTTTTATCATGTGTAGTAAAGTATTTGGCAATAAGTTTTACCAGTTTTGGTTTCTCTGCACATTTACAAATTGTAAGCCTTTTATGTTTCAAACTATACAATATAGCCTGAAATATAACAAACAATATAGGATTAAACAGTCTGAAAAATAAATAGTCACTAGGGAGGCAAACAGACATGAGCTGATTGAAATAAACTTGTTTATAGAATAATCACTGTAAGGGAAGATATACACACATATATGTATACATGTATATGTACATAAATATATATATATGTACACACATTTATATATGCTATTAACATAAAATTTTCCCATGTATTTATGTATTTAACATCAGAAATGAAGGGGAAACGGAATTAATTTGTTTATTTGAACTTCATAGTTTTACCGATAAATAGTCTTATTCTAATGGATCAGAATGCCCTTGGGTTCCGAGTGGTGATGCCGGTGAAGCACAAATGCTGAGCAATCCTACCAAGAAGGAAAGATACAAGTTAATTGACCCTTAGAGGAACTTTCTAGGTTTAAGCCTGTAATCCTATGTGCCTTCAGCGATGGACTCTGTGTTGTCCAAGGAGTGGTCCAACTTAGTTGGGAAAGGTCACTCACTACATTGGCCACTGAAACTCTAGAAGATTTCATTAAATTGCACAAAGGTAATCATGTGCACACAAAAATATAACAGTAATATATTTTTAATTGTGAAATATTGAAATCAAGATTTTACTGAGGAGGAAAACAAAATAACCTGATTGTTGGTATCAAAATAAAGTCTAGACATTCAATATTTAGATCCCATGAAAAATTTTAAAAAAAAGAAATTTCTTATATACATCCTGTGCAAATATTGTTTATATTTACAACATATGTTAGAGTAGAAAGAATACTGGATTTGTAATCGGAAGAGCTGAGTTCAAATTCTTCTTCTATTACTTACTGTTTGACCTCACACAATTCACTTAATCTCTCACCCTCAGTTTCCTCATTTGTAGCATAAGGGATTTGAATTTCATCAAAATCTCTAAATTCTCTTCCAGCTCTAAGCCTATGATGCTATAAGCCATATGTTCATAAATCACTTATGGATGCATTATATGTACATACACACACATATACAAGATATATAATGTACTATAATATAAGTAAATGATAATATTGCATTCATGTAATCCATCACATAATTTTATATATAAATGCATAAATAAAAACAAAAACACTAAGAATTTACTATATGCCACGTACTGTGCTAACCATGGAGCTAGAAATTCAAAATATTAGATAACTCCTTCCCTCAAGGAGCTTATTTTAAAATAGAATGAGAAAACATGTAGTAGAGTAGTGACCAGGCATTGTTTTTGGCAGAGGAGACAATTAACAAGCTCTTTCCATAAATGATGGCGCAATTGATTTTATCATTGTGCAGCAAGAAAGAGAAAGAATTTTGTTACTCAGACATGGCAAGATGGCCCAGCTGGATTGTTAAATACCTGGATGGCATGTAAATATGAGAATCATCTAAAAGTCAGATAAATATTGAAGCCATGTAAGTTTTCATTCACTTAGTCCCCACTCAAGAAGGATGACTCCAGGATGTAAGTTATAAAATTGAATAGTTTACCTTCTCCAGATAATGAGGAATGAATTCTGGAGGTCTGTTGGATTAAGGAGGGCAAGAAGATTTGGATGAATTTCTGGGCAACTAGCCATACATATGTGCTTGCATAATTGATGTTATATACTAGGCCTATATGCACTCACAGAAAGGTATTTCTTCCTTAAAGGTATTTCAAAATTTTCTCAGCAAGGTTTTCAACCCTACATGTATTTTGGAAGTACGTGCAATTTTGCTTTCTTTGTTTGTCTCATTTAAAAGCAGAGACCACATGATAATTACAACATTATGAATGAAAAGTATGAAGATTTCTTTGAGTTTTCAATTGTCCTAAATAAATACTTCTAAAAGATTGTGGCAAAGACAATCTACACATAAGATATGAAACACTCACTTGTAAATGATTTGCTTCTTAAAAAATTTTACATTTAGCAAAATTTCACAATCTCAAAATATTTTAAAATATTTTAAGTGATTACATTAAATAGAGTATGTTTAGCTCACTTTCAAACAGTATTGTTTTATAACTATTACTGATATCTATCAAACTTTGTGGGATATATGTGACAACTTGCAGGTGAACAGGGTCACAGTGACTTTATTTTAACTACCATATAATGTATGACATATTTATATTTCCTAAAGATCATTCTTCATATTTTTAATTTATGCCTAGCATTCTACCTTATTTGGGATCCTTTTTAATGCTGATTAGCTAGAAAATACCAGTTTCACAACTGCAATACATAAAATAATGATATATCAGTAGATTTCTGCATCTTAATAGCTTAGTTCTTTTATGGTGCTTTTTACTTTGTATTGCTTTCTCAACGCATAATTTCGTTATCCATCCTAACATTCCTCCAAGGAAGGAAAGTACTATAAACTCTTGTCTGTAGAGATAGAAATGGAATGGAGCTGAGGAAAAACAAACTAACTAACAATTTATTCCAAGTTAAAAAATAAAGATATGTTTTCACAGTCTAACATGTAAAACTGAATCATATTTGTGAGTATTAGAATGTAAACTCCCTGAAGACAGGCACTGCTTTTTTTAAAGAACATATGTACACCCCAAATGCCAATGAGAATGTGTTGAGTAGTACCTGGAGGAAAGGGTTCCATTCAAAGCTCCTGCTGATTGGGAGTCCTTTCCTACTTCTGTAGAGTATTCATGCAACTTCTCTTATTCTAACTCTCTTCTGATCTCCAGAGGTTGATATTTTTATAGAATCCCTAACTAGTTCTTTCCTCTAGCATAGGATATAAGGTTCCCTTAAATTGTCTTTCCTTGCTGGGGAAATGTGTTGTCCCTCATTGAACTGATAACTCCATTAATGTGGTCAATGGTAGATAGGGAAGGGAGAGTATAATATTCCCTATGGACTCAAGGTCCACCTTTCATTTTCTGATACAAATACAACACTCTGCTTCCTCAAGGTATTCCAGAACTCCCTATTGCTTGACTCCTTCTCTGCTGGAGAGTGAGCCAACTGCTTTAATTTCTGTAATGTTTAAGGCTTCCAAGGTTGTGGTTAGTGCATCAAGTTAGCCAAATGCTCTGATCCCTTATTAACACAATAGTTCATACCTAAAGAAGAGATCACAGAGTATAAATCATCTTATTCACAAAATTTAACCTTCATTGATATGGACATTATTACACTTAACATCTTGAAATTCCACTAATTGGGATGGAGATAGAACCCTATCTTTCTGTAAGTAGTGATTATGATTTTGTTTTCAAAATGTTCTAAATGAAGGTGAATATGTTACTTGAATTCTATGGAATAATGTCTCTACTTTTCAGTTGGTAATACTTGTGCCCTTTAGACTCTAATTTCCAGGGCTCGATATTTATTAGGAAGACAGCCCATAAAATACCTGTAAAAAATGACTCTCAACAAATTCTAGAACAGCAGAAACCACAGAACAACAGAGTGAAAGAGATTTCCAGCCGAAGGTATCCTGGAAGGCTGACAGGAAAGGTCTATTGCATGGGGCACAGAATGGAGCACATCGCAGCCTTGGCCACTGCACCAGAAGGAACAGTACTGGAACAGGCCTGGAGGTGGAATCCCTAGCAGCATTGGAGATTCTCAGATCCCTGAACAGACAAATGCCAAAGGCAACTCAAAATGTCAGTGCTTTCTTACCTCAGTGACAAGGGAGCAGAGTCATCCCCTAGTCCTGGCTCCAGGTGGCAGAGGTGGTAGTGGCAGTAGCAGCAGTAGCAGCAGTAGCAGTGTACATTTGTGGAGCTCTCACCCTTAAATCCCTGGTGAATTGAGAGGCTGATCTGAACTTCAGCCCTAAGCACAGTCCTGGGACTTGGTGTGCTGGAAGCAGTTGTAGAAAAGGAATTCTACTCCTTGCAAATTCTGGGCAGAAAAGCTTTGGTAGCTCCCAAACCAGTTTTTGTAATATTTAAGGCTTCCAAGGCTGTGCCATCTTGGAGGAACTAAGAACTTACAGGTCCTCGGAGTATACCCTCCTCTTAACAAAGAATTCAAACATCAAATAACTGGTTAGGAAAATGCCCAAAAAAGGGAAAAAATAAGACTATAGAAAGCTACTTTCTTGATGAACAGGTATTTTCTTCCATCTTCTCAGATGAGGAAGAACAAAGCAAAACATCAGAGGAAGTCAAGCCTTCCATAACCTCCAAAGTAAATATACTGTGGTCTCAGACCATGGAAGAACTCAGAAAGAATTTTGAAAATCAAGTAAGAGTAGTGGAGGAAAAGAAATGAGAGTGATGCAAGAAAATCATGAAAAGCAAGTCAATAGCTTGTTAAAGGAGAACCAAAAATTGCTGAAGAAACTAACTCCTTCAAAATAGGCTAACTCAATTGGCTAAAGAGGTCCAAAAGGCCAATGAGGAGAAGAATGCTTTCAAAAGCAGAATTAGCCAAATGGTATAGGAGGTTCAAAAAATCACTGAAGAAAATAATTCTTTCAAAGTTAGAATGAAACAGATAGAAGCTAATGACTTCATGAGAAACCAAGAAATTACAAAACAAAACCAAAAGAATGAAAAAATGGAAGATAATATGAAATACCTCATTGGAAAAACAACGGACCTAAAAAACAGATTCAGGAGAGAGAATTTAAAGATCATGGAACCACTTGAAAGACATGATCAAACAAGAGCCTAGACATCAACTTTCATGAAATTACCAAGAAAAACTACCCTAATATTCTAGAACCAGAGAGCAAAATAAATATTGAAAGAATCCACCAGTCACCTCCGGAAAGAGATCCAGAAAGAGAAACTCCTAGGAATATTGTAACCAAATTCCAGAGTTCCCAGATCAAGGAGAAAATATTGCAAGCAACTAGAAATAAACAATTTGAGTATTGTGGAAATATAATCAGGATAACACAAGATCTAGCCATTTCTGCATTAAGGGATTGAGGGACATGGAATATAATATTCCAGAAGTCAAACGAACTAGAATTACAACCAAGAATCACCTACCCAGCAAAATGGATTATAATACTTCAGGGGAAAAAATGGTCCTCCAATAAAATAGAAGATTTTCAAGAATTTTGATCAAAAGACCATATTTGAAAAGAAAATTTGACTTTCAAACACAAGAATCAAGAGAAGCATGAAAAGGTAAACAGGAAAGAGAAATCATAAGGGACTCAACAAAGTTGAACTGTTTACATTCCTACATGGAAAGATATTTGTAACTCCTGAAACTTTTCTCAATATTCAGGTAGTTGGAGGGATTACACACACACACATGCACACACACACACACATATACACACAGACAAAGAGCACAGGGTGAGCTCAGTAGAAAGGGATCATATCTAAAAAAATAAAATTTAGGGGTAAGAGAGGAATATATTGGGAGGAGAAAGGAAGAAATGGAATGGGGTAAATTATCTCTCATAAAAGAGGTAAGAAAATGCTTTTTCAATGGAGGGGGAAAGGGAGGAGGTGAGAGGGAAAAAGTGAAGTGTACTCTCATCCCATATGACTGAAGGAAAGAATAATATGCACACTCAATTTGATATGAAAATCTATCTTACACTACCGGAAAGTAGGGGAGAAGGGGATAAGCAGGGTGTTGGGGATGATGGAAGGGAGGGCAAATGGGAAGAGAGAGCAATCAGAAATAAACACTTTTGAGGAGGCACAAGGTCAAAAGAGAGAATAGAAGAAATGGGGGGCAGTATAGGATGGAGGGAAATACAGTTAGTCTTACACAACATGTCTATTATGGAAGTTATTTGCAAAACTACATATATATAGCCTGTATTAAATTGCTTGCCTTCTCAGTGGGGACAAGGGTGGGGAGGGAGAAAGGAAGAGAAGTTGAAACTCAAAGTTTTAGGAACAAATGTTGAGAATTGTTTTTACATGCAACTGGGAAATAAGAAATACAGGTAATGGGGTTCAGAAATTTATCTTGCCCTACAAGACAAGAGAGAAGATGGTGATAAGGGAAACAAGGGAGGTTAGAAGGAAGGGCAGATTCATGGAAGGGGTAATCAGAATGCTCAGGGTTTTGAGGTAGGGGTGGGAAGTGATGGGGAGAAAAATTGGAACTCAAAATTTTGTGGAAATGAATCCTGAAAGCTAAAAATAGATAAACATTTAAAAAAAGAATAGATATTCGTTAGGACTTGGCGATTAGAAGTAGAAGTAACATTGTCTCTAAACCTATAACGTTATGATCCCTTATTTTACTTATGAGGAAATTAATGTTCATAGAGCTCCTGGTGGCTTAATTAAGGCCACGTAGCTAACAATAATAACAAAGCACACCACCACTACGTTAAGGTTAGCCAGGTACCCTTACATGTTCTTACTGTATCCTTACAACAACTCCACAAGGGTAGGCACTATTTTTGTAATTTCACCAAGGAGGAAACATAACCTGAGAAGAGAGAAATTACGTGACTTACCCATGAAGGTAACCCAAGGTAAGTGACTCAGGAAGGATTGGAACTCGGGTTCTTCAGACTCTATCCAATGCTACACAGTAGAGCAAAGATTTAGAATGAGGGCTTCTGATGTTAAACCAAGTCAGTACTCTTTCCATTATATCACTCTGCCTTCTTATTAAGAAATGTTTTAGAGAACCATTTATTGTGCATCTTTTTTGTTATATTAATCTTTTAATTCTATCCAATATTGCCATTTCTCCAGCACAGAGTATCATGAGTATGTCTAGGTGGATATTTCTACTTGTATATAAGCACAATTTCTGGGTGGTTATCTACATTTTTTTCAATAAGGAAACTGAAGTGAAACATTTTTGAACGTGTTGAGTGATTGCCCGATTATTTCCCAAAGATGACATCATTCTGAAGAACTGTGATAGTATGTGATGACTTTCAAACATCATCCTACCTTCATTCCCATAGAAAATGCCTTTCTATTACATTTGCAATTTAAATTATCTTAAATCATTGCAGCAGCCTTTGTCTACACAAAATTCAGTCTCCATACCTAAAAAAGCATTCTGTAAAGACAATTGTGTGTTTTGTACTACGTCAGGAAAAAAATGAATATAGTGAAATTGGTTCAATATTTGGTCTCTGGAGATCTAGCTTTGTGATACCTTGTATATGTTTAAGTTTCATAATGCCAAAGTAATTGTGATGGCAAATAGGTTTGAATTGAATAAATTTAAATTACCATCTAACACTCTTATAGTCCCATGCCTCAGTTCATGACCACATGGTAGCCTTCCCACTGCCCCAAGCTGTCAACAACAACACACACACACAAACACACACACAAGAACATGAAATTCTAAATTTTATCCTTCTTATTCTAACTTTATCAAAGGGATATTATTCATGGCCTTGACTAAATTGACTAATTTCTTTGCTTCTTGCAAAATGGAGATCAGAGGGGTTGTTTTTCCATAACAGATTTGAAATGTTCTCTAAAGGTGTGACTAAGTGTCATCAGCTCAAATGAACACCCTCTGCATTTGTTACTTTCCTTTGCTTTTTTTTTTTTTTTTTTGCTAATCAGGTGCTTCTCCTGTCTATTTTTGTGGTTATGTCAGCACCATTAAATATTTCTAAACCAGTGAGAAAAGTCACCATTTAAAATAGAAATTTAAAAAAAAATCCTCTTTGAGTATCATATATGAGCAATTAATAAGCAGTTATAAGGAAAGGATTTCTTTTAAGTCCCTGAGAAGTCTGGAAATGCCATTCCAATTTCCAAACTCTCTTTTTAATGATACTTTTCCTGTAGTACCTTATGGGAATTCACTCTGAAGAAAATCAGGCAGGAACATATTTTAATTCTCCCGTATGACAAATTGTATTTTAAGAGCAAGAAATTCTTAAAATACCATACACTCACACACATATGCACACACACATACACACAAACATGCATAGAAGCAATTCTCTTCTGTCTAAAACTCAATAATTTTCCTAAATCAGTAACTGAATATATCAAACTGTATTTTCTTCAATTCAGTCCAATCACTTACTAACTGCAAATTACTGGACTTTTGAGGCACTTACTAACTGCAAATTACTGGACTTTACTCTTTAAACAATTTTTTTAAGGCTCTATCTTAGAGTACTTTCTATATTCTTGGGGGTGGGGTGAATTTAATACAATAAAAGTAATTTGAAGACAGAAAGAACAATGATAGCTGTAGGGAGGGGAATTTGGAGAGACTTCATGAAGGTGCTGCCTCTTACAGTAAGCCTTAAAAGAAGATAAGACTTTTAAGTGTTGGAGAAGGAAAGGATTTCAGCCTGTTATTTCTTCCTAACTGCCTTAGTCACAAACACTATGTGACAATTTTTGTCTCTGGGACAGCATAGCATATTACAAGAGTTTGAGTTTGCTCTTGTAATAAGAAAAATCTTTGCTGCTTTTTTCAGAAATTAAAAAAACCACTATATTGCATGTACTTTCATCCTTTTGAGAAATTTTCTGTATAGAAACTTCCTTTACTGATGGAGAAGGTAAGCTTGTCTATATTGTACATTCTTATAGAGGTAGAGCTGACTTCCCCAAGTGAATTATGACATTTTGGGTGATTTCAACTTTAGTCATTTTCATCTGCTCTTTAATAAAATTCATGCACTGACCCCTGCTGTTATCTATGTCCCAGACAACACTTGAACCCAAGTCTCATTGAATCTAAGGCTAGCCCTCTTTCCATTACATTCTTCAGCTTCTATTCCAAGGGCAATTAGGTGGGACAGTAGATAGAATGCCAGGCCTATACTCAGGAGTACTCATGCTCCTGTGTTTAAATCTGGCCTCAGAAACTGACTACCTGTGTGATCCTGGACAAGTCACTTAACCCTGTTTCCCTTAGTTCCTCATCTATAAAATGAGAAGGAAAAGCAAATGGCAAATGATTTCAGTATCTTGGTCACAAAAACTCCAAATGAAGTCACAACAATGTAGACACAACTGAACAATAGCAACAACATGACTCATACGTTCTATAATAAAGACAATCCTCTTCCAGTCTTCTTTTGATATTTCATTATTTGTATAAAAGAAACTTTTAATCTTTTAAGGGTGTGCCAAAGGAGAGCAATAAGTTCTGACTAGTCCAGCTAATTATGCACCCAGCAATGAGCTGTATGTCTATAGTCCAAGCCTAATTAAGGTCAGGATAGAAAGTGACAGAAAGTGAGCTACCAGGTGAAGAGTTCTTACTGGTCACAACACTTCATGCAACCAATACTAACAGTCAAGAAATACCTTATTCCTGAAGTATTGAAATAATAAGACCTGAAACAATAACTCATGTAGATAGCACAATGTAGAGTCAGGAATTTGTCACTGTTATTGTGGCTCATTTAATCAGTCAGGAAGATCTGAATGCAAATATGGCTTCATAAACCTGCTAGCTGCGTACAAATCATTTAACCTGTTTGCCTCAGCTTTCTCATTTGTTAAATGAAGGTAATAACAGAATCTGCCTTCCAGGGATGCTGTGAGGATCAAATGACATTATAAAACACCTATCACAATGTCTAGCATATGGCAACCACTATATAAATATTAGCCATTTCTGTTACTATTAATTCAATGCTTCCTAGATTTGAGATTCTTTGGAGCATCCACGTTGCAATCCTTTGTCAGACATTTAAACATCTTCTCCACCCCTTAATGGACTTGGCCATTAAGGAAAACTTGATCAGGGGAGGTCCATATCTTTTATTAATTTCTAATGCACTGGTTCTCAAGGGTCATCATGCCCTCTGGTTCTGAAATGTGCATATTTACTCTGAGGTTAGGTTTTGTTTTAGAGTTTACTTAGTGGAAGTGTTTGGCCAGATGAGACTCTGGGCAGCCTTAAGGAACGCCCCCCCTCCTACCCATCACGGCTTCGAAAATCCAGATGTTGGTGTTTCTCTCTCGTAAATATGTATGTGTGGTCAAACAGTTGGACCTGTCTATTGATCTGTGATGTATGTACTGCTTATGGTCAGACAGTTGGAAGTCCTATCTGTTGATTACTTCTCTGAATTTCAGGGTGCTGACCTTTTCCTTGAACTAAGTGAATGATATATGTTCTTGATGGCTGACCCCTCAAAAGTTGCTTTCCTTTTAGAAAAGCAGATCTAAGAATTTGTACATCAGGCCCTCCTGTGTATGTCAGGATCATTGTTGATACATCATCCTGTGAAAATCTTATCTACGTACTCCAATGAATACTTCATAGTGAGGATGAACAACATATCTAGACTTTCCTTTTGATCTCTTGATACGATCAAGACACTTTTTAAAAATAAGCTTTATTGTCAAATTTTTTAGCAGAGTTCATGTAAAATGAATATTTCTATATATAAATTAGATTTTTAAAGGAATGTTTTCTTTCATTTTTTTAGCCTTTTTCAGGCGACTCTGTTGCTTGTCTCCTCTTCCTCTCTACCTACAGAAAAAAAAATTGAAATATACGTGATAGATATGCAATAAATTAAACAGCATCCCATATTGACCATGCCCAAAAATCAAACTCAGTTTGTACCTTAACTCCATTAACACTTTGTCAGGAGGTAGGAAATACAATTATCATTGGTACTGCCATACTATGGTTGGTCATTGCATAGTTCTTGTAGTTCAAAGTTGCTTTGAATTATTAAATTGCTATTATTTTGTACATTATTTTCTATGTCCCCATTTCACTTAACATCAGTTCGTACAAGCTTTCTTTTTTGCAAGTATTCTCAGATGTTTTGTGTTTGGGGAAACTGTGAGGTACTCAAGACTTCTCATCAGGGAAAGGCTACAGACTATCTTTCACCCAAAACTGTCATGAAGTTCAGACTGTGTGAACCTACTCTGGTTTCTGAATCTTTTGTGTACTTTTCCCCTGCTTTTACATAGATACTGTAAATAGTTGTAATCTTGAGCACTTTGAAAGGTTGGGAGAACAAGGCCTCCAAAGTCCAGAAGAAAATGTATGTAAATTTCTGTGGCCAGTCAGCCTTCCATTAGGAATGAGAGGAGGAAGCTTTGAGTCATAACCAATTATGTTGTTATTAAGAGAGGGGCTTATCCATCAGTCTTGCCACATTTGGAAATGAACTTTGGGACTAATATGATATGAACTGTTAGTCTGCACCTAATTTCTACAAGACTATTTTCAAATTTTTCTAGAAGCTTCTTTTAAGTGGTAAGAACATATCCCAGTACTTGAAATTTAAGAGTTTAAAAAATACTTTACTGTTATATCTGCATTCTTCTGTATGTTGCATACCTAGTATGCTTGACTGATAGATTTTTTAAATAGTACCAAGTAGTTTATATGGTTGTTAATCGCTTTGTTATATAGTTTAGGAATTGGTACCCCTAGATCCCTTCCTTCCTATTTACTTTTAATGATTATTTTTCTTGACTTCCTTTTTTTATCTCTGAGGATTATCTTCAGGAGGCAATCCAGGTTAAAAGATTTGCTAAGGTCGAACCGTAAATGTCTGAGGCCAGATTTTAAGTCAGGTCCACTTGTCTCCACAGCTGGTACTCTATCCACTACACCACCTAGCTACCTGCAAATTAGGTGGTTTTTTTCAGCTCTATAAAATAATTCTTTAGTATTTTTATTGATGTGATGCTGAGTAATTAAATTCCTTTAAGTAATGTTGTAAATTTTGTTACATTCACTTATCCTAATCATGAAAAACTAATATTGCTCCAGTTATACACATCAGTCATTATTTTCTTTTTTTTATTAAATAAATTTATTTATTTAGCATTTTACATTCACTTTCACAAAATTGTGGGTTCCAAATTTTATCCCCATTTGTCCCTTCCCTCCTCCCCAATACACTGAGCATTCTAATCACCCATAACACCAACCTCCCCTCTCTTCTTTCATCCCTCCCTTCCCTTACCCCATCTTCTCTTTTGTCCTGTATGGCCAGATAGCTTTCTACTCCCCATTACCTTTATTTCTTATTTCCTACTAGCAGGAACAATACTCAAAGGTTGTTCCTTAAACTTTAAGTTCCAACTTCTCCCCATTCCTCTCTCCCGCCCCCATTCCGTTGGGAAAGTAGGCAATTCAATATACACCATATCTGTGTAGTTTTGCAAATGACTTCCATAATACTCGTGTTGTGTAAGACTGACTATATTTCCCTCCATCCTATCCTGCCCCCCATTGCTTCTATTCTCTCTTTTGATCCTGTCCCTCCCCAAGTGTTGACTTTAAATTGCTCCCTCCTCCCATTGCCCTCCCTTCCATCATCCCCTCCACCCTGCTTATCCCCATCTCCCCCAATTTCCTGTAGTGTAAGATAGGTTTTCATACCAAAATGAATGTGCATTTTATTCCTTCCTTGGTCAAATGTGATGAGAGTAAACTTCATGTTTTTCTCTCAACTCCCCTCTTTACCCCTCCACTAAAAAGTCTCCTGCCTGCCTCTTCTATTAGAGATAATTTTCCCCATTCCATTTCTCCCTCACTCCTCCCAATATATTTCTCTCACCACTTAACTTCATTTTTTAAGATATGATCCCTTCGTACTCAACTCACTCTGTGCTCTCTGTCTCTGTATGTGCTTACATATATGTGTATGTGTGTGTGTGTGTGTGATCCTACCAACTATGCAGATACTGAAAAGTTTAAAGAGTTACAGATATTGCCTTTCCATGTAGGAATGTAAACAGTTCAACTTTGGTAAGTCCCTTATGACTTCTCTTTGCTGTTTACTTTTTCATGCTTCTTCTCATTCTTGTGTTTCAAAGTCAAATTTTCTTTTCAGTTCTGGTCTTTTCATCAAGAATGCTTGAAAGTCCTCCATTTCATTGAAAGACCATATTTTCCCCTGAAGTATTATACTCAGTTTTTCTGGGTAGGTGATTCTTGGTTTTAGTCCTAGTTCCTTTGACTTCTGAAATATCCTATTCCACGTCCTTCAATCCCTT
>CM053770.1:134179877-134205666 GCA_028658325.1 Potorous gilbertii
TGAAAGCCATGATCAAAAAAAGAGCCTAGACATCATCTTTCATGAAATTATCAAGGAAAACTGCCCTGATATTCTAGAAGCAGAGGGCAAAATAAGTATTCAAGAAATCCACCGATCACCACCTGAAAGAGATCCAAAAAGAGAAACTGCTAGGGAATCGTGGCCAAATTCCAGAGTTCCCAGATCAAGGAGAAAATATTGCAAGCAGCTAGAAAGAAACAATTCCAGTATTGTGGAAGTACAATCAGGCTAACACAAGATCTCTTAGCTTCTACATTAAGGGATTGAAGGCCGTGGAATAGGATATTTCAGAAGTCAAAGGAACTAGGACTAAAACCAGGAATCATCTACCCAGCAAAACTGAGAATAATACTTCAGGGGAAAAACTCGTCTTTCAATGAAATGGAGGGCTTTCAAGCATTCTTGATGAAGACCAGAGCTGAAAGAAAATTTGACTTTCAAACACAAGAATGAAGAGAAGCATGAAAAAGTAAATAGCAAAGAGAAATCATAAGGGACTTACTAAATTTGAACTGTTTACATTCCTACATGGAAAGACAACATCTGTAACTCTTGAAACTTTTCAGTATCTGGGTAGTTGGTAGGATCACACATACACATACGGATGCACACACACACACACATGCACGCACAGACAGAGACAGAGAGCACAGAGTGAATTGAGTAGGAAGGAATCATATCTTAAAAAATGAAGTTAAGTGGTGAGAGAGAAATGTATTGGGAGGAGAGAGGGAGAAATGGAATGGGGAAAATTATCTTTTGCAGAAGAGGCAGGCAGGAGACTTTGTAGTGGAGGGGTAAAGAGGGGAGTTGAGAGAAAAACATGAAGTTTACTCTCATCACATTTGACCAAGGAAGGAATAAAATGCACACCCATTTTGGTATGAAAACCTATCTTACAATACAGGAAAGTGGGGGAGATGGGGATCAGCAGGGTGGGGGTTATGATGGAAGAGAGGGCAATGGGAGGAGGGAGCAATTTAAAGTCAACAATCTTGGGGAGGGACATGAGCAAAAGAGAAAATAGAAGCAATGGGGGGCAGGATAGGATGGAGGGAAATATAGTCGGTCTTACACAACACGACTATTATGGAAGTCATTTGCAAAGCTACACAGATATGGCCTATATTGAATTGCCTACTTTCCCAAGAGAATGGGGGAGGAGGTCGGAATGGGGAGAAGTTGGAACTCAAATTTTAAGGAACAACCATTGAGTATTGTTCCTGCTCCTAGGAAATAAGAAATAAAGGTAATAGGGAATAGACAGTTATCTGGCCCTACAGGAAAAAAGAGAAGATGGGGTGAGGGAAAGGAGGGATGAAAGAGGAGAGGGCAGATTGGTGATATGGGTAATTAGAATGCTCAGTATATTGGGAAGGGGGAGGGGACAAATGGGAATAAAATTTGGAACCCAAAATTTTGTGAAAATGAATGTAAAAAGTTAAATAAATAAATTTATTTAATAAACAAAAAAAATTATGCCCCTCAGGGAAGGAATGGGGAGGCAGGGGGGAATGATGGGAAAGTGATTAGGTATGGAAATGATTGTGGAATATTGAAAACAAATTAAATAATTCAATGTGAAAAGAATAGAAAAAAATGTAAAATATCTCATTGGGAAAACACCTGACATGGAAAAGCGATCCAGGGGAGGAAATCTAAGAATTATTCATCTACTGAAAGCCATGATGAAAACTAGGCTCAGATAATATCTTCAAAGAAGTCATTCAGGCAAATTGCACAACAGTCAGAGATCCAGATGCAACATTGTCATTGAAAGAATGCACCATTCACCTCCTGACAGGGATTCCAAATTGACCACACCAAGAAATATCGTTGCCAAATTCTAGAACCCCAAGTGAAGGAGAAAGTATTGCAGGCAGCAGAAAGAAACAATTCAAATATCATGAAGCTACAGTCAGAATCACACAGGACCTTGCAGTTTCTACACTAAAAGATTAGAGGCATTGAAATATGATATTTCTTAAAGCAAAGGAGCTGGAACTACAACCAAGGATCAATTTTCCAGCAAACTTTGAGTATAATATTTCAGGTGAGGTGATGGACATTCAATAAAATAAGGAATTTCCAGATGAAAAGGTCAGAACTCAATAGAAAATTCGATCTTCAAGTACAGGTCTCAAGAAAGGCATAAAAAGGTAAATAGGAAAAAAAACTTGTGTTTCACTATGGGAAAACTGTTTACATCCCTATAAGGGAAAATGATAGTTGTTCAACTTAAGAAGTGTATATTTATCATGATATATAAAAGGGATATACATAGATAGAGTGGATATAAATTAAATGATGAGATGATGAAAATGTGATTGAAATGTGCAAAGGGATTGTAACAGGAGACTTGAAAAGGAGGAGGCAGATAAAGATAAATTACATCAAAGAAAGAGGCACAAAAATATATTACAGTAGAGGGAAAGAGGAGAGAGAGATGAGTATTGTTTGAGATTTACTCTCATCTGATTTGGTTCAAGGAGGGAACCACAAACTCAATTAAATATAAAACTCTAGTTCTATAGGCAGTAGGAGGGGAAAGGGAAAATAAAAGAGTGGGGAGGCTGTAAGGAAAGGAAGAAATAGTAAGGGAAAAAAGGGAGTAAAAGGGAGAGGGGCTGTAAGAAGAGAGGGAAGACTTAGGGAGGCAGTGATCAAAAATTAAAATTATTGTGGAGGGGAAGGAAGGACTTAGAACTTAAAGCATAAATGATGGGAAAGAGAATGCAGGGAAAGACACAGATCGTGATCATAACTGTAAAATGGATAGCAGAATGGTTTAAAAAATCATAATCCAAGCATATGTTGTTTGCAAGAAACACGTTTTAAATGGTGGGATACACACAGGGTAAGTGTAAAAGATTGGAGCAGAAGATATCGTGTTTCATCTGATGTAAATAAAAAGCAAGGATTGCAATCCTAATCTCAGACAAAGCAAAAGCAGAAATAGATCTAATCAAAAGAGATAAGGAAGGAAACTGTATCTTGCTAAAAGGAACCATAGACAATGAAGCAATTTCATTGCTAAATATATATGCTTCAAGTGGTATAGCATCCAGATTCTTAGAAGAGAAGTTAAGGCAGTTACAGGAAGAAATAGACAGCAAAACTACACTAGTAGGGTACCTAAACCTCCCTCTCTCTGAACGCGATAAATTTAACCTCAATATAAACAAGAAAGAAGTTAAGGAGGTAAACAAAACTTTGGATATGGTAAATATGATAGATCTCTTGAGAAAATTGAATAGGGATAGAAAGGGATACATCTCTCTCTCAGTGATTCATGGCACATATACAAAAATTAACCATGTACTAGGGCATAACAACCTCACAATCGAGTGCAGAAAGATAGAGATAGTCAATGCATTCTTCTTACATCACAATGCAACAAAAATTATATGTAATAAATGGCCATGAGAAGATAAATCAAAAAATATTTGAAAACTAAATAATCTAATCCTAAAGAATGAGTAGGTTTAACAAGGAAAAAAAATAACAAACAGGAAGACTTAAGCAAAACCTGGAAATTCTTATATGAACTGATGCTGAGTGAAATGAGCAGAAGCAGGAGAACATTACCCACAGTAACAGCCATGGTGTGCAAGTACCATTTCTGATAGACTTAGCCCTTCATAGCAATTCAGGGACCTAAAACATTCCCAAAAGTCTGTTGATGCAAAACACTATCCACATTCAGAGAAAGAAAATAGGAATTCAGAATGAAGCAGACAACTTTCTCTTGTGTTATGATTTGTTTTGTTTTGATTTCTCCATTTCATTTTAATTCTTCTCTGCAATATGACTATTGTGAAAATGTGTTTAATAAGAATGTATAGGTAGAACACATATAAAATTGCATGCTGTCTTGGGGAGGGACAGAGGAGTGAGAGGGAGAAAATTTAAAATTTGTGGAAATGATTGTTAAAAACTGAAAACAAATAAATTTTAAAAAATCTCACAATCCAGTAAAGAAAGCAGAAATAGTCAATGCATGCTTTTCAGATCATGATGAAATAAAAATTATATGTAATAGAGGACCATGGAAAAATAAAGCAAAAATTAATTGGAAACTAATAATTTAATCCTAAAGAATAAGTGGGTAAGGCAACAAATCAGAAACAATCCATGACTTCATTCAAGAGAATGACAGTAATGAGACAACATCACAATATAGGTGATGAATCGAAAGTAGTTTTTAGGGGAATTTTTATACCTCTTCATCCTTACATAAATAGAACAGCAAAAGTGGAGGTCAGTGAACTAGATATACAATTGAAAAAGCTAGAAAAAATAAACTGAAAATTCCCAATTACATACCAAATTAGAAATACTGAAAACCAAAGGAGAATTTAACAACATTGAAATTAAGAAAACTTTTGAATCAATAAATAAAAATAAGATATAGTTTTATGAAAAAAACAAAAAAGATAAATATCTTTTTATCAATTTGATTAAAATAAATGAAAGAAGAAAACCAAATTACTAGTATCAAAAATTAAAATGGTGAATTCACCTCAATGTAGGACAAATTAAAAAAATAATTAGAAATTATTTTGCCCAAATATAGGCCCATAAATTTGATAATCAATGAAAAGGATGAACATTTCCAAAAATATAAACTTCTGAAATTAACAGAAGAGGAATCAAAATGCTTAAATAACTCCATCTTAGAAAAAGTAATTGAATAATGAATTCAATGATGTCCATAGGAATAAGTCTATAGGGTCAAATGAGTTTCCAAATTTTTCTTTCAAAGTTTCAAAGAATAATTTATTCCAATGCTATATAGACTATGTAGGAAAATTGGTTAAAGAGTCCTACTAAATTCTCTTTTATGATACAAATATGATTGTAATATCTAAACATGGAAGAGTCAATACAGAGAAAGAAAATTATATACCAATTTCTCTAATGTAGAAGCAATAAAATATTAAATAAGATATTAGCCAAAGGAGTATAGCAATTTATCATGAGAATAATATACTTTGATCAGGTAGGATTCATAACCAGAATTCAGGGATGGTACAATATTAGAAAACTATTAGCATGATTGAACATATAAACAAAAAATCTAACAAATCATATGATTATCTCAACAGATGCAGAGAAAGCTTTTGGCAAAATACAGCAAATTTTTCTTGTGAAAATACTGGAGAAGTTAGGTATAAGTAGAGCCTTCCTTAAACTAATAAGCTGTATCTACCTAAAAGAATCAGGAAGCATCATATGTAAAGAGCATAAGATAGATGGGTTTCCAGTAAGATCAGGAGTAAAATAAGGATGTCCATTATCACCATTGTTATTCAATATGTTACTAGAAATGTTAGCTTTAGGAATAAAAGGAGAAAAAGAAATAGATGTAATTAGAATTAGAATAGGCAAAGAAGAACCTAAGTTATAACTCTTTGTAGACAATATGATGATATATTTAGAGAATCCTAGAGAATTACCTAAAAATATACTTGAAATAATAAACAACTTTAGCAACATTTCAGGATATAAAATAAACCCACATAAATTATCTTCATTTCAGTGTATTACTAACAAAGTCCAATATCAAGAGATAGAAAGAGAAAGTCCATATAAAGTTACTGTAAACACTATGAAATTATTGCAGGATTCTTCCTGCCAAAACTAATCCAGGGACTGTAGAAACAAATGCAAAACACTTTTCACACAAATAAATCAGATGTATAGAATTGGAAAAACATCAGTTGTTCATAGGTAGGCCAAGTTAATATATTAAAATGACATTTCTAACTTAATTGATTTATTATTCAGGACCATATGAATCAAACTACCAAACAATTATTTTATATAGCTTGGAAAAATATTATCAAAACTTATCTGAAATAACAAAAGGTCCAGAATATCAAGGGAATTAATTAAAAGAAACATGAGGGAAGATGGCCTAGACATAATGGATCTTATATTATATTATAAAGCAGCAATTGTCAAAAAGAGTTCCTGCTGGTTAAGAAATAGAGGGATAAATCAATTGAATAGGTTAGGTACACAAACCACAACATGCAGTGACTACAGTATTGTACTGTTTGATAAATCCAAAGATCCATTTTCCCAGTATAAGAACTCACTGTTTGACAAAAACTGCTGGAAAAACTGTGGTGGAAACTGGATATAGAACAATGCCTGACAGCGTATATTGGGATAAATTCCAAATGAGTATATGATCTAGATACAAAGGTTGATGCTATAAACAAATTATGGGAGCAAGGAAGAGTTTATTTCTCAGATTTCTGGAGATCAGAGGAGTTTATGACAAAATAAGAGATAGAGAATGTTATGAAATGAAAAATGGATAGTTTTGATTACATTAAATTGAAAAGTTTTTGCACAAACAACATCAATGCAGACATATTAGGATGGAAGCAGAAAACTGGGAAAGAACTTTTACAATTAGTGATAAAGGCCTTAATTCTAAAATATATAGAGAACTGAGTCAAATTTATAAGCATACAAGTCATTCCTCAATTGATACATGGCCAAAGGATATGAACATGCAGTTTTCACAGGAAGAAATTAAACCTACCTATTGTTATATGAAAAAATGCTGTAAATCACTATTGATTAGAGAGATGCAAATCAGAACAATTCTGAGGTACCACATCACACCTATCAGATTGACTAATGTGACAAAATCAGAAGATGATTGTTGGAGAAGATGTGGGAGAAATGCAACACTAATTCATTGTTTGTGCAGCTGTGAGCAGATCCAACCATTGTGGAGCACAATTTGGAACTATGTCCAAAGGGTTATAAAATAAAGGTATATATACTCTTTGATCCTGCAATGCCACTTCTAGGGCTGTATCCCAAAGACGTCATAAAAACAGGAAAATGATGTACACGAACAAAAATATTTAAAGTAGCTCTTTTTGTGGTGGCCAAGAATTGGAAATTGAGGGAATGCCTATCAATTTGGGAATGGTTGAACAAGTTGTGTTATATGAATGTAATGGAATACTATTGTGCTATAAGAAATGATGAACAGGAGGATTTCAGATAAACCTGAAAAGATTTTTATGAACTGATGCTGAGTAAAATGAGCAGAACCAGGGGAACATTATACACAGTAGCAGGCACAGTTTGTGAGGACTGTTTCTGATAGACTTAGCCCGTCACAGCAATTCAAGGACTTAAAACCTTCCCAAAGGACTTGAGGTAAAATGTCATCCACATCCACAGAAAGAACTATAGAATTCGAATGCAGAATGAAGTAGAGTATTTTTTCCTGTACGACGTTTTTTTTCTTATGCTTTTCCCATTCATTTTAATTCTTCTATGCAATATGACTAATGTGAAAATGTGTTTTATAGGAATGAATGTCTATAGCCCACATGCTGTCTTGGGAAGGGAGGAAGGAGGGTGTGGGAGAAAATGTAAAACTTATGGAAGTGAATGTTGACAACAAATAAATTAGCAAATTGTAGGGTAAAGGATTGTACTGGCAGAAGAGAAAAGGAGAGGCAGAATGGGTTATATTGCATCAAATGAAGAGGCACAAAAGACATATTACAATAGTGTAAAGAAAGGAGAGGGTGAGGATTGTTTGAACCTTTCTCTCACTGGATTTGACTCAAAGAGTAAATACTCAGTCGAATATAGAAATTTACCTTGTCCTACTAGGAAGTATGAGGAAAAGGGGGAAATGAAAGGGAAAATGGGGTACTGATAAAAGGGAGGGAAGAAGTAGAATGGGAAAGGGGAAATAAAATGATGAGTTGACAAAAGGGAGGACAGATTAATGGAGAAGGTGGTCTGAAGCAAAATCATGGAGAGGACACACAAAGTGAAAGGAGAGAGGAAAGTATAATGGGGGAAACAGGATAGAGGGAAATATACAGTAAGTAATCATAACTGAATTGTGAATGGGATGACCTGTTGCATAAACCAGAAGTGGATAGATAGTGGAGTGTATTAAAACCAGAATCTGTCAATGTGTTGTTTACAAGAAACACATGTGAAGCAGAGGGAAACACACAGAGTAAAGGTTCAAGACAAGAGTAGATTATATTATGCTTCAGTTTAAGTAAAAAATAAACACAGGGATAGCAAACTTGATCGCAGACAAAGGAAAAAAAATAGCTCTAATCAGGAGACAGGAAATTACATCCTGCGAAAAAGTACCATAGACAATGAATTAATATCAATACTAAACATATGCACCAAGTGGAGTAGCATCCAGACTCTTAGATGAGAAGTTGTGAGTTACAGGAAAACAGACAATCCCCCCCCAAAAAACCCTATATTCATAGGGGACTTCAACCTCTTTCTCTCAGAACTAGATAAATCTAACAAAAAAATAGACAAGAAGATGAATAGAATTTTAGAAAAGTTAGATATTGTAGATGTCTGGAGAAAACTGAATGGAGGTAGAAAGAAATATGCTTTTTTTCCCCTCAGTGGTAAATGGCACCTGCACAAAAATTAATCATGTATTAGGGTATAAAAATCTCACAATCAAATGTAAAGAAAGGGAGAAATATTAAATGCATCCTTTTTAGGTCATGTTGCAATAAAAAGTATGTGTAATAAAGGGTCAGGGAAAGATAGACTAAAATTTAATTGGAAACTACATAATCTGATCACAAAGAATGAGTGGGTCAAACAACAGATCATGGAACCAGTAATTTCTTCAAAGATGTTGACAATACTGAAACAATGCACCACAATTTATGGAATGCTGTCAAAGCAATTACTATGTTTAATGGTATTTCTGTAAATACTTACATTAAGATAAAAAAAAATAGAGGTCATTGATTTGGACATGGGACTAAAACACCTAGAAAAAGAATAAATTGAAAATATCTAATACCAAATTGGAAATCCTGAAAATCAAAGGAGAGATTAATAAAATTAAAAGTAAGAAAGCTATTGAGCTAACAAGTAAAACTAAGAACTGGTTTTAAGAAAATAAAACTAAAAAATAGAAAAACCTATCATTCATTTGATTTGAAAAAAAAAGAAAAACAAACCATAAGTATCAAAAATGATAAGGGTGAACTCACCATCAGTGAAGAGGAAATTTAATTTAATAATTAAATTATATGTGGATGCTATTATCATTTAATAATTAGGAACTATTTTCTAAACTTTATGGCAATAAATGTGATGATATAAGTGAAATGAATGAATATTTACCAAAATATTTACTAAAATTATTTGAAGCAATTATTAACTTCAGCAAATTTGCAGGATATAAAATAAATCGACATCATCAGTCTGTCTCTATATTATCAACAAAAGACCAGGAGCAAGAGAGGGAAAGGGAAATTTCATTTAAAAGAATTGTAGACAACCTAAAATATTTGGGAGTCTACCTGCCAGGAAACCCAGGAAGTACATGAACACAATTACAAAATGCTTTTTACACAGATAAATTCAGATCTAAACAACAGGAAAAAAATATCAATTACTCATTGGAAGCTGAGCTAATGTAATAAAAATTACAATTCTACCTTGGATAATATACTTTTTCAGTGGCATACAAACTATCACAAATTTGTTTTATGGGGCTAGAAAAAATTATAGAATTTGTCTGGAAGGATAAAAGGTCAAGAATATGAAGGCAATTTATAGAAAAATGTAAAAGAAGGTGGACTCACCATACCAGATCTAAGATAATTTTATAAAGCTATGATCACCAAAACTATTTGGTATTGGCCATTAACAGGTTGGTGAAGCTGTAGAATATGGTAAGCACATAAAACACAATAGTAACAATCTACTGAAAGACTCCAGTTTCTGGGATAATGACTCACTATTTGACAAAAACTTCTGAGATAACTGGAAAATAGTATGGCAGATACAATGCATAGAACAACATCTCACACCATATACAAAAATAAAGTCAAACAGCACATGATTTACTCATAAATGATGATGGTATAAGCAAATAAGGAGATAAAGAAACAGTTAACCTCTCAGATTTGTGAAGAAGAGAAGAATTTTTGACCAAATAAAATGTACTTAATATTAGGAAATGCAAAGTGGATAATTTTGATTACATTAAATTAAAAAACTTTTTGCATAAACAAAAATAATGTAACCATGAATAGAAGGAAAGTAGAAATCTGGGAAACAATATTTTTCCTTTTTTCTATATTTTTTTCTTTTTTGGCGGGGAAGGCAAGATAATTGGGGTTAAATGACTTGCCCAAGGTCACACAGCTAGTAAGTGTCAAATGTCTGAGGCCAGATTTGAAATCAGGTCCTCCTGATTTCAGGCCCTGTTATGTACTCACTGTGCTACTTAGCTTCCCCAGAAAAAATATTTACAAAAATGCCTCTGATAAAGGCCTTATTTCTCAAATATATAATAATAGTTAAATTTGTAAGAATACATGCATTGCCCAACTGATAAATTGTCCAAGGAGATGATCTAATACTTTTCAGAGGAAGAAATTAAAGGTATCATAATCATATGAAGAAATTCCCTAAATCACTATTGATTAGAGAAATGCATATCAAAACTAGTCTCAGGTACCACTTCACACCTAGTAGATTAGCTAATATGACAGAAAAGAAAAATGAAAAATGTTTGAGAAGCCTTGAAAAAATTGGGACACTAATGTATTGTTTGTAGAAGTGTGAAGTGATCCAACAATTCCAAAGAACAATTTGGAACTAAGCTGAAAGTGCTGTAAAAGTGTATATCTTTTGACCTAGCAATGACACTACTTCATCTGTATCTCAAAGAGATCATAAAAATGAAAAGGATCTTTATGTTCAAAAATATTTATAGTTGCTCTTTTTGTGGAGGCAAAGAATTGGAATTTAAATTTAATGTAGGGAGAGATGGAGCAATGATGGTGGATTAAAGGCAGACAACTAATTTTTGGTCTTTCAATGGCACTTATAATTTTTATTGAATCATGTTCTGAAAAGAATTCATTGACTACTTCTGCCTTTTTGCACTGAACTGTGAGGTTCCTATGCCCTAGCACATAGTCAGTTTTTGTGTATTTGCCATGCACCACTAAATAAAATAAATGTTTCTTTCTATCCCCATTCAGATTTCTCTAGAGGTCTACCATATGTACCTTATCTAGAAGTCAATTCATCTCATTAACTTCTTTTTTGTTTATTTTGATGTTAGTTTTATCAAGTCCAGAGATGGGGAGGTTGAGGTCCTCCACTAGTATAGTTTCTCTATTTCTTCCTGCATTTCCTTTAACTTCCCCTCTAAGAATTTGGGTGCTATATCACTTGACACATATATTCTTAGTAATGATATTCATTGTCTTTGGTGCCTTTCAACAGGACTTGGTTTCCTTCCTTGACTTTTTTGATTAGATCAATTTTTGGTTTTGCTTGGTCTGAGGTTAGGATTGCTACCTCTCCCTTTTTTTTTTTTTTGGTTCAGCTGAAGCATAATATATTCTATTCCAACATTTTACTGTGAACCTGTGTGTACTCTCCTATTTCAAACGTTTTCTTCTTACAAACAACATATTTTAGGATTATGGTTTTTAATCAATTCTGCTATCCACATGTTTTATGGGAGAGTTCATCACATTCACAGTTATGATTAGTAACTGTGTATTTATCTCCATAATATTCCTCCACATTTATGGTTTTATTTCCCCCTTCTCCCTTCCCCTCCTCAAAATAATTTTCCTTTTCATCACTGCCTCTCTCATTCTCCCCTCTCTTCTATCAGTCCCTCTCTCTTTTCTTTCTCCTTTCCCCTCCTACTGCCTGTAGTGAAAGTTAGATTTCTATGCTTAACTGAGAAAATTATTCCCTCATTGAACCAAATCAGGTGAGAGTAGGTCTCAAATAATGCCCATCTCCCTCCCTTCTTTCCCTGTACTATAATATGTTTCTGTGCCTCTTACATTGTTAATTACATATAAATTACATGTGATATAATTTACCATTTTGCCTCCTCCTTCCCTCTTCTCCCTCCATACTCCTTAGTTTTTTAATCATCACATCAGTTAACTTATAATCACATCCTCTATCTTTGTATATCCCTTTTAAATGTTGTAATAAATATAAAATTCTCAAAGTTAACAAGTATCATCCTCCCATATAGAGACGTAAACAGTTTGCCCATTTTGAACAACAATATTTTTTTTCTTTTTTCCCCATTTTAATGCCCCTCTTGAGTCTTGTATTTGAAGGTCAAACTTTCCATTGAGCTCTGGCCTTTTTATCAGGAGTCCTAATGTCCTTCTCTTTGTCTGGGAGATTATTCTCAATTTTTCTGGGTAGTTGAACTTAGGTTATAGTCCAAGCTACTTTGTTTACAGAATATTATATTCCAATCACTCTGATCTTTTAATGTAGAAGCTGCAATGTCCTGTATGCTCCTAACTGTAGTTACTTGATATTTGAAATATTTATTTCTAGCTGCTTGCAGTATTTTCTCCTTGACCTGATAATTTTGGAATTTGGCAACATTATTCCTTGATGTTTTCAATTTGTAATCTCTTTCAGGAGGTGATTGGTGGATTCTTTTTATGATTATTTTGCTTTCTGGATCTAGGACCTCAGGGAAATTTGCCTGAACGACTTTTTTGGAGATACTGTATGAAGTCTTTTTATTATCACAGTTTTCTGGTAGACGAGTAATTCTTAGATTTTCTCTCCTGGACCTATTTTTCCAGGTCAATTGTTTTTCCAATGAGACATTTTACATTTTCTTTTCTTTTTTACTTTTTCAGTTACATTTGACTGATCCGTGATGCTTCCTAGAGTCATTAATTTCTACTTGCCCAATTTCAAATTTTAACAAAATGTTTTCTTCAGTTCAGTTTTGTACCTGTTTTTTTAAGAGTTATTTTCTCCAGTTACATTTTGTGTCTCCTTATCCCCTTTGGACAATTTTACATTATAAGTAGCTGAATGTAATTTTAAAATTATTGGTGAATTTTTCTTCTACCTCTTTGATTTGACTTTTAAAATCTTTCTCAAGCTCTTCCAAGAATGCTCTTTGAGCTTCAGACCAGTTCATATTCCCTTTTGAGCATTCAGATATAGATATAATGTCAATGTTGCCCTCTTCTGAACTCATATTTTGCTTTTTCCTGTCCCAGTAATAAGGTTCTGTGGTCTTTGGTTTTCCAGTTTGCTTCTTGCTAATGATGATTGTCTTTTTCCAGCTTTTGAAGTGGATCTCTACTTCTCAGGCACAGGGGGCCCTGCCCCAAATTTCTTCTGCTGGAGCAGGAGAAGGTCACAGCATGAGATACGGGGGAGGGGTAGTGGAAATCTCCTCTTCCATTAGGGTTGCACTATCTCCATCTGTGCTGGTGTCTGCCCAATTCCCCTGGCTGTGCTAAGGCACACTTGGGGGTCCTAGTTTTGGTGCTTATTGGCTCCACTGCCTTTGAACTCAGGATCTCCTGCTGGTCCAGGCAGGTGGGGCTCGCTGGGATGTTAAATTGTCTGCTCGGAGAGAAAAAGGTAAATGGCACATATTTGAGGAAATGTGGGGAAAATGAGACATTAATGCATTGTTGATGGAGTTTTGTACTGACTCAACTATTCAGTAAAGCAATTTGGAGCTATACTCAAAAGAATATTAAACCATTCATACTCTTGACTTAGCAAAACCCCCATTAGGTCTATATCCCAAATGAAATATTTTTTTAAAGGGCAAGGACCTATATACACAAAAATATTTATAGCAACTCTTTTCTGGTGTGAAATAAATGGAAATTGAGGGGATGTTCATCAACTGGGGAATGGCTGAACCAATTGTGGTATGTGATTGTGATAGAATATTGTTGTGCTATAAGTAACAACAAGCAGGATACTCTCTGTTAAATCCTAATATTCTTCAGGACAGAATCACCAAACACCACTTCTATTGTCTTTCTCCTCTAACTCTTATATACGATATCTCACTTGGTATAACTTGTGAATATACATCATTGTTCTTGGTTAGGTAAGCATTGCTTCCTCCTCTTCAGGAGAATTTTTTTTTTTTAAATTATGTGTTCAATATGTTTTTCTTCCTTTTGTCCTCCCCTTTTCATTCTTCTAGTCCTCAGCATTCTGATTAATACCAAGAATCTGTTTTCTACTTTTTAGGTTCTTTGTCTTGTATGTTTCTCAATGAAGACTAGCCTTGATTTGTTAGGTTTTATAATATCAAAGGGATAACCAGACTCTTACATTTTCAAAGATACATACCAATTAGAAATTTAACATATAAGAAAAATTTCTTTCTTTCCTCCCTCCCTTTTTCCCCATTCTTTTTCCCTTCCTTCCTTTCATACTTCCTTCCTTTTCCCTTTTTTGTTTCTCTGTTATTGAGTCTCTGCCTCCTCTCTCCCTTCTTTTATCCTTCCTTCCTTCTTCCCCTATTCTCTCTCTCTCTCTCTCTCTCTCTCTCTCTCTCTCTCTCTGTCTCTCTCTCTCTCTCCCTCCTTTCTATTAGGGGGTCCATCTAATTTCTAAACCAATTTTGTATTGAATTCTGTATGTAATGGATAGGTATTGGAGTTCCCATATCATTTGTCATAGGAACCCTTTAGTTAATTTTTTTCTCTTCACATTTTTTTAGCAAGAAGCAGAGATTTTCAAAGACATTTGGAAACATTAAAAAGTTACCAAGCTTCTGTGAATCTGAAACTTCTCTTGAGAGCAAGCCAAGTAAAGTATATATCTTTGAGAGTCCACTTTTCATCCATAAAAGTGAAATTGCCTCTTGCATTGTGCCAAATGGTAGGTACAAGAATATAACAAGCATGAATTTCATGATGGCTATTTATAAGAGATTTCCTTTTTCTTCTTTTCTTGTAGAAAATCTGTAACATTTTGAGTTAAATCTGCTTCCACATAGAAGTAGGTACCTGACTTGCTGTACTGCAATTCTCATCTGTTTCCAATTTTAATGGAAAAGCTCTCCTTTGCTGAAGAAGGTAAATAGATTTTTCTGAACCCTAAATGGAGATAAGCCATTTTCATTCATTAAAAGGGAGAAATTAATTTTGATAGTGTGAATCTTTATCCATTTAGTTAGTCAATGTATTTTATTGAAAATTGGACCTGAACTTGTAATTTCTGCCAAATTTCACTGATGGGACATGCTTAGTTTTAACTCTAGCTTAGCAAACCCCCATGACTGAGTGCATCAAGATATAGGCAAGGCATTCATGTGGGACACACCTGAGATGAAAATACATAGAATGCTCTTTGAAGGAAAGCCAACATTTTTAAATGATTGAACAAACCAAATTGCATTAAAAGCGTTTCTCATTTTCTCTGAGTCAATTTGGGGATTTTAAGATTAAGAAAAGCAAGGAAATTCTGGACCATGATCTTGCAATTAGGGTAATATCAGCACTAGATGCAGACATTTGCTTGAAAATAGTCAAAAGACCTTTCTGAGTAACATACACTTTTTTCACTGACTAATAATCCTATGTTATGGCTTTCCTTCTGGCTGGGGTTTTGACTCTGGACTTTGACACAAGAGATACCTCAACTGCACTCTTCTCTAGGAACATATCTCTGCTATTCTTGCCCCTTCTTCCATTTGGTGAGTTCTTGCCAAACCCCTAAATTTTGGATTTCATGCTCTGGACTCTCTCTGGACTGTTTTTGTTTTTTTTTAACTTTCCCAAAATTCATCAACATCCCTTCAGTACAGGTATTCTCTTTCCAATCACAAACTAACTTATCAGCTTTTTTAGTGTTACCTGTTCCCGTTAGAATGTAAGCTCATAGATTGTAGGAACTGCATTTCTATTTGCCTGATTTTGTTTTCCCTAGTGCTTAGCAGTGTTTGACACATGGCAAGCACTCATTAAATGTTTACTCTCTGGCCTATTTTTCTGGGAAATAATCCCTTCACCTAACCATTAAAAAATATGACTGCAAGCTTCTAGCAACCTGACAGCACCCACATTTGTCTGTATTTCACTATGTTGGGGGAAGCCCTCAATTACTGTTTGATGATCTTTTGGCAGGACCAAGTAGGAGGAAAATAAAACTGGAGAAATTGATCACTACTGACCATTTTTCTCTACTTACACAATTCCCATTTAGTTCAGACAATTAACACCTCCTTCCTCCACCTACATTATTCCAACTCTCTCCTATTTTATTTCCATGTTTCAAGAACTTTCCTACTTTAATTCATCTAGAAAAGTTCTGTTACAGCAATTTTCCTTAAGAGTGGATATGACCATGTCATTCTCATACTCTGATATCTCCAGTCAGCTTTATGATAAAATGCAAATGCTTCTGGTTAGTTTTAAAAGCTCTTTTATAATCTGACTCCAACCTGATTTTTTCAGGTTTATTCTCTCGCACTGTCATATAATAAAACTTCCTTCAATACTCTATTTCCCATATCTATGCCATAGTTATTTCCAATTCTTGGAATGCATTCTTTCTTTAACCACATTTCATGGAACTTGACTCTGCCTCTAAGATCTAGAACTGGAATCAGAAAGACTTGAGTTCAAATATGGCGTGAAGCATTTTCCAGTTGTGTGACCCTAGGCAAGTCAATTAACCACTGCCTGCCTCAGTTTCCTCACCTATAAATAAAGATAATTATAGCATCTAATTGCCAGGGTTAGATGGCACAGTGGATACAATGCTGGGCCTGAAGTCAGGAAGATTTATCTGTGTGGATTCAAATTTGACCTCAAGCACTTTCTGTGTGATCCTGAGCAAGTAACTTAACCCTATTTTTCTCAGTTCCTGATTTATAAAATGAGCTAGAGAAGCAAATGGTAAACCACTCCATTAACTTTTCCAAAGAAACTCCAAATTTGGTCAGACTCAACTGATAAGACTGAACACACTCCCAAGGCTGTTGTGAGGGCTAAATGAGATTATTCATAGGGACTTCACAAATCTTAAAGTGATGTGTGAATTCTAGCCATTATTAAGATTTTAGTTAAACAACACCTGATATATTCACACAACAAACTACCTTGAGATTAGCGATTACTATGTTCATCTCCTTTGCTTACCACTGTACCTAGCATGTAATGGACACTTAATCAATGCTTGTTAATTAATTGACTTTTCACTAACTCAGGGCTAGGAAGTTCTCCCTCTTCTCTTCCATATCTTGGAATCCTGGATTCCTTCAAACTTCAGTTCAAGTACCACTTTGTAGTTGAAACCTTTCCTGGTCTACAGAATGGTTGGTACACTCTTCTCAAAGGTTGCTTATAACTACTCTGTTAGTGTGGTTGATGTAGTTCTTCATATACATATTATCTTCTCTGTTAGAGCATGACTTTCTTGAAGGCAGAGGATGTTTGGCTTTGGGTTTTCTTTAATTGATTTATTTGTTTTTACTTTTCACAAGATTTTGAGTTTCAAATTTTCTTCCCATCTCTCCTGTCCCTCTCTCCAAGACACCACACATTCAGATTACACCTTCCGCAATCTGTTCTGCCTTCCCTTTTCTTGTAGGGCAAGATAGATTTCTATACTCCATTACATATATTTCTTATTTGCATGCAAAACCAATTCTCAACATTCATTTCTAAAACTTTGAGTTCCAATTTCTCTCCCTTCCTATCTCCCCACCTATCCCTTCTGAGAAGGCAAGCAATTCGATATAGTTTATACATCTATAGTTATGCAAAAGACTACCATGCAAGTCATATTGTAAAAGACTAACAATATTTCCCTCCATCCTATCCTACACACCATTATTTTATTCTCTCTTTTGACCTTGTCCCTCTCTAAAAGTGTTTACTTCTAATTACCCCTCCTCCCATTTTCCCTCTCTTCTATTATTCCTCAATACCCCACTTATCCCCTTTTCTTCTACTTTTCTGGACTGTAAGATAGATTTCCATATCAAATTGAGTGTGCATGTTATTTCCTCCTTAAGCCAAATGTGATGAGAGTAAGTTTCACTTTTTTCCCTGTCACCTCCCCACTTTTCCACTCCATTACAAATGCTTTTTCTTGCCTCTTTTATGAGAGATAATTTGCCCCATTCCATTTCACCTTTCTCTTCCCAATATATTTCTCTCTCACCCCTTAATTTTATTTTTTTAGATATCATCCCTTCTTATTCAACTTACCTGTGCCTTCTGTCTATATGTCTGTAATCCCTCCAACTACTCTAATACTGAGAAAAGTCTCAAGAGTTACAAATACTATCTTTTCATGTAGGAATGTAAACAATTCAACTTTAGTAAGTCCTTTATAATTTCTCTTTCCTGCTTACCTTATCATGCTTCTCTTGATTCTTGTGTTTGAAAGTCAGATTTTCAATTCAGCTCTGGTCTTTTTCATCAAGAATGCTTGAAATTCATCTATTTCATTGAATGACTATTTCTCTCGTGAAGTATTATACTCAGTTTTGCTGGGTAGGGGATTCTTGGTTTTAATTCTAGTTCCTTTAACTTCTGAAATATCATATTCTAAACCCTGTGATTCCTTAATCTAGAAGCTGCTAGATCTCATGTTACCCTAATTGTATTTCCATAATACTGGAATTGTTTCCTTCTGGCTGCTTACAATATTTTCTCCTTGACCTGGGAACTCTGGAACTTGACTACAATATTCCTAGGAGTTTTTCTTTTCAGATCTCTTTCAGGAGGTGATCAGTGGATTCTTTCAATATTTGTCTTACTCTCTGGTTGTAGAATATGAGGGCAGTTTTCCTTGATAATTTCCTGAAAGATGATGTCTAGGCTATTTTATTTTTGATCATGACTTTCAGGTTGTCCAATAATTTTAAAATTGTCTCTCCTGGACATATTTTCCAGGTCAGCTGCTTTTCATATGTTTCATATTGTCTGCTATTTTTTTATTCCTGTGGTTTTCTTTTATAATTTCTGAATTTTTCATAAAGTCATTAGCTTCCTTCTGCTACATTTAATCTTTAAGTGATTATTTTCTTCAGGGAACTTTTAGATCTCCTTTTCTATATGGCCAATTCTGCTTTTTAGGGTGTTCTTTTCCTCTTTGGCTTTTTGGATCTCTTTTGACATTTGGTTTAGTCTATTTTTTAAAGTGTTATTTTCTTTAGCATTTTGGGGACCTCCTTTAGCAAACAGTTGATTGATTTGTTTTTCATGACCTTCTTGCATCATTCTCATTTACCTTCCCAATTTTTTCTCTACTTCTCTTACTAGATTTTCAAAATACTTTTTGTCCTCTTTCTTGGCCTGAGACCAATTCATATTTTTCTTAGAAGCTTTTGATGGAGGACCTTTGACTTTGTTTTCTAATATTTGCATGCTTTGGTCTTCCTTGTCACCAAAGTAAGATTCTATAGTCTGATTCATTTTCTTGTTTTTGCCCATTTTCCAAGTCATTTACTTGACTTCTGAGCTCTTTGTGAAGGTAGTTCTCTGCTTCCAGTGGGGGTTAGGGGTGTATTGTCAGCTGCTAGATCTCCCCTGGTATCGGTAGGTGTAGATTTCCAGTAACGGTGACTGCAGCTGTCCCTCCTCCTGCTCTGAATGTTGTGGATTCCTCTGTCCACTTCCCCCTCTGCTGCTCTGAGACTGAGACTTGACCACTCCACTCCCTGCACTGGTCCCACAGGCTTTTTCCACTTAATTTCCAATTTATCTTTGGTGTTTTGAGATCCTGAAGTCTTAAAACTGCTCCAGGTGGGAGAGATTCAGTCTCCCCAAAGCCTGCCCAGGTCCTGTCTGTGCTGGCCCTGCTGGACTGCACCCTGCCCACAGTGTGGTGCAATAGATACTTCTTGGTGACCTTCCAGGTTATCTTGGGCTGAACAGTTGCCTCTCTTCATCAATCTGTGGGTTCTCTGACTCCAGAATTTGTTTAGAGCCATTTTTTACAGGTATTTGACTGAGCGTGGGGGCAACACTCTAGAAAGTGCATGCTGTTATTCTGCCATCTTAGTTCTGCCTTGACTTTAGTTTTTAATGCCAGATGTGTAGTAGGTACTTAATTTTCTCATTTTTCTGCCTTTTTTTCCCAGTCTATATAGAAGAAAATAGGGACGGGGAAACTGAAATCTATAGAGAGTGACTTTAGAAGCTGCAAATTAGGGCAATAACAAGAATGTCCCTTCCAGCTTTCAATATAATAATACCAAAAATGATGTGTGAACACATTTCACCTGATATTGAGAGAAGGTACAATGAATTTAGAAGCCCAGAGACAGGTGTTAACCCCAAGAGAATTTTGATTTGCTTTTTTATAAAACCAGTAGACTAAATTCAATGAAAAATTCTATTCAACCTCTGTGTATAAGATGAAGTTTATAATATTTGGTCACTTTTAAAAGATTAATAATAAAAGTACCAGATTGTTCCTAGGTGCCACTTTTTAAAAAACATTCTATTTTAAATACACATAATTTATCATGGCATGATAAATAATAATTACCCAATAAGAGAGCTAACTTTTACTATGTTTGTCCTTCATTGCTGAAGAAGATCATGCCATCAAAGATGGGATGACATGACTTGCACTTGACTTTTTTTGAGTGAGCGAGGGCTGTGCAAGTTACCAGTCTCCTTTCTTCTCCAGAGCCATATGAATCCAGTAACCAGGTATTCATCAGGATGACTGGAGATGACCCAGGATGCTCTTGGGAGACCTTGGGCTTTTTAGACCAAGGTCTTTGCAGGTACTCACTTAGGGTGAGGCAATGCCCACTCATTGAATAGGCCTATTTAAGAAATAGGCAGGGCATGGCCCCTTTGCTGAGACCAAGCAAAAAAGCTATTAGACTGGAAGGGAAACAACAACAGTAACTATTGATAATCACTCTAAAGCTAAAGGGTCCAGAGGAGCCCCTAGGCAGGGGTCAATTTGTGTCCCAGCTTCAGAGTGTGGTAGGTTTAATGTTTTGAGAGAGGGCAGGACAGGGGAATGGGAAGGGAAGGGAAGAGAAGGGAGAGGAGGGAAGGGGAGGGGAGGGGAGGGAAGACAAAGGAAGGGAAGGGGACAGTAAAAGCTGTCAACTGGTCATCTTTTGGCCATCCAAATTTACCTTCTTTTGCAGAAAAGAAGGAAGGGAAGGGAGAGGCAGACAGAAAAGAAGGAGCTGAGTTACCCAGCTAACTGGGTCCCTATTCAGCTAGCTATGTCTGCTCACAGGATTGTGTTTCTCCTTCGTTGCCAAAGAAGACCATGTCATCAGAGAAATTATGACATGACCTGCATTCAATTTCATTTTGAGTGAAGGAGTGCTATGCTGGTACCCAGCCTGACTTCTCCTCCAGAGACTAGCTATAACAACACTAACAACTGTCAGATATATTATGCTTTGATGTTAGCAAAATTATATATACATATAAAGTCTCATTTGATTCTGGCAACAAACCTGAACTGTAAAGTAGGTGCTATTGTTATCTTCTATTTTACATACTAAGAAACTGAGGCTGATAGAATTTAGGTGACTTGCCCAGGATCACACAGTGATTAAATTTATGTAGAAGCAATTGACTTGAAGTTCCTCTGACTCCAAATCAAATAGTTCATCTCCTGACTTACCTAGATACCTCTATCATCACAGCAAAAATCAGATAGATGAAAAGAACTTCTATTGTCAAGACCATGAAATATAGTTAGATAGATAATTCATAAAGATGACGCATTAATTCATGCTAGTACTTGCAAAAGAAGAAGTAGCTAGACCCAGGAATGAATAGGAGGAAGAGAATAGATTGTATTTTGGAAATGGTATAGGTCTATTAATGACTCTAAATTTCTGAAGTTTTGGTTAATTCTATTCAGCCATAATGCATGAAATACTGCATATTCTAAGAATTTTAATTGTGAAACAAATAAGGATGAAGAGATTTAGGGTGGGTATAAATAGAACATAGCATACTAATGTCATAACTATATACGAAGGGGTACACTTTTGTACAGGAAATTATATCATTACGTAATACACTTAAGGAATTATAGATAGTTCCTGTAGTGTTTACCTACCATAGTACCTAGCACTTAGTAGGCACTTCATAGAACCAAAGAATTTGAAAATTAGTAGCAATCAAGTTCAATATGTATATGTGGAATTTCCATTATGATACTATTAAGTGATGAACAAGCTGCTGCTTAATGACATCCAAGAAGGAGGAGAATGAGACTACTTGAGGCAAGTCTTTAGATTTTCAATCAACTCTAGTCTGTAGGAAGATTCCACTCTTGAGGGGGTGGAGACAAGATGGCGGAGTTGAAAGATTCACATATGCTAGGTCCGAACCCACAGCCCATAAATTATCTGGGGAACTCCCAACAAATTATGGAGCAGGGAAAGCTGCACAACAATGGAGTGGAGGAGATTTCTGTTTCAGAAATCCCTGAAAAACTGGCACCAAAGATCCATCACGCACCGGACCAGAGCAGAGCCTGACCCTACCTTGGCCACACAGCACCAAGAAGAGCAGATCCGAATAGGCTTCAGGGACAGAATCTCCAGAGGCTGCGAGGGTCCCTCCACCCACAGGAGCTACAGGTTAGTGAGAGAGACTTCTGGGCTGGTTGAGAGGGGAGAGGGGTGTCCCTATAACTCAGGCACCTTTGGGAGGCAGCAGCAGAGACAGCAGCAGACTGGGGCTCCTGGAGCAGGCAGGAGCTGGGGTCCATTAATGAAGGTCTCTGCATAAACCCCCTGAGGGAACTGAGCCCAATGAGGTGGTCCTGCCCCCACCTGAAAACTTGAATTTAATCTTACCCTGAATTATAGCCTGCCCATCACTGAAAGCCCTGAGCCTGGGGAGCAGCATTTGAATCTCAGACCCCAGGAACTAGCTGGGCAGATCTAGGAGGGGTGGAGAAGAATCTCAGAAGTCAAGTAATTGGTTGGGAAAATGCCCAGAAAAGGAAAAAAATTAAGACTATAGAAGGTTACTTTCTTCGTGATCAGATGTTTCCTCCTTTCCTTTCTGATAAGGAAGAACAATGCTTACCATCAGGTACAGACATAGAAGTTAAGGCCTCTGTATCCCAAACATCCAAAATAGCTATCCAATGGGCTCAGGCCATGGAAGAGCTCAAAAAGGATTTTGAAAATCGAGTTAGATAGGTGGAGAAAGTTTCTACTCTTTCCCCAGTCACTGAACCTAAATTTGTCTCTTTGGAGCTTCTGCCATTTGTGCATGATTTGCTATCAGGGAACAAACAGAACAATTTGTGTCTTTCATCTTCATGATAACTTTTTCAAAAGTTGTAAATACCTAGACTGTCCCTCTGGATTTTTTTTTCCCAAGGCTAAATATGCTTTATTTCATCAACTAGTTTTTTTTTTTTTATGTAATGGAGTCAGGACCATTTATCATAAATTGTTCTCCTTTGAACTACTCCAGGTTAGCAATATTTATCTTAAGTGAACTCAGAAAGTCAAACAAGGGGGGATTAAAGTGGTTCTATCATCTCCCATTTATCAGTAGTTATGCCCTTCTTAGTCCAGCTCAAGTTTCTGTTACTATGTGTGGGCCATATCACACTGTTGACTCAAAAGCAAATTAGAAGTCCAATAAAACCATAACATCATTTCCCCAAATAATTGCTATCTGTTCAAATTTCTCTTAAATTGTATTTAAAGTTTATTTTTTTCAAGTGCAAGAATTTACATCTATTTTGATTGTTTTCATTTTCTTCAATTAAGCTTAAATCTCTTACCTGTGAAGATGACCCTTATAGATCCTACCTCTGTTTTCCATTTTAGAGACTTCAAGATGTCCCTGTGAAATTTACCACAATAGCCAGACTTTTCCCAAACTATATAACCAAGTATGAAAAAAGGAATACCAGACAGACTAACAAATCCAGACTAACAAATCAATGGAAAAGTTATGATAAGTTAATTTTCCCAACCTGCATCCACATAGAAGATTGCAGACACTAAGGAAGAGATCAAGGAAGAAAAAGCCTAGACCAGAACTGCAGTTCAGAGAAATCTTCTGAATGACCAATCATGAATAATCTGAGGAAGCCTGAAATCTGATGTTGTGCAGAAAAGGAATAGACAAGAAAAACAGCTGGACCAACTATTTGTCAGGAAAGATGAGATAGTGAACCTGTGTTGCTGTAACCCCAAACCAAGAATTATGGGAGGAACTAGAAATGGGGAATCACTGGAGTTTGGACTAGGAAGGCAACTGTCATACTGTGTTCTGAATCAGACTATGATATGGTAGCTTGCTAGCCTGACTTTTACTGAAGTATTTGAAGAACAATGGTCAGGAAGTAGCCTCTAGTTCCTAAAGTGAGTCATAGTGCCCCTTAGGAGTGCTGAAAGTATACAAGGGAGGTAGCAGCTTCAAATACAATTGGGGATGCTGAACAAAAGTAAGGTGGTGGTGGGGCCATAAGGAAAGAAGATTAAATAAATGTAAAAGTATTCATAGATGTTTCTTCTGTTGTGTAAAATAACCCAAATGTCAAAAGAAGTCCAAAAAGACAATGAAAAGAAAACCTTATGAACAGAATTGATTAAATGGAAAAGGAGGTCCAAAATCTCATTGAAGAAAATAGTTTTGTAAAAATTAGAATGGAGCAGGTGGAAGGATATATCAAGAAATTGTAAAAGAAAACCAGAAGGCTGAAGAAAAGTAGAGGACAATGTGAAATACTTCGTTGGAAAAAAATCACCTGGAAAATAGATCCTGGAGAGATACTTAAAAAATTATTGGTCTGCCTGAAAACCATGGTAAAGAAGAGAGAATACCTAAAAAGCAAAATTTGCTGTTAAGTGGAATGTACTAGGGGTAAGAGAAAGGGAGAGGTGAAGTGTAGCAAATCATCTCACATAAAAGAAACAAGAAAGACATATTTCACAATGGAGGGGAAATGGGGGGAGATAAAAGGGAATAAGTGAACCTTCCTCTCCAGAGATTTGGCATAATGAGGGAATAACACACACTCAAATGGATATGGAAATCTGTTTTACCACGCAGGAAGGCAGTGGTGAATGGGATAGGAGAGAATATAATAGAAGGTACATCAATTTCGGAAAAGGCATAATAAGAACCAAACTCTATTCTGGCAGGGCAGGTCAAGGAAGAGAATGGAATAAATGCACAGAGGGAAATATGGTTAATCTTTCCTGACATAACTATTATGGAAGTGCTTTCATGGCTACACGTATATAACCTATATTTAATTGTTTGCTTTCCCAATGAGGGTTGAGGTGAGGCAGAAAGGGAGAGAATATGCAAATCAAAGCTTTAATAATGAATGTTAAAAATTGTTTTAGCATGCAACTGGGAAATAAGATGTATGGGCAATGGGGTAGAAAAATCTATTTTGCCCTACATGAAAAATAGAGGGAAGGGGGATGGGAGATGGAGGGTAATATAAGCGAGGATAGACTAGAAGGGGTGAATGGGGTGCATACTGTTCTGGAGAAGGAAATGGGCAGAGCTGGGAGAAAATTTTGAATTCAATCTCTTATAGAAGTAATGTTGAGAACAGAAAAATAAATTACACATTAAAAGTTTTTAAAAATTAGTGCTCTAGAGAAAAGAATTAGAAAAATGAATGGATTAGCACAGGAGCTGTAAAATCTTATTCAGGTAAAAGTATCTCTGAAAATTAGATGAAACCAAATGGAAATCAACAATTATCTGAGACAAGAAATAAAAGGCTTTTTTTTTAATCTCTGAAAAATAAGAGAAAATGCAAGGAATCTTCTTTCAAAAATAAGCTACCGGAGCAGAATATATTGTGCTTCAGCTGATGTAAGAAAGGCAGGAGTAGCAATCCTAATCTCAGACAAAGCAAAAGCAGAAATAGATCTAATTAAAAGGGATAAGGATGGAAACTATATCCTGCTAAAAGGAACCATAGACAATGAAGCAAT
>CM053770.1:134206166-134360420 GCA_028658325.1 Potorous gilbertii
TGATCAAAAAAAGAGCCTAGACATCATCCTTCATGAAATTATCAAGGAAAACTGCCCTGATATTCTAGAACAAAAGGGCAAAATAAGTATTCAAGGAATCCACCGATCAACACCTGAAAGAGATCCAAAAAGAGAAACTCCTAGGAACATTGTGGCCAAATTCCAGAGTTCCCAGGTCAAGGAGAAAATATTGCAAGCAGCTGGAAAGAAACAATTCCAGTACTGTGGAAATACAATCAGGATAACACAAGATCTAGCAGCTTCTACATTAACGGATCGAAGGGCGTGGAATAGGATATTCCAGAAGTCAAAGGAACTAGGACTAAAACCAAGAATCACCTACCCAGCAAAACTGAGTATAATACTTCAGGGGAAAAAATGGTCTTTCAATGAAATGGAGGACTTTCAAGTATTCTTGATGAAAAGACGAGAGCTGAAAAGGAAATATGATTTTCAAACACAAGAATGAAGAGAAGCCTGAAAAAGTAGGCAGCAAAGAGAAGTCATAAGGGACTTACTAAAGTTGAACTGTTTACATTCCTATATGGAAAAACAATATCTGTAACTCTTGAAACTTTTCAGTATCTCGGTAGTTGGTGGGATCACACACACACGCACACACACACACACACACATATACACACACACATGCACGCACACACAGATACAGAGAGCACAGAGTGAGTTGAGTAGGAAGGGATCATATCTTAAAAAAATGAAGTTAAGTGGCGAGAGAGAAATGTATTTGGAGGAGAGAGGGAGAAATGAATGGGAAAAATTATCTCTCACAGAAGAGGCAGGCAGGAGACTTTTTAGTGGAGGAGAAAAGAAGGGAGCTGAGAGAAAAACATGAAGTTTACTCTCATCACATTTGACCAAGAAAGGAATAAAATGCACACTCATTTTGGTATGAAAACCTATCTTACAATACAGGAAAGTGGGAGAGAAGGGAATAAGCAGCATGGGGGGGATGACAGAAGGGAGGGCAATGGAAGGAGGGAACAATTTGAAATCAATGCTCTTGGGGAGGGACAGGATCCAAAGAGAGAATAGAAGCAATGGGGGGTGGGGCAGGATAGGATGGAGGGAAAAATAGTTTTACACAACACTACTATTATGGAAGTCATTTGCAACACTACACAGATATGGCCCATATTGAATTGCTTGCTTGAATAGGTGGTGAGGAAGGGATGAAGAGAAGTTGGAAGTCAAAGTTGTAGGAACAAATGTCGAGTATTGTTCTTTACTACTAGGAAATAAGAAATACAGGTAATGGGTTATAGAAAGTTATCTGGCCCTACAGGACAAAAGAGAAAATGGGGACAAGGGAAGGGAGGGATGTTAGAAGAGAGGGCATATTGGTGATAGGGGCAATTAGAATGCTTGGCGTCTTGGGGTGAGGGGAGGATAGGAAAGGGGGAGAAAATTTCGAACCAAAAAGTTTGTGAAAATGAATGTTAAAATTTAAAGAAATAAACTAACAAAAAAGGTAATAATTCCTTTTAAAACATGTGGGGCTTTAGTAGTGAGTAAGCTATATGTATAGCAGAAAAAAGCTAATTTAATCTTAAATTTCATTGAATGGCATAGAGAAAAAACTGGAAAAGTGATAATTCTATCCCCATTAAGACTGGATCTAGAGTATTCCATTTAGGTCTAGCTCCCACATTTTAGGATTATAAGCTCCAGGGCATCCAAATAAAAACATCCAGAATGGTTAAGAGCCTCAATATGATGCTATACTGAGAAATAGATAACAGAAATTCGAATGCTTAGCCTGGAGAAGAAAAGATTTTGAAGGTCATGATAACAATATTTAAATGTTTAAAGGAATTTTGTAAGAAGGAACGGTTATATTTGCTCTGCTTTGACCCAGAGGATAGAACTAGGGAAATGCAAAGAAGATGTAAATTTGGTTTGATAAGAATGATCCATTTTATATTGATGAGTACTATGGCAAACTGGAATGGGCTGCCCCAAGAAAGAGTTGATTCCCTTTCACTGGGATGACACCACCTGCTATGCCCTTGAAGAAATTATTCTGAGATATGTGTTGAACTAGATGGTCATTGAAACCCTTTTTAACTCTGAGAATCTACATACTGCTAGGTTAACTTGAATTTTATTTCATAAGCAATTAGGAAGTCAATACTGATTCTTGAACAGTAAAGTCATATACTAAAACTTGTGGCATGATTTCTATTATGCCTAAATTTATTTTTTCCTGGCACTCTCATTCTAGTTCTAATATTAATAGACCTTTAATTATGGTACTTGGATCATTTTGGGTCTAATAAAATGTTCCATAACTGGAGGAATGTTAAAAAGAAGACGTTTGGATTCACAGTACTTTCTACCTACAAAGTAAATTTGAAACATGTCAAGTTGTCAAAGGATCCTTTATTTTCTAAAGGTTACAAGGCTTGTCTTTTACATGGTATTATTTGAGGTGAGCAAAGGTCTTCCAATACTGCAACATGTCCCCTCTTCCATATTTCCTAAAACAGTGGTGTCTAAATGAAGGCTCAAGCCCCTGGAGAGTTTATGGAATGACACACAGAAGTATGCAGTCAATTAGAGGGTAGAAAGATCAATCATATTCAACTCCTTCTGTGACTAGAAGTCAGAAGGCTTGTCTATAACAGAACCACAAAATCATCTCTGCCAACTCTCTCCCAAAATCCTGTTATCTTCCCCCATCCTAGGATTATGCAAGCTCCCAACTTTTCTCTTTATGTTCAGGTGTTGGCCTATCAGAATGAGTATATTCTAACCTCAAATGAAGTACCTCAGCCAAGAACTGCACATTGAGAAAATTCTACATACATTTTCCATTATCTTCCAGTGTGTTTATGTGCTACTCCTTTGATATCATAACTGTAGAACTTATAGGGAAGGGGAGGGCATCATAAGAGAAACTGGAAGTAACATTATTTTCTGGGTACATGCTTTAATTGTACCATCCATTTGCCAGGCATTTATAAATCTGTCTTAATTTTGAAGAGAGCTGGGCATGAAAGTTTAAAGTACGTATTGCTGTACAAATGATCCCCTTGAAAAAGTGTGCTAAAAGTCCAAAAGAATCATGATGAAAAATGCTATCTACATTGAGAGAAAGAACTGATGAATTCTGAATACAGATTGACACATACTATTTTCACTTTATTTTTTCGTGTTTTTTTTCCTTTTGTTCCTTTCTTCTCATTTATTTCTTCTGTTGTTTACCATCTTAGGGAGAAAGGGAGACAAAAAAGAGGGAGAAAATTTGGAAATTAGAATTTTATATAAAAATGACAGTATAAGTTGCCTTTATATCTAATTGGAAAAGTAAAATACTATCTACTGTGGGAAAAAGTATCTTGGGAAAAATGTCAACTTTTCCACACTTCTTTGTACTGTATTTTGAATTATAAGCTGAGATATTTCCTCAAATAAAGTATGCTTTCTGATTCTGTTAGTGGGCCAAGAAAATACCATTTTGGAAAGTGATATCTAATGAAAATCTTAAATCAGACCTGAGTAGTTATACTATCAATGTATCTCTTACTGTAATCAGAATTACTTTTACATTATCATATAGCTTTTAGTCATATATTTATGATTTTCTTCTTAATTGTCCAAGTTGAATTGTGGGTATAAAATAGTAGTTTTATTATGTATTATGCTAGGAGCCAAGAATCGATGTTAGGTAGTTAATAAAGAGTTTCAGAGTGAGAAAGACCTGGATCAAATCACACCTCTGATACATGCTGGTTTTATCACACTAGACAAATCATTTAACTTCTCAGTTCCCAAGACATCTCTCACAGTTCAAATAGGCTTATGGATCTAAAACAGGAAAAGAACTTGGAAGTCAGATCATCAGTGACTGCTTTGGAACTAAGAGTTTTAGAGATTTTGTGCTGTAGCAAAAAGAGTATTGGGTCTGGAGTCAAAAAGTCAGGGTTCACACCCTGTTTCTGATGTATTTACTAACTGTGAGACCTTGAACCAATCACTCAGTCTCTATAGGTCTCGTATGGTAAGGGCTAAAGACAATAAAGCAAATGACCAACTAAGTATTTTGTCATTTGGCTTTTCTGTTCTAACTCCAAAGAAGATATTATCATGAGCATTGGTGATTGGACTTAGAGTTAGTGAGAGGAGCAAGGTCACTTAGAAGATACACAAGCACATAGATTAATCGATGTCTCCATGTATATTTACAATGTACTTTTACTAGATGGGGGAAAAATGAAGGATCCTGAAATATGTCAACAGGTTAAAAAATGACAAACAGGATGAAACTTAATCAGCATAAATATAAAGCCTTAGACTTCAATTCTCAAAAATAACTATGGAAGGGGAGAGTCAACAGTTCAAGTGAAAAAGAACTGAAAATTTTAATGAACTATAAAGCATAAGGTGAATCAATAGTGTGATATGGTTGTACCAAATCTAATTAATTCAAAAGTAAGTAGTATTAATTTGCATAGAATGTACACAATAAGGGAATTAATCGTTGGGCTCTACTATGTCACCATTCATATTGTAGACAAAGTGTCCATATCTGCTATACAAGTAGCTATATATACTACACAAGTAGTAGCAGATCTAAAGGAAGATACTTTAGTGCCCATGGAATCAAATATATTGGATCTCACATTATGACTTTACCAGTTTTCTCTTACCTTCACATTTTTCTTTTGCTATTTTATAAGGAGATAGCACCCATAATCTTTTATCATTCTCCTTTACTTCTACTGTTTGAAAAATTATAATTAGGGAACAAAAGTGAATGGGGGCTATTTTTATTGGAAAATATAAAACCAAGTGTTACAGTGACATATGATATATTTTTAAGTAGGGATTGTTTTTGCCTTTTTCTTCATCCCTGAAAATTAGCACAGTAACTAGCATATAATAATAATTTAATTGACTTAATAAATAATCACTTGTTCATTGAGTATTTGACATCTTGTTTCCCAAGATAGATAATACTACTTTCGGATGGTTCTGGTTAAATATTATTTTTCCTGGTGTTGAACATAAAACCATCTCACTTTGATTTTCTCTCATTACTTTGACTTATGCCTTCTATGACCAAACAAAACAAGGCCTATCCTTTCACATAACAGAATATTAAGTGATTATTATATACCAGTCACTGTGTTAATTTTCAGGGATAGAGAGAAGGGAAGAAACAATCCCTCCTCTCAATGAGCTCACATTTTAATTGAGGAAATAACATACAAATAACTAGTCAAATACAAAGAATATAAGAAGTAGATGGAAATCAATCTGAGTGAGAAATGTACTAGATGTACTAAATGTAATAGATGGGCAGACCAGAAAGAGTCCTGTAAAAAGATTTGAATGGAGTATTGGAGTAAGGCAGGGAATCACAGAAGTAAAAGTGAGAGAGAATAACAGGTATGGGGGATAGCCCATTCAAAGACGTGGTGAATGAAGATGGAATTGAGTGTTTAAGTTCTTGCATGTAGCTAGTTGAAAGAGTATGCGAAAGTGAGTTCACTATAAGACTAAAAATTTCTGGAGGGAGGGGATTAGATTTTGAAGAGCTTTAAATATCAAACAAAGGATTTGATGATAGGGAGCCACTAGAACTCATTAAACAGAAGTGAAATGTTCAGATTTATGCTTTAGAAAAAGAGCATGATGAGACCTCTAGTTATAATAACAACATGGCAACTAACTGGAGAATAGATGAGAGAAAGAACAGATTTGAAGTAGGTATAACATTTAGCAGATTGTGGCAAAAAAAGAATTAAGAAATGTGATGTAAGTGGGTGGTAAGTGTGTAATAGGAAGATAGGAGAATTCAGCAGATGTTTGTATATTTGGGTAAAGAGGGAAGAGTTGATGATGACTCCAATACTGTGTTCCTGGGTGATGGAAAAGATGGTAGTGTCTTCAGCAGAATCTGGAAATTTGGAAGAGGGAAGCATTTGGAGGTAATGTAATTAATTCTATTTTGGACCTCATAAGTTTGAGACATTTGTGGGGTATTCCGTTAGAGATGCCCAATGAATAGAAATATAGGATTGGACTTCAGTGAAGAACCTGGGTCTGGATATGTAAATATTAGAGTATTCTATGTAGAAGATATTCAAATTCATAGACATTGAAAGTATTAGAAAAATAAGAGATGAAGTTAAACTAAAGCAAGGCCCAAAATTAGAGAGTGAGACATGTATGACGACCCATCAAAGAAAACTGAAAACAAAACTAGGAGGAAGAGAATGAGGATGGAGCATTCAGAAGACGAAAGTAACTAAATACTGAAGGGTAGCTAAATAATGAAGAGAGGACAAGAAGCATTAGAAAAGCCCACTGGATCTGGAAATCAAGAGATCATTAGTAACCTTAGAGAGAGAAGTTTCTGTTGAACAATGAGCCAATAGTAAGACAAACTGAAAGGGAATGAGAAGTAAGTAGGAAATCAAAAGTATACACAAGTATTGACAATTTTTATTTTGTTAGGCTGTGAGTGGGGAGTCAGATTATAGGATAGTACTTTGAAGAGATAAGAGGATAAATTGAACACATTTTAAGGATACTAGAGCTCTGGACATGTTTGCAAGGAATAAGATAGGGTCAATAGAGAGAGAAAAAAATAGAAAATTAGTGAGAAAGTGAGAATGATGGAAGAGTCTTCTGAAGATAAAAGATGGGGAATATAACCAGGGCCCAGGTGGGGAATTTAATAGTAAGGTTAAAGAAAAATTCTTTCAAGACTGAAGAAAATAGAGAGAGAGCGGGGGTAATTTTGAGAGAATTTTATGTGTTCAAGTAGGATGAAGAAGGATGTCTTTATGAATGTCCTCATTTTCTTTAGAAAAAAAAAATAAGAGGAATGGTCCTCTGCAGAGAGTAAGAAAGTGTAGAAAGAGTGGGTGAATGGAGGAAAGAAGAGACTTAGAATAGGAACAGAATGTTGGAGAGTTTAATAGAGAAGCAAACAGGTTGGATTAAAAGCACTGGCAAGCATCAAAGAAAGTTTATCTACAACAAATTTGTGATGGACTCAGTTCACTTCTTTCAAATTCACTCAGTAGCACATCAATTAGAGAGAAGGGAAATGGTGAGAGAAATACAGGGTTGGGTTTGGAAAGTTGTCATTGGGTAAAAGGAAAGGGTACAAGTGATTCAAGGGTAGAGAACAATGGAAAGCTGAATCAATGTTATGAAACTGTTCTTGAAAGTTATACACTTGTATGCATTATGGAGTTGGAGTTTCAGTCAATTCCATTTAGGTTCTTTGTAATCACTTCACACTGATGTCCTCTTAAGAATAGTAGTATTTTTTAAAAGCCCACAAATGTTTGATGGTTCTAAGAACACTAACGTATAAATGATGTTAATGTCTCATGACAATTTTATCAGAGAAGGGCTAGTTACAATGGTTTAGACTACAGACAAAATGTGGAAGTGCTTTTGACAACATTAATATAAAAAGAGACACTCTTGGGAACTCTTTACAAACTACTCCATATAAGTAAAATTATTGTTATTCATGTGATAATGCCTTGAATACTTTTCTATGTGAATGATCAAAGTACTTCTTAATATGTCTTGCTCTGACTCACCACAACCCTAGGATCCATGAATTTCAATAAAATAGATGTAAAAAGAAATAATTTTAAATTGAGTAGGCACCAAAAGGAACCACACAATTATTCTAGTAATCCCAAATTGGCTTAGTTTAATTTAAGTCACATTAATTTGAAATAATTTACTGTACAACTTTGCAGAGAGGGATAAGTGCATTAGTGCTGACTTACGACAATTAGCACAAATTTGAAATAAATTATTGGATAGCACCAAAGTGCATTGTTCACAAATAAAATGAGCTTCAACAAAGGATAGAGAATAAAACAGCCAGCTTTATAGGCATTAGAAGAAGGTGCAATAATTCAGAGACACTGTTATTGGTACATTAAGAAGCCAAAGTAACTCTTATTACAATACTGGAGGCTATTAGGCATGTATGCTTATGCAAATTTCATTTTCACATGATGAAGGGTTTAATTGTAGTCATTTGCAAAGTTCGAAGATTTAATATTCCTTGTAAATACAAGATATATAAACCTCTTAGTTAAAGACATGCATTTTAACTAATGGTAAACTAAATATGTATAGAAGAAATGTTAAGTGAAACAATTATTTTCTTTCACCATATCAATTAAGGCATGTAACTGACCATTAATATTAGATGTTACATTCCTGAAGGCCATCTAACTCCAAAAACATATTAGAAGCCAATGTTGACATGGAGGACATGAATCAGAATTATTACAGCATCAATATTGTTTTCCATATCCAATCAGCAACACATTAGCACAAATGTGCTGTTGCTAATAAGTAGCTATGTCTTTTGGAAAACACTGCCATAGGAAGAAAGAAAAAGATATTGAGGCATTTAATCAAGTGTTAACAAGTTAGCCTTGGCCATCAATTAAAATGAGATTTATATACTTGAAAACACATTTTTGAAATAAGGTTTACTAGCCTCTTAACCTACAGGGATAACTCACATATTCAGATAGTCTGTGATCTGAGCAGTGTAAATATTCCCTCTAATGATACAACTCATGCTCTCTCTATACCTATTCATTTTATGCTAACCTTGTCCATTTTATCCCTATAGTTTACCACCAAGGATCTATCCAATGTACTGGAAGCCTTGCTTTTTTTGTTTTTTAAATAATATTAAAGTATATAAGCAAAGTACACAGTCAAGTATTAGTTAACCCTTGTGCTCTTCTTTTTAATTCATACTGTCTTTGCTCATACTATTTTTACCAAACTCTTCTTGGTAATTCTTAGTTTGTATCGTATTTCAGATCGTTCATCGCTATCAAAGGCCTCTCCATTGACCTCTCAATGTTGATAACTTCTAACTTTTCAGAGAAAGAAGCATTCTATAACTCTAAACCTTGCAACAATATTTACAGAATATCAGTATTAAAAAAAAAAAAGACAGGCCTTTGTTTTAGGGAGAAATGTGGACTCATTAAAACAATGATAGCTTTCCATAGGCAATGCATCCCACTATCTTTCTACATTCAAATTCTGAGCTCAATTTCTTGTCCATTTGTAATATCTGTAATTATAACACCAATGCAATACCCACAGCAGCTACTATGAACATGTATTCGTATTTCCAGGACAAATTCAATAAATATAAATAACTCTCTTCCTCAAAGGCAAAATCAAAATATTTATTCAGATACCAGAAAGCCAATTGCACCATGCTAGCAAAGAAGTTTATACACCTCACCAATCCTAGGAGCACCTATATCCCAAAGTCTTCCTTCCATTAGACTTCCTCACAAACAAGCTCCCCTAGGCAGCATTCTTCCTCCTTTCCCTTAGGCTAGCTGCTTTGCCACAGATCTGCCTTGCCCTCTTCCAGCTCCACCTAACTCTCGCTTCTTGCCCCACTCTTCCTGCTCCCTCTTTTGGCAAGCTCCTCCCACCAGGCCATGTGACTCAGGCTCCATCACAGCAGTCAGCTGGGCCAAAACTCAAAGCAGTTCATATAGGCCTACTAATGGATGGGAAAGATTTCATTCCATTAACATTCCAGCAACACATACACACACACACACACACACACACAGACGTAATATGTTTATTATATTTATGTGAATAAATGACAGATTTTCTACCTACTTCTCATTGTCTAATTTTTCATCAGTTTGACTTTTTTCACATGGACAGTTAGAAAAATTCTTTTGAATTCTTTTGAAACTCATCTAGGGAGCTAAAATACTCTTGGAATTAATGAAACTAATAAAATACTATCCATGAACAGAAACACTTTGAGGACCTCAGAATTTATAGGTATTTGATATTGGTAGTGGTTCTCATCCATAAAAGTGGGAAGTGCCTTCCGATAATCAAACTTCTTTTTTTGATGTCATGTATCATTTTTATAGAGTTACTGAACACATCTAGCACTGCTATATTTTAGGAAAGCCAGGGAAGTCCAATACTCATAGATCTACATCTAGATCTAGAAGTGGAAGGAACTTCCTAGACCATCTGGTATACAATCCTTTTATTTAGCAGAAGTCAAAAATGAGTCAAAAATTTATTCAATAAAACACAAACACTAATTAACAAAGACAGATCCTTTGATTACAGATCCTTTAAAGGTTTTTTAATTTTATTTCTAAGAAATGTCATTCTTTTTTTATAATTCTCAAATAATAACCATAGTGAGATCTTATATGCTTTAAAACTTTCAGTTATGTCACAATAAAGTTGTGGTCCCCCATAGAATATTGCTTCTGAAAGTCTTACCATTCTCCTCTATAATTTTTATTACAGATAACTGTGATTCATCTGTAGCTTATATTCATAAAGATTTTTCCTATGTTTTTGGTGTCTTCTTCAGATACTTTAAGAATCATTCCCTCAATATCCATGTAAGTATCTCACCTTTGGCACTGACTTTCTCTGTAAATATTCTCTCTAATTTAGTTGTTTCCCCCCACATTCATTCTTTTCAAGACCGTGTTTACGTTCCCTGTAAACATATCTGGGATTTTCATGTAAGAATACAAGTATAGCTATTTTATTGTCCTTGACACTGAAAAGAATTACAGACATTTTTCTAGATTTATTTCTGATTTTCATCATCTGTTCTTTTTTCCAATTTTAATCCTTAAATGCCCTTAGGATGCATTTGTTTATTTCAGTTTTTCAATAAGATTTTCTTCAATTTGTTACATCATCACTGCTCCCTTTCTCTTTCATGAATTGCTACTGGCTGTAATCCTCCACTGATTCTATTGGGTTTTACCATCAAGTTTAATTTTAATTTGGTTTGCCCCTGACTGCCATACTATCTCTTTCCATTTCACAAGTGATTCAAGTATATGCTAATTAAGGTCTTTAGAGAGACTTTTGTTCTTCTAATTAAGGCATTTGATTAACATTTGTTAAAATCCTGAATGAAATCATTGTAATCTATGTTGATGTCCTTTCTTCTATCTGCATCTCAATTTTCACATCAATAACTTTTTTTAAAAGTCAAATTAGAGTTGTTTTACTCTTTGATGCTGAAGTCATCCTCTTCAACCTGCTCCCAGGTGAATCTGAACTCTGTCCCTTGGATCCTGAGTCCTTATAAGTGAAATTACATCTTCTCTTGATTTATTTTTTATCTTTTCCCAGATATTTCCAATGAATACTGCCTTTACATGTATTAATCTATCTTAATGTCATCTTCTCCTTACAATTTTGTGCTTGAAAGTGTTCAGAACATGATCTAGCTCATAAGAAATCATTAACAAATACTGTTGCATTCATTCGTTTCTTCCAGTTTTGTACTAATTTTAATCTTGTCCCTAACACGTCAGTAATCTTTCTGAATGCAAATAGCTCATTCAGGACTGACTCCCATATGAATAATGAATCATTTCCTGGCATAAAATTAATTTCATTTCTTAACAAAGTCACTCATTATGTTTGTTGTCTTCTGAGGTCAAAATATGTCCCACGGTCCCAGATAAAGCAAATATTATGGGACACAGCTGGAGACCTTCCCTCATGCTTTCTTATTCTACTCAAAAATCTATGCCTCCATGTGAACATGCTCCTGAGGTGAAGTCAGAAGAGTCTTTATGGGACTATCTTCTACTTCTAGTTAGGAAGAGGCATCTAAAGCCTGATGGGAACTTGGGCTTGAGGTTTTCCTCATTACCCCTCTGAAATTAGCTCACAACTCTGTTCTACTCTCACCTTTCAGTCCACTACCCTCTTACTTACACCCTTTAGTTAGGGACATAGTTGCTTATACTATTTAGATGAGCAGGAATCAGCAATTACAATACTTCTAGTAAGATAGTAAATGAGTAGACCTTACTATATGCCTTGTCATTGTTCCCTCATATCAGGAAGGCCTTACCACTTCCTCTTCCATTATGCCTTCTGTATAACCAGGTATCATCATTAGATTTTCCATTGTAATGTTAGTACTCCTAGACTCTTTCACCTAACCTTACCTTATTCCTAAGTATATGAAACCTTTTTATCGACCGTGTAACTGACAGCTCCTATGTGTATTGTCTCTCCTAATTTATGTGTGACCATCTTGGGAGCAAGGACTGTTTCTTCCTTACTGTTTATATTTTTGGTATGTAGCAAGATACTTGACAAAAATAAACAATAATTTTTATTTCATTACATTTTTTCAAAGGAAATATCCATGATGAATATGATAAAGGAATTCTTTGATCTTTCTCTTTACTTATTTTTATTAATAAATGACAGTTGTAGATATGCTAAAATACAATGACTACATCAACTCTCAAACTTCTTTTATTTTCTGAAACTCTCACTTTCTTAGTATATCTTTTGTAATTTTGATTTGTGCAATATTTCTTCCTTCTGATTAGAGAAGGTAGAGGGTGGGTATTCCTCCTAAATTTCTTCTAGATCTTCCATTTAATGAGGGTAGTCAGAGAAACCTACTCCTAATTTCCCACTACCTCTTAATTTCCTATCCAAATGTACTCTTAAACTTCATCATGATCTCCAGAAACCCATTTTCCTACAAAATTACATCAACTCTGATGTTAAATCTCCTCAGTATTCACTCCATCCTGTAATCCTTTCCTCCCTCTGATCAGAGAGGGCAAAAAGTGGTCATCTGAGAAGTCCTGCCAGATGCCTTATTTAGGGAAGGACCCAAGTTACCTCTCTCTCCATTTCCTACCTGGCTGCAACTCTGGACTTCCTCTTGCTTCTGCACTACTATGTGTCCCCCCTCAACACACCCTCCCCCAGCTTATTTTTATGTCTTTTCTTCCCCCATTTGACCATGTGCTCCTTAAGGGCAGGAATTCTCTTTTACTTTTCTTTGTGTCCCTAGTATTCAGCAGACTGTCTGACATATAGTAAGTGCTTAATAAATTTTAATTGGTTTTGAACATTATAATATTTGTACACATATATATTAGCATTATATGTCATGTAATGCTGTAATATATAATTTTATATAAAGTTACATTTATAGTCTTTAATGGATTCCCTCTATAACTAAAGTGAATACCTTTTGACAGCAAACATCTTCTTTCCTTTACCTCATGTTTATTAAGATACAAGATTATTGAATAATATTATCACTCTTAATATGTTTTATTAATGAAAGAGAAGCACCATGTTCATAGGATCTATAGCTGGAAAGGACTTAAGAGGGGATCTAGTAAAAATGCTTCATATTTATTTAATTAGTTTTAGTTTTCAACATTCATTTCCACAACATTTTGAGTTATAAAATTTCTCCCCATCTTTCCCTACCCCCACTCCAAAATGGCATGTATTCTGATAACCCCTCCCCACAGTTTACCCTCCCTTTTATCATCCCTTTCTCTTATCTCCTTCTCCTTTACTTTCTTGAATGGCAAGATAGATTTTTTTATGCCCAATTATCTGTATATCTGACTTACCAATTGCATGTAAAAACAGTATTTTAACATTTGTTTTAAAATTTTGAGTTCCAAATTCTCTCCCTTCTTCTTTCCCCACCCAACTCCATTGAGAAGGCAAACATGTAGAGATATGCAAAATGCTGCCATAATTGTCATGTTGTGAAAGACTAACTATATTTCTCTCCATCCTATCCCATCCCCCAATTATTCTGTTTTCTCCCTTGATCCTATTACCTTTCATGAGTGTTTGCTTCTGACTATCCCCTCCCCCAATCTGCCCTCCCTTCTCTCATTCATCTTCTTATTCCCATTTCCTCTGACTTTCCTGTACGATAAGATACTCATTTGAGTGTCTATGTTATTCCCTCCCTAAACCAAATCCAATGATAGTAAGGTTCACTCATTCCTTCTCACCTCCCTCCTCTTACCTTCAATTGTAAAACCATTCTTTTGAGATATTTTACCCCATTCTGTCTCTCCCTTTATCTTTCTCTCAATATATTCCTCTGTCACCCCTTAATTTTACTTTTTAAGTCTCATCCCTCCATGTTCAACTCAACCTGTGCCATCTCTCTCTCTTTCTCTCTCTTGTCTGTCTGTCTCTCTTGCTTACTCACTCTGTCTATCTATCTATCAGTCTGTCTGTCTGTCTGTCTATCTATCATTTCCTTGAACTACCCTAATACTGAGAAAGGTCTCATGAGTTACAAATAGCATCTTTCCATGTAAGAATGTAAACAATTCAATTTTAATGTCTCCTATGATTTCTCTTTTTGTTTACCTTTTTATGCTTATTTTGATTCTTCTATTTGAAAGTCAAATTTTCTATTCAGCTCTGGTCTTTTCAGCAAGAATGCTTGGATGTCCTCTATTTCATTGAATGTCTACTTTCTCCCCTGAAGGATTACACTCAATTTTGATGGATACATTTTAATCCTAGCTCCTCTGACTTCTGAAGTACCATATTCCAAGTCATTCAGTCCCTTGATGTAGATGCTGCTAGATCTTGTGTTATCCTGATTGTATTTCCACAGCACTTGAATTATTACTTTTCTGGCTGCTTGCACTATTTTTTCCTTGACATAGGAACTCTGGAATTTGGAGTTTTCCTTTTAGGATGTCTTTCAAAAAGTGAATGATGGATTATTTCAATTTCTCTTTTACCCTCTGTATGTAGAATAACAGGGCAATTTTCCTTGATAATTTCTTGAAAGATGATGTCTAGGATCTTTTTTCTGATCATGGCTTTCAGGTAGTTCCATAATTTAAAATTCTCTCACCTGGATCTATTTTCAAGGTCACTGGTTTTCCCAATGAGATATTTCGCATTGTCTTCTATATATTTTTTCATTCTTTTTGTTTGTTTTTGTAATTTCTTGATTTCTCATAAAGTCTTTAGCTTCCATTTGCTCCATTCTAATTCTAAAGGAATTTTTTTCAGTAAGCTTTTGGACCTCCTTTTCTATTTGGCTAATTCTGCTTTTTAAGGCATTTTTCTCCTCATTGGCTTTCTGGACTTTTTTTTCTGTTTAATCTAGTCTATTTTTAAGGTTTTACTTTATTCAATATATTTTGGGGTCTCCTTTAGCAAGCTGTTGACTCCTTTACCATGATATTCTTATATCAATCGCATTTCTCTTTTTTCATTTTTCCTCTACTTCTCATACTTGATTTTCAAAATCTTTTTTGAGTTCCTGTATGGCCTAAGACAAATTCATATTCCTCTTGGAGGCTTTTGATATAGGAACTTTGACTTTGTTATCTTCCTCTGGTTGTTTGTCCTGATCTTTCTTGTCACCAAAGTAATATTCTAAAGTCTTAGTTCTTTTATGATGACTATTCATCTTCACAGCCAAAGACTTCACTTTCTAACTTTCTGACTGTCAAGGTAGAACTCTCTTTCCAGTGGTGTTGTTGGAGCACACCCTGAGGCTTCAGGGATTTTGTATCAGTTGCTTGATATCCCACCATCTCTGGGCCCAGAGCTCCAGAATCAGCCTCCGCTGTGGTGGCTGCTTTTGCTGCTGCTAAATTTGCTGGCCACCACTGCCACCACTCCCACTACCCTGGGACTGGGGCCAAACCTGGCCAAATAGCACACTTCTCTTTCATCCAGGTTTCACAGTGTTCTCACTAACCTTTTTGGCATTTGTGAGTTGAAAAGTCCAGAAACTGTCATGACTACCAATGATTCAGTACCCTGAGGCCTGCTTTGGCCCATCTGTGCTGGTGTGGCCCACACTAGATTGCACTACATTCCTTGCCCTGTGTGAAAGACCCTTCCTGTTGACTTTCTGGGAAGTCTTGGGCTGAGAATTTGTTTCACTCTGTTGTTTTGTGGGTTCTATAACTCTAGAATTTTTTTAGATTCATTTTTTGCAAGTATTTGTAGGGCTTGAGGGAGAGCTCAGAGAAGTCTCTGCTTTTACACAGTCATCTTGACTGCATCCCGCTCCCCCCCCAAATGCTTCATCTTACAGAAGATAAAACTGAAATCTCAGGAGACCATATATTCACACATACACACACACATACACAAACACACACATGAGTTAAAGAACTATGTAAGCAAAAATTATATTCATTTGAAAGGGAAAAACAGATTTTTGCCCATAAGTAAGAATTCTTGGTACATGACAAAAGATTTTATTTTAATTACCAATAAGAAAGAATAAATATGTATCAAGTCATTATGAAGTTGAATTGAAATTGAAACCTAATTACCAGTCCATTGGTAAATTAACCAGAAAAATTTACATAGTCCTAGCAGACTGGAGACTAATAAAAAGCTGAATAGAAATTGTTTATTAGCATTGTCCTTAGGCTTTAAACATGTGTAATTGAAGTTTGTGTTCCCATGACAAGGTTCTACAAAATGATCTTTTTCCCCTCTTTATTCATTGGAAAGAAGGTCTTGAATCTAATAGATTAATACCTAGGCCTTCTTGTCTTTTACCTTTTTCTGATTCCATTTGATAAATATTATTACCATGAAATGGTTTGATAGATCCTCCCCCCATTTCAACTCCATTAAATCAATCCAATATCTCTTAAGGACTTAGTATGTGTAAAGAACTTTTAGGCAATGGAGATACCAAGAAAAATCTCTGCTCTAATAAGTTTTGAATCTAAAAATTCATGAAAATATACACAGATGATCCTAAAACAGAAAATCTTCAGCCTCCAGACATGAGGGCATGTCTTTCTTCCTTACTGATCAATATTTCCCCTTCTCTAAAATATCATCTTCCATTGCAAAAAGGCAACATCATCTTAACCAAATGAAAGATATTGCTAATCATTTGTCTTAGGGCCTTTTAAAATAATTGGCATATTCAATATCTGTGGTTGGGCAGCCCTTAATAGCCAATGTCAAACTTATCAATCTACTCTGTCTTTCTTCAAAACAACTCAAATCCCATTTTCTGTAAAATCTGTTGCCAGTCTCCCCCCACCAACACACACACACACACAAAACCTCCCCTCAATGCTAGTTCCTCCCTTATTAGATTTCATTCCATTTATACTGTATTTATTTTACATAGTTTTTATATATAGTTTATTCCATTTATCTATTTTCCTCTTCTAATTTTTTAAACAATCACCAAACTCTTTTGATGATTACTGCTTTATACTTGGTTTTATGGCTTGAAATCTAGAAACACAATCCCTTTGTATTTTTTTCATTACTTTTTCTTAAGATCCTAGATTTTAATTCCTCCATAAAATTTTTGTTGCTATTTTGTCTAATTCTTTAAGTATCTCTTTCATAGTTTAGTTGGGCCAGCTAGATAGTGCAGTAGATAGAGCACCAGTTCAGGAGTCAGGAGGACCTGAGTTCAAATCTCACCTCAGACACTTGACTCTCACTAGCTGTGTGACCTTGGAAAGTTACTTAACCGCAATTCCTTCATCCTGGGTCATCTCCAGTCATCCTGATGAATATCTGCTCACTAGTTTGAGATGGCTCTGGAGGAGAAGTGATGCTGATGACCTGCACAGCCCTCCGTCACACAAAACAAAGTCAAGTGCAAGTCATGTCATCATTTCTCTGATGGCATGGCCTTCGTCAGGAGCAAAAGATGAATACACATAGCTTAGTAGTTTCTTTTATATAATATTCTCTAAATGAACATTGAAAATGTCATCATAACCACACATGATTATTGAGTAATACTGCAATTTTTAAAAATCCTTTGTTTCCTTGAGGAATATTTTATGATTGTATCTAGTTAGATATTGAGTGTGCTTTGTTAGATTGACTCAGATATCTTATACATTTTTGTACTTAATGTGAATGGGACTTCTGTTTCAGGAGAGATGGCACAACAAATTAGGTGTGAGTCTTGGAGTCAAAAAGAACATGAGTTCATAATACAGCCTCAGACAGCTGCATGATTGTGAGCAAGTCACTTAGCACAGTGCCTGACATGATGGAAGCTACGTAAATGCTAGTCTTTTGTGACTTCCTGGATTGTTTTTATTAATATTTATTAATGTTGATAATGCCCTTTACAGTAATTCACATAGTGATCTCATTAGCTCACATGATTTAGTTATGATCTCTATGCTGACAATTTTCAAATCTAGCAACCTTCTCAATCTCTCTGCTGACCTCCAGTCTCATACCTTCAAATGCCTTTCAGTTATTTCAAACTAAATATCTCTTAGATATCTTAAACTCAACATGCCTAAATTTCTCATTTTTCTTAGCAATTATGTTGCCAAGATCTGTTGATTTCAACTTTACAACTTCTCTCAATACACTTCCTTTCATTTCTCCTTTAACTCTGCCATGAGCCTGGTGTAGGCCCTTATCATGTCACACCTAGACTATTGAAGTAACCTGCTATGGGGTGTCCCTGCCTCAGGTCTCTTCCCACTCCAGTTCATTTTCCATTCAGTCACTAAACTGATATTCCTGAAATACGGCTTCTAAATACAAAGTCTTCTGTTTGTTGTTCTAAGGTCTTCATAACCAAGACCTTTCCTAACTTTCCAGTATTTTTACACCTTACTCTTCAATCAAGTAATATTATTCCTTAAAAAGGACACTCCATCTCTCAGCTCCAAGCATTTTCTGCATTATGCTCCCTCTTCATTTTTGTCTCCTGGGTTTGCTGGCTTCCTTCTGGTCCCAACTAACATACACATCTTACATTGAAAGCCTTTCCAAACCCCTCTTAATTTTAGTTCCTTTCTTAACTACTTCTTATTTATCCTGTATGTAGCACGTTTCTACATATTTATTGCTTCCCTCATCATACAGTGACCTGTCTTTTGCATTTTTTTTTTTTGTATTTCCATTACCTAGCTCAGTGACTGTCACTATCTTTGTCTCATAAAAGATATTCGGTTAAGTGATTTCCTTCCCTAACATTAAGAATAATTTATTTTTTATTAGTAGGAATTGTTCTTTGCAAATTTGATAGAATTTTCCTGTATATCTATCTAGGTTGGGATTTTGTTCTTTAGTGCTTCTTCTTACATCTCATTCAGCTTGCTTTTCTTAAACTGGATTTCTTAAGGTCTCTGTTTCTGGCTCTGTTAATTTATATAGTTTATAATTTTTTTACACAAAATCTTTTATTTTTGATTTCTCTGTTCTATTGCACTTGTGATTTCAGCTGGTTTATTTTCTTTTTATTATTTTGTTCATTTGGTTATCCTTTTTTACTGGGTTGGCTAAAGATTTGTTGATTTTGTTAGCCATTACAGAGAAGTAGTTTATGCTTTTATTGACAAGTTCTGTAGTCTTCTTGTCTCGTTTATCTTCTAGCATTATAAAAATATACTTTTGAGCCTATTTTTGATTGGATTATTTGGTTATCCTGATTATATTTTAATTGAGTATTTAGTCCATTAATCATAATTTTTAAGGTGTATATTTAAAGATGTAGGTTTTCCTCTGAATACCAACTTAGATAAATATCAGATATTTTGTCATTTTGCTATGATTGTTTTTAATGTCATCATTATGTTTTCTTTTTGTTCTTTGTCCCATTCATTGTTCAGGATTTCATTATTAAACCTTTATTTAACGCCTTCTTTTACTTGTTCTCTCTGAATTGATAATTCTTATTTTTACATTGTGGTTTCTAAAAGATTTATTTGATATTTCTGCTTTTCATACACGTTTATATTTTCTTTTGTTTTAGTTTATGGTCTATTTTTATAGAGGTGACGTAGTACTGTAAAATATGTACAATCATTGTTTCCATTATAAAGTGCAACTAAAAAAATCCAAATTCCACAGGTTTTTTTTTTAATCTTCCATTTTCAAGCTTATCTTTCTCTTAGATTTTTGTAGCTCTAAGAGAATAATGCAAATTTCTCCAATTAATATATGACTATCCTTTCTTTTTAAACTTAAGCTTACCTTCTGGCTTTTTTCTGATTTGACTTGTTATCTATTGATTGTGATTTATTGCCCAAATTTTATTTCTGCATAATTTATTGTTTTTTAAAATGTTTATTGATAATGTGAATTTGTTTTGTTTTGTTTGAATGTATAATTGCAGTTCCTGTTTTATTGATTCCCTTGATGCTTGTTAAATTTTTCTTTAGACTCTCTTTTCCATTCTGTATGTTTTTGTTTTTAGATTTGCTTCTTATAAAAAAGAAATTAGAAATGTATTATTCCTTATTCATTCTCCTACATTCCTTTTATTAGATTGCTTAATTCATTGAAATTTAAGGTTTTGAGCATTAGATTTACGTTTTTTGTCTTTTTTTGTCAATTTGTGTCTTTAGAATTTTTTTTTAATTTTCACTTCTTTCTATTTTAGTCAAGACCTTGTCACTATAATTAATTTTGTTTACAGTACTTTGATACAACTCTATTCTCACAGTCTTTCCCTACTTCAAACTTTCAATTCTAGTTTTCTGACCTTTCCCTGGGTTGAGTTTTTTACCTTTTTTTCTTTTTTATCTATTTCCTTTCCTTTTTCATCCCTTCTCTTTCTCCCCAGTTAAGTGATTATTTTTAAATTTCTCTCTTTTCCTTCCTGTCTAATTTTTTAGTCTAGTTAGTTTTTTCTCTGCACTATTCAATAAAAGTTACTTTATTTTTTAATTTATTTTCTTCATTCTTTCTCTTCATTTACAGACTCTTCTGAAACTATACTCTTGTATATGTTTGTATTTATCCCTCCTTTAATTTGGGGGTTATTTTTATGGCATTAAAGCTTGAAAGGACCAAGTGGTAGCTCCCTTTTCTAACCAAATTCCATGTTACTACTTTAATAGACTTTGCCCCATCTTTTTCCCCATTGTGTTTTATAGTTATATATATATATATATATATATATATATATATATATATATATATATATATATATATATATATATATATATATATGTGTGTGTGTGTGTGTGTGTGTGTGTGTGTGTATGTGTGTGTATGTGTACATACATACACATATATGTATATATACATATACTTTCCATTTTACTGCTTTATTTTTTGATTTTTAAAAATTTTGATTGTGCACATTTGCTTTTCTTTTTATTCCTCTTCCCCCTTTTCCTATCTCGTTGTTTCTCTCCCTGCATTTCTTTGTATGCCTGTCTGTCTTGTTCTGTCTTGGTCTTGATCTCTCCCACTTCTCTGGATCTATGCTTTCAAAATGATCTCTGGCAGGGTAATTTATTCAATTATGTATGCAGTATTTTCTTGGTAATTAGGTTCATTTACCTATAATGTTCTGTTGTGTGGAATGTTTGCATACCTCAAATGACACACATATTAATTGTCAGTCTTTTTTACATTCACTGTTAAACTCCAGTTTGAAGGGCATATGCATTGGTTTTGTAGTTTACAAGCCTTTGCTTTTTAAATATATTATCCCATACCTTCTGGTGATTTTCATGCATACGGGAAAATATTGTTATTTGCATTATTTCCCTTACATTTTAAATGCTTTATCCTATGTACTCTCATAACTTATTTGTTATTGCAGTTTTAAAATTTTGTTCCCATATTTTTTGAAGTTTAAATAATTAGGTTTTGAAACAATGATTCATTTTTCTGGTTCTCTGTTTATGTTCTGGAGGTCCCCCCAATTAAAGCTTTGGATGCTCTCAATTGGTGTTTTGTCCTCTTCATTTCCTAGGGTAGTCTTCATGTTTCTTGATTTCTCATATTTTTTTTTAATTCCTAGGATCCTTTATCTATTCCTTTGTATCCCATCTTCAAGACAATTTGTTTTAACTTGTATAGACATTATATATTCCTTCCTTTCCTTCAGCTAGATATTACTTCACTTGATATTTTCCAAATCTATTACTCTCACTTTAAACTCTTCCTTTCCAATGTTTAAAATTCATTTCTTTTTCTAACCTAACAGTATTTTTTAAAATTCTTCTGAGAACTCTTTATGTTCCAACCTAAAGTAATATCTAAGTTCTTCTTAAATGAAGTGCACTTTTCTTTTGAGCCTTTTTAGTGTTTCTACCTGTTCCATGCTTTTCTTGGATTCCATGTGATTCCACATTTCATGTGGCATTAGTTCACTGCCTTTTGTGCTGTCTCTCTGTCTTTCTCTCTCTCTCTCTCTCTCTCTCTCTCTCTCTCTCTCTCTCTCTCTCTCTCCATATATATATATATATAAAGACAACATTCTAAGCTTCTTAGGGATATATACAATTTTTAGTATTTTTCTATTGATTTAACCATTTATATTCTAGTATTTTATTATTAATTTTCTCGTAAAATGTTCTATGTTTCAGCTTCTTATTTATATTCATCACTCACTTTTTGACTCTATCCCTTTGTTTGTGGATATCCTCCTGAACATGGGCTGTCAAACTAAATCAATCTCCATTGATTGGGAGAGGTTGACTCACTGTGATACTGTCCTAAGCACTCTTTCAGGATCAGTGGTGGATGGGGCAAACCAGTCCCAGCTAGCATTCTTTCCCTTTGTCTTTAGAGCTAAAACAGTCACTCATTCTTACCACTCATTTTTGATGAATTTTATGGTTCTCTTCCTTTTCTCCTTAGGACTAAGACATGTAATTATTTACCATTTTTTGGAGGATTAAGGATATACAGCATGAGAAAATGTGCTACAATAGCCTCTATACCCCGAAAGGTTAATAACTCCCTAAAGCACCAGCTTGAAGAATGCACATATTTTAGCCCTCTGCTCTTGTCTTCCTTTCTATTTGTTAGAGCAGAATCAGTATCTAGTGTTTTGTGAGAGGTAGAGGACAGAAAGGAAGTGGTGTGTTTGCAAATTTTCTGTAGCAGAGCAATCCTAACATGTATTCCAGTTACAAGTTAGTTTGTGTCCCTGCTGGGAATTTGAAAGCTGGTGTAGGAGAGGATCTGAGTGTAAACTTTAAGTATTAGTATCCTCCTATAAAAATTAATATTTTTTTTTTACTTCAGCACAGGTATTTCTTTTGTATCCTGTGATTTAATGGTCATTATTCAACATCTATCTATACAAAATGAAAAGAAAAAGATGCCATATTGCTACTCATTTGACAAGTGACTGACACAAGTCAGTCTCCCCAGTCACAATTTTAAAGATTTTTTTTTTCAGGAATGAGACTTCTTTATTTTTCTGTTCCTATTTCTAGTTGAACTAAGTATTGCTTCTATTATGTTATAATATGTCAAATCCTAAGCACCCAAATTGAAGCCTAAATTATTCTTAGTCAGAGGTAGGATGGCATAATGGACAGATAATTAATGTCAGAATCAGAATATCAGGATTCAGTTCTTTCTTTTGACATACTGGTTGTGTGACCTTCACTCCCTTAACTTTAATGCTTTTAATTACAATATCAATAGTTAGCCCTTATATGACATTGACTATGTGCCAGAAACTGTGCTAAGTACTTTAAAATTACTATCTTGTTTGATTCTCACAATAACTCTGGGAGGTAAGAACTATGATGATCCTCATTTTATAAAAATGGAAACTGAAACAAACTTCTTATAGCTAGTAAGTGTCTAAGACTAGATCTGAACTCAGATTTTCCTGATTCCAGTCCAGACTATCCACTGCTCACATAGCTCTTGTCTGAGGAAAATCCCTAAGGATATAACTTAAAGAGGCATTCCAAATATTAGTAAGCAAAGGTATTGCCTATTCTGGGAGAACCCCACAAAGATACTACGTAGGTGCTGCCAAAATGAACAAACAACATATGCATAAACCAAAGAATGCTATGGGCAGAGATCTCAAAGATGGCATGACTCAAATTTTCATTTTATGGATTGTGGCACAGAGAAGTAAAGGCAACATAACCAATTTATGTATGGCACAGATGGAATCAGAACCCCATCTTCCTGACTCAAAATTCAGGGCTCTTTTCTTTCCATCACACTTTCTTCTCAATCAATTGAAATAAATTTAACTCAATATGTATTTTGTAAGAGTATGTTGAATGAAAGGCATTTTATTTGTAACTGGAGGTACAGAGATAAAATACTCTTAACACCTTTTCTTATGAAGTTTTTAATATTCAAGGAGATAACAAATACTCATGAATAGCTGCGATAAAAGCTAGAATGTGATAAATGTAAAAGAAATGTCTAAACAAACTGATATTTGAGATTCAATAAGAAAGAAAGCACTCTTTAGCCCAGGAGATCAGGGACAACTTCACAGATCAGGTGAAACCTAAGCTGGGTCTTGAAGGGCAAAGAGAAATGTAACAGTTGAAAGGCTGTTCATGAAGTTATAGTCTGAATATGTTTCTTTAACTTAATTTCATAGTTCCAAAGAATCTTTTTTCTATAAAAGATATATTTTTAATTTTATCCTCTTGTGTTCTTTTCGCATATATTCTTTACTGTGTTATTCAGACCAAGTGCATTTTTTTTAATTGTGACAGATGACAAAACTTTATAGGCACTAAATCCATTTAAATTAAGGTGCCAAGGATGACTAAAAAAATCAGCTTTTCCTCCTCTGTGAAATTTTCTTAGTGTTGGGATGCTCAGCTATATTTTTCGAGGATACATACAAGAGTGCCACCTAATGTTACATTTACATAGCACTGGATTGAGTTTTAATTTTGTATAATTTGGTAATTCTCTTTGACTATAAAACATGTAAGATTGAGTATTATGAACAGAATTCAACTTAAAAATTGAAATATTCATTATTTTCCTCCCCTACCCAGATATCACAGAGTGAATAATATCTTGTTCTTGTTCCAAAGTCCAAAAGTTCCAAAGTTCCAAAGTTTCAGAACTTTCAGAAAAATCACGAAGTAATAATAATGTGTTTAAAATCTATTCCAAGTCTTTTGAAGACATATTTGTTCATCCATTAAAATACTTGCTTTTAAACACACAAGATGGTTAAATTTTCCATCGATTTTCTTAACTGCAATATATAAGTAGTATTGGTATTCATACAATATAGTCTTTTGACATTTGGGGCTCATGTTGGTTCTCATGGCTACAGAATCAACTTGTTCCCATGATTTTTCATAGTGCTTATAAAATGAACATTCATTTGGTATAAAAAAAGACCTAAAATTATCTCTTTTAAAGTTTTCATGTGCTCCTATATTATGCTACACTAGAGGAAAGTGATGTGTTTTTAGGGGTAAATTAATTATCTGGCCTATTGTAACACTACTAAATTTATAGCATTATGTGTAGGGGGGTTAAAAGGAAGTCTTTGTTTAGGACTTGATATACTTCTGTGAGGACTGTAGGGAGGCCCATTGATGACCTTGAAATGATTTGCAGACACCTGCTGGGGCCTTCCTAGTAAGATCAGATTAAAAGTGATAGAATTTTTAGTTTCATTCATCAGGCATGAAATAGTTGACTAACACTGAGGTGACTCCTTTCTTCTGAGTCTTTTAAGATTCTTCCTCTAAGACATGTGACATTTTAGTCTTATACCCTATTCTGAGCACATGCAAAAATACAAAAACAAAACTGAGAGTAGATTTTAGGGTCCTGTAAAAGAGTCTAGAATGGGAGACGTCAGAACATCAGCATAGCTGTCCTGGGACCAAATGACAATATTCACCTCTCTATCCCTCCCTCCACCCCTAGTGAAGAGCTAGCAATTGCTGAGGCAGTGATTGAATGTTCCTTGATTCTAAGTCATTGAATGGGGAATTAATCCTTGTCTTATGGAGGCAATGACAGAAATACACATTCGGTCAATGACAAGGTAGCCATGGAGAGAGAAACCATGTAATCTGTGCATTGGGAGTTCATGGACTCCAGCTTTCTCAACAGAGAAGTGGTATATTTCCTGGACAGCTTGGCATCCAACCTCCTAGAGAGAAAAGGAAGTTTAAAATACATGTCAGGCCCCAGACTTTAGTGGAAAGGTATGTTTTAGAGCTGAAAAGAACCATGAGGACATCTATTGCAAATTTCTCATTTTACTTATAAAAACTGAAACTGAAAGAGGTTAAATGACTTGCCCAGGATTGTACAAGTAATAAGTTTCTAATGCAGTTCTTCCTGACATCATCACTTTACATTCTGTGACCCCTTGCTTTTTTAGAAACCCAAAGTTTGAGACTTTTAGCATTCAGTTTTCCAGATAGGGAAGGGGAGATCCTGAGTAGCATCAACCACTTGGCAAGAGAAAAATAATGAGCAAGTGGCCCTCAGGCAATGTAATCAATCACTCAAAAAAAAAAAGCTTTTCTTTATCACCTACAATGTGCAGACACTGTTTATACAATGGAGAAATACAGACAAAAATGAAATAATATTTAATCTCCCTTTCTATCAAGAGAAATATAAGTAAATATGAATTATATGTAAGGTAAATACAACAAAATTAGAAAGAAGGTATTAGTAGTTGGGCATGGGGAACAGAGAAATCCTTTTATACAATTTAGCAATTTAGATAAACTTTCAAGGAAGCCAGAGATTCTAAGAGTCAGAGGGGAGAAGGAGATAGATTGAATACAGGAGAGGGAAGCCATGTAATGGCACAAAGTAGTGTTTGTTAAACATGAAAAGGTAGACTAGAGGCAGATACTGAATGCTAAAGAAAGGAATTTGTATTTTCCTTTGGGACAATTGTTTATTTAATGTTTACTTATGTAATCATTTTAAACATTTCTTTAAATTTGAATTCCAAATTCTCTATCTTCCTTCAGCTCCTCCCTCATTCATTGAAAAGGCAAGAAAGAAATTTAAAATTATGTCAAATGTATTTCCATATTAGCCATTTTACCCAAAAAACAAGAAAAATAAGAAAATAAAAAATAACAATCTATAAGCTGCAATCTAAATTCATTTCATGAGTTCTCTCTCTCTCTCTGAAAGGGGACAATATTTTTCATCATGAGTCCTTTTCAATTGTCATGGATCATTTTATTGATCAGAGCAGATGTCTTTCACAGTTAATTATCATCACAATGTTGCTCTCATAGTTGACCATTGTTACAATATTGCTGTTAATATGCACAATTTTCTTCTAGTTCTGCTCACCTCATTTTATATCAGTTCATATACATCTTCCTGGGTTTGTTTCATTTTTTTTCTGAAACCATTCCCTCCATCAATTTTAAAGCAAAATAATAATCTATCATAATCATATATGACACCTCTTTTAGTCATTTTATAATTGATGGACATCTCCTCAATTTCCCATTCTTTGCCACTGTGAAAAGAGCTGCTATAAATATTTTTGCACTTGTAGGTCCTTTTCCTTTTTTTTTTTTAATCTTAGACTTTATATTGGTACTATTAGGTCAATACGTATTGTGTATTTTATGTTTGATGAAATAGTGAACCATTAGAACTTTTTGATCGAGGGAAAAGAATGGTGAAAAATGTTTTAAGAAATAACGACAACTGTTCTTGCACAGAAATTGATTAGGAAATTATTTCAAGAATCTAAACAATAAGTAATGATATCTTGAACTAAAATAGTTGCAATGGGAGTGAAGAAGAAGAGATGAATGAAAAGAGGAAGGAAAAATTATTAAGACTTGGAAACTGATTTGATTTCTCTATTGAGATGAAGTGGTTAGTGGAAGTGATGAGCCAAGGATGACTCTAAGGTTGCAAACCTAAAAATAAAATGATGATACCGTCAACAGAAAAGGAAACATTAGGCAAATGGGCAAGTCAGGGACAAAAATATAATGAGGTCTGACATTCCAATGGGATCAGCCATTTTGAGGTCAAGATTGAGAGTGGGAAGGTAAGGAGACAATATGGGAAAAGGGCAAAGTTTTGGGATATATTGACATTTAAGAGTGATGGACATGTGTAATATTTCAAAAAAGGAGACTGAAATGGAATGGTCTGGTAGGTAGGAGGAGAACCAAGAGAAAGCAATGCATGAAAATACAGACCAAAGAGAGTATTCAGAAGACAGTAATCAATAACAATACATCTGCACAGAAATCAAGAAGGTTGAGGGTTGAGAACACAATTTAGGATTGACAATTAAGAAGCTATTGATAACTTTAGAGAGATAATTTTCAGTTGAGTGATGAGCCCAGAATCCATATTTCAAAGGGATAAAAATGCAGTGAGCCCCATGACATGAGAGAACAAAAGTCCTAGATTTTGTCTTCTGATATTATCATGTGTCATCTAGATAGATCAGGTCTGATTAAAAAAAAGTGTTGTCTCTCCACCAAACCTACCTCCTGAAAAGCATTTACATTTTGGTTTAATGGAGTCCAAGCCTTTAGAGAAGTAAAAAAATACTAGATGCTTATGAAAGTCTTCCATTGGAATTCTTAGATGTGGGGAAAAATGTTCTCTGCTAACAATATCAAGTTTATTTCTCTTCTGAGAAGAGTCCAAACCAGTTCTTGGCGTTTGAAGGACTACGGTAGCACATAGAAAGGACTCATTACAGAGAGAATTTACCAATTACATACGTCCTACTCTCATTTTTGCATGGTTCCAAAATTTTCTGTGGAGTAGAATAAAGGTTTCTCTGTATCTTACATATACAAAATTACCTTGACTTCTGTAGTGGGGTGCAAAGACGCATTTATTCATACTCTTGATGAGCTATATTTTAAAGTTTTCCAGAGGGTACCAAGAGAGTGATTTCAGGAAAGACTCTCCCAAGCTAAACCACAACTTCAATAATCCATTTCACTGAAGAGTTAAGACATGGTTTATGGCTTATTGCCTTGAAATTTATAAGATTTATTCTGAAATCATTAATTAAAAGCTAGAAAATTTATTAATAGAAAAATTGAAGTGTGTGAAAAACAGAAGCAAATGTGTGTATACTTTTAAATGATAAAAGGTAAAATGAAAAATAAAACCCATACTTCGGGGAAATGAGTCTACTCATTATTAGAAAGTATATGTGATCTCATTGTGTGCTCATTTCCTCCAACAATAAAGTTCACACATAATTATATAATTTTCATGTATTTCTACCCATATTTTCACTACAGACTGTCCTTCCACCCAAAATTCTAGAGTTTCTCATGTTCTTCTGAGTGTTTACATAAGAAAAGAATATCTTTCATTATCATTTATTTTCATCTAATGATCAAGCTATCTGTACATATATAAGTATACATGTGTATATATGTGTGTACTTACATATCAATGTACATTTATTATTATGTGCATACATGTATATATGTATAGATACATACTTTCCAGGTAAGGTATTTTTAATGACTTATTTTACATTGCTCCTGCAAAATTCCTTATTTGTAATGTTTTGTGCTCTGCACATGCCAAATATGTGCTTCCCTCTCCCCTATTGTCCTTTGGCTGATGTCTGTGTAATCAATGGAATGAAAAATGCAAATGACTTCTAACAATGTATAATTTTGTTCCATTTCTGCAGTAACAGTATCAAAGGGCTGAAAAAAGAAGAGGGGGACAGAAAGAATTATGAATGATATTAGTTTTGCCATCTACAACTATTAGAACCCTATTAAATTTTGATAAGGCTTAGGAGTATGAAGCTTATTATCAATTAATCAATCAATAAGCATTTATTAAATTCCCACTATATATGTACCTGGCACCATGCTGGGTATTAGGGTGAAATGAGTCAAATTTTTAGGTGACAAGAAACTAATTAATTTCACTAGTGTATGGGAATTTAGTAAGAAACTCCAAAGGAATGTAAGCGAAGATCATAACATTCAAGGTAGCTATATGAAAGTTACAAAGCATGTGAGAAAGAACAATTTAAACCCTTCAGATGTACTGACAAGTCCTGAATTAATTGTAAACACTGAGGTAAAAAGATTTCAGTATTTTCATGAACAGATCAATGAAGACATTTTCTCAGTGTGTTTCACATTTCAAATCTCATCTCAATCTCAAACTTCCTTTGAAACTTTGAAATTTCCTTAGCCTTTTGCTATTGGCTTAAAGAATGAATTCTCCATAGTGCATTCCTCTTTCTATAATTTATGCTGCTGCTCTACAGGAAATTGGAAAGCTCTTATACTGACCCCAACCATTCTAAGACAAAAAAGTTCCAAATATTGAAAACTAACTTTTATCACTGTTTCTATATAGTAATAAGACTTGACATACCACTGTTCACTCCCTACACCTCCCAAAAGTGAGAAAAAAACCCTGAGTAGTATTACCAAGATGGCAATAGAGATACATATAGTGGCTATATATAAACTATAGTATGTAACCAGTAAGGAACTCAAAAGAATGGGAATAAGAGATATCATCAAAGAATCTTAATATATGAAGGAAGATAGGCTGTTCATGTATCAAATGCAGGAGATGTGTGGACAATTCCTGACTGCTCCTCAGTTAGATTTAGATATTGAGAGAAAGTGAAGAAGCCTCCAGAATGTTGGATGGGCATCCTGATGTAGATTTGGGGAGACTATAAATAAGAGAGGCATAGGAGTTAGGGTCAAGCATGGTTTGATTGCAATCTCCATTGCTAGAGGGATCTCCAAAATTAATGAGATTGCAGATGCTTATACATATTTCAGTTTTTGAGTTTGTAATATCTCACTCATCAAAAGGTAAGTTTTCTATAGAAAATCAACTCTCTGTGATCCAGAAACCAAAATAATGATAGAAGGCATTGATTCAAAAGAAAGATCTTAAATCAGCTGCCCAAAAATAATTTCCTAATCCTCAGGCCTTCATTCAGAATATTACTGACATTTATTTAACATAGTGATTAAACCAAACAAACAGAAAAATCTTTGTTATCTGATTTCTGCAATGGATTAAGAAAAGTCAACTAGAAATGATATAGGCTATAATTCTTAAGTTCAGGGACCTGATAGTAGAGGAGGCCCTAACTGCTGGATATCTAGATTAGACACAGAAAAATGAAGAAAGAGGCCAAAAATTATATTGCCTAAATCTGCTAATTAGTTAGAAGAATAAAAATATAGGTAGCACCAAAGGCAATGAATATATATGATGGCCTTATAAAGACAAAAGTTATGACATGTAAACAAAGAATTGTTCAAAAATTGTTCACAGTATCATCAAGTACTTGCAAAGCTATATGAAGAGGTGGTCATGCCATATAATGAATAATTGAAGTGTTTTTTTTTCTCCTTTATACACATTTACAGTAATTTAGAATGCAATTGCTACTCAAAATATTGCTTTGTAAACAGATGGAAATTTTAAAAGTTTTATATGTTATAGAAGAAAAACAATAATATTATCCTCCTTGACATTTAGATTAAACACAGCAAGTGAAGTGGAATATGACCAATTAATTTGATCATAGTAGGCAACAAATATGAATAACTCTATCAGTTATTATGTACTACTATTCCAATCTTTTCAAGATCTCTGATACTATAAGTGTGAATACTCCTTCCCCCAACTCAAATTATAACTCTCCAACTAAATAAATTAATAAATATATTATTTATTATTAATTAAATAAATTTATTTATTAACTAAATAAATTAATTAATAAACAGAAAATAAGTGAAAGCACCAAGTTGAGAGTTGAGTATAGGCAATCCCTCAAGTTGTTTACACTCTACTCAACATGCATCATGGAAATAAATAAAACTACAGTGAATTAATGACTAGGAATTCAAGAAACTATAAGAGGTAACACTTGAGGCATTTCTTAAAGGGAGCTAAAGTTATTGAGAAGAGATGAGGGTGTGTTCATTTCAGGAAGGAGGAAATAACCTATATAAACTCATGAAAGGGAAAGAAAAAATTCTAAGTTCACGGAACAGCCAGATTTGCTTGAATATAGATGATATTAAAGAAAGTAAAATTTAAAAAAACCCAGAAAATTGTAGTGGAGCATGATAAGCAGAGTTTCATATGTCAAAGTCAGACTTGCAGTTTTGTCCTTTAGATAGTGAGAAGCCACTATACAAGAATGGAAAACAATGATATGGCCATTACTTTATCTGTGCATTAAGAAAATTACTTTGGCAGCTAGAAGAAGCATGCATTGATAAGGAGACAGATTAAAAGAAGGAGTCTAATTAGAGGACTGTCACAATCATCTAGGTAAGAATTAATAGCATCTTGAACCAGGACCAGACCATGGAAGTGGACAAAACGATATAGCTGCAAGAGATGCTTTAGGAGGAATATGACTTTAAAACTATTTGAGTATGAAGTATATGGGGCAAGGAAGAGCCAAGTATTATTTGGAGGTTGCAAACCTTAATTATTAGAAAGATGATTATTACTCTTGGCATCAATTAAGTCACTTAATCCTCTTTTAACATTCACCTATTCATTCATTCAATTTATGTTGCTTCTTTTAGTCATATAACAACATATTCTTAAGTTTGAATGACAATGTAGAGAGACCTGTGGGAAGATCAAGATAAAATATGTTGCTGCAATAAAGGAAGTGAAAAGTCATCAGCCTTTTGAACTTTTCCTGTCTTTCCCAGTCTTTACTATTTACCAAGAACTAAAGAATATAAAGGTAATGTGAAAAGCCTCTCCTGCAACAACCCCATCATGCCAAAGTATAACCCAAATTTCTTTTCCGTTAGTAATGAGGATACTACCTACAAAGGGGGTTATAAGACAAGTAAAATGGGTTACTTGACATAATTTAGTTAACTGTTAAACTGAGAGACTAAAGAATGAGAGTAGGAAAGAAAACAATTAACCAATGATTCATTTCAGGAAAGATAGATGGGTGAGCCAAGAAGGGAGAGAGAAGACAGGAAATTGCCTGAGCTCACCCTAGTTTCCCTTACAAACAACATTAAATCAAGCCTCTGAATGGGTTCTTGAGTGATAGAACTGACAAAAAAAGATGGAGTTAAATAATTTTACAGTTTGATATAACTTTGAAGGACTTCAGCAAAGGTCTGTCTCATTTAGGTAAAACAGAATTGTAGCCTAGCACAGAAAGTATATGGGCAAGTCAGCAACCAATTCTCCTGGGTCCTAGATCAGCAGGCTCGGGGTACAGCAGACAAGCTCTGAGGCCTCCAATCTAAGTCCAGAAGGCAAGTTGCTAGCACCAGAAAGTAGACAATACTGGTAAGAGCGGGCCAGGTTACCCCACTGCAGTGAACAAGCCGAGACCTCAGAAGAAAAAAAGTCAATGAGCAGGGTCCTTGCCTCCAGGAGTAGAGCTCAACTTTAAAAGCCATGAAAAGGGAAAAATATGAGCAAGAAGCAAAAGAGAATCTTGACTATAAAAAGCTACTATAGTGAAAGGGAAGACCATAACACCCAATCAGAAGAGAACAACAATGTCATAATGCCAACATGTGAAATCTCAAAGGGGAACCTGAGTTGATCTCAAGACCAAAAAGCCTTCTTGGAAGAGTACAAAAGAGTTTTAAAATTCAAATAAGAGAAGTAAAAGAAAACTTGGGAAAAGAAATGAAAGCTATACAATATAGTCAATAACTTAGGAGAGGAAAGACAAATTTGACTGAAGAAAGCAATTATTTAAATAATGTAATTGGCCAAACGGAAAAGAAAAAGTAGAATTGGCCAAATGGAAAAGGAGATACAAAAGTTAACTGAAGAAAATAATTCCTTGAAAATTAAATTTGGATAAGTGGAAGCTAATAACTCTATGAAACATCAAAAATCAGTCAAAGAATGAAATGAAAAAATAGAAGAAAATATAAAGTACTTCACTGGATCCATGAGAGATCATTTAAGAATTGTTGGACTACCTGAGAGCCATGATCCAAAAAGAGCCTGGATGCATATGTACAAAAATATTTATAGCAGCTCTTTTTGTAGTGACAAAGTATTGGAAATTGAGGGAATGTCTGTCAATTGGGGAATAGGGGAATGTCTGAACAAGTTGTGATATATGAATGTAATGGAATATTATTGTACTATAAGAAATGCTGATCAGGTGGATTTCAGGAAAACCTGGAAATGGTTATATGAATTGATACTGAGTGAAATAATCAAAATCAGGAGAATATTGTACACAGTAACACCACATTGACTTTGATCATCTTAGCTCTTCTCAGAAATGCAAGAATCTAAGACAACTCCAAAATATTCATGAGAAAAAAATAATATTCACATCCAAAGAAATAATCTTAGAGTCTTTATGCAGATAGAAACATATCATTTGTTCTCTTTTTCTTTGGTTGTTTTGATTTGTTTCTTCTTTCTTGTGATTCCTCCCATTGGTTCTAATTGTTCTTTACATTAAGACTAATGTGAAAATGTTTGATATGAATGTATAAGTAGAGCCTATATCATATTGCACACCATTATGGGGATGGTGGAGGAGAAAACTCAAAATTAAAAATCTTATGCAGGTGAATGTTGAAAATTCAAATAAGTGAGAAAGAGCCAGGACAGCATCTTTCAAGAAATCATGAATGAAAACTACCCTGATATTCTAGAACTGGAGGACAAAATAGTCATTGAAAGAATCCACAAATGACTTCAGGCAAGAAATCCCGAAATGAAAACTCCAAGGAAGACAGTAGTCAAATTCCAGAATTATCAAGTCAAGGAGAAAAGAAAAATTGCAAGCAGTCAGAAAGAACAAAAAGTTGAAATATCACAGGCAGTATTACACAGGCTTGAACTAATTCCACATTATAGGACTGGAGGGTTTGTAATATGATATTTCTGAAAGACAAACAGCTTGGATTACAACTAAGAATCACCTACCCACCAAACTGAGTATAACCTTTCAGATGAAAAGACAGACATTCAATGAAATAGGGGACTTTAAAAAGCCCACAACTGCACAGAAAATTCAGTCTTCAAATACCAAACTCAAGGGAAGGATAAAAAAGGTAAACAGGAAAGAGAAAAACAAACATGTTATACAATAAGGTTAAACTGTTTACAACCCTAGACAGAAATATGGTACTTGCAGTTCTTGAAAGTGTATCTTTATTAGGGCAGTTAGAAGGTATATATATATATATATATATATATATATATATATATATATATATATATGGCAGTTAGAAGGTGTATATATATATATATATATATATATATATATATAGAAAGAGTTTAAGCTGACTTGCTGAGTTTAAGTTGACTTTGATGTGATGATATAAAAAAAATTAAAGGGTGAAAAAAAGAATTATACTAGAAGAGGAAAGGACAAGTAAAATAAGATAAATTCCACATGTGAAGAGGTGGAAAAGACTAATTAAAATAGAGGGAAAGAAGGGAGCATGTGAGCAGAGTCTGAACCTTACTCTCATCAGATTTCACTCAAAGAGAGAGTAACATAGACACTCATCTGGGTATAGAAATGTATCTTACCATAGAGAAGGAGAAGAGGAGAAAGGGGAAAGAAAAGGGAAAGTGGTGGATAGAACGAAGGCAGGTTAAGGGAGGCAGTGGTCAGAAGCAAAATGCTGGTGAGGAGGGAGAGGGTAAAAGGAAAGAAAATAAATGAATAAAATAAAAGAAAGAAAATAGATAAATAAAATTAAAGAGAATAAATGCATAAATTAGGGTGGGGGAAATAGGATAAAGAGAAATACACAGTTAGTAATCATAACTGTGAATGTGAAGGGGATGAACTTTCCCATAAAACAGAAGCAGTTATTTAGAGTAGATTTACAACCAGAATTCTACAGTATGTCCTTTACAAGAAACACCTCTGAAGCAGAAAAATACACATAGAGACATAGAGTGCAGGTAAAAGGCTGGAGAAGAATCTATTATGCCTTAGCTAGAGTTAAAAAAAAAAAAGCAGGAGTAGCAATCCTGATTTCAGGCAAAGCAAAAGGAAAAATAGACCAAATTAAAATAGATAAGGAAGGAAACTGCATCTTACTGAAAGGAACCATAAACAATAAAGTAATATCAATACTAAACATATATGTATCAAGTACTATAGTATCCAAGTCCTTAGAGAAGTAAAATAAGTTACAGGAAGAAAAAGAAAGCAAAACTCTGCTAACAGGGGATATGATCATCTCCTCTCAGAAGTAGATAAATCTAACAACAAAATAAACAGGAAAGAAGTTAAGGAGGTGAATAGAATTTTAGAAAACTGAGTTATGGTGGATCTCTGGAGAAAACTGAATGGAAATAGAAAGGAATACACAAGCATACATATATGCATGTGTGTATACATTTATATATGCATGCATGCATACATGGATGTATACACACACAGTACCTGCACAAAATTAACTATATACGATAGCTTATAAACCTCACAGTCCAATGCAGAAAGGAAGAAATATTAAATGCATCATTTTCAGATCATGAAAATTGCATGTAATAAAGGGTCATTGAAAGATAGAATAAAAATAATTTGCCAACTAAATAATCTAATCCTAAAGAATGAGTGAGTCAAACAATTCATCATAGAAACAATCAATAGTTTCATTAAAAAAATGACAGTAATGAGACAATATACCATAATTCATGGGATACAGTCAAAGTAGTTATTAGGGGAAGTGCTATTTCTCTAAATGCTTACAGAAATAAGATTGAGAAAGAGGAAATCAATAATTTGGGTAAGGAACTTAAAAACCAAGAATAAGAATAAACTAAAAATCCCTAATTAAATACTAAATTAGAAATTCTGAAAACAAAAGGAAAGATTAATATAATTGAAAATAAGAAAACTATTGAGCTAATAAGTAAAAATAAAAGTTTATTTTATGAAAAAAAAACAAATGATAAACTTTTGGTTAATCTGATTTTAAAAAGAAAGGAAATTAAATTACCAGTATCAAAATTGAAAAGGGTGGATTCATCACCAATGAAGACAAAATTAAAACAATAAGTAGGAGTCACTTTGCCCCACTTTATGTTGATAAATCTGACAATCTAGTCAAATAGATGAATATTTTAAAAAATACACTTTCCCAGATTAACAGAAGATGAAATAAAATACTTAAATAACTTCATTTCAGAAAAAAAAAAGAAATTGAACAGGCTATCAATGAACACCCTAAGAAAATATCTCCAGGAGCAGATGAATTTGCAAGTAAATTCTATTAAACACTTAAAGAATAATTAATTCCAACGTTATATAAACTATTGTGAAAAATTAACATGAAAGGAGTCCTTCCAAATAATTGTTATCACACAAATAAGGTGTTGCTATCTAAACCAGGAAGAGCCAAAAAAGAAAAAAAATTAGAAATCATATTCCCTAATGAATATTCATGCAAAAATTTTAAATAAAATATTAGCAAAGAAATTACAGCAATTTATCACCAGGATAATATACCATGACCAAGTGGATTTGTACCAAGAATGCAAGACTGATTAAATATTAGGAAGAATATCAGCACAATTGATCCCATCAGTAACAAAACTAACAGAAATCTTATGATTATCACAAGAGATAGAGAAAAAAATCTTTTGATAAAATACAGCACCTATTTTTATTAAAAACACTAGATCACATAGGAGTAAATGAAGTTTTCCTTAAAATTATAAATAGTATCTATCTATATCCTCAATCAAACATTATATGTAATGGGGATAAGCTAGAAGCTTTCCCAGTAAGATCAGGGGTGAAACCAGGATGTCCATGATCACCTCTGTTATTTAATATTATAATAGAAATGTTAGCTTTATCAATAAGAGAAGAAAAGGAAATTGAAGGAATGAGATTAATCAATAAGCAAAGTAAACTATGACTCTTTGCAGATGATATGATGATATATGTAGAGAATCCCAGAGAATCAACTAAAAATTCCTTGAAATAATTAACAACTTTAGCAAAGTTGCAGGATATAAAATAAAATCACATAAGTAATTGGAAATTTTACATTACTAACAAAACCACAGAAGCAAGATAGAAATAGAAATTCCAGTTAAAATAAATGCTGACAATATAAAATATTTGCAACTCTGCCTGCCGAAACAAAACCAGAAAACAATTACAAAACAATTTTCATACAAATAAAGTCATATCTTATTAAATGAAATAATATTAATTGTTCATAAACCAGTATCATAAAATGACAATTCTATCTAAATTAATTTCCTTATTCAGAGTCAATTAAACTACCAAAAATTATTTTGTAGACCTAGAAAAATACGTTAAAATTCTTATGGAACAGTAAAGGTTCAGGAATATCAAAGGAATTAATTTTAAAAATGCAATGGAAGGTGTCCTATCTATACCAGATCTAAGACTATATTATAAAGTAGCAATCATACAAATTATTTGGTACTGGCTATGAAAGAGAATGGTGGATCAATGGAATAGGTATTCAAGATACAGTAACCAATTACAATAATAATATTTGAGATATTTACAAATATCTCATTTAATTCTAACAACAATGACTCCAGTATCTGGGATAAGAATTCACTATTTGACAAAACCACCGGGAAAAATGGAAAACAGTATGACAAAAACTAGACATAGACCAACATCTCATACCATATACCAAGATAAGGTCAAAATGGGTACATGATTTAAATATAAAGGATGATAACATTAGCAAATTTGGAGAGCAAGAAATAGTTCATCTGCCAGACATATGGACAAGAATTTACAACTAAACAGGAGAGAGAAAACATTATGAAATGCAAAGTGGATAACTTTGACTACATTAAATTAAAAATACTTTGCACAAACAAAGCCAATGCAACCAAGATTAGAAGGAAAGCAACAAACGGAAACACTAACAGTTTTTACTACCAGTGTTTCTAATAAAGTCTTCATTTCTAAAATATATATTTCTAAAATTTATAAGAACAGAAGTAATTCCTCAATTTATAAATGTTAAAAATATATGAACTGGCAATTTGTAGATGAAATTAAAGTTATCTATAAATATTCTCTGTATCACTATTGGTTGGAGAGATGTAAATTAAAACAACTCTGAGATACAACCCCACATCTATCATATTGACTAACAAAAAAGAAATGTGATAAATGTTGGAGATGTGGGAAAATTGGAAAACTAATGCATTGTTGGTGGAGTTATGAAATGAAAAAATATATATCTGTTCTAAAATGTTTATAGCAGCTCTTTTTGTGGTGACAAAGAATTGGAAATTGAGAGAATGTCCATCAATTGGGGAAAAAATTGTGGCATGTGAATGTAATGGAATACTATTTTGCTATAGGAAATAATGAGCATGAAGATTTCAGAAAAATCTGGAAACACTTTTGTGAATTTATGCTGAGTGAACAGGAGAACATTGTACGCAGTAATAGTAATATTGTTCAATGATCAACTTTGATAAATTTGACTCTTCTCAGCAATACAATGATCTAAGGCAATTCTAAGTGACTCATGGTGGAAAATGCTATCCCCACATAAAGAACTATGGAGTCTGAAGGCAGATCAAATCATTCTATTTTCACTTTTTTTTGTTGCTTTTCTTTCTCAAGTTTTCTCCCTTTTGTTCTAATTCTTTTTTCACAACGTGATTAATGTGGAACTATGTTTAATATGGTCATAGATGTATCATTCTTTGCCATCTTTGGGAAAGGGGAATGAGAGGGGAAAAAAATGGAACTCAAAATCTTATAAAAGTGATTGTTGAAAAATATCTTTACATGTAATTAAGAAAAAATAAAATACTATTAAATGGAGAAAAAAAAGAATTCATTTCAGAGAAAAGTCAAATTCCAGAGTTCTAAGAAAACTATTAAATAGCAAGACATCTTACTCTGCGCCTCTGTTAACTTACTCATATCAGTTGCATGACATGATAGAAACAGAGCTTTATGGACATTAAAAGAAAAGTCTTGGACAAAGAAAGGCTGTAACACTTTACTTAAGAGAGGCTTATTGATCATAGCAGTTCCATGAGAAAGGAGAGGAAAGGAAGAGGTAGATACAGACACAGTAGCTCAGCTATTGAGCCAGATAGGTAGAACAAGTAGACAGAGCATTGGACCTAGAATCACGAAGACTTATCTCACACCTCAAAGACTCACCAGATAGCAAGTCACTTAACCACTCTTTGTCTCAGTTTCCTCAATTGCAAAATGGGGATAATAGAACACCTACTTTGAAGGGTTACTGTGAGTATTAAATGAGATATTTGTAAAGCACTTAACCCTGTACCGTACACATAGTAAACGTTATACAAAGGCTTATTTCTTTCCCTTTCTTCCAGATAAAAACAATGCCTAAAGCATGGTAGATGTTTGGAAGATGTTGAAAGCACACCTAAAAAAGCTATTGACTCCTCCAAAAGAGAGAGGGAATATTAGCTTAGGTACGGAATCCTTAGGGAGAGGTTGGACAGGATAATGAATGAACGTAAAGATAACTGATGATCAGCTGGAGCAAAAACATGGAAATTTACTGGGAGTCAGTACACAGTGAAGAGCAGCTGTGATACAAGCCCTGATAGAAAGCACATTCACCAAAAAAAGTGGTATGATGATATTAATAGAAGATATTAGTAACTTTGAATGTAATTGGCATGATTAATCTCTTGAAAGAAAGGAGAAAAACATGTTTTTGCTATATGTGTCAACTAATGTCCTTAGGACCAAAGATATAAATATAAGTAGGACAAGCTCTACATTCAAATAGATTAAATTCCAATAAAAAAGGAACCCATGGAGTTAGAAAGCTAAGGTAAATGAGAGGGGTAACTATGTCATTTAGAAATGGTCAGGTCCTGTGGGCTGGCTGGGTGTAACGCAATTTTAGGCAAAAGGATTTTGTATTGCTTCAGTCATTTGTGGAGTTTCCTAAATGAAGAAAAATAGTTCTTCTTAAGTGTGAGAGATCTCTACAGAGAGCATTAACTGTCCAATATATTTGAAGACTTAAAACATTTCATAAAGGCTTAAAATAATTCTATAGCTTCACTGTGACTGGTTACATATTAATGGAATAATTTATTTCTTCAGACTGAAATATATCCAGTACATTCCAACATGGACACAATGAGTACCTAGTATTAGGCAGTGAGGTGTTACTGTGAAAAGTGTATGAGATCTGGAGTTAGTATGAAATGAATTCAAATTCAATCTCAGACATTTACTGAATGTGGGATAAGACCATTCATTTAACTTCTTTGTGCCTCAGTTCCTCATCTGTATAGTTGATGATATCCTTACCTCAGTGTTGTTATGAGAATCAAATGAGATATTTGTAAAGTATTTTGCTAATCTTCAAGCACTATCACTGTGTGTAATACAGAGTGGCATCAAGGGTAGAGTATTGGTCTACCTGAATTTGTCACACGTCTGATACATACTAGCTTTGTGATCATGGGAAGCACTGAGACCCTTGGCAACTCAGGGAATTTTCTAAGACTTTCAGATGCAGACAAATTGCTGATTGTGTTGTATTATTCCCACAATGGGAGTTCTCTACACTCTTGCTTTCAGTGATGAATTCTCTGGTTTGGACCAAGGAATAAACACGAAGAACACACATATGATTTAAAATAAAACAGAATATTTACATACACATTACATGTGCATTCATATATCCACATTTTTCTTTATAATTCTGTGTGTTATTTCATACAATGTATTTAACTTTGCTTTCATAAAGTGTATTTCTAAGATATAATCAAAATGAAACAGACCAGATAAGTAGTAACTGAGTAAGCTCCATTTCCAAAGGGAAGCAAACAGTAATTAACAGGGTGCTTTATGTAGTGTAAAAATAGCATTTGCTCTATTCCTTAATGTTCAGTGATAGTAGGTGATATGACTGTAAGGTTTTATCACTATGTAACTAACAATCATCGGTTGAATATAAAGAATTCCAGCAAAGAATGTCAATGGAATGGATTTGTAGCTCCTAGTAAATGTATCAGGTAGATGAATTTATTTCTTCTTTCACTTAGTCAAAGACTGCTACAATGGCAAATATTTGACTTTGACTCATGAACAGACAGACAACTATTAACTTAGTTTACCAGTTGATGGAGAATATGACCTATGGTATGCATTTACTGGTCTGTGATTATTTCAGATATAAAATATTAATATACCACTAAGTAAAATCACTATAAATGATTTTATAAATATGGATCAGAATTATTTAGGAATAACTTTCACCGAAGGGCATGTTTTCACGGAGAGATTATAAAAGTAATGAAGAAACAATAACAAAAATCCTAAACTTCTTCACAGTCTACTATTCTGAAAGCAAATGACCTTAGTTCCCTCTGCATTCTGTCCCCAGACAAACCAACAAGCAAGAAAACGGAAAATGAGATGTCATGCTAAAAACAACTTTCTATTACCATAAAGTTGTATTTTTCCAGGCATACCTGGCATGTTAGTTTTTTCTATTTTAGTTGTAATAACCAATCAAGCAACAACTTGGCAAATGCAATAACAATTTGGCAAAAGTACAATGATGTATTGTGGAATAGAAATGATTCCTGAGACCATGGTATTTCCACGTTTGGAAAGTTAAAAATATGTAGCATAAAAGTAAGGCTACCTATAGCTCTGCTCTAATTTGTGCAACAAGACCTTTTATACAGGAGGAAAAGTAGGTTTATCCTTCTTAGGCATATACTCAGAATACCTGCCACATTTCCATTTTCATTTTTTTCACTGAACCTGCAAAAGCAAAAACTCATTTCACAGGAGCTCACATGATCCTTTTTTTTTTTTTAAATTCACCTTCCTGTTCAGTGCAGCAGGTATAGTAAACCTTCCAACTGGGCATAATCTAATTCAAATACCCATTAGAAAATCACCCTTTAGAAAGGAGCAGTGACTTCCATTATCTTCACTCCATTTGCAATTGCAAAGCACACTCTTAGGCTGCAGAAATTTCTGCAGGAATGATGCTTGTTATAGATGTCGATGAGTAAATCCAGGTTTTGAGTTAAAGCTAAGCTAGGCTAAAGTGGGTGGGGGCCAGCAAGAAGGAAATGTTGACTTAACCTTGGAGCCCTTTATTTATATGGAAACATTTAAAAAGAGCTATAAAAACATTGAATCCATATGTCAAGGACTTCCAGTTTCCACCCTTGCAAAAGAATACAGAAAAAGTAGCTGCTGATGTTTAGAAAGGCTGCAGAGGAAAATACCCACCAAGGCTTCCACCTCCATTGTTCAGAAAATATTTAGTGATTAAATGCCTCATACATGAACAACCCTTTTGTGGACAATGCTGTGAAAGCATCGACCCAAGAGAGCTTTCATTTTCTACCAAGCAATATGATGTACTTTACATTCAACTCAAGAATTTTCTCGAATTTATCTGATCTATGTTTAACCTGTCAGTCAAGCATTTCTTCCAAATATTATACTGTGAGAGACAGTAAAGAAGAACTAGCACATATCTTCACCTCTATTTCTGAACCAGTCTCATGGAGGCATTCACTCTATATATCCCTTGTTTCTTCCCCTTCTGTCCTATTGAAGGAATACCTAATTAACCACATCCCCAGGAAACACTGCCCAGTCCTAGCTAGGGAAGTTAATTCATTCCATTTTGAGGAATTCTGCCCTGAGTCAGAGTTGTCCTGCTTTGAAGGTGAATACAAACTTATTTAACAACGGTATCCAGCAGGTCTTAAATTATGTTTCACTCTCATCAGACTGTTAATATCTTGTCACTTGCTCTTTGTCATTCCTGGGGTACATGCCTAACAACAAATTCTACATTATAGATAGAGCAAGTGTAACATAGACATTTTAGTCATTTTGTTTCCATAATTACAAATTGCTTCTTAGAATGATTGGACCAGTTCACAGTTCCACCAAAAAAGCTCCAGTGTACTTGTCACTCTACAAATGACAACTGAATATTAATTAAATCTCTCTTTTGTTATATTTGGAAATTTTCTGGATGTGGAGGTGAAACCTCAGAAATTTATTGTGTAATTATTTAATCCATTTTCTGTAAATATCTCTTTAACAATTTGATTGCTAAAATGTTGAATCTATAAAGACATGTTAGTAGCATTGTCATTTTTTCCTTGGTCTTCCTCTTATTATGGGTAGTTTAGAACATTCTTTCATATACTTATTAATAATTTGAATAAACTTCTTTTGAAAACTTCTTTGTTTTGTACTTTGAAGACATTTCTATTGGGAATGACTTTTGTCTTAAATATTTCTATTAGTTGTTTATCAATCTTCTCTGCCAGGAAGATTTGTTATGAATGATTTCCCCCCAGTTCATCTCTTCCATTCTTATACTAAGTATTGATCTTGTTGTGCAAATTGATTTTAATTTCACACAATTAAAATTGCCTATTTTATCTTTTGTAATGCTCTCTTTATCTTGCTTGGCTATCCCATTTGTAATTACAAGTTAATTCTATGAAAAAAAATCAAAGAATAATCCAACAAAGTAGTATATAAGCTGTTTATAAAAGTAGCAAAATACGAGATTCTACCTTTTTTGGCTAAAAATTCATCCATAATCCGAAATCCATACACAAAGGGGTATAAAACTGCTTTTCCAAAGATATCAAAGAAAAGGAGGAAGAACCTATATATTAAAAAAAAACAAAACATATCTAGAGAAGCTCTTTTCATTGTGCCAAGGTATTGAAATTTAAGAGAATGGCCATCAATTTGAGAATAATATATGATTGTATATACAATCATATGCATATATGATTGTAAAAGAGTACTATTTTGCTAAAAGAAATGATGAGGGGATGGTTTTAGGAGAAAAAAAGCTTGGGAAGACTTATATGAACTCATGCAAAGTCAAATGAACAAAAATAAAAGAAAATTGTACCAGGTAATAGTAGTATTGTAACAATGATCAACTAGACTTAGGTCTGTGATCAATGCAAAGGTATAAGACAATTCCAAAGGACTCGCGATAAAAAAAAAAATGCTATCCACCTCAAGAAAGAAAAATGTGACCTAAGATTCCAGATGGAAATATTCTTTCTCACTTTTTTGGGGAACATGCCTAATAAGGAAATATATTTTGCATAATTTCACATGTAAATGGATATATTACTTTCTTCTAAATGAGAGTCTATATATTCAAATATATTCTATATATTCAAACTTTTTTAAATGAATATTAAAATAAAGAATTGTGCATACTCTTTAATCCAGTAGTACCACTACTAGGCCTGTATCTCAAAGAGATCCTAGAAAAGGAGAAGGACCTACAAAATGTGCAAAAATCTTTATAGCTTCTCTTTTCATGGTGGCAAATTGAGGGGATGCTGATCAATTGGAGAATGACTGAGCAAGATGAGATTGATATATGACTGTAATGAAATACTATTATGCAATAAGATATTATTATAAAACAAGAAGATTTCAGAAAAAAAGTGTGGAAAAACTTGTGTGAACAAATGCAAAGTGAAATGAACAGAGCCAGGAAAACATTGTACATAGTATCAGCAACGCTGCGCAATAATCAACTATGAATGACTCAGCTCTTCTCAGCAACACAATGACCTAGGACAAGCGCAAAGGACTCATGCTATCTGTATCCAGATAAAGAACTGATGGATTCAGAACGTAGATCAAAATATATTTTCTCTCATACTTTATTATTTTTTTGGTTTATTTCCTTTTGATTTGTTTCTTCTTTCACAACTGAATAATATGGAAATATTTTTTACATAATAGCCCATAAATAACCTATATTAAATTGGCTACCAAGTTTGAAAAAGGGGAGGGGAGGGAGAAAAATTTGGAACTCAAAATCATGTAAAATGAATTGCTTTAATTGTCTTGACATGCAATTGGGATAAAATACTTATTTAAAAAAATAAAAAGAAGTGAGTTTTCATTTTGAAGCCTTCAGCTTGGAATCACAGAGATTTGGAAAAGAGGGAATTTGCTAGTCATAAAACAGAAGATTACTACACTCTATTTAATAAACAATAATAGGTCTGCCTGAGGGTCCAGTTCAGATGTTCCTGGAAGAATTCTAAAATGAATTATTGAAGGAATTATTATTGAAACATCTAGGAAAGGAAGTAGTAGTTTCAAAGAGCCAGTATATCTTCATCAGAAAGTAATGCAACACTAGCCTCATTTTTTGGCAGGTTTATTAGACTAGTTTCCTTAGCCAACAAAGGAAAACAGTGCTTTAGAATGCCTTTGGAAAATTGTAAAGCTCATTAATGATTCCAACTTTCCTGTGAAACAAAATAAAAACCAATATTTTCAATACTAACATTCTATTGGTGTTGCTATGTGATTGTGGTAAGAAATACACTGAAAGGAATTAAAAAGTAATACTACAGTGGGAATTAGAGAGGTACATGAGTGTGAGCAAACTTCAGTATATAGACAATATAGAGTAAGATTAAAGACAAAGAACAAGATTAAAGATAAATATTTGTGGCAGAAAGAGAAAGTTGGCTGATCACATTGTGGGAACAAGGTGGGGGAGAAGGTGGACAACCAAAGTGACCCAATGCTTACCTCATACTGTTTGGAGAAATTGAGGAAATTCACCAATGTGGATAGATGTACTCTGATGAATTTATGGGAAGAAATGTGTATGTGCTGCACAGTATTAGCAGGTACAGCTGAATTGCAATTTGCATCATTGGAAAGAACTTTTGATCTGATGAAATCATAGATTCATGAGTTCTTGACTGTGAGACTAGTAGGCTGAGAATGCGTGAGATATAATGACCCTAGATTTCAGCAAAACATTTATTAAAAATCTATTTTGTTCTCTGTAGGGCATTGTAGTGATGAAAGATAGACAATAGTATATTGGTGTGAATTTGGAGCTGGCTGAATGAATGAAATCAAAGAGTAGTCACTAATTATTTAATTGCATTTTGGAAGGTGGCTCAGTACAGTTTAACATATTCATCAATGACTTTGTCATGATTAATGGTGTTCTCTGTCAAATTTGAAAATGACAGAAAACAGAGATGAGTAGCTAATATTTTGAGGAGAATTGGTATACAAAGAAGTGTCAACCTAATGGGATGGATCTTTTAAAACATTATGCAAAAACAAGTCTTATAAATGGGTTAAAAAACAAATTCACAAATGTAATTTAGCCTAGTCAGAAGCTGGACTGAAAAAGAATTATGGGATTTAATAGCCTTCTAGTTCCCTGTAAGTCAAATATATGATATTACAGCTAGAAAAAAAAATAATGCAAATGCAACCTTCATTAATAGAGGCATGTGATAGTCACATTTTACTCTATTCATGTGCGCTCCTATAGTACTCAGTTTGGAGAGTTACATTATTAATATTATACAAATACAAATATTAATATTATACAAATACAAATATTCATAAACAGGATAGCTAATATTTCTGTAACCCTTTTAGGTTGCAAAGCATTTTACATGGCAAAATCATGTGATCATAAAAAGAATTCAATAGTTCTTTGTACTATAAATCACCAACTTGAATGGAACCAGGACTTGCAAATTTTGATTTGTGCTGCTTAAGTATAGTTTGAGGTCTGTGAATATATATAATTGTTGAAAATTTATCATATGTAATATATACATGTATTATGTTATTATGTAAATGTAACACATAATAATATATATAATTGAGAATGATGATGCAAAATTGCCTGCCTCTGGAGGTATGGAGGTTGTGTGGAGTTAATGTCAGAGCTTTTGGAAAAGAGAAACATATTTTTTCTTAAACAAAGTTGTATGTAACTCTAGACCGTCTTTTCGACCTTTTCTAGTCATATGGACTTTGGTAGTCATAGACAGGTAGAGGAAGTCAGGACCCCAACATATCCACAATCTCCAATTTGCCTCTATAAAGACTTCAGGGAATTTCCTCTTAGATGAAATGGAGGCTATTTGTTTTGGTTTGACTTGAGATTTCACATTCCCTATGGGAGAGCTGATTTACTCATCTGTATTTTCTGGTTTACAATGAGAAACAGTAAAGTTAGTGGGTATAATCTTGAGACTCACAGCTCCATCACCACCCTTTAATGGAAAGCAACCAGAAAGTGGCTTTTGTTGTTACTATCCTTTTGAAGCAATGGTGTACATGAAAAATGTAAATCTGAAAATGTTACTGGAGAGAGGCAATGTACCAAAGTACAAATAATGCTGGATTTGGAGTGATAGCAAGTAGGTTCAAATCCCACATCTTCTAAAATAAACAATTTGAAAGAGAATGGCACAAATGGAACAACATATAACTTTTGTCATGTAGCTTCCTTAATTATCTGAGAATGCAATTGAAAACCACCAACCAATAACAAAACTCCAAAATTAGAAAAGCAGAAAATTTGAAAATTAGAGGAGAATTAGGCAAAATGGAAAATGAAAAGACCAAGGTTCAAATCTCACCTAGATAAGTCACATAAGTACAAGTGGCAACTTTATAAGACATTTATTATGCAGGATAATTGCTATCTTGATTTGAAATAGAGGTCTCATCAGATTACTGGCACATTAGAGAAGTTCAAGAAAGTACAAAATAATTTGAACATTATAGCTCGGGCAATGATTAAAGCTAACATCACAGAATTGGCTAGGATAATGCAAATAGGGGCAATCCAAAGGGGACTGACAACAAAGAACTCAAGATTGAAAAGGACTTAATACATTGTAATTAAACCCTGACTATACGTATTAGGAAAATAAAATGCTACAAGTTACAGGTGAAAATTACTTTCTAGTAATAATATTGAGATAACTTACTTTTTCAGCAAGAGAATAGGAAAATTTGCAAAATTTAGATGCATGAGTCATCAACCAATAGTTTCCTACTCAGCACGCCTGAATATATACAATATAATATAATATAATATTGAGATAACTTACTTTTCAACAAGAGAATAGGAAAATTTGCAAAATTTAGGTGCATGAGTCATCAACCAATAGTTTCCTACTCAGCATGCTTTATCAAAACAAACAATAAATATCTAAAGGACGACAATTTTATTGAGAAATATAAGTACTTCAAAGAAGACTGAACAGCAAACTTCACAATTAAAGAGATAAGTACTTAAAACAGCCAAGATGAAATTTGCCCCAACAAATCAAAGAATGCTTAGAGCACTACCAGCTACCAAAGGTTTCAAAAGGGTATTTCAGATAAGAAACTTCAGTACCAAGAATGAATAAACTAAAGGATATCTCTGAAGGGGAAGCCTTAAATGGGTACCCACCAGTATCACATTGGCATCTACTTGTTATATCTGCTGCACTTTCACCACCACTGGATTAAAAATGCCTGGATATTATAAATCCACAGTCCTTTCAGTTTCCAGTATATAAGCTTTTTCTCTTCAGTAAGTGTGTAAAGCTGATTGTGTCCTGTGCCCTTAATGGCTTTTTGATTCGATTCTAATAGACACTTGAAATTCTCAGCAGAAATAGAATTTTGTTGCCAATCTTAAAGAGATTTTTTTAGTCACACAGTGGGTAAGCATATTCCTCTGGTTTTCCAAGATTTATTTTCCTGTCATAAACAGAACAGAAGTACATATCTTTTCTTTTGTTATCTTCTCACTAGCTATTCCCCTGACTTTAATTAGTTCATACTGGGTAGTCATTATGGAGAAGGCAGGATGCTCTGGTTCTCCTGAGTGGATTATGTCCAGGTCACTGGATGGCTACCAAATCCAAGTCCCTGTCACAAAAGCAGTTGGGAAGGTCTCCATTGTAAAGCAATGTAACTCACCAAAAGTTCCTTTTGGAGAAACAAGCAGGATGTGTAGTCTACAGACAGTGGTGACAGGTTAAACTTTGAGGAAAGGATTCCATTCTATTCTACCTGAGGATAGGGAAGGGAATGAGTATTTATTAAGCACCTACTATGTGCAAGGCATTGTGTTAAGTGCTTTACAAATATTGTTTTGATCTTTACAATAGCCCTTTGAAGTAAATACTACTATTATCTCCATTTTATAGTTGAAGGACCTGAGACAGACATGAGTTAAATGGCTTCCCCAGGATTATATAGCTGCTAAGTATCTGAGGTCAGATTTTGATTCTGATTATGCTGATTCCAGGCCCAGTATTCCACCCTCGGTACCATCCAATTGCCCACGGATATCTGCACAATGCAAAATAATCGTGAACAGCAATAATGTTGACTAACCTGAATGAGAGAACAGAGATGGAGCCCCTTGAAGTAACAAAGCAAACAGGCTATAGAGATTCAGGGTTAACCAACCTGGCTGAGAAAAGAAAAAAAGCTTCTGGTTTTAAATCAGAAAATTTGTGCTACTCATCTTACTTAGAGTAATGTCTATGTTTTGTAAGTCCCCACTCATATATTCTGGGTAGTGGATGTATATTTGCATACACATATAAATTTATAGAGATCATATTTTTCAATCTTGAAGGAATCGTATAGGTCATCTAGCCCAACTCTCAGTTTACAAAAGAGGCTACCTCCTCCAGAGGTAGTTTACTCAACTAAGGTCATACCAATAATACATAACAGAAACAAGATGTGAAGAAACTATGACTGCTAGACTTCAGTTTTTTCTATGTCTGCTGCTTCCAGGGTATGCTATGGTATGTTCAAATTCCTTATATTACCATGCAAACATTCTCAGACACCATCTCAGACACTTTCACTGAGAACCATGCATCTTTACCTAATGTTTTAGACTCATGGGAGTGCCACCTAGTCTTTCAGAAAAAAATATTCTTGGCTTGTCAATGGTCTTTAACCCTCTAATACGTTTACAAGAAAGTCATAGTTGTATTTTCCGTGACCCGAGACAGTGTTATGACTTAAAAAAAATAGAGGAAAGCAGCATAAATATTCCCCACTTGGGCAGTGATATGTTTATTCCATTTTGTTCAAATTAGAGCTAATAATCCTAATGTCTCCAGGGTCCCAAATAGAATTTGGACTGGGCTCATCTGCCCAAAAGCAGATTTCCCCAAATGAGCTTTAGCATGAACATAGCACACACACACACATACACACACACACACACACACACACACACATATACACACACACATACATACACATACACACACACATACACACACACACATACACACACACACTGCTGTGCATTGTGTAGTGATATATACTGTTTATGGCAACAACTGGAGGCTGGAGGCTGATTTCACATCTGCTGGTTGATTCAAAGCCAGAGACAACTTCAAAGAGATCATGGTCACCACTAGAGGGCCATCATCTACGCCTTAAAAACAAATTCTACTTAAAGACAGTTTCAAATGAATTCCCTGGAGGAATATACCTGAGTCCCTATTACCTTCAAGGTGAAGTCAAAGTTTTGATTGGCATTCAACTCTACTAGTTGACCCCAACCTAATGTTCTAACTTAATCTTCTATGACTCTGCTATATAACATATTATCTCAAATCAACATGGAAAAATTCATTTTACATTGTTTACTTGGAATATTTCTTATTCGTTATGTTGTGTTTCATTTGTAGGAACTATCTCATAAGTAGCCCAGCAAATACAAAAAAAAATATAAACTAAGACAGATTTAGGTAAATTATACTGAGGGAAGCTAAGTGGTATAGCAGAAAGAGAAGGGCAGCTGAAAACTTTGAAAGAAGTAAGTTTGACTCCTGTCTCAGACACTTAGTAAGTATTTGAACCTAGTGAAGCCACATCATCTCTCTCAATCTCAGTTTCCTTATCTGTAAAATGTGGATAATTATAGCATCTATTTTACAGAGTTGCTGCGAGAACAAATATACATATATACAAACTTTAAAATGTTATATAACTGGTAGCAATGTGATTATTCACTATTATGAATACCATCATGATGTCTATACTTCCCCTTTGAGTTGAGTCATTTATTGTTACAGACATAAAACACCCCTTTTCTCTATTTTCTCACCTTCTTTACTTCCTTCTGCAGAATTTTTACTACACTATGCATTTTGGAGGTTAATATGAGAATTTAACCAGAATTTAAAACATTTCTATTCTGTACAAAATAAAAAACAACATGTTTCTCAAGACATGATAAGATGGAAATTCAAAGCCTTAGGGAAGGCTTCTGCCCCCTGTTTTAGCTGTAATGGTCATTGCCCACCCAGCTTTCAGGAAAACAAAAAGACAGCTTGGGAAATGTTACGCCCAAACTTAAAACTGTGCCAAACACCCACCAACTGCCATGTGCCAGGAAGGGAATGTTGTACTGCAGGCAGCCTCTGTCTCCCACTGCAGCTGCAGTGATCATTAATTATCCAGAAAGAAGAGAATTCAGTAAAGAGGGAAAATCTACTTGGCCCTCTCTAGAACTTTATCACAGCATAGCACAAGAGTAGTTGCTAGATAAAGGAAGTAACAGTTCCGATGTCACCTACCATCTAGCTTCATGAGATAGTTCTGGGCTCCAGTCACAGCATATAAATGATTGTATTTAATTATGGAACCACATTTTGAGAAATAAATCAATAACTGAAAGTGCATTCAAAACAGGATAAATAGATAAACAAAGAACCTTAAGACCCTTCATTTCAAAGAATAGTTGAAGAAGGTTGGAAAATTACCTTGGAGAAGAAAATTTTTATATAAAAATAGATATGACAAAGACTTACTTATGCTGGCTGTGTAGTCCATAAATATGATGCCCTACATATTGCTCACATAGCCTTCTTCTTCTCTAGAACTACTCACCTGCAATCAAGCTACAAGATTGGTGGAAGGACATACTCAGAATATGGGTTCATTCATTGCTACAGGCATGGAGCTTCAACTCTGTATTCTAGGGATAATCCTGCTGTGGGGAGAAATATATTCCTACTAATACTAACTATAATTCTTAAACCTCAGCTGGTGTGTTTCTTTTGAACAAAAACAATCACCATGAGATCATTGATCAGTAAACATGAAATATTGACTAAATTGGCAGGCAAAAGTAAAATTAATCATAACATTTACTCAATACAAGGCAAATTCAGGAATAGTGGAAATGCAATTGTGAACTCAAAAATTGAGTCACAATTTACCATAAGTCTACAGAGAGTCTATGGGAGAAAAGGAGCACGAACTTACAAAAATCAAATAGTGAGGCACATGACTAGGTAAAGCATATGTGCAGGGGCAATTCACAACTGTGGATTTCAAGCATGATTATAGGGATCAGTCTTCACTATCTGTATGCTCCTTTTCTGAGATTCTGTGCTTTCCTACATTACAAACTTCTCTGCTAATCTTAGGCCCTGACTCAGTATTAAATTATTTGAATAAAACAGTGTCATTACACTCTTTCAGTAAAATAGTGCCCCTGGTCTTGGGGCCTTCCACTTTTTATGTCTATTCCTTTTCCTGGGTGCTGAAGAGTTTTTTAAGTTTGGGGGGGGATAAACAGTTTCATCAATTAAATTGCAGAACTGCAAAGTCCTCACATCAAATCTAGGCTCTAGATGACAATGAAAAGAAATTCACAGAAACCCAACTTATTCTTCAAAAAGATTATTTTTCTCCAATGAGCTCCTAGTAGCCATTAAGTCTCTCCTCCAGTCATGACAGTTACTAGATGAACTGCAAAGCTTGTCTATTTTCACTTTGCTCTCAAACTGTAGGTGACATGAAAGAGCCATAGAGACAAATCCACAAAGCAGCAGGATTGGGTTTCCCCAAATGTGCTCTTCACTGCTACTGAGTTCTATTTTTTTCTATCAGGGGGCAGTGTGTCTCTGTTGTAGGATTCTTAATTGTCTTAGTTCTAGTGCCTTCCCTCCGTTAATTATTTCTGTGTGTGTGTGTGTGTGTGTGTGTGTGTGTGTGTAGCTTATATCATATATATATATATATATATATATATATACATATATGTATATATTTGTTTGCATGTATCCCCCCATTAGATTATAAGCTCCTTGAAGGCAGGGACTTGCTTTGCCTCTTTTTTATAACCCCAGTGCTTAATGTCTGGCACACAGTAGGTACTTAATGCATGTTAATCGATTGATTTTTCTCTTTAGGTGACTACTATCTTTTCATTCTTCTGATCTCTGGCTTCTTATCTTCTTAGACAATTTCCTGCCTCAAATCTGGGTTCATGAATAGTGACTTATTTCTAACTCTAAATGAGAAATGCAAAATTGACAGCTCTATCAAGTTTAACAAAAGCAATAGAAAATTTTCCTATTGGTAAATAGTTCTTTGAATTATATTTTATCGGCTCTATTCTTCAAAATTCTAAAAACCATTGTATGCAAATGAACTGATACACAACAATGTACACAGCCATTTTTATTTGCCTTTTTCTTCCCTCTAGATGCATGCAGACAGGGCATGTAAGTACGTTTAGATGGGAGGCTATTTTCTCCCAGGTTCTCAGAAATGTTTCAATGTCTTTTTTCCCTCAAATAATTGCCTTATTTCTACATCTTTCAAGTTAAAATGTTTACTTAGAAAAGGGACAGTACTTTACACTTAGTTGATTGTATAGCTGACAAAGAGTTACTGGGAAGTGAGACTGGTACCTGCCTTCAAGTATATGAATAGTTTTCATGCCAGGAAGTATAATATTTCTTTTTTCTTGAGCTGAAAAAGCAGAACTAGGAATGGTGAGTAGAATTTAGAAAAAAAATGCTTTTATAAGGAAAAAAATCTTCCTAAAATCTGGAATCAGAGTCATGATTTGGAATTCTGGGTCAAATTTGTATCAGCTATGTTTGCAGATTGGGAGTGGGGGAGATTATAAACGAGGTGATAAATCTAGGATATGACTACCTATATTCTTGTTTGAGGTAAACTGGATTTGGCCACGGGAACTTAAAAGGTGAGGGATTGAAAAGATTGTGTTGAAAAAGTGAGTAAGCAAGGTAACTTAGTAAAGAAAAGATAAACTATGGTTTTAGTTATTTAGCATTTCCCCTCCCTGGCTACATGCAAAAACAATTTTTAACATTCACTTTTAAAACTTTGAATTCCAAATTCTCTCTTTTCCCCCCTCCCCATCATTATCCCCCATTGACAAAACAAGCAATTCAATATAGATTATACATATAGTCAGGCAAAACATTTCCACATTAGGCATGTTTTGAAAGAAAATAAGACAAGAAAAGGGAAAAAAATAAACTAAAGAAAGTTTAAAAAGTGTGCTTCAATCTATATTCAGACACATCAGTTCTTTCTCTTGGGATGGGTAGAACTTTTCATTTTAAGTCATAGATCATTGATATTTTGCTGAAAAACAGTTAAATCTTTCACAGTTGATCATCTTACAGTACTGCTATTACTTTGTACACAGTGAAATTCACTTTACATTATCTGATGCAAATCTTTCCAAGGTTTTCTGAGAGCGTTCTGCTCATTATTTCTCATAGAACAATAGTAACAATGAGACAAACTAAGCTGGAGTTCCAGAGATGATGCAACAAGTATCTGGAGAGTATGTAGTAAATTTTAAATTCAGAGAAATAACTGCTAGGTGATGGTAGCAGAAGGAGGGCCTGAAAATGGCAATGGGGAGCAAGGAGTATGCGAACTCCTCCTTCTTGTCCAATGTGTCAAGGATGAGAGAGAATCACATAATTTTAGAACTGGAAGAAGAAGTTGCTTAATCAGAGTCAAACTTAAAATATAATTATTTTTTTAACTGCATATTTGATGAGCAACAATACAGCCTCTGCTTAAAAACCAACATTTGGAAATACATTACTTCAAAATATAACTGATTCCATTTTTAGATAGTTCTAATCAAAGTTTCAGTCAGTCCTGAGAAGGTAACAATAACTTCAGGATAAGTGTCAGAAGATAGAAAAAAAAATGGGAGCAAAGATAATCACTTTAAACAGGAAGGAATTTTGCAAGTCAGCCCTGTCTTTTGAAGATGAGGAAATTGTGTCTCCAAACTGTAAAACAACTTTGCTTAAGTCATATAGGAATTAAATGGAAGAACCAGGAGTTCAGAATAGGACCTTGGTTTTTCCAAAGTACCACCAGAAATCAACAATCTCAGAAAGTGTAGAAAGGGAGGACAAATGAGGATGTTGACTTAAGACAACTAGATTACTTATGAATGGTAACGCCAGCTGTAGTCTATAAAGTCAATGGTCTCTGCTGGTTCCCGCATCAACCTCCCACTGATAGCTAGAATCTCATATAGTATGAATCCTTAGGCCAGGAAGTTCATCTGAAATGACTAGAGAGGATTTCACCATGCCTGGGCAGGAAGGAACCTTGGAAAAGGCAAAAGTCAGTCAAGAAACTAGACAGCAAGAAGGCTGCAGCCCAGATGAAGGACAGGAAGACAGGTAAGATGACCAATATTCGGAAGACGCAGGAAGCCCATCCATGATGTGAAGAGGAACTGTACCCCAAAGACATCGGCAGCAGGGATATAGCATCAGTGGATCCATGTTAGTTCTCAGTCAATGGGTTATGTTGGAAATTGTTGGATTCCCCTCATTTAAAGGTCTGAAATGCCTTTTTCAGATATAATGTAAAGGGTGTTTTTGTTCAAGTATTGTCTCAAGTTGTCTCAAGCCTCTGAAACAATTTTCCAGATCTGTGAGTTTATGATTTTAAATGTGTAACCATTCATGAACCATTCTGGGGAACTCAGAGAGTAGGTGCCTAAGCTGCTGAGGATTATTTACAGTCATTTTATCTTGTCTCCACACCTATATTGTGAGCTCCTTGAGAGCAAAGATCATGGTTAACACTTATTTTTATCACTTGCAGCAAATAGAATAGTACTTAGCAATAATGGTTCCTTAAGAAATATTGATGGTTCACAACTCTCACCATTACAAAGAAAACACCACACTCCAAAACAATGTGCTAAGTATTGCGTTCACAGGTAGCCTAACTTTTAGAGCATGGGTTCTTAATCTTTTATATTTTTCCAGGAATCCCTTGGTCATCTGGAGAAAAGTGGATGCCTTTTTAGAATGCTTGTAAATGAATAAAATACAATGTATAGGCTTACTAAGGAAATTAATTTTATTGAACTACGGTTATTAAAATGGTTTTAAAAGGGGGGATTATATATCTCAAGGATGTGTAATTTCATCAGTGAGGTTACTTGCTCTGCCAACATAGATGACAATCTCTCTACAACTTAGTATGTTAGTAAGTTCTGGGCACTGTTTTTCAGTAGCTGGCTTAAAAATTCACCATCTGTCACCAACCTGATGCTAAGTCTTTTTAAAATGACCTAGGTTGGTCCTAGGGCAACAGTCTTTCAGTTAAACTCAGGTTTATACTTAAAGTCTTTCTAGCTTTGCAGGATTTTGTCAGAACTTGCCTATCGGTGATATGACATTTAAAATATGCAGCCAACTTCATTGGAAGGAAAAATTAATAGAACAGAGAAAAGCATAATAAATTGAAGAGAGCACTGAATTCAGCACTGAAGAACCTGAGTTCAAATTCTTCCCCTCCCTAGTGTTTCCTCAACTTTAAAATGAAGGGATTGGGCTACATGACCTCTAAAGTCCCTTCCATTCTAAGTCTATGATTCTAAAGCCATGGGAAACGGTTTGGATTTTCTTGCTTTTTGCAATTGAGAAATAAGTAGTATCATACTTTTTTGGTCTGGAAGAAATAACATGTAATTACTTTGCATAATCTAACACTCTTATTTAATGCATGAAGGACCCTAAGGTCTCAGATTAAATGAATTGTCTGATGCATGATAAGTAGGGGAGTTGGGATTCAAATTCAAGTCCTAATTCCAGATGGCATTCTTTTTCTTTTCCAATGCAAGCTGTTCCTTGTGTATCAAGCACACACTGAAGTTCTGGCATGATTAGCCTAGAAGGATATATACCTGTTGAAACCATCTAAATATTGGGGAAAGCAAAATGTTCTTGGACAATAAATGGTGGTCATGAATCTGTTCGGGACTTGTGTTGTTTATCAGCTTACCACTGACTTTAAAACTCCCTAGTGTACTCCTTGAATCACTGAAATTTAGATTTCTTTTGGGTATGTGTACTCTAATTTGATATATATATATATATATATATATATATATATATATATATATATTTTTTTTTTTTTAAAGAAATAGATTTTTTTACAATGATATCCCTGAAAAAGATAGAGGGGAGAAAAACTAAAAAAGAAAAATACCTCATTCCCTAACAATAATGACATTTTTTTCCAAGTTGATTTTAGCAGCCAGCAGGAACAAAGTAGAAGACAGTGTGAAAATTAACAGAAACACATTAGGCACATTTGCACACACCCACACATTGAAAGTGTAATAATGTTAATTTTGCAAAATTTACAAAAAACCAAGTGAGACTGCATAAAAAAGTGCTTGTTTGAAAAAAATAAAATAACACGCTGTGTTCTTAAAAAAAATAAATTGATGACCCAATCTCCAGTGTTTTGTTTGGGGTTTTGTTTTTATTTTTTTTATGACTGACTAAATGAGAAGATCTGTGTGTGTATGTGTGTGTGTGTGTGTGTGTGTGTGTGTGTGTGTGTGTATGTGTGTGTGTGTGTGATCAGGGAGACAAAAAGGACTCAGTCAAATTAATTTTTGTTGTCAGAGAAACAGAAGAACATGTGATTTTAGATCTGGACTCAGTTTGTCATCCAAGTGACAGAATGTTGTGAACAAGGTGTAAATAATACTTGGAATTTAATTATTGTTTTTGTCCCCTTTTTAGATGATCAAGAAATTGAGATGCAGCCAATGTATCTATGTTAAGATACAGAGCCTTACAGAACTGAATGTGCAAATATCTCTTCTGTTTAAGAGGTTGAACATTCAGAATGTTGGGAAATAGAAGAATCCTGAAAATGTAAATACAAACTTGATGTATATACCTTTTCTTTGAGCATAAGCATGTGCAATTTCATTCATTCGTTCATTCATTCATCCATTCAAAAACAATTCCCTTTGCCTTTAATGTGCAAAGACAAAGATAATCTTCAAAAGAATTTTTAAAAAGACCAAATCTCAAAAGATGGGTTAAAATGGAAAAGAAAGGGCTATGGATTGGGACTGAAATACAACAATGAAGGATATTCAAAGGCAAAAGGAAGAACTCAATCAAATGCAGCAAGAAAAAAAAGAACTAGTCTACTTTGAGATAGGTTTAGGATAAACAGTATACTTTGAAAGGGTCTAGTAGAAGATCATAAAATCATTGCTCTAGAGCAAGAAAGGACTGAAAAGGCCATGAGTTTAGTTTCACAGCCATAAGCACAGCAATGTGGGAAGCCCAAAGGTAGCATGATGTTTCTTCTTCTTTAATCTGTTAAATCCACACTAAAATAGTTTGAATCTCTGTAACAAACTGAACAAACATGGTCTACCTGGTTACACATTGAAAATTTCCCTTTTTCCCATCAATATTTAATTTAACAATGGGATCTAAGGTGAAGAAAGACTGTGACTTGCCCAGGGACACACAGGACATTACTGTCTTCAAGCTTAAGTTTTTGCTCTAAGCTAAATAAAGAGGCCAAGTAAAGAAATAGCAATTTTTTGAGTGATCTGAGGGCCAGAGAGCTCTCTTTCTACCTATGAGGACCTTTGAATCTCCACCGAAGATCAACTGCATTCAATCCTCAGGGAGTTTGACCCACCAAATAAAAGAGTGAAGGCTTTTCTTTGTTTATTTGTTTCTTACTCATGCTATCTCACTATGGACTAACAAGGATCCTTCTAGAAAAGGTAATCAATGTATAAAGGAGATAGCAGGGACAGGGTGACAATTTATTTTCTTTACCACAAAAGAAATGCTTAAAACACAAAAGGCTCATAAGGATATATTAACAATTCTTAAAACAATGACTTGTCACATCTATTATAATATTCTTAATGGTGAAGATATCTTGGCAGATCTGCTGAACAGATATTCCTGTGTTTGCCTAAGAGTTTTATCTGAGCAATTCACAAAAATCAGATTATCTAGTGATTCAAGCACAGGTTGAGATTGAATAGTCTTTTCAAATGAAACATCCTCCTAGAGCTTTCCCCTGGTGGTGGTTCAACTTCTCCTAAGAGAAGTACTTTGTAAGAAGGTCTTTCCACTGGACAAACATCCTAGATTCAGGAAGTACTCTTAAATTCATAAGATAGCCACCCAAAGTGGAAACTTCTATTTTTAAAATGACTATTCATCTCCCTTCCTAATGAAAGAAACAAGAAGTTATCAGGGGCTTCAGATCTAATCTCAAACTCACTTAAATAAGCAAATACTTTCCCTTCCACAATCTCCAACCTTCAATGGCCACTAGGTAAGGGTGGAAAAATAGAAAGAGGAAAAAAAACATCCTCCACGTTTTTGCATGAGGTCAAAGAAAAAGGTTGTCTGAAATCCAAGCAATATACTTGAAAGCAAAGATGACAAAGTGTACAATGAATCTTTTTTCCTTTGCTTTTATAACCTATTATGTGACCAACTGACTCTTCCTGGGTCAGTAGTCAAATATCTTTTACATAATCCAATTGTCCATATAGTCATCCTGAATTCCAGAGAAAGTGCTACCTCCCAGAAGATGAGGGAGGTTTCTTTAATCTCTTTTATGCCTCCTATTCTACAAAGATAAACCTCAAAATATCTTTCAAACTCAAAAAAAGTAAATTGTACTGAAACTGCAGCATTATCACAGACAAAACCGTTGTCCACAATTCCCCAGGCATATTACTGATCCATAACAACTGAACAACAACTACTTAAATACATGGTGTCATGGGAAATACTACCTACCTCCAAACTGTGTAGAATAAAAATTTTCGAAAATACAGGACTGATGTAAGAAATAAAAATTGTATGGGAACATGATGAGGTATATAACATCCCTGTTTTCCTCTCTATTACTGGAATTGTCCCAAAGATACTTTCAGTGACCCTTCAGAAGACAATTTTAAAGTCTAATACTTTTATTGAATTATAAAAAAGTGGCAAATCCCTGGAATATTAAAACTAAAAGAATAATGGCAAGGCAGAGTGAAGATGGTGGGATAGAGAAAGCATTTACATGATTTCTCTCAATATTCTCTTCTAAACAACTTTAAAACAATGCCTAAAATATGATTCTAGAATGACATAGCCCCCAGAAAGGTCAAAGTGAGACATTCTTTCAGCCCAAGATAATTTAGTAGTAGAGGCTGTCCTGGAGAACACATAGATGAAACATAAATGGTAGAACTAGGTGGTAGTGACAGAAGAAATAGTAATTTGGGCAGTGTTTAAGCCAGAGATTGAAAGATGACCTGGCAACTGCTCAGAAAGAAATTATAGGAGACTCCTGTGCTAGTACTGAATGCAAAACCAGACATTATTTGGCAAATCCATTGCATATAACAATGTCTAAGTTATAGTTCAGTGGTAGAGAGGAACACTTTTGATCACACTGGAGTGGGAACCCTGAGAAAACTTATCACTTCTGGGCCTAATGGATCAGAAATCTTGAGAGAAAGTATCATTTCTGGCCCCAAGGAAACAGGGCTCTGAAGAGCAATATTGTTCGCAAACACAGGATAGCACCATCTGGGTAAGGAACAGTATTTACAGCAAGAGAGCAATGACCACACCTCTTTACAGAAGACACAATTTTGAGAAGCACCAAAACCTTTCAAATGCCCACAACTAACTCTAAAAACAGCAGTGCAAAAAGAAAACAAAACAAACAAAACAAAAAATGTGAAGCTTAAAAAAGTCCCCCATAACCTTCTAGCTGGCAACAGAGTCAAATTTAACAGAAAGTATTAAATCAAGAAACAGGATAGCAAATAAATTAAACAACAAATGCTGGTTTAATGACAGGGAGGGTTAAGATACAAACTCATGTAGACACTGAAGTCAAAAGAGCTACAAGAAAAGTTGCAAAGAACAAAAAGTGAATTGGATAGAAGTCAGGCGAAAAATTCCTGGAAGAGCTTAAAAAAATGGTTTCAAAATCAAATAAAAATGATAAAGATAAACGTTAGGAAAGAAATGAAAGCAAAGGAAAAAACATGAAAAGACAATAGCATAGTAAAAGAGATACGAAAAATACTGAAGTAAGTAACACATCAAAAATAGAGCTGACAAAATGGGAAAAGAGATACAAAATTCATTGGTAAAAATAAGTCCCTAAAAAAAGCAGAATTGTCCAAATGGAAAAAAGAGGCACAAAAGCTCCCTGAAGAAAATAAATCCTTGAAAATTAGAATTAGGCAAGTGAAAGCTAATGATTCCATGAGACATCAGGAAATTATAAATCCTACTTAACATAATTTTTAAATAGAAGAAAATGTAAAAATATCTCCTCTGAAAAAGAACTGACTGAAGAGATATATTTAAGAGAGATACTTTAAAAACTATTGGACTATCTGAAAATCATGCATGGTCCAAAAAAAAGGAGCCTCATTATCTTTCAAGAAATTATCAATGAAAAATATCTCAAAATTTTTGAAACAAAGGGTAAAATAGAAATTGAAAGAAATCACTGAGCACCTCCTGAAATATATAGTAAAATGAAAACTCTCAGAAATATTATAGTCAAGTCCCAGAGTTCCCAGGTAAAGGATAAAATGTTTCAAACAGTGAGAAAAAAATCCAGTAACATCGAAGGTTTAGTAGCTCATATATTAAAGGATCAGTGAACTTGGAACACAACATTCCAGAAAGCCAAGGAGTTAGGATTATAATCAAGATTCAACATCTAATAAAATAGAGTACAATTATTCAATGTAAAAATGGGCATTTGATGGAATAGATAATTTTCTTTTATTGTATTAATTTTTTAAAAAATTAATTTATTTTTAGTTTTCAACATTCATTTCCATAAGATTTTGAGTCCTAAATGTTCTCCCCATCTCTCCTTCCCCCTACCACTGAGATGGCATGCATTCCGATTACCCTTCCTTCTACCACTTCTCCCCTGTTATTCCCTTCCCTTTTACTTTCTTGAAGCACAAGGTAAATTTCTATACCCCATTGCCTGTGTATATCTTTTTGCCTAGTTGCACATAAAACAATTTTTTAAAAAAAAATTTGTTATAAAATTTTGAGTTCCACATTCTTTCTCTTCTTCCCTTCCTTCACACCCTCACTGAGAAGTCAAGCAACTCCATATAGGTTACACATAGGTTATGCAAAACACTTCCATAATAGTCATGTTGTGAAAGCTTGTATTTCCTTTCATCATATGCCACCTGAATTATTCCATTTTCTCCTTTGACCCTCTCCCCTTTCAAAAATGTTTTCTTCTGACTACTCCCTCCCCAAATCTGCCCTCTCTTCTATAATCCCCCTGTCCCTTATCTCCTTCCCACATACTTTCCTGTAGGGTAAGATACACATTTGAGTGTTATTCCCTCCTTAAGCCAAATCTGATGAGAGTTAGATTCACTCCTTCCTTCTCACCTACCCCCTCTTACACTCCACTGTGAAAACTTTTTCTTCCCCTTTTTATGTGGGATAATTTATCCCATTCTATCTCTTCCTTTATCCTTCTTCCACTATATTCTTCTCTCATCCCTTCTTATTCAACTCAACCTGTGCCCTCTATCTATCAGCCCATCTATTTTTCTTTCTATCTATCTATCTCTCTATCTATCTATCCATTTCCTACAATTACTCTAATACTGAGAAAGGTCTCATGAGTTATAAATATCATCTTGCCATGTAGGAATGTAGAAAGTTCAATTTATTAAAGTTGATTTCTTGTGATTTCTCTTTCTTGTTTACCTTTTCATGCTTCTCTTGATTCTTGTGTTTGTAAGTCAAATTTTCTATTCAAGTCTGGTCTTTTCAGCAAAAATGCTTGAAAGATCTCTATTTCATTGAATATCCATTTTCCCCCTGAAGAATTATACTAAGTTTTGCTGGGTAGGTGATTCTTGGTTTTAATCCTAGCTCCTCTGACCTCCAGTATATCATAGTCCAAGCTCTTCAATCTTTTAATGAGGAAGTTGATAGGTCTTGTGTTATTCTGATTGTATTTCCATAATACTAAAATTGTTTCTTTCTAGCTGCTTACAATATTTTTTCTTTCACCTGAGAACTCTGGAATTTGTCTACAATATTCCTAGTTTTCCTTTTAGAATCTCTTTCCAGAGGTGATCAGTGGATTCTTTCATTTTCTACTTTTACCCTCTGGTTCTAGAATATCAGGGCAGTGATCCTTAATAATTTCTTGAAAGATGATGTCTAGGCTCTTATTTTATCACGGTCTTCAGGTAGTCCAATGCATTTAAAATTATCTCTTCTAGATCTATTTTCCACACCAGTGAATTTTCCAATGAGATATTTCACATTGTCTTTTTTTTCATTCTTTTAGTTCTGTTTTATAATTTCTTGATTTCTAATAAAGTCATTAGCTTCTATTTGCTCCATTCTAATTTTGAAGGAAATATTTTCTTCAGTGAGCTTTTGGACCTCTTTTACCATTTGACAAATTCTGCTTTTTAAGGCATTCTTCTCCTCATTGGCTTTTGGGACTTCTATTGCATTTGAGTTACTCTATTTTTAAGGTGTTATTTTCTTCAGTTTTTTGGGAGGGTCTCCTTTAGCAAATTGTTGACTTGATTTTCATGTTCTTTTGTCCCTCTCATTTTTCTCCCCAATTTTTCTCTACTACTCTTACTTGATTTTCAAAATCCTTTTTGAGCTTCCCCATGGCCTCTGACAAATTCATAATCCTCCAGGAGAATTTTTATCTAGGAGCTTTGACTCTGCTGTCCTCCTCTGGTTGTATGTCCTGATCTTCCTTGTCACCAAAGACTTAGTTCTTTTACAATGTTTTCCCATATGCCCAGCCAAACACTTGACTTCCTAACTCTGTGTCAGTGTGACACTCTGTTTTCAGTGGAGTTGGGAATAGGGGTAGTTGTACTGTCCCAAGCTTCAGAGATTTTATATCAGCTGCTTGATTCACCACTGCCCTTGGTTCCAGAGCACCAAACACAGCCTGTGCTGCTGCTGCTGCCACTACTACTGTTGTTACTTCTGCTGCCTCCACCAATTACCACTGCCAGCACCCCAATCATGCTAGGGCTATTGTCAGACCCAACCAGACCATGTGCTCCTCTTTCAACTAGGTCCAAGAGTTTTCCCACTGACATTTTTGGCATTTGTAGATTGAAAAGTTTGGAAACACCAGAACTGCAGTGATTCATTTCCTTGAGGCCTGCTTCAGCCCATTTGTGCTGGTGTGGCCTGTGCTCAACTGTGCTCTGCTTCCTGCCTGATTACTCTTCCTGTCAACTTTTTAGGTTGTCTATTTTGTCATTTTATGGGATCTGTAGTTCTAGAATTAGTTTAGAGTCATTTCTTTACAGGTATTTGGAGGGCTTTGGTGGATAGCTCAGGGAAATCCCTGCTTGTTCTCTTCCATCTTGACTCCACCTCCCTCATGTGTTGAAAGAGAATTTTCAAGCATATCTTAGGAAAAGAGAAGGACTGAATAGAAAATTTGACTTTCAAATGCAAGACTATAGAGAAGCAGAAATTCATGAACAGGAAAGATAAACCATGAGGGATTCAATAAGGTTAAGCTGTCTATATTCTAACATGGAAATATGGTATTTGTAACTCCTAAGAACTTTCTTATCATTAGGGCAGTCAGAATAACTATACAGAGACCAGTGGCCCAGATATGAGTTGAATATGATAGTATGATATTTAAAAAAATAAATTAAATTAAATTAAGGGTTGAGAAAGAGGAATTCACTAAGGGAAGAGGAAGGGACTGTTAGAATGAGACAAGTTATCTCATATTAAAGAGGCCTGAAAGAGTTTGTACAATGGAAGGGAAAATGGGGAAGGTATACAGGAGTACTGAAAACTTACTGTCTTTGGAATTGGCTCAAAACAGAAATAACGTATTTTCACTTGGATATAGGAATCCATCTTAGGATACAGGAAAGTAGGAGGGAAAATGGATAAGGAGGGGCTGATAGAAATGGGGACAGATAAGGGAAGTGGTAGTCAGAACTTAAAAACTTTTGGTAGAGTGAAAAGGGTAGGGTGAAAAGAAAATTGAATAAACAGAGTTAACATTAGGATGGATAGAAATACACAGTAACCAGCTGTGGAAAAAATTATAGTAGATATCTCAGAAAAAGGACACATTTCTCAAATATATTGAGAACAGGGTCAAAATTATAACAAAAACAATAATTTCTCAAATGACAAATAGGCAAAGGAAATGAACAGGAATTTTTCAGACAAAGCAATCCAAACAATCTGTAGTCATATGAAATAAAATCCTCTAAATCACTATTGATTAGAAAAATGCAATTTACAACAACTCCAAGATATTACTTCACATGTATCAGGCTGACTGATGTGACATAAAAGGAAAAAAATAAATATTTGGGAGAATGTGGGGAAATTAAGATGTCAATGCACGCTTGGTAGAGTTGTGAATTTATTCGACTATTTGGTAAAATTGTTAAGAAGTATTCCCAAAGGCTATAAAACTGCACATGCCATTACTAAGTCTGTATTCCATAGTTAAAAAAAGAAAAAAAGGATTTATATGAACAAAAATATTTGCAGAAGCTCTTTTAGTGGTGACAAACTATTGGAAATTGAGGGTGTGTCCTCAATTGGGCAAAGACTGAAGAAGTGGTTGTATATGATTGTGGTGGAAAATTAGCATGTTATAAGAAATGACAACCATCATCCTTTCAGAAAAATTTGGAAAGACTTGCATGAACTGATGCAAAATGAAGTGAGCAGAAACAACAGGAGAGTGTACACAGTAACAGCAATATTGTGTAATGACCAACTGCAAATGATTTAGTTATTCTCAGAAATAAAATGATGCAAAATTATTCTAAGGAACCTATAATGAAAAATGCAATCCCACTCCAGAGAAAGAACTGATGGGGTGAATGAAGATTGGAGCATATTTTTTAAATATTTTCTTTGTTTGTTATTCTGGGTTTTTTTCACAATATGAATGATATGAAATTATATTTTGTATCATTGCCCATATATAACCTATATCAAATTGCTTTCCATCTTAGGAAGAGGTTAGGTGAAGGTGGAAGGAAAAGAATTTGGAATTCTCTTTTTTTAAGAAATGAATGTTAAAAATTGTTTTACATGTAATTGGGGAAAGAATAAAACTTTTTTTTTTCATAAATGGACCATGAGTTAGAACATGAAAACCTTACAACCACATTCAGAAAAGCAGAGATATTAAATTTAAGTATTAAATCAGATCACAATGTAAGAAAAAATATTTTTAATGAAGAGATGTCAAAGCATAGTCTAGAAACTAATTGTGAAATAAACAACTGAATTTTAAGATTGAATGAGTCAAATAACAAATCTAAGGAATGAAAATCTAATTAAAGAGAATGATCAGAATGAGACAACAAAAGTTGTGAGATGCAGCCAGACAGTACTTAGGGAAATTTTATATCTCTAAGTGCATAAATCAATAAAAGAGGGAAAGAAAAGCTCACAAAATTGGGAATACAAATAAAAAACAGAAGAAAAACAAGTAAAAAAATCACTAATTAAGCACCAAAATAGATATCCTGAAAATCAAAGGACAGATTAACAAAAATTTTTAGAGTTAGAAACCATTAAAATAATGAATAAAACTAGGAATTGATTTTAAAAGGCAATAAAATAGAAAACCAGTGATTAACTTGATTAAAAAAAGAAAATGAAATTACCAATATTGAAAAAGAAAATGGTGAATGCACCACCAATGAAGATTAAATTAAAGCAATTATTAGAAGCTATTTTGACCAGCTATATGCCAGTAAATGACATTCTAAGTGAAATTGATGAAAATTTATAGAAATTTCAAATGTCCAGAAGAGGAAGTAGAATATTTATATAATCCTATCTTAGACTCACCAATGAACTCCCTAAGGAAAATACCCAGAATCAGATGTGAATCACAAGTGAATACAAGTAAATACTTGCAAATACAAGTGGCTTCTACTAAATGTTTAAAGAACAATTAACCCAAATACAATATAAAGTATTCACAACAATACACAAAAATGAATCATTCCAAATGTTTTCTATGAGATTCCTATGGTTTTAGTACCTAAGCCAAGGAAAACAAAAATAGAAAAGGAAAACTATAGACTTCTTGATGTATATCGTTGTAAAACAAATAGATAAAATATTAGCAGGGAGATTATAGCAGTTTGTCATGAAGATCATTTGCTATAACTATGCAGGATTTATATAAGGAAGGCATGATTGGCTCATTATTGAGAAAAATATCGGCATAGCTGACCATATCAATAACCAAAAATCTCATGATTTTTATCAAGATGCAGAAAAGTCCTTATAACAAAATATAACACCCATTAATATTAAAAACTCAGGAAAGCAAATGAATAAATGAAGCATTTCTTTAAAGTATAAGTAGTATCTATCTAAAACCTAGAGCAATCATTATCTGTAACACAGAAAAACTTGAAACTTTACCAGTAAGATCAGGAGTAAAGTAAGGATGTCCATCACCACCACTATTTTTCAATAGCATACTAGAAATACTAGTTATAATGAAGAGAAGAAAAAAAGTGGTGTGATAAGAATAGGAAAAGATGCAGCAAAATTATAATTCTTTTTACATGACATAATGGCATTTTTAGAGAAACCTAGGAAATAAAAAAAACTAGTTTAAATAATTAATTACTCTAGCAAAGTGACAGGATATACATTAAAGGACCAGAAAAAAATGTACTTCTCAATTCTGTGGATGAAAGAAGAGCATATGACTGAACAAGAGATAGAGCATCATGAGAAGTACAAAAGATGATTTTGATAGCATAAAATTTAAGAGCTTTTATTGAAAAAATAATACAGGCAAAATTGGAAGAAAATGGAAAACTGGCAAAAATTATAATGTTTTTTTCTGATAAAAGCATAATTTCTCAAATATATTGGGAGCTGAGCCAAATTTATAGAAGTAAAAACCATTCCCAAGCTGAGAAATTGTCAAAGGATATAAAGAGGTAATTGTCAGAAAAGAAAGCCAAAGCTTTCTATATCCACATGAAAAAATGTCCTGAATCACTACTGATTAATAAAATAAAAATTAAAACAACAATGACCATAACAGAAAAGGAAAACGACAAATTCAGGACATGTGGAAAAATTTGTAACTATATCCAAAGGACTCTCAAACTGGTCATATTCTTTGACTCATCAATACACTGCTAGATCTGTATTCCAAAGAGATCGAAGAAAAGAAGAAAGGATCTAAATGTATTAAAAAATACATTTATAGCAGCTCTTTTTACTGTTGTAAAAGTTTGGTAAATATTCATTACTCAGGGAATGGTTGAACAAGTTGTGGTATATAATTTGATGGAATACTATTATGGGACAAAAAAATACAAGGAAGATGGTTTCAGAAAAACCTAAAAAAACCATATGAATGTATGTAAAGAGAATTGAATCAAGACAACATTGTATACATTAACAACAACATTGTAAGGGTGACCAACTGTGAAAGACTTAGCTATCCTGTTCAAAACAATAATCTAACAATTCCAAAGGACCCATGATGAAAAATTACATCTATCTCCAGAGAGAGAACTCATGAACTCCAGATGGAGATTGAAGCATACTCTTTTTTTCCTTTTTTTGTCTATTCTTTTGGAATAATATTAAAAGGAATAATATTACCTTTTCTTTTGGAATTATATAAAAATGAATAATACAAAACTTATTTTGTGTTACTTTACATGTGTAATAAATATAATGTATTGTTCTCTTTTCAAGGGAGGCGAATGATGGGGAGAGGACAGAATTTGAAATTTTAAAACATTTACCTGCAGCTATCCTGGTTTTTCAATACATATTTATTTCACTAAATAGTTCCCAATTATACATTAAAAAATCAATAATCATATAAAAAATATCTTATTCCAGCACTACTTTTTTCAGATTCTCATCAAAAAAGAGACCAAAAAGAATAATTTTTAAGTACCCACCATGTATCAAATACTGTGCTTTGTAGTTTACAAATATCTCATTTGATTATCATAATTTTCTGAGATATGTACTCTTATCTTCATTTTATATTTGAGGAAATTGAGGTGAACATAGGTTAAGGGACTTTCCCAATGTCTCACAGCTATTGTCTGATTGAAGATTTCAACTCTGTTCTGATTCCACGTCTGTTGCTCTATCATAGTTTGTTGGGGAGAGGAGTGAAAAAGAGAGAGAAGAATGAGATAAACAAAATAAATGGCAAAAATCTGAACATCAACTTTAATATAATGCCTTAAATTTTGAAGTCTGAACCATATAATATCTCATTTTATCTCTTACAACAGTCCCATGGAGTACATACTACAGGTAGGTATTATTTTCTCCACTTTATTGAAAAGAAGAGTGAGGCTCCAAAACGTTAAGTAATTTGCCCTTGATTACACAACTGGTAAAGGTTTGAAGCAATATTCAAACCTAGACCTTTCTGACTCCCACTTCAACATACTTAGTAATATTTTTTGGACTTTCCTGTATATAATGTGCATAATTGCATAATTATCTGTGAGAAAATACCTTCCAAGTACCCTGCCCCCAAAGAGCTTAAATATGAACTTTGTGAAGGTATCTCATTTGTTGTTGGAGGTTACCTGGGTACACTAGACATCAGATATAAAATTAATATGTAGCACTTGATATTTAATATGAGCTTGAAATTACTTAGTCTATAAACTTGGCTTCAACTATTGACCAGCTGGTTGGCTAGCTGATATGAATTTGCATATAATCTAGTCATAAATTAGCCAATCACCCAATGCTCAGAGACATGGTTCCAATTTTCTGTCTCCTAATTCAGCTGACTGGATCATGTTTTCTCTAAGAATGCCAGTGATTCTTTAGTCTATATGACCCTACATCTCTTTATAAGATTTAAAATATCAAAACTAACTCCCTTGTGGCAGAATACTTAATTACAATTAAAGACAGTTTGCAGTTCAGCCATAATATTTAAGACATACTAAGTTACAGAAAATAGATGAAAGAGAGAGTATGTATAATGCTTTCACATTTGAGTTTTATGACAAAAAGTTAACTATTTAATGTAGCAATGAAGATGATGGTAAAGGCACTTAAACTACCGCTGAAAGTTATGTTGACTGAGCACCCCCATTTTGCTCAGGCATATATATCAATCAGTGTTGAGGGAGGCTCTAAAGGAGAATGAAAGTGTAAGTATGTAGATTTTTGTTTCACCTTCTCTTTGTCATGTACCCCATCGGTAAATTGTCACATTCTTCCTACCTTGGGGAAAAACTGAGATTCAAGAGCCCAGCCTCCTTTGCCATGGTTGAACTACTTGATTGACTTAAAATTACCTATAAAAACTGCCTCCACCTTTAAGCCATTGCTGATCTGCAATGATCAAAGTTTGACATATTTATAAAAAAATTCTTTTAATTCTGTTTCAGGTCTTGTTTGTTAATGAGGGTGAAAGCCCAAATGAAGTTTTTTTCTTTTCAACAGTACTTTCCAACAAGTGTTGAAGTAAGATCAAGTTTAATATTTTCTCTAACTCCTTCCTCAATCTAACTTCAATTCACTTTATTTTTTTTTAATTTTTAAGTATATTTTATTTTCCCCAATTACATGTTAAAACAATTTTTTAAATTTTTTTTCAAGTTTTGAGTTCCAAATTCTTCCCTCCTTTCTTTCTTCCCCCTGCTTCATGAGGTGGTAAGCAATCAGATATAGGCTATACATGTACATTTATGTAAAACATTTCCATTTTTGTCATTTTGTACAAGAAAATGAATAAAAGAAAAAGAATGAAGGAAAGAAACAGTATGCTTCAGTGTGTATTCAAACAACACCAGTTCTTTCCTTCATCATTAGTCCTCTCATTTTCTTGGGTGATGATATTGTTGAGAATAGCAAAGACATTCACAGTTCTTCAGTGAACAATATTGCTGCTACTGTGTCTGACATTGTCTTTGTTCTGTTCACTTCACTGTGCCATGACATGGTTTCAATTAATCTGTCCCCTAATTCAACTGACTGGATCAGGTTTTCTCTGACAATGCTTGTGTTTCTTTAGTCTATCATGTTGGTGTAGGTTTTACCAGGATTTTCTGAAATCATCAAGGTTGTCATTTCATATAGCACAATAATTTTACATTATAATTATATACCACAGTTTGTTTAGACAATTCTCAATTGATGGGCATCCCTTCAGTGTCCAATTCTTACCCACCACGAAAAGAGCTACTATAAATATTTTATACATACAGATCCTTTCACTTTTTAAGAATATATTCATATATAGGCCTCAGAAGGGGATTGTTGGACTAAAGGGTATGTAATAGTTACATAGCCCTTTGAGCATACCTGTGAACTGCTCTCCAGTTCACAACTTCACCAACAGTGCACTAATATCCCAATTTTCCCACATCCCCTCTGACCTCCAACATTTTCTTTTCTTTGTCATCCTAATCAATCTGAATAGTGTAAGTGGTACATCAGAATTTTTTTAATTTGTATCTCTCTGATCAATAGTGATTTAGAACATTTTTTCATATCTCTATAAGTAGTTTTGATTTCTTTTTGAAAACTGCTTATTTGTGTCCTTTGATCATTTATCAATTGGGGTGACATATTTATGTAAATTGGACTCAATATTCTATATTTTTGAGAAATGAGACCTTTATCAGACTTGTTGCAAATAATTTTCCTGTTTTCTGCTTTCCTTGTAATTTTGGTAGCATTGGTTTTGTTTGTGCAAAAACTTTCAAAGTTAATATAATCAAAATAATCATTTTTATATTTTGTAATGCTCTCAATCTCTTGTTAGATCATAAATTCTTCTTTTATTCATATATCTGACATATGAATTATCCCATGCCCTCCCAATTTTCTTATGGTATGAACCTTTATGTATAAACCACATACCCATTTTGACCTTATTTTGATATATAGTGGGAGATGTTGGGTCTATGTCTAATTTCTACCATAATGGTCTCTACTTTTCCAGCAGTTTTTTTGAAATCATGAATTTTTGACCCAAAAGCTATTTTTTTTGGTTTTATCATGCACTAGATTACTATGGTCCTTTACCATAACGTAATTTGTACCTAATGTATTCCACAGATCCACCTCTATCTCTTAGACGGTACTGGATAGTGTTGATAATTACTCCTTTATAACACAATTTGAGATCTGGTACAGCTAGATGTCAATTCACTTTAATTAAGAGGATATTTCAAAGGTCCAGACAAGAAGTGATGAGAGTTTGAAATAGGGTAGTGGCCACAGGAGAAGAGAAAGAAATGACAGGAAGATAGAATTATTAAGATTTATCTCATGATTGCTGTGATGGGGGAGGAAAAGAAAAAGAAATGTGAAAGATAACTCTGAGGTAGGGAATCTGGCTGAATAAGAGAATAATAGAGCCCTGAAGAGAAATAGAATGCTTTACAAAATAAAACTTATTAGCAAATATATTTAGAAATAGAATATTTCAGAATAAAATGGATTTGGACATGGGGTAATAATTAATGATTGGAACATGCTGAATTTGAGATATTTTGAGGGCATTACTATAGGAGAGTTGGTAATAAAGGAATAGAGTTCAGAAGAGGGATTATGGATGGATTTATATATTTGACTGGTTGAATCGTTGATTGGTTGAATAGACAGAACTGGAAAACATAGTGAAGGTATTAGGACCATTCCCTGGGTTAGTTTTTTTCCCTTTATCTTGGAGAGAAAGACAAAGCAATGAGGAAATAAATGTTAACTCTTCCCCATCCAAGGTCAATATGTGACCCATAAATATGGACCTCAGTTCCTTTGTCTCTTTGTCTTTGTTTTATCCTGTTTTAAATGAAAGAGAATAAGAATAACTACAATCTTTTGCATTTTTAAATGAGGAAAACAAGCCATCATGAGATAAGGAAGAGGAATATGTTCCAGTATTTGCCAGAAGCCATATGATGAGAGAAATCCCTAGTGTCCATCTCAGTCCAATAGTAGAAGACATGCAGACTCATCCATCCATTAGCCATGACATATTTGAAAGGGAACATAGTAGGGGTAAAAGCATTAAATCTGAGACCTCACTCCTCAGAGAATCTTTCTTTAAGAAGAAACAAGTGAAAAGGGGGAAAAATACAAAACAGAATAAAGGGGGAAAAATGTTTCGATCTGCATTCAGAGCCCAACGGTTCTTTATCTAGATGTGTATGGCATTTTCCTTCTTGAGAATTTTGTACTTGTCTTGGATCATTGTGTTGTTGAGAAGAAATGAATCATTCATAGCTGATCATCACACAATGTTGCTATTAATGTGTTCAGTGTTTCCTTGGTTGTGTTCATCTCACTTTGATCCAGTTCATGCATCTGCTTTTCCATCATTTTTTTATTGAACAATAGCATTCCTTTGTATTCACATGCCAAAACTTGTTCAGCCATTCCCCAATTGATGAGTATCCCCCTGATTTACAATTCTTTATAGTCAGTAAAAAGCTGCTATTAATATTTTTGCACATGTAGTTCATTTAGCCTTTTGTAATATCTTTGAGTTACAGACCTAGCAGTGATATTGCTACATAACAAGGTGCATACAATTTGGTTGAGATATGGGCATAGTTCCAAATTGCTCTCCAGAATGGTTAGATCAGTTCAAAAATCCACCAATAGTGCATTAATGTCTCAATTTCCCACTCAAACATTTATCATTTATCTTTTTTCTGTCATATTAACCAATCTAATAGGTGTAAGGTGGCATCTCAGAGTTTGTTTCAATTTGCATTTCTCTAATCAAAATTTTTTTAGAATAATTGCTCATGTGCCTATAGATTTGATTTCCTCATCTGAAAATTGCCTCTTCATATTCATATTCATACCTTTTATCGATTGGAGAATGACTTGTATCCTTAAAAATTTGACTCACTTCTCTATATATTTGAGAAATGAGGCATTTATTATATTATATTGCAAAAAAAATGATAGACAGTTTTTTGTTTCTGCTTTCCTTGTAATCTTGGTCATATTCTTTTACTTTTCTTTTGTTTCTGTGTGAGAGTATGCTTTTGTGTGCAAAGGTTTTTTAATTTAATATAATCAGAAATATCTACTTGATACTTTATAAAGCTCTCTATCTCTTTTTTGATCATGAACCTGTTACTTAACTTCTCCTTTAAAAACTTGGATACTAATGAGACAAGCTACCAAAACTTATGGTATGCTGCAAAATCAGTTCTTAGGAGAAATTTTATTTCATTGAATACCTACATGAACTAAATGGAGAAAGAGGAGATCAACAAATTGGGAATGCAACTGATAAAGCTAGAAAAAGAACAAATTTAAAATCCCAAGTAAATACCAAACTAGAAATACTGAAAACCAAAGGAGAGATTAACAAAATTGAAATTAAGAAAACTGTCAAACTAATGAATAAAGCTAAAAGTTGATTTTTATGGAAGAAAACAATAAACATGATAAATCTTTGGTCAATTTGATTTAAAAAAAGAAGAAAATCAAATTTCTAATGTCAAAAATGAAAAGGGTGAACTCACTTTCAATGAAGGGGAAATTAAATCAATAATTAGAAACTACTTTGCCCAACTGGATGTTTATAAATTTGGTAATCTAAGTGAAAGTGATAAATACTTTAAAATATAAATTGCCCAGATTAATGGAAGAGGAAGTTAAATACTTAAGTAACTCCATCTCAGAAAAAAGAAACTGAACAGGTCATCAATGCACTCCCTAAGGAAAAATCTCCAGGGTCAGATAGATTTATAAGTGAATTCTAGTATGTAAAGAACAGTTAATTGCAATACTACATAGGCTATTTGGGAAAATTGCCAAAAGAGTCCTACCAATTTTTTTATGATACAAAATTTGTTCCGATGCCTAAATCAGGTAGAGCCAAAACAGAGAAAAAAAATTATATCCCAATTTCTCTAATGCATATAAATGCAAAAATTTTAAATAAGATATTAGCAAAAAGAATACAGCAATTTATCATGATAATAATATATTATGATCAGGTAGGATTTATACCAGCAATGTAGGACTGGTTCAGTCTTAGGAAAACTATCAGCATTATTTATCACATCAACAACATAACTAAAGAAAGAGTATGAGTATCTCAATGGTGCAGAAAAAAAGCTTTTGACAAAATACAGTACCCATTTCTATTGAAAACACTGAAGAGCATAGGAATAAATGGATCCTTCTTGAAATAATAAGCAGTATCTACTTAAACAATCAGCAAGCATTATATGCAACAGGGATAAGCTAGATCCGTTTCCAGTAAGATCAAGGGTGAAACAAGGATGTCCATTATCACCACTGTTATTCAATATGGTACTAGAAATGTTAGCTTTAGCAGTAAAAGAAAGCAAAGAAATTGAACGAGAGTAAGCAAAGAAGAAACAAAGTTATCACTTTTTGCAGATGATATGGTGATATACTTAGTTAATCCTATAGAATTAAGTAAAAGGTTACTTGAAATAATAAACAACTTTGGCAAAGTTGCAGGTTAGAAAATGAATCCACAAAAAAAAATCTGCATTTCTATATATTATTAACAAAGACCAACAGCAAGAGATAGAAAGTGAACTACCATTTAAAGCTAGAGTAGACACTATAAAATATCTGGCAATCTACCAGCCAAAACAAACACAGAGATTATGTGAACACAATTACAAAACATGCTTCACACCAATAGTCAGATCAAAGTAATTGGGGAAAAATCCAGTTGCTAGACCAATGCAATGAGTGCAAACCAGATCAGCACAATGAGCACGGAACACAGACCAATGTGGAGCCTAGACCAGCGTGGAGCAGCAGGGATAGGACTCAGAAAAAGATTCAGGGTACCACTAGCAGCAGTACCCAGATTCCTCAAACCACAAATGCCACAGACATCTTCAAAGGCCAGTGGCAGGCCTCCTGCAGCTGCCATTTGCAGAGCCCTCCATCTAGAGCCCCTGAAAGAATTGGAAGTCTGATCTAATCTCAAGCAAGAGTGGCAAGAGACCCCAGGGGTCTTCCACCTAAAGCCCCAAGGGAAATTGAGCCACTGATCTGATTCTCAGCCCTGAGCTCCACTCAGCAGTGAGGAGGAGTACTAGTAGTGGGGGTGGTGGATGCTCTGGAGAGGGAATTTAATTGCAGATTCTGGGCAAAAAAGTTTTTGGATCCTCTCAGATCAGTGCATAGGTCGGGAGAGGAGTAAACACTTCTTCCTTAATTGTACAACCTTGGAGGAACTAAGATCTTACAGGTCCGCAGAATATACCTTCTTCTCAACAAAGGTCTCAAAAGTCAAGTAACTTGGTTGGGAAAATGCTAAAAAAAAAGGAAGAAAAAAAGACTATAGAAAGTTACTTTGTTGGTGAACACGTGTTTTCTTCCATTCTTTCTGCTGAGGAAGGACAACATCAGAGGAAATCAAGGCTTCTGTATCCAAAACCTCCAAAATAAATATGCAATTGTCTCAGACCATGGAAGAGCTCAAAAAGGATTTTGAAAATCAGGTAAGAGAGGTGAAGGAAAAGTTTGGAAGAGAAATGAGAGCAAGGGAAGAAAATCATGAAAAGTAAGTCAACAACTTGATAAAGAAGAAAATAATACCTTTAAAAATATGGTAGCTCAATTGGCAAAAGAGGTGGAAAAAGGCAATGAGAAGAATGTTTTAAAAAGCAGAATTGGCCAAATGGAAAAGGAGATTCAAAAGCTCACTGAAGAAAATAGTTCTTTAAAAAATGGAATGGAACAGATAGAAGCTAATGACTTCATGAAAAATCAAGAAATTAGAAAACAAAATCAAAAGAATGAAAATAGAAGATAATGTGAAATATCTGATTAGACAAACAATTGACCTGGAAAATAGACCCAGGAGAAACAATTTAAAAATTATAGGACTTCCTGAAAGCCATGATCAAAAAAAGAACCTAGACATCTTTCATGAAATTATCAAGGAAAACTGCCCTGATATTCCAGAACCAGAGGGCAAGATAAATATTGAAAGAATCCACAGATAACCACCTGAAAGAAATCTGAAAAAAAGAAACTCCTAGGAATATTGTAGCCAAATTCCAGAGTTCCTAGGTCAAGGAGAAAATATTGAAACAGCCAGAAAGAAGCAGTTTGAGTACTGTGAAAATACAATCAGGGTGACACAGGACCTGGCAGCTTCTACATTAGGGGATCAAGAGACTTGGAATATGATATTTCAGAAGTCAAAGGAATGGGGATTAAAACCAAGAATCACCTACCTAGCAAAACTGAATATAGGACTTCAAGGGAAAAATGGTCATTCAATGACATAGAGGACTTTCAAGCATTCATGATGGAAAGATCAGACCTGAATAGCAAATTTGACTTTCACACAAAAGATTCAAGAGAAGCATGAAAAAATAAACAAGATAAAGAAAACATAAAGGACTTTCTAAATTTGAATATTTACATTCCTACATGGAAAAATAATATTTGTAACTCTCCGAAATTTTTCCGTACTTGGGTAGTTGGAGGGATTACATACACACACACATACACACACACACACACACACACACACAGAGATAGATAACACAGGGTGAGTTGAATAAGAAGGGATGATAGCTAAATAAAATAAAATGAAATTGAGTTGCCAGAGAGAAATATATTGGGAGGAGAAAGGGAGAAATGGAATGGGGTAAAATATTAAGCATCAAGGAAGCAAGTAAAAGCTTCTTCAGTGGAAGAGAAAAGGAAGAATGAGAGAGGGAAAAAGGGAAGCTTACTCTCTTCACACTTGGCTTGAGGAAATGACATACTCACTCAGTTTGGTATGAAAATGTATCTTGCACTCCGGAAGGATAGGGGAAAAGGGGACAACTAGGGTGAAGGAGATGATAGAAGGGAGGACAAATGGGAGAAAGGAGTAATCAGAAGTAAACACTTTTGGGGAGGGACAAGGTCAAAAGAGAGAATAGAATAAATGGGGGGCAGGAGAGGATGGAGGGAAATATAATCAGTCTTATACAACATGACTATTATGGAAGTCTTTTGAAAAACTATACTTATGCAGCTTATATTGGATTGCCTGCCTTCTCAGTGCAGATGGGTGGGGAGGGAGGAAGGGAGAGAATCCAAAGTATTAGGAATGAATGAATGAATGTTGAGAATTGTTTTCGTGTACAAGTGGGAAATAAGAAATACAGGTAATGGAGTATAGAAATCTATTAGGTCCTATAGGAAAAGAGAGAAGAAGGGGATAAGGGAGGTGAGTGGTGTGATGGGAGGGCATATTCAGAGAAGGAGTAATCAGAATGCAAGGTGTTATGAGGTGGTGGAGGAGAAAGACAGGAAGAAAATTTGGAACTCAAAATTTTGTGGAAATGAATATTGAAAACTGAAAATAAATAAATAAACATAAAAAAGAAAAATCAGTTGTTATGGGTAGATGAAACTAATATAATAAAAAATTATAATTCTACCTAAATTAATTTACTTATCCAATGCCATACCAATCAAGCTACTACAAAATTATTTTCTAGAGCTACAAAAAAATATTATCAGAATTCATCTAGAAGAAGAAAAGTTTCAGAATATCAAGGGAATTAATGAAAAGAAATGCTAGGGACGGTGACTTACCCCTGCCAGATCTCAAATTGTATTATAAATCAGGAGCCATCAAAACTACTTAGTACTGGCTAAAAAAATAGAGGGGTAGATCATTGGAATACTTCAGGCACTCAAGACATAGTAGTCAATGAATATAGCAATCTCCTGTTTGATAAATCCCAAGATCCCAGTTTCTGAGATAAGGACAAAAATGCTGGGAAAACTAGATAATAGCATGGCAGAAATTGGGCATAGACCAATGCCTGACACCATAAAAAGTGATAAATTCCAAATGGATATATGAGCTACGTATAAACAAATTAGGGGAGCAAGGAATATTGTATTTGCCAGATTTATAGAGAATCAAAAAATTTATGACCAAACAAGTGATAGAGAACACTGTGAAGTGAAAAATGGATAATTTTGATTACACTAAATTGAAAAGTTTTTGCACAAACCCAATGCAACCAAGAAAGCAGAAAAATGAGAAAGAATTTTTGCAACGACTCTACGACAAAGGCCTCATTTCTAAAATATATAGAAAACCAAATCAAATTTATAAGAATACAAATCATTGCCCAACTGATAATGGTCAAATGATATGAACAGGAAGTTTTAATGGAAGAATTAAAGGCACATATGATCATATGAAAAAGTGCTCTAAATCACTATTGAGTGGAGAGATGCAAATCAAAACAACTCTGTGGTACCAAATCACACCTATCAGATTGGCTAACATGTCAGGAAGATTATAAATGCCGTAGAAGATATGAGAGAGCTGGAGCATTAATTCGTTGGTGGAGCTGTGAGCTGATTCAACCATTCTGGAAAGCAATTTGGAACTATGCCCAAAGGCCTACAAAAATGTCCATACACTTTGACCCAACAATATCACTTCTAGGACTGTATCCCAAAGATATCATAAAAATTGCAGAAGGTCCCACATGTGCAAACGTGTTTACAGCAGTTTTCTTTGTAATAGACGAGAATTGGAAATTGAGGGCATACCCATCAACTGGAGAAGGACCAAACAATTTGTTATATATGAATGTAATGGAATACTATTGTGCTATAAGAAAGGATTAAAAGAAAGACTTCAGAGAGGTCTGGAAGGACTGATACGAACTGATGTCGAGTGAAATAAGCGGAACCAGGAGAACACTGTACACAGTAACAGTCACAGTGTGAAAGGACTGTTTCTGACAAACTTTACCCTTTAAAGCACTGCAAGGACCTAAAATATTCTCAAAGGACTCTTGAGACAAAAAGTCATCCACATCCACAGAAAGAAGTATGGAATCAGAACACAGAATGAAGCAGACAATTTTGTGTTGTTTTGGTTTGGTTTGGTTTTTCTCTTGATTTCTCCTATTTATTTTAATTCTTCTATGTGGCCTGACTAATGTGAAAATGTGTTCAATAAGAATGCATATGTAGAACCCATATATGATTGCATGCCTTCTCAGCAAGGAAGGGGGAGAAAATTTAAGACATATGGAAGTGATTGTTGAAAACCAAAAACTAATATATTAATTTGAAACAATAAATAAAAAAAAATTTGGATATTATACCCTTGGTCCATATATATTTAGTATTGACATTATTTTATTGTCTTTCATACCTTTTAGCAAGATGCAGTTTTCTTCCTTATCTTTTTAATTATGTCTATTTTTGTTTTTGTCTTGTCTAAGATCGGGATCACTCCCCTTGCTTTTTTTTTTTTTTTACTTCAGTTAAAGCATAATAGATTGTGTTCTAGTCCTTTACTTATTCTGTATGTCTTTCTGCTTCATATGGGTTTCTTGCAAACAACGTATTAGAGGATTCTGATCCACTCTGATACTTGCTTGTGTTTTATGGGAGATTTCATTCCTTTCACATTTCACAGTGATGATTGTTACTATCTATATAGTCCCCTCTATTTTTTTTCTTTCTATTTGTCCTCTCCTTTCACTCATTTCCTCCTCATCAGTGTTTTGCTGCTGTTTACTGCCTCCTCCAGTCTGCCCTGCTTTTTGTTGATTCCTCTCACTCCTGCCTTTACTTAATCTCCTCTGTTGCTACTTTCCTCTCCAGTAAGACATAAGGTTCAAGAAATGCCCATTGCCCACCCACTCCATCTTCTCCTACTCTCTAATAGGTTTTTTGTGCCTCTTCATGTGAAATAATTTACCCCATTCTACCTCTTCCTTCCTTCTACACCCAATGTGCTCCTTTTTTTCATTCCTTAGCTATTTTTTAATGCCATCCCCTCAAACTCACTGTAAATTTGTACCCTCTTTGTACATTCCTTTTAATTGTAACATTAGTAGGTGCAAGTTTTGAGAACTGCAATTTTCATCTTCCCATGTACGTATGTAAACAATTCATCTCCATCAAATCTATATTCTTTACTGTTTTTTAAAAAATAAAAACATTTCAAGCTTCTCTTTGGTCTTCATATTAGAGATCAATTTTTTTGTTAGATTCTGGCATTCTCCTTATGAAAGCTTGAAATCCTTCTACTTCATTGAACAGCCTTTTCCCCCTTAACCTCATAGTTAATTTCACCAGGGAGCTGATTCCTGATTGTAATTATAGCTCCTTTCCCTTCCAGAATCTCAGGTTCCATGATCGACAACTCTTTAATGTTGCAGCTGCTAAATGTGTATAATTGTGATTGTGTCTCCCCAATATTTGGATTGTTTCTTTCTGACCACTTGAAGTAATTTTCCTTGATCTGCTAGTGCTGTAATTTGACTTTAATGTTCCTTAGAGTTTTTATTTGTGAATCATTTCCCTGAAGTGATCAGTGGATTCTTTCATGTCTTTCTTGGATCTATTTTCTAGGTGGTGCAGTGGATAGAGCACCAGTGCAGGAGTCAGGAGGACCTGAGTTCAAATCTCACCTCAGACACTTGACACTCACTAGCTGTGTGACCTTGGGCAAGTCACCTAACCCCAATTGTCTCATTCTAGGTCATCTCCAGTCATCTTGATGAATATCTGGTCACTAGATTCAGATGACTCTGGAGAAGAAGTGAGGCTGGTGACCCGCACAGCCCTCCCCACTCAAAACAAAATTAAGTGCAAGTCATGTCATCATTTCTCTGATGACATGGTCTTCTTCGGCAACGAAGAATGAACACACACAGGTTAGTTGTGTTTCCAGTGAGGTATTCTACATTTTTATCTTTTTCTCATTCTTTTGAATTTTTTCGATTGATTCTTGATGTCTCATAGAGTTGTTTTCTCCAGTTAGCTTTTGTACTTCCTTTTCCGTTTGGCCAATTCTACTTTTTAAACAATTTTTTTCCCAAGTTTTTGACTCCATTTTCGTAATCCTCTTGCATCACTCTTATTTCTTTCTCCGTTTTTTCTTCTTCCTCTGTATTTGCTTTTCAATCTCCTTTTGAGTTCTTTATTTCCGGGCTTGAGTTCACTTTCCTTTCTTCTTTGGGATTTGTCCATAGGTCTTTTGATATTGTCCAACTTTGAGTTCTCCTTTGCCACCATAATAAGCTTCTATGGTCATTATTATTTTGTTGCCTGTTGCTCATCTCTTTTTTTGCTTTTCTTTCCTTCCTTTTAAATTTTAGCTCTGCTCTTAGGCTGGTAGGGGCACTAGCTCATCCTTCTTTTGCCAGACACTGCAGGCCCTGGCTGGTTACTTGGTGATGCAATGGTGTTGTGATGAGGCCCACAGGGACCCTCATGTATGGTGCTCTGTTAAGGTGTTGCGGAGGGGGATGACTGACACTTCCGGAAACCATAGTGTTATGGCAACTCACTTGGTGCTGAGCTGGTGTCTGAGTGCTACTGTCTGATGGATATTTGTTATTGATGTCTCTTCAAATCATTAGCTTTCATTTCCCCAATTCTAATTTTCAAGAAGTTATTTTCTTCAGTGGATTTTTTTTGCCTCATTTTCCATTTCATCAATTTTGATTTTTTAAAAATTATTTTCATCAGTGAAGTTTTGTAGTTCTTTTACCATTTGGTCATTTCTGTTTTTCCAAATACTGTTTTCTCTAGTGTTCCGTGCCTCTTTTACCAAGCTGTTAATTGTCTTTTCATCATTTTCTTGCATCAATATAATTTCTTTCCCCAATTTTTTTCCTCTAGCCCTCTTATTTGATTTTTTAAAAATAATGTTAACTTTCCCATGTATTCTTTTTACTTGCATACAATTTATCATTTTCTTTGAGGCTTTGCTTAGAGCTGTTTGATTTCATTGTCCTTTTCTGATTTTCTTTTTCTTCCCTGTCACTAAAATAGTCAAAGTCTTTTCTTTTCATTTATTTTTCTTCCTAATCATGATTTTGAACTTTATGTTAAATTGTATTAGTGGTGGGGAGAAACTGTCCCAAGTTTCAAGCTTTTTTACACTGCTTTTTCAGAGCTGATTCTTGGTGTTTGGAAATTATCAGTGCTTCTAAAGTGGTGTGATTTGTGAAGAAGTGTGGTTATTGCTTTTCTAGTCTGAGCTTTGGTTCATTCCCAAAAAGAGACATTCATTCCTTGCAAACAGAAGTGATACTACTCCTCAGAGCCTATGATCTAAGACATTGTGACTGTAAGCACTCCTCACTATCCTGTATTTATAAACCAGAAAGGGAAATAGGCAATAAAGTTGCCAAACAACTCCCTGTCCTATATTCAGGGCTAGAATAAGGGTACTCTCTAATCTCTCTCTGGCCTGTAGCCAAATTCACTTACCATCTCTGGACTGAGAACTCTGAAAATTGCTCCCCATAACCAGTGTTACCACCATGTGGGCAATGAGGCAGTCACCCCTGCAGTGTCATAGACGTCTTCCAATATCTTAAACTGCTCTTGTATGTCCTTATCATGTTATATCAGAAAATTTAATCATTTTCTCAGGGTAATGGTAGTAACCACCAATTCCTTCTACCTTTTATGCAACTACTGCAGAGATGAAAATGATTGCTCCTTCCTCTGGAGTCAATTTACACTTCTCTTGAGCATTCTATTAGAAAGTCAAAATTTCTCACAGCAACTTTTGAGGTAATATTTTAAAGTTATTTGAAAGGCAGTGTTGGGAGACCTTGGTTGCTTCCTCTACAATGCCACCTTGGATCTGGACCTATAATTTGAAAAACTAGAACTAATAAATGGTCTCCATATATCCAAGAAGTCAGGTCTATAAGATAACTAGATATGGTGTGCAAAAATATTTTAAAAATTTATTTTTAGCACTCTGGAAACTTTAGAAAATATCTTGAGGAAAAGAAATCTAAGCAAAATAAATCCAATCATGTGAAAAAAACGATATTTATCCAGACCTAAGTGAAATTAAGTTGGGCCCAAAGAAATTTATGTAATGAGTCTAAAAGAAAATAAACAGGAAAAATGCTTTCCTTGCTTCTTAACATTTTGGGAGATTTTCTGTGATAAGGTGTATCCCATTAGCTGTTCCCTGTAGGGGTGGAGAGAATTTAGAAATATTTGAGTGGAAACATGTTAGAGATGATGAACTATAAAAATCAACTGAAATGAATGTAAAAGTAAATCAGCTTGAAGAAGAAGCTTTAGTGAGATATGCAACCTGCCTCTGAGTGTTTGAAAAATGTATTGAGGCTGAAAAGGAGATTAGATTTGTTCAGTTTGGTTGAAATGGGCAAATCATCTATTAGCAAGTTGTAGAGAAGTCAAGTTCTATTCCATATCTGGAAAAATTTCCTGAGAAGTTGAGTTCTCTGAAAGTGGAAAGTAATGTCCAAGAACATAATTGAATCTCCTTCATTAGAGATTTCCAGCTCAAAACTGAAGCCTGGGGTGATTTTAGGCAGCATTTTTGATAGAGTGTAGGTTGGCACAATGGATTCCAAGGCTCTGCCAGTTATGACATTCCCTAATGTAATAAGACCAATAAGTTTGAGAACATCTCTTCCATATGACTTAAGGATATTCAATAGAGATAAGATTTGATTGGCCCAAGAGAAGATTCAAGTTGCTCCTCTATTCAGCTTTCTAGAAGTCTTTGGGTCTAGAGGCAGCTAAGTGAAATAATAGATAAAGTTCTGGGCTTGAAGTCAAGAAGATTCATCTTCCAGAACTCAAATCAGACCTCATAAACTTACTCTCTGTGTGACCTTGGGTAAGTCACTTTATCATATTCGACTGTTTATTCATCTTTAGAAATGAGATAGAGAAGAAAATAGCAAACCACTCCATTATTTTTGCCCGGAAAACCCAAAATAATGCCATCAAGAGTCAGATACAACTAAATAACAAAGATGCAGAAAAGCTATCACCCATTAGATATGTATCTGAAGAAAAAGCAAGTCAATACACCTTACCCTGCATGCCAGACAAATTCCTAGAAGGAGACAAGGATGGTTGCATACATATAAACTAAATAACATTATCCTTTTGCCATATCCTTCCTATGTCAAGGCTAAGCATATCTCCTTTTAATAAATGTCCATTCAACAACATGTGCTTCATCTAAACTCCAAATCTTGCAATAATATGCTGGTGTCAGGCTCACCTCTAATATTTCTACTTATATTAAAAAATGTTTTAGTTGCCATTGGAAAGTTACTGATCTGTTTTTAATTTTACCAAGTGAATATTCTAGTATTCTATAGATAAAGAAGGCAGAAGAGGATATGAAAAATCAGCTAGGTCAGCCCTTCAAACAACAAGACCTATAAACTATATCAAACCATCGTGTTTTCAAAAGCCTCCAGAAAAAGAGGTGACATCCTTTTCTCTGTAATATATAATAATGTTCAATATCAAAGAATTCCCTTTCACCACTATTTACCAGATTTTTTCCAGAACCTAACCCAGTGCCCAGGAAATGAAAGTAATGCTTATTGAATTTAATTATAATAAATATACTCAACACTATATTGAATTGGAATTACCTCCAAGTTGCAGATTGCAACCCATTTTTAACTTTCTATCCAGTGTAACTCATGTCCATTTCCTTCCAAAAATTCTGTCTCATCTGTGTGAAGGGATGACCTAACATTTTCAGCCCAGTCGGAGATATTTTCAGTTAATCTTATAATAAAAATCAAATCACATGTTTATTTCAAAAGCACAAAATTTTAAAAGTAACTTATTAATGTTACAGTAATAAAGCTAATTTCTTTTCTGAGGATTAGCCAACACAATGCTAGAGAAATATATCATCAATACACTGATCAATTGGAAATGTTTTTCTTTTGCTTAGTTTTGAGATTGGGTCACAGCAAACCATGGATTTAATATTTGAAATCAAAATCTATATTTCTATATCATCTGTCCCATTGCTTCCTAGGGCCAAACAGGACAATCTCACTTTCCTCATGATATCTATTAAAATGCTTAAAGATTGCAATGCTAAATATTAAAGATGGTTATCATGACTTAGTCTCCTATTTTTCAGGCTGTATGTGTATGTGTGCATGTATATGTTATGTATATATATACATATATATGTATATATATATATATACACATACACACACACACACACATAAATTTGTGCATGTGTGTCTATGGTTGATTTCATATAGTAAGAAGTGTATATAACAAGGAATAAGAACCCCTGCATTTGAATTCTAGCTCTGCCCCTAGAGACTTTAGGAAGATCACTTTACATTTCTGGAAGTCAGTTTTCCCACCTACATATCGAAATCATCTAAGTTCCTTCCAATTTTAACGGTCTATGATACTATATATATGAGCATAGAATTAAAAAGCATTTAGTAAAGGCTTCCCATAAATGTGTCAGGGACTGTGCTAAGAATTAGCTATTTTACGGGTTAGGAACAAACAAATAAGGCCTAGGTTGTGAAGAGTTTTAAGCACCAAGCACAGTTTTATATTTAATCATGGAGGTAATTGAGAGGCACTGGATTACAAATGATGGTAAATATTATAGTTATTTATATAATTATTTAAATTTTCCACAGCATTTTACTGGCATTATCTCTTTTATTTTCACAACAACCATGTGAGGTTGACATTATTCTTGTACTCAGTTTAAAAAGGAGGAGACTAAGAAATAATTTAACGACTTGCCCACCCACAGTCACACCACTAGAAAAGTAACCTGACAGTTTGAGCAGTCCAATGCTTTAGAAATATCACTTAGGCAAGGAAACCAACCAGGTATTTATGAATGTTTTCAGATCTATTTAATATTAAAGTTAAAATGATTAAATCTACCACTAATCTGCCATTTTATAGATAAGGACAGTGAAGCATTGAGTGCTTAAGTGATTCACTTAAAGATTATTGGCAGAATTAGACAAAATAATCCCAGTCTCCTAATTTCTAGTTTAAGACTCTCTCTGTAAACTTAAAATCTGTATTTTTATTAACAAAAATGCATAGATGAGTAATACAGGGATTTTATTTTTTCTTTTTATTAAGAATTTGATGCACATTAATAGTACATGTACACCATACATACATATGTTCATATATACATGCATATACATACATGCACAGAAAAACATTTCAAGGATTCTATATGAAACTATGAATATTCATTATGTGTAATTTTTAAAATACATATATGATTTAGCACTAGAATAAGAAAGACCATGACCCTTCTGAACTTCCTTTTCCATTTTCTTATTGTTGTCCATATTCTCATCTTGGTGGTTGTTGTTGTTCTGTGTTTTGATACTTGATTTCCTTCTTTCAAAGAGCTGGAAGTACAGACACCAAAGTGTGATCACAATGTTAACTGGCATGAAAACTTTGATCTGCTCCATTTTTATGACCTGGGAGATTTTGACCCAACCTGGTAGCCCTCTACTCCTGATAAACTCTCATTATATTGGTTCAGGGATTTGTTAGAATACCAGATCAGCTTTAACCTTAATGCCACCCAGAATCCCTGAATTCTAGGGAACCACTAGCTCTAGCCTCTACCACTAGCTGGGATTAAAGTCCTGTAACCAGTTCTAAAATGCATTCACAAAGCTTTCAATTTACGGTATTGACTATCATGACCATCATCATTAGCAAGTCACTTAACCAGAGTCTGCCTCAGTTTCCTCAACTGCAAACGGTGATCACAATAACATTTACTTCACAAAGTTATTGTGAAGAACAAATGAGATAATCTTTGGAAAGTGCTTTACGCAATGCCAAGTGCATAGTAGGAACTTACTAAATAGTTATTCTCTTCCCCTCTCTCCTGAGAACAACTGCCTGCTCAAAAAATAAAGACCTTTATTTTAGCAACTGAGTGTAATTGGGAGGGGAGACTAATCCACACATTGCTGATGTCTAATAGTCTCCTTCTGCCCTTCCAGTCTATCATCTCTCTGCCAGATTGCCACATGAATGTTAATGGTAGAGTTCGGATGGTATGGTATAAAGTTTTAGAACGCAGAATTCCATCACTGTACTGAACGTGAAGGTTGGAAGTCTCCTCCACTGACACACATACATTGTCAACTCACTTGTAATATAGTGGTTTAGATATTTGCCTGAGGGCACTGAGAGTTCACATGACTTTGCTTCGCTCTTTCAGGTAGTATGAGTAAAAGCATGACTTGAACCCAGGTCTCTGGCTTCTTCATCTTTTCTGTGTCATGCTGCTTCTCATAAATCATAATGCTATGAAAAAATCAGTTATCTATTCTTTATCTAGCATATTGGTGACTATGACTTTTTTTCTTCAAGAATACTAAGAAAAAAGGCTGCCATCAAAAATTTTTTAAAAAAATAGAATTTTCATAGGCTAGGACTTAAATAGGTTACTTCAAACAACTTAGAAAACAAAAACTGATTTGGCCTTTACATTTTTAATAGTGCTCAACACTTTTATGAATGTGATACCTTTTCAACACTTAATGTAAAAAATGCAGTCAGAAGCACTCTAGTAATAATAGATGAATTGAAACAGCAGGAGGAAAATGTACAAAAAACAGAAAATATTCTAATTAATAAGTATATAAAATCTGAACTGTCCCTATTGAGCAGGACAATTGCTCTAAAGATAAAAAAAGAATCAATCCAAAGAGTTTGCTAGAGCCCGGAAAAGTGGAGACCACAATTTCATATTTTCCTTTTGAAATTTTAAATTATTTTCTCACTGTGAAAGCATTATTTTCCCATTCTGAGGAAACAATGGCAGATATTAAAATTTGAGAGTTTTGCCACAAATTTTCAAATTGGACGTATGTAAAGCTGCCTCAAGAACACAAAGAAATTTTATTTATTTTTTAGTTTTGAGATGAAATCACATAGTGCCAATAAATTTTATTTATTTTTTAGTTTTGAGATGAAATCACATAGTGCCAAAAAGTATGAGACATTGGTACCAGATTGGATGAGATTTTATTGAGAAAATAATTTTACATCCAAAATGCATAGTGTAGAGGACAGGGGAATAAATTAAATGAATTATCTTGGTTTTGTCTGATTAAAACAAGCTCTACTTTGTAAATCAATCATTTAATTGCTATCTTTTCCCACTTTGTCCTACTTGCATAAGCTGAACCAAAGATTGTGACTTTCTCGTCACATTTTAAGGAAAGATATCACTTTAATCACCCAAAGAGGTTATGAAACCCTTCTAACCTTCATCATTAAGAATTTCTACATAGGTCAAATACCATCAATTGTACTTTCTTATACTATTTATTTCTAACTTCATAAACTTTCAATGAATCTTTCAAAGAGAATCAACTCTAGTAAATTATGAAACAATACTTATCCTCACACCTTTCTACTTACTTTAACAATACAACACACTGAAACTAAGAAGAAGAAGCTTATTAAGGATAATATAAAAATCTTATGTTTGGTTTTTAAAAATTGGTTTCATAAGGATACAATAGGAAAGTGTGTCCACACAGCACTTTAGCTTAAAAATATGAGAGATTTTGTGAGATTCAAATTATTATGTTAACCAGAAAAGAAATCTAATGATACTTAGTGTATATTTACAAGCATAGTGCCCAAGCCTGGAAAATATTATCACTGTTGTTATACCCTGGCCATACCACATCTGCAGTTCAGTATTCTATTCTGGATATCATATTTAAGAACAAAGTTAGAAAGTGTCCATAGGAAGTTGACCAGCATAATGAAGGGTATGAAGATTATCCCTTAATAAGTTGTTGGAGAAAAGAATATTTAGCTTGGAGAAGAGTCGATGTAAGGAGTAAACAGTAACTATTACAGTACTCTAAAAGTCTCATACTAAAAGGGAATTGGACTCGGCTCCAGTGGAAAGGATTTTAAGAAAATAGTTGAAGTAACAGAGGTAAATTTTAACTCAATAAGAGCATTTTAGAAGTAGAACTGGTTACCTCTGGAAGTGGTGAGTTCTCCCTCTCTGTTGAATTGTTCAAGAAAAGGTGAGATGATCAGTAATACAAAAAAGGGAAGTTTTACTTAGATTCATAGTTCTAGAGCTACAAAGGACACCAAGACTTTGAGGCCTACTCTCACGTTTTTATAAATGAGGAAAATAAAACTTAATGAAGTTTAATGATTTACCCCAATGTTCATTCAAGTATTACATGTCAGAGACAGAATTTGAACTCAGGGTCTGTGGGTTATCCACCATACCATTTCTCCTATAATAGAGTGGTAGGCTTCCATAGCTTTCTGCAACTCAGGAATGCTTTAATTGTTTCTTTTTCTTGATATTTTGACTCTTTTCTCTGTCTTCCCTGCCACCCACTTTGCCAGTGACAAATGCAATTAACTTTGAGTTAGAATGAGACTGATTAAATTTCCCAAAACATTTAGGCTTCCAGCCAATATTTTCTCAGGAGTATAGACAAAACTGTACTGCCTTTTCCAGAGCGTAAGCAGTTCCTGACATGTCTACCTAACTTATTTTCCCTGATGTGTCAACTTAACTTATAAATGTCCCTTACCTAAAAATTCATAGACAAATTACCTGTCATTAGAGCTAGAAGGACTGTAGAGTTCACCCAGTCCAACACCCTAATTTTAAAGAGGAAGAAAACTTGTCACATAATAGCTACCCCAACTTGTTAACTCTTCCAATATACATAATTTCTTTGCCTTTTACTAAGTCACTACTTAGAATTGATAATTTCCTTCCATTTTTTTAGTTTAGTTGATGCTTAGGAATTTCCTCCCACCCCCAACCTCCATAAAACTCTGCATTTTGATGTCTACCCATAATTAATCTGTGCCTATGTGGAGGTATTGGGTCAATTGTCTACTACTCTCAGGTAACATATTTCTATTTTAACATGTTTTTTAGAGACACAATACCTTAACCCAAAGAGATGACTCTGGTATTAGGGATTTCAAGACTTAGGGAAAGAGTAGTGAGTTAAATCTGCTTACTGAGGTCTATCAACTCTCTTCTTGCATATTCCTAGTCAGCTAATTCACAGGGTTTATCACATCTGGTGGCAATTAATATTGGAAGAATCATCATTTTTTAGAAGTAATTAAGTATAGTATCAGGAGTCGAGAGGTTTGGGTTGCAGTCTCAATTCTCCTACCAAAGATCTTTGAATTAAGTGTCATTCCTCCTTTACGGTTCTCATTTCACACCACTCTGTTGTCTGAATGATGATTTAAAGATATATTTATACAACATAGCATATATTTTATGAAAAAAGTTGTTTATAAATAGTAGAGATATATGTTGATGTATCTACATCTATGTATATATGGAGAGAAAGACAAGAGATACAGAGACAGAGAGAGATAGAGGAAAGAGAGAGGTGAGGAGGAGAGAGAGAGAAAATTGTAGCTTTCAGCCTGCAAAATATGACCAACAATAAATTTAAAAAAATAATAAATGATATCATCAAAGAATTGCTTGTTGGAGAAGAGGGTGGTGGACTGGAAACATGGAAAGAGTAAAGAATAAGAGGAAGAGAGCAAGAATATTTCACCAGTATCCTTAAAATATCTAGAGAAACCAAATAATTTCACTAGAACATTGGAATATTGTGCAAAGGTTTGAGGAGAATATGGATGAGGAGTCTCATAGGATGGACCAAGGTAGGTAGATTGAAATCTTCACTGTTGGAGAGAACTCTGGAACTGATGATATCAGAGATCCACTTGAGCAGTTATATTTATGTAGATGTGTTTGAAAAGAATCACATATATACAGGTGTATATGTCTGCATATGCATGTATATTTATTTGTGTACATACATACATATGTACATATATATGCACATATACATACTTATTCATATGCAAATTTATTCATGTATGTTATTATTAATGACTCATTTTGATCAAGCAAAGAGTAAAGAATAGTGGATTAGTGCTATTTGATCTTGAGGAATGATAAACCATGTTTTGAGGGATAGAGGAGTATTAATTTCTCTTGTACATAACTACAAGACTTGGTTGCAGTCACAAGCTTTAAAGTGAGACCTTTGATCTAGTTTGAATCCTGCATTTCAAAGATGAATAAATTGATACCAGAGAAATTATGACTCCACTAAAGTCACATTGCAGTAAGAAGTATCATCAGAAACTAAACGTTTTCCAACAATGAAGACATCTCACTTTCCACTTAACTATGTGTGAGTTCTATACTGGCGACTCTTAGTCACAGCGGGGCCTCAAGATTTTAAACGTTGATGCCAATATGGGATAAATGATGCCAGGGCTTCTTCAGCTAGAGACGTTATGATTGCTGGCCTAGAAATGGATTTTATATCTATAACCAAGAATCACAAAATGTGGGGGATGGAAGGGAGCTTTGAAATCATTAAGAACAACCTTTTTACTTTATGGATGAGGAAACTGAGTCTCTTAATTAAAGTGACTCATCTAAAATTGCATAGCTAGTCAGTATCAGAAATAGGGTTTAAATCATGAATTTTCTATTTATTACAGTTCTCTTGTATTACAGCAACACCAGAATTTAGACTATGGGATACTGAATGATTTTTTCCAGTCAAAGAAACACATGCAGATTATCCATCTTAGAACAGATAGAGTTCAAATTATATTAGGAGGCAGGGGTTGAGTGAATAAAAACACTGATGAACTCATGGATTCTTGGAAAATTGAAGTAGTATCAGAAAAGGTAATAGTCAGTTTGAAATGCCATTGACTTGGCCATCAAAACTCTTACATGGAAGGTTTTGAATTAGTCTGAAGAGAAGATTAAGCTTTCAGGGGGTAGAGATGAAATCATCTAGTAAGCAAAAATATATTTTGATCTTAGAAAATACCTGGATATTTAGAATGCCAGTCATGTACATTATACTGAATAAAAGTAGAAATAAGGAAGGACACATGATTTCTTTTAGAAATTATAATTATTTATGATTTTTGCTTTTTTGATTATAATTGATTTGTTTTGTTTGCAACAATCACCTCCATAAGTTTTAATTTTTTCTCCTCCATCTTTCCTCCCTTATCATGACAGCATTCAATCTTACATTTTTCTACACATAAATGCTTATTAAACACATTAAAACAAATGGGAGAAATTATGAGAAAAAATAAAACAAAACATAACACAAGAGAAAATAGTCTGCTTCATTCTGAGTTCAGACTCTATAGATCTTTCTCTGGATAGGGACGGCATTTTTCATAGTCCTTTGGAAATATTTTAGATCCTTGCATTGTTTTGAAGGACTAAATCTATTACAAACAATCTTCCCACATTGTAGCTGTTGCTGCGTATAATGTTCTCCTGGTTATGTTCATTTCATAGAGCATCAGTTCATATAAGACATTCTACAGTTGGATGAAGTCCTCTTGTTCATTATTTCCTATAGCAAAATAGTAATCAATTACATTCATATGCCACATCTTGTTCAATCATTCTCCAACCGATAGGCATTCCCTTGATGTCCAGTTCTTGGTCACCACAAAAAGAGCTGCTATAAATACTTTTGTATATGTGGGATCTTTTCCCATTTTTAGGATCTCTTTGGGATACAGTCCTAGAGGAGGTATTGCTAGGTCAAAGGGTATGCACATTTTTATAGCCCTTTGGGCATAATTCCAAATTGCTCTCCAGAATTATTGGATCAGCTCACAGCTCCACCAAAAATGAATTAGTATTCCAACTCTCCAATACCATTTCCAAACTTTATCATTGTCCTGTTTTGTCATGTTAGCCAATCTGATAGGTGTGATGTGGTAGCTCAGAGTTGTTTTGATTTGCATTTCTCTAATCAATGATGATTTAGAACATTTTTTCATATAACTATATAGCTTTAATTTCTTCCTCTAAAAACTGTGTGTTCATATCTTTTCACCATTTATAAGTTGGGGAATGACTTGCATTCTAGCAAATTTGACTCGATTCTCTATATATTTTAGAAACGAGGCCTTTATCACTCAGTTGCAAAATTCTTCCGCAGTTTTCTGTTTCCCTCCTAATCTTTGTTGCATTGGCTTTGTTTACACAAAATTTTTTTCAATTTAATGTAATCAAAATTATCCATCTTGCATTTTGTAATGCCCTCTATTTCTTGTTTGGTTATAAATTTCTCCATTCTCCATAAATCTGACAAATGAACTATTCCTTGCAACCCTAATTTGTTTATAGCATCAGCATGGAAATTTTATACCCAAAATTTTATATAGAAATTGTGCACCCATTTAGACTTTATTGTGGTATATGATGTCAGACATTGGTATATGTCCAGTTTCCTCCACACTATTTTTTAGTTTACCCAGATGTTTTTGTCAAAAACATGAGTTCTTAACCCTGAAGCTGAAGTCCTGGAGTTTATCAAACAGTAGGCTACTATAATCACTGACTAATGTGTCTTGTGAACTTAACCTACTCCACTGATTTCTCCATCTATTTCTTAAGATAGTACCAAGTGTTATTGATTATTGCTGTTTTTTAATAAAATTTGAGACTTCCTAGGGGTAGGCCATCTTCCCTAGAATTTCTTTTCATTAATTCCTCTGATATTCTATGCCTTTTTTTCTTCCAGATGAATTTTGATATTATATTTTCTAGCTCTAGAAAATAACTTATTGGTAGTTTTATTGGTATGACAATGAATAAGTAAATAAATTTATGTATAATTGTCATTTTTATTATATTAGCTCAGTCTACCCATGATGAACTGTTGTTTTTCCAATTATTTAGATCTGAGTTTATTTGTGTGAAAAGTGTTTTGTAATTGTGTTCATATAGACCATGAATTTGTTTTGGCAGGTAGACTCCCAAATGTTTTATAGTGTCTACCGTAACTTTAAATCAGATTTCTCTTTCCATCTTTTGCTATTGAGCTTTGTTTTTAACATAGAAATTTAGATGATTTTTGTGGGTTTATTTTGCATCCTGTAACTTTGTCAAAGGTGTTTATTACTTCATGCAGTTTTTCACTTGATTCTCTAAGATTCCCTAAGTATATCATCATATCATCTACAAAGAATGATAACTTTATTTCTTCTTTTCTTATTCTATTTCTTTTTCTTCTCTTATTGCTAAAGCTAATAATCCTAGTACCATATTGAATAACATTGGGGACAATGGACATCCTTGTTTCACCCTTGATTGTGTTGGAAATGTATCTAGTTTATCCCCATTGCCTATAATGCTTGCTGACATTTTAGGTAGATATTACTTAGTATTTTGAGAAAGTCTCTATTTATTCATAAGCTCTCCAATGTTTTTGAGAGGAATGGGTGTTGTATTTTGTTAAAAGTATTTTTTTCTGCATCTATTGAGATAATCATATGATTTGTTAGTTTTATTTCTGATATGATCAGTAATGCTGATAGTTTTCTGTATATTGAACCAGCTCTGCCTTCCTGGTATAAATCCTACTAGCCCAAAATATATTACTCTCTTAAGATGCTTCTTTAGTTATTTGCTAATATCTTATTTAAAATTTTTGGATCTATACTCATTAAGGAAATTGGTCTATAATTTTCCCTCTCTTTTTTGACTCTCCCCAGTTTAGGTATCAGAGCTATACTTGTATCAAAAAGAAGAATTTGGTAGGACTCCTTCTTTGCCAGTTTTCCCAGTCTATATAGTATTGCAATTAACTGTTCTTGAATTTGATTGTAAATCCATCTGGTCCTGGAGATTTTTCCTGGGGAGTACATTAATGGCTTGCTCAACTTCTTTTCCTGAGAAGGGGATTATTTAAACATTTTATTTCCTCTTCTGTTAATCTGGGCAATTCATATTTTTGCAAATATTCACTCATTTCACTTAGATTGTTAAATTTATTGGCATACTAATTATTTTTCTAATTATTTTTTTAATCTCTTCATTTGGAGTTAGTTCACCCTTTCCATTTTTGATACTGGGAATTTGGTTGTCTTCTTTCCATTTTTTAAATCAAATTGATCAAAAGTTTCTCAGTTTTATTGTTTTTTTTTTCATAAAACCAGCTCTTCTTTTATTTATTAATTCAATAGTTTTCTTAATTTCAATTTTAAAAAATCTCTCCTTTGGTTTTCAGTATTTCTAATTGGATATTTAATTGGATATTTTCAAGCTGTTCTTTTCCTAGCTATTTTAGTTGCATGTCCAATTAATTAGTCTCCTTTTCATCTATTTTATTCATGTAAGTATTTGGAAATATAAAATTTCCCCTAAGAACTGCTTTTGCAGCATCCCAGAAGTTTTGGTGGGTTGTCTTGCTATTGTTATTCTCTTGAATGAAATTATTTATTATTTCTGTGATTTGTTGTTTCCCCCACTGATTCTTTAGAATTAGATCATTTAGTTTCCAATTAATTTTTGGTCTATCTTTCCATGGCCCTTCATATAATTTTTTATTGTATCATAATCTGAAAAGAAGCATTGACTATTTCTACCTATCTGCACTGGATTGTGAGGTTCTAATGCCCTAGTACATGGTTAATTTTTGTGTATGTGCCATGTATCACTGAGAAAAAAGATATATTTCTTTCAATCCCCATTTAGTTTTCTCCAGAGAGCTATCGTATCTACCTTTTCAAGAATGCTATTCACCTTCTTAACTTCCTTCTTGTTTATTTTGAGGTTAGATTTATCAAGTTCTGAGAGGGAGTAGCTGAATTCCCCAATTAGTATATTTTTGCTCTCTATATCTTCTTGTAACTCCTTTAACTTCCCTTCTAAGAATTTGGATGCTATACCACTTGATACATATATATTTAGTATGATCTTATTTCATTTTCAATGATGCATTTTAACAGGATATAGTTTCCTTCCTTATCTCTTTTGAGATTATTACCCCTGCCTTTTTTACATCAGCTGAAGCATATTATACTCTTCTCCAGCCTTTTACCTTTACCCTGTGTGTATTCCCCCGTTTCATATATGTTTCTTGTAAAGAACATATTGTAGGATTATAATTTTTAATCTATTCTGCTATCTGCCTCCAATTTATGGGAGAATTCATCTCATTCACATTCAAAGTTATGATTACTATCTGTTTTTTTTCCTCTCCACTCTATAACCACCTCCATATTTATGCTTTTACTTCTCCATTCTCCCCTCCTCAAGAGTTTTATGTTCAACCACCACCCCCTTCAGTCTTCTCTCCCTTGTCAGCCCCCATCTGTTTTCTCTTAATACTTCTTCCCCCTTCTAATAACTTCCTCCTTTATCTTTCCCCTTTCCCCTTCTACTGCCTATAGGGCAAGTAAGATTTCTATACTTAACTGAGTGTATTTTTCCCTCCTTAAAACAAATCAGATGAGAGTAAAACTCAAACAATGTTCATCTCTCTCCCTTCTTTCTCTTTAATATGCTTTTATGCCTCTTCATGTTATATAATTTACCCTATTCCGCCTCCTCCTTTCCTCTCCCCCATTATAATCCCTTCATACCCTTTAATTTCATTTTTTATCTTTACATATGTTAATTTATACAAACTTCCTTTATCTATGTATATCCCTTTTAGATATAATAATAAATAAACAATTCTCAAGATTAACAAGTACCATCTCATATAGGGATGTCTACAGTTTGCCCATATTGAGTAACAATTTTTTTCCTGTTTCCTTTTTTATGTCTCTCTTCAGTCTTGTATTTGAAGATCAGATTTTCTATTGAACTCTGGCCTTTTTCATCAGGAAGATATGGAAATTCTTCATTTCATTGAATATCCATATCCTTGCCTGAAAGATTATACTAAATTTTTCTGAGTAGTTGATCCTTGGTTGTAGTCCAAGCTCCTTTGTCTTACAGCATATTTATTCCAATCCCTCTGATCTTCTAATGTAGAAGCTGCAAGGTCCTGTGTGATCCTGACTGTAGTTCCTAAATATTTGAATTGTTTCTTTCTGGCTGCTTGCAGTATTTCCTTCTGGACCTGATAGTTCTGTGATTTGGCAGCAATATTCCTCAGAGTTTTCAATTTGATAACTCTTTCAGGAATTGTTCAGTATTATTTTGATGAGTTTTTGTCCTCTGCATACAAGACCTCAGGACAATTTTCTCTGATGATTTCTTGGAAGATATTGGTCAGGCTCCTTTTTTTCATTATAGGTCTTTTAGACCAATAATTCTTAGATTTTTCTCTCCTGGATCTATTTTCCAGGTCAGTTCTTTTTCAAATGAGGTATCTTACATTTTCTTCTATGCTTTCATTCTTTAGATTTTGTTTGACTAATTCTTGATGCCTCATGGAGTTTTCAGCTTCTACTTGTCCAGTTCTAATTTTTACCAAATTGTTTTCTTCAGTTAGTTTTTGTACTTCCTTTACCATTTGTCCAATTTTTGCAGCTAGGTTTTGTACCTCCTTATCCCTCTGGACAATTTTACTTTTTAAGGAGCTGTTCTCTTCAGTGAATTCTTTTTTTTTTTTGTATTTTAAAAATAATTGACCAATTTTTCTTCTACCTCTCTAACTTGTCTTTTAACATTCTTCCTGAGTTCTTCCAAGAATGTTCTTTGGGCTTGAGACCAGTTCATATTCCCTTTCAAAGTTTCATACGTGAATTCAGTGTCAACACTGTCTTCTTTGGAATTCGTATTTTAATCTTCTCTGTCCTTGTAGTAAGATCCTATGGTCATTCCTTCTCTGGTTTGCTTCTTGCTCATGGTGATTGCCTTTTTCCTGATTTGTAAAGTGGATCTCTGCTTCTGGGACACAGGGGATTCTGTCCCATGTTTCCTCTACTGTGAGTTTGGGGCCTGGCTTCTGGTTTTGTGTGTTGTGACCTCTGGTTCTTTTGGCAAGAAGTTATATAATACTCCAGCTTACCTGGTGCTGAGCTGGCTGGTATGTGCCAAGGCTGAGATGAGATGAATTCTTTCTGAGCTTCCCTGGGGTTATACTGAAGCTCCTGGTGTGAGGTGAGGGGAAGAGGTGGTCTGGCCTTCAGAAGTCTCCTCCCCTAAGTCTGTGTTAGGGCATAGGAAGGCTCAACAACTGATGAAGCCCATCTGCACTGAGTCTGACAAATTCTCCTTGCTGCATCAAGGCATTCCTGGGGTCCTGTTGTTGATGTTTACTGTTTCCACCCTCTCGGGGTTCAGATTCTTCTGCTGGTCCACTGAGGTGGTGCTTACTGGGACACTTCTGGTCCTGTACTGGTCCCCTTTAGCCACAACAAGAGAAACTCTTCCTATTAATCTCTCTAGCCTCCCAGTTTGAAAGACTGCTGTTCTTCTGGCTCCACTATTTCAGGCTTTTTCCTTGGACAGTATTCTCTGGGTTTTTCAAGGTCAACAAGAGGAAGGTGAGAGCACTTACAATTTACTCTGCCATCTTGCCACCCAGAAGTTCAAGTAGGTGACTTTCAAACATTTAGTCTGTGAGCTGATTGCCCTAGGAGTGGCTGCAACTGCTATTCTGGGCCCTGCACTTCTCATTCACTCTGGACCCGTTTCCTGTGCTGAGAAGCTTGGAAATTTGTACTGCTGCTTCTGCTTCAGTCCACCTGAGGCCATTATGGCTGTGGCCAAGTCTGTGCTGGTACAGCCTGTGTACTATGTGTTCCCCCAGGGTCATGCAATAGATTCTTCCTGTTGACCTTCCAGGGTGTCCGGGGCTGGGAATCTGCCACACTTTGTCAGCTAGTAGATTCTCTCACTCTAAAATTTGTTCCAATTCACTTGTTAGAGTTATCGGAAAGAGTTTGTCGAAGAGCTCAGATGAATCCATGCTTTCACTCCATCACTTTGATAATTATATATACTATAGCAATATTATAGTCTCTTCTATATGATAAAGCACCATCTTTTAATAAACCCTTGTTACAGTCATTAGCCAAAAGAGAAATGTTCAAAGAATATGAAGAGATAGCTTTAAGATAAAGAAATTAAAGCTATGTATTACCATATAAAAATATTCTACATCACTATTTATTAGAGAAATGCACACTGAAACAACTCTGAGGTACTGCATCACACCTATCAGATTGGCTAACATGACAAAGTAGGAAAATAACAAATGTAGGAGAATATGTGGAAAAGTGGGAAAACTAATGCAGTATTGTTAGAGTGGGCAACTAATACAACCATTATGGAGAAATTTGGAATTATGCCTAAAAGGCAAAAAAAATGTGCATCTTCTTTTATCCAGCAATACCACTTGTAGGTCTGTATTTCAAAGAGATGATTAAAAAGGGAACAAGACCCACATGTACAAAATTATTTATACCAACTCCGTTTATGTGGCTTTAAATAACTGGAAATTGAGGGGATGCATGCAAATTGGGGAATGGCTGAACACATTGTGACATAGGAATGTAATAGAATACAATCATGCCATAAGAAATGATGAGCAGGCAGATTTCACGGAAAAAAAATGGAAAGATTTGCATGAACTGATACTGAGTGAAGAGAGCAGAACCAGGAGAACATTGTTCACAGAAACAGCAACATAATGTGATGATTAACTATACTCGACACTTTTTCTTAGCAATTCAATGATCCAAGACAATTCCAAAAGACTCATGACAGAAAATGTTATCCACATCCAAAGAAAGAAGTACAATAATGATAACATTGGTAATTCTCTCTGTTCTGTCACCTTATTTGTAATGACAATATCGATCAAGTTTTCAGAATTTTATTGCGGGGTAAATGGGAAATACATAGTAAGGAGAAGCAGTAAGTGACTCCTGATGTTGAGGCAGGTACAGTAATGCTGGATGAGAAGTAGAGAAACAAAGGTAATAAGTACATAGTGACCATCAAGTGTGCATCAACTTAACCAAGCTAATCATGAAAATCTGTTATAGAGGAGATTCCTAATTCTGTAGGGGCTGGACTAGGGTAGCTTTGAAATCCCATCCAACTCTAAGACTAGTGCTGGTAAGCCAGGAAAATAATAAAGTTAACAAACCCAGGAATTGCCCTGAATTCCTCACTCCTTGACAGGAAATTCAGAAAATGCCATCATTTCACTAGTCCCAATTATCTTACCATCTCCTATAGGTGATGACCTTTGGACTCAAATGGAAAATACCATGCATTTTGAAAACACGTCACTGTGTGCTTCCCATGGATTAAGGGCAATGGACACTGTACATTGATAGTCTGTTCTCCCTTAGCTTTTATTCTGTTCCTCTCCTTTGCTATCCCCTGTCTGACCCCTGATGCTCTTTATCTGAATCACGTTCTCCTTCTCTTTGCTATAATAATTTTTGCTTGTTTGACTTCAAGTAAGTCACTTAACCTGCAAAGACCTTAGGTTACTATTCATCTGCTAAATAAGATTATTGAAATGGATTATCTCTAAACTTTCATTTCTAGATCTCTGATCCTTTTAACGACTTCATAAAAAGTACATGCCCCACATCAAGGTCTTTATTGAAGGAGATTTCTTTGTTGCATTTCTACTGTATGCACGGTCATTGAAAGGGATATACTACTTTTCAAAGGGGCAAATAGTTGATGCAATGGATAGAGCATCAGTGCAGAAGTCAGGAGGACCTGAGTTCAAATGTCACCTCAGACACTTGATACTCACTAGATGTGTGACTTTGGGCAAGTCACTTAACCCCAATTGTCTTACCTTGGGTCATCTCCAATCATCCTGATGAATATCTGGTCACTGGATTCAGATGACTCTAGAGGAGAAGTGAGGCTGGTGACTTGCGCATCCCTCCCTCACTCAGAACAAAGTCAAGTGCAAGTCATGTCATCATTTCTCTGATAGCATGGTCTTCTTCAACATTGAAGGACAAACACGTGCACACACACACATACACACACACACACACACACACACACACACACACACTACTTTTCAAATTGTCTTTGCATCCCCAGTACATGTCAGAGTACTGTTCATATATTAGGCACTTAATAAATGTTTATTGCATTTGGACAGGATTAAGTGATGCAGAGCCCAAAGGTAGTTGTCATTTTTAACACCATTTTTACTCCAAGAGCCTTGTCAGTTAAGTTTCCAATCCTATTTCAAAAAAAAAAATGACCTTTTGCTATCAACCAATCAAGTAATCATTAAAAAGCATTTATTAAGCATAATTGTGTGTCAAGTCATTTTACGTGCTGGGAAAACAAAGAAAAAGGAAAAAGTCACTGTCTCAAGGAACTTATATCTCAATGAGGAGAGAGCACATACTAGATTTAATAGCAGAGTATATAAGGAAAGGCCCCCTGCTGGAAATGGCCGTTGTGTTGAGACTTCAAGTTACCCAGGCATTCTGTGAAACAAAAATTGAAAGGGAGAGCTTTTCAGGCATGAGAAACAGGCAGGGCAAAGGCATAGAGAAGGGATATGGGAATGTGTGTGAGAAATAACAGGTGGACAAACAAGGCTTGGCAATAAAATGGGGAGTAGCATGTTTTAATAGCTAAAATATTGAAAGGATTCAGTCTGAAAGAAGTTTAAATGTCAAACAAAGGAGTTAATATTTTATTCTAGAAAATATAAGTAACCTTTGAAGTTTATTGTGTAGGGGGCATAATCAGGGCAAAACTTTAGCACAGTCTGGTGGTACAATACACACAGGACCAATCTTTAACAAGATCTTGTTGAAAGCAGTATGAAGGATGGATTGAAACTGGGAGAAACTTGAACTGAGGAGTTCAACTAGAAAACTGTTGCATGACAACAGGCAAGAGGTGATGACAGTTTGATCTAGGGTGGTATGTGTGAGAGAGAAATGGAGAAATATGTGACTATTTTTATTTTTAATATTTTGTTTTTTTAATAACATGGCAAAAAACATTTTTTTTTATTTTGAGTTCTAAATTCTCTCCTCTCTTGCCCCTCCTCATTCATTAAGAAGACAAAAAATGGGATATTAACTATACATGTGAAATCACACAAAACATATTTCCATAATTAGTCATATTTCTAAAAGCAAAAAAAATTAAGAGAAAATTAGACTTTAATTTATACTCAGTTGATCAGTTATCTTTGTATAAGTGGATAGCTTTTTTTTTAGTAGTATGAGTACTTTTGAATTGTCCTACATCATTGTGCTAATGAGAGTAGCTGAGTTATTCAGAGTTGATACTGTACAATTTTGCTATTACCATGTACAATGTTGTCTTGGTTCTGCTCACTTCACTTTACATCAGTTCATGTAAGACTTCTCAGGATTATTTTTTGAAAGCATACTGCTTATCATTTCTTATACCACAATCACATTCCATCACAACATATCACAACTTATTCAGCCATTCCCCAATTGATGGACATCTACTTTTCAATTCTTTGACAACACAAAAAGTATTGGTATAAATAGTTTTGTGGAAATAGATCCTGTTTCCCTTAAAAAATTCTTCAGGATACAAACCTAGTAGTACTATTTCTGGGTCAAAGGGTATGACTGGTTTTATTGCACTTTGAACATAGTTCCAAATTGTTCTCCGCAATGGTTAGATTATTCATCCACAAATAGTTCATCAGTGTCTTTTTTTTTCTCTCACATACTCTCCAATATTTGTCATTTTCCTTTTCTGTCTTTTAGCCAGTCTAGTAAGTACGATGTAGTATTTCAGATTTGTTTTAATTTGCATTTCTCCAATCAGTAGTAATTTAGAGCATTTTTTCATATGATTGTAGACAGCTTTGATTTCTTCTTTTGAAAACTGCCTGTTCATATCCTTTGATCATTTATCTATTGGGGAATGACTTGCATAGTTATAAATATGAATGAATTCTCAATATATTTAAAAAGGAGGTCTTTTTCAGAGAAACTTATAAAAAAAAGACATTTCTCAGTTTTCTATTTTCCTGTCAATCTTGACTGCACTGGTATGGTTTTGAAAAACACATTTTAATTTAATGTAATCAAAATTAAATTTACATTTGTAAAGATTTCTCTCTCTTGCTTGGTCACAAATTCTTTTTTATCCATTGGAAGGTAAAATATTATCTTCCATAATTTACTTATAGTATCATCCTTTATGTTGAAATGATGTACCCATTATATCTGGTTATATTGTGTGAGATGTTAGTCAAAACTTTGTTTCTGTCAAACTACTTTCCAGTATTCTCAGCATTTTTTTCAAATAGTGAGTTCTTATTGGAAAAGTTTAGATCTTTGCATCTATCAAAAACTGAATTACTATAGATTCTTATTACTGTGCATTGTGTACTTAATCTACTCTACCAATTTACCATTTAATTTCGTATCTACTACTTTGTAATACAGTTTAAGAACTGATGTTGCTAAGTCAATTTCCTTTATTTTTTTCCCGTTGATTCTGGTGATATTCTTGACATTTTGTCTTTCTAAGTGAATTTGTATTATTTTCTCCAGCTTTACAAAATATTGCTGATGGTTTGATTGGTATGGTATTGAATAAGCATATTAGCAATGCTGATGACTTATATGAGTCTATATTATATCCTGCAACTTTGCTCATGTTGTCAATTATTTCAACCAGTTTTGAGTTGATCAGCTAGGTTTCTCTAAGTATACCCTCATATCATTTTCAAAAAGTGATAGTTTTGGAGGAACCAAGATGGCAGAGTAGAAAGACACGCATATGCTAGCTCCTGAACCCACAGCCTATAAAATACCTATAAGGAGGAACTCCTGACAAATACTGGAGTAGAGGAAGCCATGGAACTATGGAGTGGAGGAGATTTCTGTTCCAGAGAGACCAGAAAAACCGACACCGGGGTTCCATTGCTCAACAGACCTGGAGCTGAGCCCAACCTGCCCTGGCCACATGGCCCTGGAAGGAGCAAATCCAGCTGGACTTCCAGGACAGAATCTGCAGCTGCTACATGGTTTCCTCCACCCACGGGAGCAAAGGTCAGTGAGAGGCCCTGTTTGGCTGGCCAAGAGGGGAGCGGGTTGTCTCCATATCTCGGGACCCCTTGGGAGGCAGCAGCTGATAGGAGCTCCCAAAGCAGGCAGGAGTTCAGATCCATTCTTGAAGGTCTCTGCATAAACCCCCTGAAGGAACTGAGCCCCATGAGGCAGCCCTGCTCCCACATGAGCAACTGAATGTAATCTTACATTGAATAGCAGCCCTGTGCCCACTGAAAGCCCTGAGGCTGGGAAGCAGCATTTAAAACTCACACCCCAAGCACTAGCTGGGTGGAACTGGAGTCGAGGTGGGTGTGGAAAGGAAACTCAGAAGTCAAGTAATTGGTTGGGAAAATGTCCAGAAAATGGAAAAAAAGTAAGAACATAGAAGGTTACTTTTTTTGGTGAACAGATATTTCCTCCTTTCTTTTTGATGAGGAAGAACAATGCTTACCATCAGGGAAAGAGATAAAAGTCAAGGCTTCTGTATCCCAAACATCCGAAGTAAATATTAAATGGGCTCAGGTCATGGAAGAGCTCAAAAATGATTTTGAAAATCAATTTAGACAGGTGGAGGAAAAACGGGGAAGAGAAATGAGAGAGATGCAAAAAAAGCATGAAAAATGGGTCAATACCTTGCTAAAGGAAACCCCCAAAAATGCTGAAGAAGATAGCACCTTGAAAAATAGGCTAACTCAATTGGCAAAAGAGATTCAAAAAGCCAATGAGGAGAAGAATGCTTTCAAAAGCAAAATTAAGCAAATGGAAAAGGAGGTTCAAAAGCTCACTATGAAAATAATTCTTTCAAAATTAGAATGGAACAGATGGAGGCTAATGACTTTAGGACAAACCATGAAATCACAAAACAAAACAAAAAGAATGAAAAAATGGAACATAATATAAAATATCTCATTGGAAAAACAACTGACCTGGAAAATAGATCCAGGAGAGGCAATTTAAAAATTATGGGGCTACCTGAAAGCCATGATCAAAAAAAGAGCCTAGATATCATCCTTCATGAAATTATCAAGGAAAACTGCCCTGATATTCTAGAACCAGAGGGCAAAATAAGTATTCAAGGAATCCACCAATCACCACCTGAAAGAGACCCAAAAAAGAGAAACTCCTAGGAACATTGTGGCCAAATTCCAGAACTCTCAGGTCAAGGAGAAAATATTGCAAGCAGCTATAAAGAAACAGTTCCAGTATTGCGGAAATACAATCAGGATAACACAATATCTAGCAGGTTCTACATTAAGTGATTGAAGGGCATGGAATATGATAATTCAGAAGTCAAAGGAACTAGGACTAAAACCAAGAATCACCTACCCAACAAAACTGAGTATAATACTTCAGGGGGAAAAATGGTTTTTCACTGAAATAGAGGACTTTCAAGCACTCTTGATGAAAAGACCAGAGCTGAAAAGAAAATTTGACTTTCAAACACAAGAATGAGAAGAAGCATGAAAAAGTAAACAGCAAAGAGAAGTCGTAAGAGACTTACTAAAGTTGAACTGTTTACATTCCTACATGGAAAGACAATATTTATAACTCTTGAAACTTTTCAGTATCTGCGTAGTTGGTTGGAATACACATACACATACACACACACACAGAGATAGAGACATAGAGGACAGAGTGAGTTGAATAGGATGGGATCATATCTTAAAAAAATGAAGGTAAAGGGTGAGAGAGAAATGTACTGGGAAGAGAGAGGGAGAAATGGAATGGAGCAAATTATCTCTAATAGAAGAGGCAAGCAGGGGATTTTTTAGTGGAGGGAAAAAGAGAAGAGCTGAGAGAAAAACATGAAGTTTACTCTCATCACATTCGACTAAAGGAAGGAATAAAATGCACACTCATTTTGGTATGAAAACCTATCTTACAATACAGGAAAGTGGGGGAGAAGGGAATAAGCAGCATGGGGGGGATGACAGAAGGGAGGGCAATGGGAGGAGGGAACAATTTGAAATCAACGCTCTTGGGGAGGGACAGGATCAACAGAGAGAATAGAAGCAATGGGGGGCAGGATAGAATGGAGGGAAATATAGTTAGTCTTACACAACACAACTATTATGGAAGTCATTTGCAAAACTACACAGATATGGCCTATACTGAATTGCCTGCCTTCCCAAAGGGAATGGGTGGGAAGGGAAGGATGGGGAGAAGTTGGAACTCAAAGTTTTAGGAACAACTGTCGAGTATTGTTCTTGCTACTAGAGAATAAGAAATGCATGTAATGGGGAATAGAAAGATGTTTGGTCCTACAGGACAATAGAGAAGATGGGGACAAAGGAAGGGAGGGATGATAGAAGAGAGGGCAGATTGGTGATAGGAGAAATTAGAATGCTCGGTATATTGGGGTGGGGGAAGGGAACAAATGGAGAGAAATCTGGAACCCAAAATTTTGTGAAAATGAATGTAAAAAGTTAAATAAATAAATTTATTTAAAATAATAAACTTCAGTGGTTCCCTACGGATAAAAAAGTGATAGTTTTGTTTCCTCATTACCTATTCTAATTTCTTCAACTTATTTTTATTCTCTGATTGAAATAGCTAGCATTTTCAGTACAATAATTGAAGAATACATGCTGGCTTGGCAGAACTGGAGGTGAGGTGGCTGTGGAGAGGAAACTCGGAAGTCAAGTAACTGGCTGGGAAAATGCCCTGAAAAGGAAAAAAAAAAGATCATAGAAAATTGCTTTCTTGGGGAACAGGTGTCTTCCCCTCATCCTTTCAGATGAGGAAGAACAAGGCATACTGTCAGAGGAAGTCAAGGTCTCTGCCTCCAGGGTCTCCAAAGGGAACTTAAATTGGACTCAGGTAATAGAAGAACTGACAGAACAAGTTAGTGGCTTACTAAAGGAGAACCAAAAACATGCAGAGGAAAATAACAGCTTTAAAAAGAGGCTAACTCAATTGGGAAAAGAGGTCCAAAAAGCCATTGAGAAGAAGGAGGTTTTAAAAAGAAGAATTAGCCAAATGGAGGAGAAGTTTCAAAAGTTTACTGAACAAAATAATTCATTGAAAGAGAGAATTGAGTTCATGGAAATAAATGACTACAAGTTAAACCAAGCAGTTAGTAAACAAAACCAAAAAATTGAAAAAATAGAAGATAATGTCAAACATCTCATTGGAAAAACAACTGACTTGGAAAATAGATCCAGGAGAAATAATTTAAACATTATGGGACTATCTGAAAGCCATGATCAAAATAAGAGCCTAGACATTATCTTCCATGAACAGAGAAACTCCTAAGGAATATTGTGGCCAAATTTCAGAGTTCCCAGATCAAGGAGAAAATACTGCAAGCAGCTAGAAAGAAACAATTTGAGTATTGTGAAAATAGAATTAGGTTAAGACAGGATCTGGCAGCTTCAACATTAAGGGATGGAAGGACTTGGAGTGGGATATTTCAGAGGTCAAAGAAACTGGGATTGAAACCACAAATCACCTACCCAGCAAATCTGAGTATACTACTTCAAGGGAATAAATAGCAATTTAATGATATAGAGGACTTTCAGTCATTCATATTGAGGAAAAGACTGGATCTATATAGAAAATTTGACTTCCCAAGACAAGAATCAAGAGAAGAATGAAAAGGTAAACAGGAAAGAAAAATCATAAAGGACTGTCTAAAACTGAACTGTTTACATTACTACACAGAAAGAAAATATTTATAACTCTTGAATTTTTTCTCAATATTAGAATAGATGGAGAGATGGCACACACACACACACACACACACACACACACACACACACATAAAATAAAATAAAAATTAAGGGATGAAGGTGGAAAATACCGGGAAGAGAAAGGGAGAAATGGAATAGGGCAGGCTATAACCCATAAAAGAGATAAGAAAAATCTTGTTCAATGCAGGAGAAAAAGGAAGAGGGAAGAGGGGAAAAATGAAGCTACTCTCTCCACATGTGGTTGAAGGAGGGATGTTCACTAAATTTGACATGAAAATTCATATCACACCACAGGAAAGTAGGAGAGGAGGCAACAAGTGTGGGGTGAGGGGAATTTTAGAAGGGAGGGCAAATGGGAGAAGGGTGTCACTAGAAATAAACACTTTTGAGAAGGGACAAGGTCAATTGTGGGGGAAAATAAGGTGGATAGAGTAGGACAGAAGGCAATATAATTAGTATTATGCAACATGATTATTATGGAAGTCTTTTGCAAAACAACACATATTTAGTCTGTATTGAATTGTTTGCCTTCTCAGTGGGGCTGGGGAGTGAGGGGGGAGGGAGAGAAGTTGGAATTCAAAGTATTAGAAATGAATGTTGAGAATTTTTATTCCATATAATCGGGAAATAAGAAATACAGGGAATGAGGTATGGAAATTTATCTTGCCATTCAAGAAAAGAGAGAAGATGGGGATAAGGGAAGGATGGAGTGTGATAGAAGGGAGAGTGCATTGAGGGAGGAGTAATCAGAATGCAAGGTATTAGGAAGTGGAGGGGAGGGGAGTTATTGGGAGAAAAGTTGGACATGTTGCAGTGAGGTAAAAGCAATTAGTATTAAAATAATTGACTGAAATAATTACTGAGAATAAATCAATGACATCTTTAGTTTAGGGAAAAGAATTTTAGCCTCAATTTCCTAGAGGCAGGTACCCTCAGGTAAAATTTGGCATTGATGGAAAAGTTAAGGTTTAAGTGGTAAATTTGATTTTATGATTGTCATATAATCAGGAACTAGAACATGTATAGAAAAGCATCTAAGCTACTTAAGATTTGTCTCAAAAGATGTTCCTTAGCCAAAGTGAAATTATCATCATATTTGAAACCTGGTTATTGGAACTTGCCATTTTTAGAAGCTATGGGACTCTTAAGTGACTGTTCTTCTGAGTCTACCTTCAGGTATGGATAACAAAAAAGGTGGTCTGACCCTCCAATCCATGATGCCAGTAAGCTTATGAGATGCTGGTATGAACTGCAAAAGGTGATCTCATGGGAAGGGTTGGAGAGCGGTTGCTCGGCCTGGGCTGAGGTAGGATTCTCCTGACTCAGTTTCCCCACTGACACCTGGCATACTTTAAGCCTGACTAAATGCAAGTGGACAATCTAGTCCCTCCTAGAATAGACATGAAGTTGGTTAGATATTGCATCCCTGCAATGTCCCTACTCTTGGTGGCAATTTCCTATAGTCAAAAGATTTGTAAGCTTAATGCTAGGTCTATTAAGTTATAGATTATTGGTAGAGGAACATCTGAGGTTAAGTCTAAAATTAGGCTATTAGGCATAGGACTTTAGACCAACAACAATTAGTTAGGGTCCTTTAATTCTTAGTAATACCGTGGAGACAATTAGGTCAAGAGCTTGTGAAGTTAGCAACATAAATATTTGTGTCTCAGTTGGTTAATGTTTTTAAAAAAATTCTTTTGTGGTCCATATTGTAAATGCTTTAAAAAGAAGTATCACTTGACCAAAAGTTTGAATTGTTTTATCTGTTACAAACTGAGTTAAAAATGAAAAATAAAAGAAAAAGAAAAAACCAAAAAAAGCAAGAAATAAAGAATAGCAGTAGTAATCAACATCCTTACTTCATCCCTGATCTTATTTGGGAGCCTTCAAGCTTGTCATCATTACTGACAATGCTTGCTCTTGATTCAGGAACTGCTTTTAAATTTAAGAAATTATTTTTAATTAATTTTAAGAAAGACTCCATTTATTACGCTATTTTCCTCTGTGTACATGCATGTATGTGTGTGTGTGTCTGTGTGTGTATTAATAGGAGTAAAAGTTCTTAAAAATAAAATCCAAATTACCAAAATGATGAGGGTAAATTCACCATCAAGGAAGATCAAATTTATCAGTGGTTTAATTTATTTTATTGTTTTTCTCATAAAGTCAACTCCTAGTTTTATTTATTAATGCTATGGTTTTCATATTTTCAATTTTATTATATCTTTTTTAATTTACATTACTTCCAATTGGCTGTTTAATTAGATGTTTTTAATTTGTTCTTTTTTCTAGTTCTTTTTTAGTTGCATGCCAAATTCTTTGATCTGTTCTTCTATTTTATTGATGTAAAAATTTAGAGATAGGAACTTTCCCCTAAGTACTGCTTTTCCTATATCTCTTAAATTTTAGTGTGTTGTCATCTTTTCATCGTTCTTTTTACTAAGATTATTTCTAAAAGTTGTTCTTTGACCCACTCATTCTTTAGTACTAGATTATTTACTTTCCTATTAATTATTAATTTATAATTCTATGGCCTTTTATTTAATGCAATTTTTTGAATTATGATATTAAAAGGATACATTTAATTTTTTTTTTTACTTTTCTTCATTGCATTGTGAAGTTTTTGTTCCCTAATACATGGTTAATTTTTGTTTAGGTATCATGTAAAACTGTGAAAAAGCTACATCTCCTGTTTCCATTCAGTTTTCTTCAGAGGTCTACCATGTCTAAGTTTTCTGCATTTCTATGCATCTCCTTGATTTCTTTCTCATATATTTTTCTTTGTTAGATTTATAGTGTTCTTAGAGGGGAAAGTTAAGGTACACCACCAGCATGGTTTTACTATTTCTTTATGTAACTCATTTAATGTTTCCTTTAAAAATATGGCTATTATTCCATTTTATAAATAAATGTTTAATATTCATATCACTTCATTGTCTATGGTATCTCTTAGCAAAATATAATTTCCCTGATAATCTCTTTAAATTAGATCTATTTTTCCTATGCTTTGTCTGAGATCACAATTGCTATCTCCTCTCCATCTTTTTTTTTAATTAAGTGAAGACATAATAGATTCTGCTCCAAGCCCTTACCTTTACTCTGCGTGTATGTGTTTCTGTGTGTGTGTGTGTGTGTATCTCTGTCTCATGTCTGCTTCTTCTAAACATCATATTATCAGATAATTGTTTTCAATCCACTCTGCTATCTGCTTCCATTTTGGGGTAAGTTCATCCCATTCACATTCATAGTCATCACTACTAAATGCACATTTTCCTCCATCCTGCTCCCTCCACTCCATTTATTCTATTTATCCTCTCTCTCTCTCTCTCATTTCACCTTGTCCCTCTTTAAAGGTGGTTTTGAAGCTATCTATTGATGGTCTGACAGAGGAGTCCATTTTTGATCTTTGATTTTAGCTTGGCCTAAAGGAGTCAAGGTCTCGCATTGCATCCTGGACCATCTCCAGTCATCCTGATGAATATCTGGTCACTGGATCCAGATGGCTGGAGAAGTGAGACTAGTGATCTTGCACAACCCTCCCTTACTCAAAACAAAGTCAAGTGCAAGTCATATCATCATATCTCTGATGGCATGGTCTTCTTTGGCAAATGAAGGACAAACACAACAACCTGAACAACCTGTGAGTACTCTCAGCTACCTGAATGGGGACCCAGCTAGTTAGGTAACTCAGCTCCTCTTCTTCTGTCTGTCTCCCCCATCCATCCTTCTCCCATCCAAAGAAAAGTAAATTTGGATGGCCAGAGAATGCCCAGTTAACTTGGGGTTAACTGGCTAGATCTTTTCCTTTCCCTTCATCTCCTCTCCTTTCTTTTGCTTTCCCAAAACCTTAAACCAGTAATACTGCACGCTGAAGCCAATAGATTTTACCACACTAGACCCCTGCTTTAAGGGTTGTTTTCTGAACCCTCCTGGCTTAAGAATGATTACCAATAGTAATTGTTGGTTATTCCCTCCCAGCCTGATTTAGTTATTTTTTTTTTGCCTCATTAAATGAGCCATCCCCTTACTGCTTCTTAAACAGGCCTATTCATGAATGGGAATTCTCACTCTAAATGAGTACCAAATAGGCCTTGGCCTAAAGGGGTCAAGGTCTCCCAGTACATCATGGGTCATCTCCCATCATCCTGATGAATATCTGGTCGTTGGATCCAGATGGCTCCAGAGGAGAAGTGAGGCTGGTGACTTTGCATATCCCTCTCTCACTCAAAACAAAGTCAAGTGCAAGTCATGTGATCATTTCTCTGATGGCATAGTCTTCTTTGGCAACAAAGGACAAACACAACAACAACTTCAAAAGTGTTTTGTTCAGACTACCACCTATGCTAATTCATTCTCCCTTTTAAAAACTCCTCCTTCACTTAAACCCTTTTCCTCTTTCTTGATAAGAGAAAATCTATACCTAGCTGAATGTATCTGTGTGATAGCAAGCAAAATAGGATATTTTGCTGTTTTTGTTTTAGTATAATCAAGTGCCTATGATTAAATTTTGCCTTTATGAATCAAGACTCTATACTAGGAGTAAAGTACAGAAGCAAGAATTTCTTTAACTACAAACAGTATATATATATATATATATATATATATATATATATACATATATATATATACACATATATATGTGTATATATATATATATGTATATGTATATATAAACATCTTCCTTATTCATTAATGGGCCTACCCATTAAAGAGAGTTTCATTAGGGAAGATTTGTAGGAAGGCTCATACCTTTTATTAAGGAGGCACTGCTTCTCAAGAGTAGGCTTACCCTCTGGCTCTAAAAATGGTATAAATATTCTGAGGGTGAGGTTTTACTTTGGGGCTTACTGGGAGTGTTTGTTTGGCCAGAGGAGGATTCTAGGAAGCCACTGAGTATCCCTGTCTGGTAACTGTGGTCAAACAGTTGAAGCTGTCTATTGAATTCAAGCAGAAGAAGCCATGTCTGTTGATTGTTGATGTCTCTGTATTTTCTTTGAAGTTCAGGGTGCTGACTTCCCTGAGCTAGGCGAATGATGTATGTGCTTGGTTAAAGAAATGATGCATATGCTTGATTAAAGTGATTGCTAACACCTCAAAAGTTGCCTTTCCTTTTATGAATGTAGATCTAAGAACCTGTGATAGCAGACCCTCCTGTGTATGTTATTACATACTGATACAGTATGTTATTCTCTCTTTAAGCCAATTTTGATGAGAATAAGTTTCAAATATTTCCTACCACCCAACTCCCCTCCATCATAAAAGCTCTTTTGTGTCTCTTTTGTGAGGTAATCTACCCCATTCTACCTCTTTCTTTCACCTTCTCCCAAGGAATTCCTTTTTCTTCCTCTTAATTTCATTTTTTATATCACCCCATTCTAGTCAACTCACACCCAGGACCTCTGTCTATGTACACTCTTTGTAATTGCCCTACTAATAAATTTCTTAGAAGTTAACCAGTGTCGTATTTCCATGGATCTTTTTTGAGCTCTTTCAGGAACTATTTTTGGTCTCGAAATAATGTCGCATTTTTCTCTAAGGCTATGGAAATAGTTGTTTGGGCTTTGTGGTCTTCTGCTTGTTTTTGTCTTTATCTTCCTTGTCATCATAGTAACTTCCTGTGATAAGGTTACTTAGTTGTTATTGTTTGCTTATTTCCAGCCCATTTCTTAACTTTTAACTTTAAGTTTGGGCTCATTTCCCAAGGTGATTGGTGTAATATCCCAAGTCTCAGGCCTTTCTTGCTGCTGTGTTCAGAACAAGTTCTGTGGGGTCCCCAAATTTTTATTTTTTCCAACGTGGTATGATCTAAGGGGAAGTGTGGTCATTGCTCTCCTGTCTTGTGCTCTGGTCTGTGAACTACCAGAAATATTCTTCTCTACCCTGAAACTGTGACCAGGGTCCCTATTCCCTTACAAGAGCTAGTGTGTTAATATTCCTCCATGTCTTTGGACTTTGACCCAGATACGTTTCTGGGCAATGGAACAGAACCTTGAACCTAACACCAGCAAAGAGTCCCTGGAGTCTACTTCTGGCCAGTATTCTGTCCTCTAACTATCTCTGAAAGTCATCACCTCAAAATGTTTACTGCTGGCTTCCCAACATGTGGCCTGCACTGCACTTTGCACTTCAGTGGAAGAGATGCATCCTGAAAAATTTCTAAGTTTTCTTGGGTTTGTAAATTGGTTCACCCTGAAAATTTGTTGGTTCTGCCACTCAAGAATTCATCTTGAGTTGCTCTTTAAAAATTGATTGGAGGGGAATTTGGGAGAACTCAGGTAAGGTATTGGCTTTTCTCTTGACTCCACTCTTCATAATATGTTCTAAAGAAATAAAAATTACAAGATTTAGCAACTAATTGGATTGTGGAAACAGTCTGAGAGAGGAATGATGAATGATTCTAAAACTGTGAATTTGGGTGACTGAAAGGTTGAAAATACCCTAGATTGTCAAATTGGCAGGTCTTCAACCTTCTTCAAGTAAGAAAGTACATAGATTGTGGGACTGGGTGTTCTGACACAAAACTTTGGAGTTTGGCACATAGGTAGAAGGAGAACAAGAGAGTGAGATACAAATTTCTTCTTGCCCTAAAAATCCTGTGCACGTTCCAAGTTTCCATAGCAACCTTAATCTGATGCTGTACTTCCTACTGCACTGTTAATTAGTTATCTAATATTAATTATAGTAATTACATACACACCTAGCAGTAGAACTATTAAATAGCTGACTTTAAAAAAATGAATCAAGATGTTTTTGATGTGGCACCACTAATCAGCTAACAGCTGTTGATGGCCACAAAGCTGCTGGTTAACACTTGAAATAGTCTGCAAAGGAAAGGGTTTAAAATTCAAGCTAATGAGAGTGCCTTATAAAATGAATATTAAGTGATTTCTGTGTTTGTTCTTCTTTCTTTAATCACTGAACAAAATGAAATGACCCAGTGGAAAAACTCAGAATGTGTTTAATAAAAGGGGACACTGAAATAAGAATAAGGAGAAATCTATTCATCCCCAAATATTTTAAAGAATGTATATGGATAAGACCTGAGTGTCTCCCAAATAATGATATTAGCTGACAGTTATATAACAGCATTTTAAGGTAATCAAGTGCTTTACAAATACTAGCTTATTTATTTCTCACAACAAATCTTCATTTTAAAGTTGAGAAAACTGAAGCAGATGGAGGTTAAGTGGCTTACCTGTGGTCATGCAGTTAGTCACTGTATGAGATCAGATTTGAGCCCAGGGCTTCCTGACTTCAGACAAAGCACTATATCCATTGCACCACCTCGACATCAATGTAACTCAGGAATAGTTCACCCTTCTCAGGCTACTTATTGAGTTCCCTTGTTTGAACATTGAAGATCCCCAAGTCCTGATAATGTTATCTTCATACTTGAAAAAATAGACTATTAACTTCTTGAATATTGGCCCTCTTAAATTTATGTTTTTGTTTTTCACATTGGCTACTTTATGGTAGACAAAATAAATAATTTTTGACTAATTGGTTGACTCTTTGATAAGCAAAGAATCTATAATTTAACAACTTCCAGTGTGTGAATTACCTCTAAAAAGGTTGAAGGAGCTGTCTGAGGTGCATGGAGATTAAATAATTCTCTAAGGGTCAGAAAGTGAGTATAAGAGCCAGGATATGAATCCATGTTTTATTGTTTGAGAGCCACTTGACACTCAGTTCACTAGGTTCAGCCTCTCTTAGCTGATACTCACTTAGTTTGTCAAAAGTATTAAAAATGAATGTCCATCTGTATCAGGATCTAGTTTCTAAATCCTATGCAAATCATTTCTAAAATAAAATTAAACTCCAGAAGATTTTGTAACATATTGAATCTTTTAAAGTTTAGATGTGTATGTGGATATTATTTCTGGATCCAGTTTTTACTGTTTTTTTGGAATTTTCTTTATGTATTCCTTTCTTTACCTTGGAACAACGCATTGTTTCTAAGTAGAGTCATGAACCAATACAAGTGTTGCCACTCATACAGACAGTTTGTTACCTATGCTTCCCTATAACACAAATGAGAACAGTACAAAAAGAAATTAAATACTTTTCAAATCGTGAAAAGAATTTCAGAGACCATTTAGTCCATGTTAATCACTTTATATGTAAGTAACCTGAGATCACAAGATTAAGTAACTTGTCCAAGGTAACAGAGAAAGATAATATAACAGTATCTAGTATCCAAATCTCCTGAAAAAAATCACTTCTGAATGCTCAACAGTTTACATCACCTCCTGCCAATCTAAACAGCCTAATATCTACATGTTATTTCGAGTATTTTTAAGGCATCAGAGATACTCATTTATATGCATCATAGCAAACAAAATCAATTAAAATTTTATTCGATATAATTTTAATTAAATAATAGTAATCCAACAAGTCATTATCTTTTAAAAATTTTTTGTTGATATCTTTTGTTCTTATGCATTGATTTCTTTTCTTAATAGATCTGTACCCTAGGGGGTAGAACCAAGATGGTGGAGCAGAAAGATGCATATGCTCTAGATCTTCCCTCACAGCCCATAAAATACCTGTAAAGAATGACTCTCAACAAATTCTACAGCCGCAGAAGTTACAGAACGATAGACTGGAGGAGATTTCCAGCCCAGGGTGACCTGGAAGGCTGATGGGAAACGTTAGTCACACCTGATGTGGAGAGCCCAACTCAGCCTAGGTCACAAGGTACCTGGACAATCAGGCCTTAGGGGCACAATCCCTAGCAGCAGCAGCAGCAGCAGAGGTTCACCAAAGGCAGCTTCAAAGGTAAGTGAAAGGGTTCTTCCAACTTGCCCAGAAGGGAGCAGAGTTCTCCCCTAGCCCTGGCCCCAAGCAGTGGTGACAGAGGGAGCAACAACCATGGGATCCACTGTTCCATTGTTGGAGAGCTCAGCTTATAGCCCCTGGAAGAATTGAGAAGTTGACCTGAACCTCAGCCTTGAGTAGCACCTTCACCCCCTGCCTGAAGGCCCTGGGGGAATTCAGCAGGTGATATGAATCTCAGCCTGAAGCCAGGCCAGGGAGTAACCTCTTCTCCATTGATAGTGCAACCTTGGAGGAACTGCGAACTTACAAGTCCCTGGAGCATACTTGACTCTTCACAAAGGGCCCAAAAGTCAAGTAACTGGTTGGGAAAATGCCCAAAAAAGAGGGAAAAAAATAAGACAATAGAAGGTTACTTTCTTGTTGAACAGTATTCTTTCTGATCCTTTCAAATGAGGAAGAAGAATGTTTACCATCAGGGGAAGACATAAAAGTCAAGGTTTCTGCATCCAAAACCTCTAAAATCAATATGCAATTGTCCCAGGCCATGGAAGAGCTCAGAAACAATTTTGAAGATCAAATAAGAAAGGTGAATGAAAATTGGGAAGAGAAATGAAAACAATGCAACAAAATCATGAAAAAACAATCAACAGCTTGCCAAAGGAGACTCAGAAAAATTCTGAAGAAAATAACACCTTTAAAAATGAGCTAACTCAATTGGCAAAAGAGGTCCAAAAAGCCAATGAGGAGAAGGATGCTTTTAAAAGAAGAATTAGCCAAATGAAAAAGGAAATTCAAAAGCTCACTGAAGAAAACAGTTCTTTAAAAATTAGAATGGAACAGATGGAAGGTAATGACTTTATGAGAAACTAATAAATTACAAAACAAAACCAAAAAAATGAAAACATGGAAGATAATATGAAATATCTGATTGGACAAACAGTTGACTTGGAAAATAGATCCAGGAGAAATGATCTAAAAATTATGGGAATACTTGAAAGCCATGATCAAAAAAAGAGCCTAGACATTGTCTTTCATGGAATTATCAAGGAAAACTGCCCCAATATTCTAGAACCAGAGGACAAAGTAAATATTGAAAGAATCCACTGATCACCTCTTGAAAGAAATCCAAAAAGAAACTCCTAGAAATATTGTAGCCAAATTCCAGAGTTACCAGCTCAAGGAGAAAATGTTGCAAGTAGCTAGAAACAATTTGAGTATTGTGGAAATACAATCAGGATAACACAAGATCTAGCAGCTTCTACATTAAGGGATCGAAAGGCTTAGAATATAATATTCCCAAAGTCAAAGGAACTAGGATGAAAACCAAGAATCATTTACCCTGCAAAACTGAGTATAATACTTCAGGGGGAAATGGCCATTCAATGAAATAAAGGACTTGCAAATATTCATGATGAAAAGACCAGAGCTGAAAAGAGAATTTGACTTTCAAACACAAGAATCAAGAGAAGCATGAAAAGGTAAATAGGAAAGAGAAATCACAAGGGACTTACTAAAGTTGAACTGTTTACATTCCTACATGCAAAGATAATATTTGTAACTCTTGAAACTTTTCTCAGTATCTGGATGGAGGGATTATACTCTCTCTCTCTCCCCCTTTCTCTTTCTCTCTCTCTCTCTGCACACACACACACACACACACACACACACACACATATATATATATATATATATATATATATGTATGTATGTATGTATATATGGAGCAGCTAGGTGATGCAGTGGATAAAGCACCATGCAGGAGTCGGGAGGACTTAAGTTCAAATCTCACTTCAGACACTTGATAATCATTAGCTGTGTGACCTTGGACAAGTCACATCACCCCAATTGCCTCATCCTGGGTCATCTCCAGTCATGTTGATGAATATCTGGTGACTGGATTCAGATGACTCTGGAGGAGAAGTGAGTCTAGTGACCTTCACAGCCCTCCTTCACTCAAAACAAAGTCAAGTGTAAGTCATGTCATTATTTCTCTGATGGCATGGTCTTCTTTGGCAACAAAGGACGAACACACAGACAGAGAGTGCAGAGTGAGCTAAATATGAAGAGAGTATACCTGAAAAATAAAATTTACTATTGAATGAAATGTACTAGGAGTCAGTTAATGAGAGAGATAGAATGTAGCAAATCATCTCACATAAAAGAGGCAAGAAAGAGCTTTTACAATGGAGGGGAAGAGGTGGAAGATGAAAGAAAATAAGTGAGCCTTACTCTCATGGAATTTGGCTTAATGTTGAGAATTTTTGTTGCATGTAACTGGGAAATAATTGAATTGAATATGGAAATATATTTTACCCTACAGGAAGGCAAAAGGGAATGAGATAAGGGAGGGAAGATAGTAGAAGGGATAGCAAATTGGGAAAGGGATAATCAGAAAAAAAACATTATTGTAGGAGGACAGGTCAAGGGAGAGAATGGAATAAATGGAGGGCAGCACAGGACAGAGGGAAATGTAGTTAGTCTTTTGCAACATAACTATTATGGAAGTGTTTTGCATTGTCACACATGTATGACCTATATTGAATTACTTGTTTTTTTCAGTTCAATTTTTCAATTTCTCTGTGCTTCAACAGAAAGGAAGGAAAGAAGAGTTTATGGAACTCAAAGCTTTAATTATGAGTGTTAAAAAATGTTTTAGCATGTAACTCGAAAATAAGATACACAGTCAATGGGGTTGCCCTACAGGAAAATAGAGGAGAAAGAGATAGAAGTGTGGGTAATAGAAGGGAGGAAAGACTGGAGAAATCGGTAAGTGGGGTTCATGCTGTCCTGAGGAAGGGGTGGGGAGAGACAGGAAGAAAATTTTGAATTCAAATTCTTGTGGAAGGGGCTGGAGTCAAGATAGCAGAGTAGAAAGATGCACCTACTCTAGCTATTTCCCTGCAGTTCATAAAATACCTGAAAAATGACTCTAAACAAATCCTAGAGAAGCAGAAGGCACAAAATGACAGAGTGAAAGAGATTTCCAGTCCAAGGAAGCCTGGAAGGCCAACAGAAATGCACTCAGCATGGAGCAGAGCACAGTTCACAGAGCCCAGTGCAACATTGGCCACCCTGATACCAGCAGGAACAGGACCAGAGCAGGCCTCAGGGGCACAATCCTTGGCTGCCGTTCCCAGATCCCTCACCCTACAAATGCCAAAATCAACTTCAAATATCAGTGAGAAAGCTTTTTCACCTGGGTGAGAAGGGAGCAGTGTCCTCCCCTAGCCCAGATTCCAAGTGGTGGCTGCAGCAGCAGCAGTGTCTGTTTTGGGAACCTTATGCCTTTATGAAGCCCTTGGGGATATTGAGCAGCTGATCTGAGTCTCGGTCATGAGTGGGTGCCCTGGGGTGAGGAATAGGGCTGGCGTAATGGAACTGGTAGAGGCTCTGGAAAAGAGAGAATAGAATAAATTGGATGGGGGCAGGATAGTATGAAAGGAAATATAGTTAGTCTTTCACAACATGACTAATATGGAAGTATTTTGCAAAACTACACATATATAGTCTATATTGAATGGTTGCCTCCTTGGTGAGGGTGGGTGGGGAGGAAGGAAGGAAAAGAAGTTGGAATTCAAAGTTTTAGGAACGAATGTTAAGAATTGTTGTTACGTGTAACTGGGAAATAAGAAATAAAAGTAATTGAGTATAGAAATCTATCTTGCCCTAGAAGAAAAGAAAGTAGATGGGGATAAGGGAAGGGAAAGGTGTGATAGAAAGGAGGATAGATTGAAGGAAGGAGTAATTAGAATGCACAGTGTTTTGTGGTGGGGAAAGGGGAGAGATAGGGAGAAAATTTAAAACTCAAAATCCTGTGGAAAAGAATGATGAAAACTAAAAATAAATAAATAAATTGGAAAAAAATAAAGTTGAGGACATTCTCATAAAAAAATTCTTTTGGAAGTGAATGTTGAGAACTGAAAAATAAATAAGTTACATATTTTAAAAAATAAATGACATTAACAACTTTTAAAGGACTGTGCAGCTTATTTGGAAAAATCTTTTACCAGGCAATGGTGGTGCATTTCTATAAATTGTTTGAGTTCAGTAGGGCAAAAGTCAACTAAAGAATGATACTAATTCCAGCACCAATATAGTGAACCCCTGGGTGAGCCCCCTGTATATTGAAGGAAGGATGAGTTAGCTCAGAACAAGAACTAGTTAAAGCTGCCAGGATGATCAGTACCAGAATCAGACCATATGCAGCTGCTACATTTCCAGTTGAGTTCATAAAGGAAGAACAAACATAAAACTAACAACCAAGCATAAATATCAAAAGAAAATCTTTCTCATAGAGAGATACCATGACATTCTTCAATGGATTGTTGTGATTTTCAGATACAAAAGATGTTATTTTTAGATAAGCTAGGGAACTTTACAGGCTTCATTCTACAGCAGGACAGAAACCACCAAGATAGAGGAGGGTAGTGTTGAAAGAAGACTGGAATATAGACAGATGATAGAGAGATAGATAGATAGATAATGTTTGTTACCAACATTCTTCAGTAAGAGAACTCAACAATACAGTGATAATAGGAAATACAATATCCTTGAATTACTCTTCCCTTGGCCTCAGTAGAATGCATTTATCCATGACAATCATATTTTTCTTCCCCCATATGATATCATGGGCTAATTGGATGCTAAAACTATATATATAGATTTTGTCATTAGCAAACTTTGGTTCAGAGTACACTGAAAGAAATATGAGAAAGCTGACCTAAAATCAATAAAGATGAGACACTACAAAATGGGGGGTGGGGGGGAGAGCAATTCATATAAGAAAACCCCAGTGGTGAAACGACAGGTGGGCAGAAAATCAGAACATATAATAGATAGATCTCTAGGCAGACAGTTGAGACAGGGAGATATGTTGATGGGAAGTAGATGGAGGGGGGTGTTAGAAGGCAGTGTGACATAGGAGAAAGACCAGTTATTTTGAAACCAAAGACCTTGACTTCAAATATTACCTATGACACTACTTGTGAAGGCTTGAACACATGTCAACTTTTCTGGATCTCATTTTCCTCATCTGTTAAGTGAGGGCATTGGACTCAGTGGTTCTGAGGTCCCTCTCTCGCTAATTTTATGGTAATATGGTGACAAGCAGTGGGTGAAAGAATAGGTGGTGAGCAGGTACTTGGCATCATAACACGTAGCAATAAGTATGAAAGATCTGATCACTGGGTTATAAAGCAGGATTACAGCCCCTAAGATTCAAAGGTGTGTCAGTAAACACTTACTGACTTCTTAAGGGGGTAGAGTAATGTATACAGAGTATTTTTAAGTTTAATCTACATTATTGAAATTTTATTTATCATTTTCTTTAGTCTAAAATGATCAACAAAAAAGTAGATCAATTCCTGATTTATACCATTTCTAAATTTCTGAGATGCCCAATTACTTACTTGAAAATTTAACCATCAATACTCCAGTGCCTTTTTGTTCAGGCTCAAGTATATCCTTGTTGGAGTAACTTGGAAGACCATGTCATGAGTTCAGTCTGAAAGAATTTAAGGTTGAAGAAGAGTTTCAGAGAAAGACCTAGATATGAGAAGAGGGGAAAGAAAGGGAGAGTAACCCAGTACTTGGGTCCATCTGGGCTAGAAATGAGTGGAGATAAGACAAAAGTTAAGTTACTAGAACCAGTATATAGCATCAGAGGGAGACCCAGAAGGGCAAAAACAGCGCTTAGTTATCCAAGGCATGAATACAAATATCCTAATCTGTCCTTTAGTTAGGAGGTCAGGCAACTATACAGAATGCAAGTGGGGCTTAAGTAGCTCCAGCTGCGTTGATGAGGTTACAGCAAAATCAAGCCCATCATTTAGTCAACAGACTAATTTGTTATTCAATTATTACTACAATCAGTCTAGGAAATCATATTTGAAATATTCTTTGGATATATTTAACTTCATCTAACATTTATTAAGCAGTTACCATGTGTGAGTCATTTCATTGGACTCTGGAGACACAAAGATGAAAACCAATACATTTCTTGCTCTTAAGTAATTCCCAGTCCACTAGAAGAGATAAAATATGTACCCAGAAAGGTATGCTACAGTGGAAAGTGCGATGATGACAGAGAAGGAATCCAAACAAAATGACCTAATAAAATTGGGAGAGAAAGGGAATAGTCCTATATCCCCTAACCAAAACAAGGATAGCCTAAATGGATGACTTATACTTGACCTGAACATTGAAAAGGAAGGATTTTGAAAGATGGAAATAGAAAGGGAGAGAGCTCCAGGCAAGGAGAAAGACTTGCCGAAATGCAGGGTATAATAGAGCTGAAATGTTAGTTTAGAGAAGAGCCAGAAGCCATGCTCAGTGAAATATAGAACATGTGAAGGAGAGCAAGGAGAAATGAGGTTTTAAGGGAAGGTAGAAGCGAAACCTTGGGGATCCTTTACTGCCCTGCTAAGATGTTTGTATTTTAACCCATAGACAGTAAGGAGTCAGCGGAAGTTTTTGTTCAGGGCCATGAAGTAATAAGACTTGGGGATTTAGAAGGTTATTTTGTTGTTCATAAGACAGCTATTTAAAGTGTAAAGTAGGGAGGAAAAGAGCAGAATGCTAGTTATGGAGCCTTGGTTCAAGAGGACCTTAGTTCAAATGTTGTTGCCGCTGACATATTCATTACATGTCCACCAACAGGCCATTTTATTTCTCAGAGGTACAGGCAATTCTCTAAGATTTATTTATTTATCTGTATTGGTGGAGGGGTTTTTCATACTGGAAAGTTGCTTTCATACTGGAAGTTGCTTGCACTAATAATATTATAGGGCTAAAAATAAACATAACAATAGATTGCATCAACTCATCTCCAGGTGGCCTGAGTGGATGAGAACAATTTGTTCCAATTGTCTTGAAGACAGTTGATGCCAGGTGCTGTGGATCACTTAGAGCTTGGTCAGACATCAAAGATGCCAAGGTCATCCATGGGACCCTCGGTCATTGACAGATATCTTGACTTTTATCTTACCACTAGACTTCAATGACTCTGGAAGAGAAAGTGAGGCTGACAACTTTGTGCAAGTCTGCCTCACTTAAATCCAATTTACACCCAAGTTAAGGTATCACCTTTTATTATCATTGGTCCTCTTCAAAAACAAAGGACAAACAAACATCAGACTCTTACAGAATACCTTAGGCAATTACTTCTCTTTATAATTTACTTGAAATTTTCAGGACATTCACGATTAAAATCCATTGTCCATGTGTCTATCTATAGTCAACTTCTTTAAAAATATATTTATCAGAAACTTGTTATTTTCTTAGTATGTACTATCATCCATGAATTTTTAACTCCCCAAATGATACTAGAATTTGCTAAAAATGAAGCTGTGTTTCTTTTAGTCTTTTTGGACTGGTAATATATGCTTCATCCCCTCCCCTGAACTTATTCTTTTCATCAAGATGGAATTTTACCAAATTCTTTTTAGCACAGTTATGTAAAATGCTAAACATTTGCCCTATCACAGGTAAGTTCACAGTAAGACATATTTCAAGATGCTGAATTGCCAGAAACACTTAGACTAACACAGTCCACCTTTGTAAAGTGCTTAGCACAGTTCCTGCAATATAGTAGACAGTTAATAATTGCTTGTTCCTTTTCTCTTCCTCTTCTTCTCTTCTCTTGTCTCAGAAACATCAAATCTGTTTTCTCCTAAGAAATGACGTGCTTGTTATAAAGCCTGAACAGATGCTAAATAATAATAAGTCTGGCAGTACATGGATGACTTTTAAGATCATTGTCATAGAAACTGCCTTATGATCTACATTAGACTTATTTGATAAGAGGGATTCTGAGATTAGTTTCTCTAACAGGAGGGAGAGACAGAAAGACAGAGATAGAGAAAGGCAAAGAGAAATACACATAAAGACACACCTATACAGAGAGACAGACAGAGAAGACGGAGATGGAGAGGGACAGAAATAAGAGAGAAAGATACAGATAAGATAGACACAAAGAAACACAAAGAGAAACAATAATCATTCAGTAAGCAAAATAGTACCAATTGTATTTTCTATCCTATTTCTAAAACCTATTCTCCCTCCAAATCTCCCAGTTTTTATCCATCACTCCACCGTCCTTTACTCATCCAGGTTCACAACCTTGGATTCTTTATTCTCTCTCACTGTCCATATCTAATCAGTTTCCAAACCTTACTGATCATACTACCAATATATATTTCAGATTACCTAATGAATCATGTAAAGTGATTTTCACAATGATTCTGAGCTTGACCTATTACTGTTTCACAAAGAACTAAGAGTAGGCACCAGAGTTTTGGGACTCCAGCCTCTAACAGGCTCACTCTTGATCTGGTCAGACAGGAAGGGCAGGAAGACAACTTTGGAGGTGTTAATAATCTGACTTTATTCTAGTCTAGTCTTCTCAAAGGGTTGCTGATAACGGGAGCACCAACCCCTACAGAATTACCTAATTACCCTTATCACAGGGGCCAGTGTGAAGGGAGGGCAACTACTCCTATGTCTCCATGGGATCAATTGAGAATGACACAGCTTCTACTCTCCTCTAAATCCCCTCAAGCCTCAATGGGGGCCAATTCAAGAAGACACAATGTTATACTGTCACATTCTCCTGTGGGTTCCCCACTCACTGACCAATGCCCACTTGCTTCATAGGGCAACAGACAAAGGAGGCATCTTGCCAACATTAAGCTCACAGGCTAAATTTAACAATCATCATTCTGCACAAGTATAGTAAATACCAATATGTCACCCCATATCTCACAATACAGCCTCAGTAGGGCTGTCTAGCGTTATGGTTCTAGGAATTACTATCTAGAATCCTTGGGGTTATTCTGGAAATTATTATCTAACCCCTGGAAACTAGACATTGCCATGGCCATGGATTCTGAGAAACCAAACTCCAAAAGGGATAACAAAACCTCCTTACATGCAATCACTCACATAGCCACTATCTTATTCAAGCTTTTATCACTTCTCGCATGGACAATTGCAGCAGCCTACAAATGGATCTCTTTGCTTCCACCCTCTACTACTCTTCAAACCATCCTCCATATTGTTACCAAGTTGATAATCACAAAACACAAATTTTATCATATTGCTTCCTTTCTTGGGAATCTTAAAGAGTGCCCTATTTCCTCCACATTATAATAGAAAATAGTCTGCTTAATATCTAAAGCAATCAATTCTCTTGTCTCCACCTACCTTTCCAGTCTTAATGCATTTTCCATTTTAGTCCAATTGACTAGTTGCTTCCTATATATCTTCTTCTATGTCTCACCTCTGTGCTTTTGCTTCTGTAAATTTTATGTCCAGAATGTGCTCCGCATTATCCTTCATAAAATCCTCCATAGCACCCCTCGCTTGTCATCACTATGTCACATTTTCTGATTTTCCCCCAAATGTAATTTTTAGTTTATGTAAGTTTTATGTTTATTTACTTGATTGTGGTGATTTTCTTAATAGGATGTAAGCCATTTGAAGGCAAGAATGATTTCATTTGCCTTATTATCTTCAGAACTTAATATAGTCCCTTGCTCAGGTATTTAACAAGTATTGAAATGAATTTTCCACTGAAAACCAAAAAATTCACTAAGACCAACAAAAAAAGAGAGTCATGGAATAATATGGAAGGAAAATTCTTCAACAGATTTATTACGTAAGCATACTAAAATAGTGATTCTTGTCCTCCAAGTGACTTATGAAACTCTAAAAGCTTTCATATGGGACACAAGATGCAGTATGTTAATAACTGACATATCAGTGAAATGAAAAGACAAGGAAAGCTATCACTCCAAATTGCAAGTGTGAGAACACCAAAGGACAACTTGAAGGCTCTAGTTATACTTTAAACCTATCATCCTCTCTACAGTAGTTGTCTGGCAATGTCTCCACTTGTCAGTTTCAAGTATATAAACTATTCTGAAGTTTCCATACAGTGATCATTTCTAAAATGATTCAACAGCTTACATATAGCACATTTGGATTCTAGGCTTTTTTATCCTAAACCTCATATGCACTCCAATTTGAGTTCCCAGAGCAAGGTTATGATATATCTCTTCTTGGGGGTTTAAGAGCAGCCCAAAAGGATTAGAAGTATCATTTTAATGTTGTAAGTCCTAATGCCCTACTAGTGTGCTTCCCTTATTTAATATAAATGAATATTAACTTGTCAGCCAAACCTGCTCAGTTTTTAGAAACAGATATTTTTACTAAAGTAGATGAGTAAGAATAGAGGTACAAAACATTTCTCCAAAAATATGCGATATGCTCTCTTAGAAATACACAAAAATTCACAGGTAAATGAGCTATAGTTTTGAGATTATATGTAACAAAGGGAAAACAGGGAGCTCCTAGAAGTCCTTCACACACCCTTTTATATATAGTATATGATATATATATTTGAAACTATATATATTTATATATATTTGAAAATATATATTTATATATTATATATAATATATATATATGTATGTATTTGAAACTCACAAAATATACTATAGTCAAAGATAGGGCAGATAAACTTTGAGCTCAAAGAACTATTCTCTCCCAGTTCTCAGATGGTTTCTCCTCAGACATTTTTGGATAGAATCTCCTTTTCTGGCTCTCTGCTTTAATAATATCTCAATGTTTTATACATAGTCCCCAGAGAGTATAACTAATTGCCTTAACCAATCCAAGCAGACTCTGCCACACTTGTAGATGTATCAAACCTTCTTGCATACTCACTGAATAACCATAATTTGTTCTCATCTGATAAGCATATCAAGACTAAATCAAATGGAATAATATCAATCCTATATTTACGTGAACAAAATCTATTTTTGGTATTATGGAGAGAGTACTGGTTTTGAAGTCATAAGACCTGGATTCAAATTCCACTTCTGATACTTGCTCTGTGTGACCTTACAAAAGTACTTAAGGTTTCTGAATAGGCATCAATTTCTTTAAATTAAAAAGAAATGATTAGACTAGATGGCCATGGTGACCATATATGTATCTTTATCTGTATCTGTGTGCATACACACACATGCACATATATATACATATATGCATGCACAAGCATATACGTGTATATCTGTGAATATATACACATGTATACATATATACAAATCTACATGTACATGCATGTGTGTGTATATATGATCTTATGGTATTGTTTCTAGCCTAGACTTGCTATTAAAGTTCATTCTCCATCTCCACTTCATTTTTCCTCAAGTGGCACATGAGTTACAAAGCATAGAACTGAAGAATTTCAGTGCCATGTGCAAGGGAGAAAACATAGTTTTCATCTATTTATGTATTTATTTTTCCTGTTGTGGTCATTACTATCAATGAAAATCTGGAACAGCTATTTAGTACCTATCTTATAATAGTTTGTATTGTTAAATTTATAAAGATTGTTAAGATAAGAAAAAATCCATTTAAATCCAAGAAAAATGTATTATCTCTGAGAAGTTCAGAATCATTCAAAAAATACACTTTTAAGATAATATTCATAAATGGATCAGTGAGTGAATGAATGAGGGCTACATGCTATCTATCAAAAAATTTATTATTTTGCAAAGTCCACCTTCTTTTAATAATGATGATTTTAAGACCAATGGTAAAGAGGTAGTGAGTGACTTGACTTGAATCTTGGAAAGATAATTTCCTATCATGTTTCCAATGATCCTGCATGGCAACCCATTCTTTTCCATTAAATACAATGAAATCAGAAGTGGCCCTCTTCAAGTCAAAGCACACAAAAGAGACTATTAACTGATACTATAGAATAACACCCAGTTCAATAGGTAAATGACAATCTGTTTGAATAAAAGAGGAAGAAACCCAGAAAGGGAATCTAAATGAATTTTTCTCCAAGTAAGTTTTTGGCAATCATTTGTGCTTTTCATTCTGCATCAACATTTTCAGGTCTAACATTTGACATGGAAAAGTTTCATTAACAACTACACATACATGCACACACACAGAGATACAATTTGTAAATCTTGGGAAGGACTGGAAATTACAGAAGAAAATCTGATCTCATCAAGTTTCCCACCTACCCTCTTCTTTATTTTTTTTCCAAACTCAATTAAGACATCAGATTGATTTGGAAAGTCTTATAAAGTTTTACAAGCTTACCTAATATGAACTTCTAACTTTTTTGAGATTCTCTCAAACCTAGCAATTACTGTGTCACCCACTGTAACAAGATAATATAACTCAAGAAGTTTTATTGATTCACTACTGGCTGTCAAAAAGTTTATTAATCATTTTATATAACTCTTCTGTGTACTTCTGGTCTTTCAATCCACAGTGGGCAGCCCCTGGTGTTATGTGGTCAAACGGAAAAGTTTTATACGTTGTTTTCCTGAACTGAGAACTTGAATCAATTTCCTATTACTAGAAATCATAAGCTCTTAAAAATCTTCACCCCAAATCCTTCACTCTTCCACTATCAAAAATATAAAGCCCTGCTCCTCTTCAATTACACCAGGGGATGAGAGAATATGGCCTACTCAATACTTACTTTATTGGAAAAACAAATATTAAGCAATAACCTTGGAAATCCTAGGCCTATTTTGTCACAAAACCATTTAAAGGAATTGTTGGATCATGAACATATAGCTAGAAAGGATCATTGAGATTATTTTTCCATTTCCCTCATTTTGCAGTTGAAGATGCTGCAGCTTAAGCATATTACTTGACTGCCCAAGTTCACATTGGTCATAAGTGACAGAATCGAGATTTGAATTCATGACCTCTCTCTCTAAATATAGCACCCCTTCACTGTAATAAAACAAAATGAAAAAGAAAAAGACACCAGTTCTTTAGAATAGCAAGTATTGTGATGACAAGAAAACTTCAGTTAAAAAACAGCATAAAACATCAAACCAAATCACTATGTCAAAGCTCCCCCCATGATCCTGACTCCCAGGCCCTATGGAACTAGAGCATTTCCATCTAAGGAACAGAGACAATGCACAACTTGCCCATAGATAAAAGGACCACCAGCACATCAAGAATGTGTGCTCCATTGCAGCAAGTATTATATCACATATTGCTTTTGTGTTGATGGGGTTTTAGACTCTGGGAATCTCCTTGAACTTTTTGTGAATCTTTCCACTTAATCTGGCCTTTATTACTCAAATCTATTATCCTCAACCTAGCCTGGCCTTCCATTGCCTGTTGCCTCTGGATTGCCCTATCTGTGTCCTACCCAAGTGCTCCATTGTCTGATACTTCCCAATTGCCTCCAGCTGTTTCCCACCCTTGAATACATCACTAATTACCCTAGTTTCATCAAGATCCTAGACTACTAGACCACCCCCAGATCCCTTCCACAGTCTTTCTGTATGTAATTTCCATCAAGCCTCCATGAAGTTGCTCAGATTCAATCCAGCTCTGACTGTCTAGCTGAGATTCTATCTGGCCTGCTTATCAATACAAGCATCACAATATTTAGGCTCCTGAAGAGACAACCCACTATGGTGAACCGTTAATAAACTTTGTTTTACTTTTGTTGGAGGAAGGCTTGAGTCGAGTCCATTTGGCAGGACCTGGTATATCGGTATTTTGGAGTCTGAGCACCCCAAACCTCACATGGCTCTCCAGAGCTCAACAGTACTCTCAGTACCTAGCACACAGTACACATAGTAATATATGAGGACTGAATCTGAGACTTTTTTGGCATAGTGAACTCCCAGGTGAGGATATGGGATTTACCAGTAAGGATCTTACAGTCTTTAACACCAACAAGTTAAATGACTTGTCCATGGTCATAAAGCAAGTGTATATCAGAGATAAGACTTGAGAAATCATGTCTTCTGGGCTTTGAGACCAAATACTATGGTAAGCTGACAAAATTTGTCAGCTCCCCCCATCCCATGACAATCAAATTAGAATCTTTTGCTGTTTTTGTTTTGCTAAAAGTGCCTCTGATTGAATAATGTAATTAAAGATCTTCCCCTTCCATTGATAGGCAAGTCCATGGTGGGAAGCTTGTTTAGGGGAGCTGTTTTATAGGAGGGTCCCAAGTACCTTTTGTTTTTTCTATAGAGGCACTGGATCAGAGGGTCATGCCCTCTGGCTCTGAAAAGAGCATAAATAGGGGAGAGAGCCAAGATAGTGGAGTAGGGAGCAGCAAATGGGAGAAGGGAGTAACCAGAAATAAACACCTGGGAAGGGACAAGGTCAAATGAGGGAATAAAAAAAAACAAGGGGGGATAGAGTAGAATAGAAGACAATATAGTTAGTATTACACAACGTGATTTTTATGGAAGTCTTTTGCAAAACAACACATATTTAGTCCATATTGAATTACTTACTTTCTCAGTAGAGATGGGTAGGGAGAAAGAGAGGGAGAGAAGTTGGATTTCAAAGTATTAGAAATGCATGTTGAGAATTATTATTGCATATAACTGGGAAATAAGAAACACAGGCAATGGGGTATAGAAATTTATCTTGCCCTACAAGAAAAGAGAGAAGATGGGGATAAGGGAAGTGGGGGAAGGTGTGTGTGATAGAAAGGAGGGTACATTGAGGGAAGGGATAATCAGAATTCAAAGTATTAGTGGGTGGGGGGAAGGGGAGAAAAACAAGATAGGGAGAAAAATTGGACATGTTACAAAGTGATGTAAAAGCAATTAGTATTAAAACAATTGACTCAATTACTGAGACTAAATCAGAGACATCTTTAGTTTTGGGAAAGGAATTTTAGTATGAGTTTCCTAGAGGCAGGTAATCTCAGGTAAAATTTGGCATTGATGGAAAAGTTAAGGTTTTAATGGTAAATTTGATTTTATAATTGTTATTTAATCAGGAACCAGAATAGGTATAGAAAAGCAGGTAAACCACTTAAAGGCAGTCTGAGCCTCCAATCTATGATGCCAATAAGCTTATGAAATGCTGGTATGAACTGCAAAAGGTGATCTCATGGGAAGGGTGGGAGAGTGGCTATTCAGCCTGGGCTGAGGTAGGATTCTCCTGACTCAGTTTTCTCACTGATACCTGGCAGACTTTAAGCCTGACTAAATGCAAGTTGACAATCTACTCCTGCCTGAAACTGACATACAGTTGGGGAGATACTATTTCCCCGCAACGTCCCTACTCTTAGTGACAATTTCCTATAGTCAAAAGATTTGTAAGCTTAATACTAGATCCATTAAATTATAGATTGTTGGTAGGGGAACATCCAAGGTTAAGTCTGAAATTAAGTTATTAGGCTTAGGACTTTAGACCAATAACAATGTTAGGGGTCCTTTAATTCTTAGCAATAGTGTGGAAACAATCAAGTCAAGGGCTTGTTTTTATTTTGTGTAGGACTCTGGGAAGTCACTAAAAGAACCCCCCACCCCTTAGAAAACACAGGTGTCAGTGCTTCCCTCTCTGGTAATTATGGTCAGATAGTTGGGTCTGTCTTTTGATGATCTGGCAGAGTAAGCTATATCTGTTGTTTTTTGATTTTTTTTGTATTTTTGTTGAGGTTCAAGGTGCTGACTCCCCTAAACTAGGTGAATGATATATGCACTTGGTTAAAGTAATGACACATGAGCTTTATTAAAGTGATTGTTAACCCCTCAAAAGCTGTCCTTCCTTTCACATATGCAGATCTAAGAATCCCCAAAAATGTCCTCTCTTCTAAATTTCAAGGAACAACTCTCACCAAAACTGTTGGGGCACTACTAACCACCCAGTATCCAGGCCTAAAACACTGACTGTCATCCTTGAATTCTTACTTATGCACACCTCATATACATAATCTTGTGACAAATCTTGCACTTTCTCTCTACACAGCATCTCCATATATGGCCCTTTCCCACTCCTCACATAGCTGCCACCACTCTGGTTTAGGATCTCACCTCATGAATGGACTATTACAATAAGTTTCTGATCAGTTTCCCTGACTCAAATCTCTCCTCATTCTAGGCCATCTGCTGCTCAGCTGCCCAAGTAATCAAATCTTATTAATCCACATTTAAAGAGTAGATAAAACCATGCAACCCCTTAATAAATTAACTCCAGGGATTTTCTACTACCTGTAAGATCAAATACCTAATCCAGTTTTGAATTTTCTTTTTTTTAAATAATATTTTGTTTTCCCACAATTACATGTTAAAATTTTTTCAATTTTTTTTTTAATTTTGAGTTCCAAATTCTATTTCATCATGAGTCTTTGAGATCATTGCATTGCTGAGAATAATTCAGTTATTCACAGTTCTTCATCATACAATATTGCTGCTGCTGTGTACAGTGTGCTACTGGTTCTGTTCAGCTCACTTTGTATTGGTCTGTGTAAGTCTTTCCAGGATTTTTCCTGCTTGTTATTTTTTTATAGCATGATAATATTCCATCACAATCACATATATCACAACTTGTCTAGCCATTCCCCAATTGATGGGCTGTTTGGAATTTTTAAAGACTTCACAACTTAATCCTTTCCTACTATTATAGTCTTTTTCAACTTTACTCTCCTCCTTTTATTCTATGATTCAGCAACACTAGACTTGTGTTTTCCATACACAACGACATTCCAACTCCAAATTGTGACCTTTCAATGTCTATTCCTACATTCCTGGAATGCTCTCTCACTTCACTTTGACTGCCTAATTTCCCTGGGTTCCTTTAGAACTCAGCTCAAATCCCATTTCCCCCGCTTTTGTTTTTTTTGGAAAAAGGCCCCTCACTTCTAGTCCTTTTCTCTGAGATTAGTTCCATTAACATTGTAACTACTTTGTGTATACACAGTAGTTTACATGTTGTGTCCCCCAGAAGACTGTGAGCTCCTCAAGAGCAGGAACCATGTTTTTCCTACTGTTTTGGCATCACTGTAGAGTTTGGGGAGTGTAGGGAGTCCTTATCAGATACTTTCTGTTGACTGTCTTTCATAGTAGCTTATAAATTAACATATGATTGATTGATTTCTACGTCCATGGTCACACAGTTACAATAGTTCACATACCCTGGTGGCTGAGTTGCCACATCAAACCCAAAGTCAGAACAAAAACAAAGTACATGTGTATCCATGATGAATGGCCAATTGTTCAAATTCTCAGGCTTGGTTGGAACATAGGGAGCTCTCCTTCTCTTAAGTTGTTCTTTCTCCTCAACTTCCATCTTTCCTTCCTGCTCCGTCTTGCTTCCAAAAAACAATTCTCATGTTTCAAATCACATTTTTGTGCCAAATGTAGAGATGGTGGTCTTATTACATATGTTCTAAAGAAGGACGAAGTAAGAAAAATGGGCTCTATGAAGACTAGCTAATGTAGTAAACATCAGTAAAGTAGTACAATAATTAAAACTCAGAACTTGGAATTAAGAAGACTAAATCTGGATTCACACACTTGCTAGTTATGTGACTCTGGACAAATCATTTAAGCCCTGTCTATCCCAGTTTCCATAACTATAAAATGGGAAATAAAAAAAATAGTACCTACTTCGCAGGGTTGTTATCAAAGTGAAATTGGATAATGTTTGTAAAGTGCTTGTCACAGCATCTAACGCTGTGGTAAACATAGTGGGTGCATAATAGATGTTTCTTTTCTTCCTTACATATTGGATAATTAGATAAGGCTGGGAAATGATTGAATAGTTACTTTGAAGTATAGGAAGCATTATCAAAGGGGAGAATAATGATGTTAAACCTAGTTGAAAAAAACAAATAGGTATGTATCCCCTTATGTCCTATGCTCCCTTACCTGCTCCAACTTACCCTCATCTCTCTTAAAATACAGAGTTCCTAAACCAGACACTATAAGAAGTATCTAACAGGCTCTGAACTCTGCCCTGGGAAGCCTTAACAAATAGGCTAAGTGTGTGGTGCACAATGAGATACACAGGAAGAACATTTTATGACTATTTCTAGCTATTTCCATATTTCTAAACACTTTCCTTCATATGAAACAATGCTAAAGACATGACATTATATTCAAAGAGATGTGTCATAAAGCATATTATTATACATTTTTCTGGGTTTAAAATTCTTAAATTCTTAATATCATAATTTGTAAAAAGAAATAAAGATGACTTACCCAAGAAAATAAGCAATATAGATTGAGCGACATTTCAGAATTATTTATTTATATTGAGACTTTCTTTCTCTTGAAAATAAATCATGAACTTCAAAGGAGACTGAACAGCTGAGAACTCCTCTGAGCAATGGCTATGTTTCTAAAAGTTATAGTTGAAGAGATCTCGAATAAAATATGGCCCAAGGGATCATTTCTGTTACTGGGACTATGGATAATACATAGTGAACTGACCTGACACAAAAGATTAGAAATAAAGTACGACCTGCTTAAATCAGAACCTTTCTCAATCTATCTGGAGACACTGTGACCTTGTTCACCTATAATTTAGAAAAATGTCTCCCAATTATTTTTGTGATGTGTTTGACAGGACAGAAAATAAGCAAAGAGGAAGGCTCTGTGTCCAGATACTCACGGAAATAGAATGAAGCTAAAAACAATGTAAAGTACTGTCTATATCTCTAGTGCCCAGTTCTTCAGATTTTAAAGACATTGGCTCATAGAACATTGAGAGAGATTGCAGCATTCAGGCACTTGTCTTCTCTCAAGGAAGGGGAGAGGCATAAGTATTTATATAGTGCCCACTATATGCCAGGCACTTTGCTAAGTTCTTTATAAATATCTCATTTAATCTCTCAGGTTTTCTCTGCTATTGTACAGAAACTCTGAATGTAACAGAAAACTCAGAGATCATCTAATGACTAAGTGCCTCAATCCTTCATTTCATAATTGACGGATCCGAGGGACAAAGAGGTGAAGTGATTTGTACAAGTTCCTGAAGCTGAGTGGTAGAAAAAGGACTTGAAAATAAATCTCAAGTCACATATGAAACTTCAGTAGCCAAATTATTATGATACTAATATGTTAAACTGAGATAATTGATTTCTAAAATATTGATATTTGGTTATTACCTGTTAATTTTGCTTCAGGACCCAAATTAAAGGGAGTATCAAGGAGATTTCTCCGAGAGAAGTGATTCTTCTCTTTTGTGGCATCATGTATTCCATTGGCAATCTCCTGTAACTGGATAGGTAGTCCTGTTCAGAATAATGGTTTATAGATTACATTCATATCTGATGGAGATGACAAATTTCCAACAGGTGTCATGTATTCCTTTGGCAATCTCCTTTAGCTTATAGATTCTTGTTCAGAATAACAGTTTATAGATTACATTCATATTTGGTGGAGATGATAAATTTCCATTAGAAATTAGTGAAAATATAGATACATAGATATATTTCTTATCCAAGTTCATGATCCTCCTGAAATCTCTTTATAGATCCCAGACCCAAGATTAAGAACCTCTGTCTAAACTTAGTTCAAGTCTTCATGGGTTACAAGTGAATTATAGACAAAAGCAACAAGTTAAAGTGGGGACCCTGTATAACACATTTCTCCATAATATGCTCCTAAGTGGAAATGACTTCTAGTTCATCCTCTCTTCCATGAACCTTTGAATCATGGTTTGGAGACTAGCTCCTGGTTGCCATGGAATTCTTTTGTGGCTATTGGACAACATGTAGTCAGTGAGACCATCAATCCAGGGTATACCCACTGTTCTTAATTAGCTTAAATTACTCTGTGTCATACAGTTCCTTCTGTCTCTTTGTCTCTTGGGGATTAAGAACAAACCACAGTTAAGGTTTTCCTCAAAACCACAAACCACAACACCAACACATGGGTCATACACTTTCCATTAAGTGAAAATTCTGATAATATCAGTCATTCACCATCAGTTTCCAACTCTCCCAAGTGGTAGTTTCTTTTCACTAGAATTCTTTTTGTTCTTCACTTTCTTTTTTCATTCTAAATGGTCTCCCATCTCTTCCTGACACTAATAAAGCAAGAAAAAGAAAATTCATTACACACATGTGGAGTTAAGCAAAACAAATTCTAGCACTACTTGTGTGAAATGTATTTATGTATTACATATATACATATATACACATGTATGTGTCTATTTACATATGAACACATATATATGCTTCAATCTACACTTTGAATCACTCGCCTTTCTATCTGGAAGTAGATAGCATGTTTCACCATAATTTCCCTGAATTTGGGGTTGGCCATTGCTTCACTGGAGTTATTCAAACAGAATCTATACCACCAGTTCTTAGGAATGGTGTGCATTACATTCAATGACTGAATCTTCAACATGAAAAGCCAGCATGGTCCTATAGAATGGACCATGAACCATTACTATGTGACCTTAATCTCTTGCAAAGCAAATCAATAATAGAAATAATACTTCCATTGCTACAGAGCCCAGAGGTTTGTAGAATACTTTTCTTCCTGAATGAAAGGTAGGAGACTCTCAAACTAGATGACGTGGGATGCCAAGTAGCATTTTTAGTTTTCAGATACAAAATAGGCATGGTTTGACTATTTAATCTTTCTTTCCATCTGTGTAATTCGTTTATGACTTTTATATTCCTAGAGCGATCACCTCACCTCCGTGTCTGGGTGATGCACCAGATCTTATGTGGTCGGTGAGAATTTCTCTCAATAGGAGAGTGAACAAAGATCATGTAAATTAATTGTCCATTTGACTAACTTCTTGCTGGGGTTAGGTCAGAGATTAAACACCAACTGACTGCATTTACAGAGGTATAATGCTCCTTGAAATGGATATTAAGATGGTAAAGTGTGATTTTTTTTATTATACTTCGGTCTTTTTCCCTCCTCCCTAGATCACATCTCTGAAATTGGAAGGGAATTCAACGCAAAAATGTGATCTTCCTAAACATAGTCATTATTCTAAACACAATTGTTCAGCAACACATGATGCACAAAGTAAGGCCAATGGTAAGAGTTTTAGTTCTCTACTTCAAGTGTAGGGACCTGACTTAATCTCAATAACCCCAACATTCTATGAAGACAAAATCGCCTCCAAAAAAAACGTTCCGTTATTCCCACTTTATTGTACATTGACAGTTTGTGGTTAAGAAGACTCTGGAATGCTGGCCGTTATGAGGGTCACATGCTTATTTTCTTTCCCTTGTTCGTTATTGTGAATCTAATTTGTTTAGAACTTTTTAAATGCAAATAACCCTTTCTAAACCCATCTTGCTCCCAAAGAAGTCATAGAACATTTTTTGGAAAAGAGAGCTGACTTTGAATTGAGCCAATTCCAGACAGTACCATGCTGATTTGGCTTGACAGCTCTATGATTGTTCTAAGTCCAAGCTTAAAACAGCAGAGACAAAGGCTAGAAGTGACATATTTTTTTCCTTGAAAAGTTCGCTACCTCCATCTGCTGGAAGACAGTGTTCCATAGGCTTAAATTAGACAGATGATACTAAGATAAAGTTTTCCTTCCCAGTTTTGAATTCAAACAGATCCCTACATGAAGCATCTTATAACCAGCATAACTGAATTTCATAAAGGAAAAATACTTTTGAAATCATTCACATTGTTTGGATTGTGATCTATTTCTAATTATAGTAGATTTTTAAACAATATTTTATTTTCCCCCAATAACATGTAAACACAATTTTTAACATCCGTTGGTTTGTTTTTTTAAGTTTTGAGATGCAGATTCTACTCCTCCTTCCTTTCACTCTCCCTTCCCTGAAACGATTGCAATCTGGTATAGGTAATAGAAGATTGCAGCAGAATTTATAAGAAGTATTCATTGAATTCAGAAAGACATTTATATAAGATAATAAAATGAATATTTTACCTTAAAATTTTTGCATAGTTTTGAGGATCTTTGTGAAGTAACCTAATTTTTATGGCCATTAGTTTTCTCATTTGTAAAATATGTAAGTTTAATTAAATGATCTTTGAAGTCTTGTTTAATTTAGGACATAAATTTAGAGAGAGAGAGAAACACTGACTCTGAAATGAGAGGACCTATGTTTACATTCCAGTTTTACTACATACTAACCTTCTGATATTGGACAAGTCATTTAAATGCACTCAGTTATCTCATCTATAAATAGATTGGTCAAGTTGAAATCTAAGGACCTTTTCTGGAGCATTGATCCTATGATTCTGTCCCTTTAATCTCATTAAACAATAAAGTGAAGAAAATAATTTGTTTTTGAAATTTCCTTTCGAACATTTTGCAATGGTTTTGTAATAAGATGAAACCCTTTAGGGTGATGAAAACCAATGGCTGGAAACGTTGGTATTTTCCACTTTCAAGGACAAAAATGACAACCGCTATTGTTAAAGGACAAGGGCCTTATCCAGTGGACTAAAAATCTACAATCCTAGAAATGTACCAGAAATTGATCATATCATAAACCAGACTCATAAAGACAGCCAAGAAGATTATTGGGATAGTGTGATTGCAAGGATCAAGATAAGATGCTGGATGGTTAAATAGGGGGAAACTATGGAAACTGTAGGAACAATCCTTGAGCTAATGAGCATTCATTTCAAGCTTAATCCAGATGAAGAGTGAAATGCAGGTTCAAGTATTTCCAGAGTCTGAGATGTCTGATTTGCTGTGAACTGTCCACTCATTCCTTAAGTCAAAAAACATTTATCAAATTTCTATCATACATAGAGTACTATTCTTTATTCTGTGTACCCCCTTCACCCTTCCTCTCCAAATTGAAATTTATTATTTAAAAATACCCATTATTTTAAAAGATTTACAAGTTGAAGTATGTCAGTACCTTCCTTACTGAGAAAGACTATAGCCTCTTTTGACCTTTTCATTATTATATCAATCCTCTCATCCCTGTCAAAAGAGTTCAGATAGAAATGGTCCTTGGCCAAATTGCTATCCCTTTCTCATTATTTGGTTCTATTTGTTACCTGTCTTCTGTAAATTAATAGAAGTATCAAGACGCAATCTCATTTTCTGTCGGCTCATCAAAAGTATACTCAATACTCCAGTATTAGTTAGGACAACAGGATATTCATCTCATCTTGTTCCCACACATGTCTTTAATCTTCTTAGCCACGTTTCATATATTAAGATTTTTTTGTTTCATGTAGCTCTGGAATTATATGAATATTTGGTTTAGTGACACAATAATTATACTAGGTCCCATTTATATAGTACCTTTAAGGTGTGAAAAGATCCACAATTATTCTTTCATTTGTTCCTGACAACGATCCTGGGAGGTAGGTGCTCTTTTTATCCTCATTTTAAAGATGAACAACCAGAAGTAGAGGTTAAGTGACTTACCCAGGGTCACACATCTAGTAAGTGTATGAGGCCAGATTTGACCTCACAAAGATGAGTCTTCCTGACTCTAAGCCTATGGGACCCATGTTTTATTGGGTTCTGTTAAGATATTTTCCAAATTTCTAACAACTCATTTAATAATTTTGGAAATATATAAAGAATGTTATCATTTAGCTTTGATTTCAAAATTCCTTCAAGTTCAAGCATACTTTTTGCCTTAAGAAAAATGAAGAATTTCTAGGTACTCCATCAATTGTTGGTTTACTGGATCTCCATGATTTCAATCACAAGCATGTACATTAAGGATTTTGTAACAATCATGTCTAGATAACATTTTAATATAATTTTATTTCTTGAGAAGAGGAGGCTATTTCATTTGTTTCTTTTTTTTCAGTAGAATCATATAAATTTGATGGCAACCATATACAGTAAACAGTGAATTAGATACTTTGGCTTTGAAATTACATCTTCCCCTATGCTTTATTGTTGGTTTTGAAGCCATGCTTAGTTCCATCTAGGATCATTAGCAATTAATGTAAGGCTAAACATATCTACAGTGGGTTTAAATTCTTTTTTTCTGAAGTGCCACATTAGATGAGCTTTTTCTCGACATTATTGCCCTGGTCACCATGTTGGTGTATCTTCTCCCTGTTTCCTGGAACTGAATAATCTAAGAGTTCCTAAGTGAGGACTGAGTCAAATGGTTTGTGAAAATTAGCAAGGATAATTGTTCTTTCCAAATCTGGGACATGTACTTTTTTATTCTGCAGTGTATGTCTTGTCTTTTTATAAGTGTTCAAGTAACATTTTAAATGATCAAAGCTGTGAATGTTTTCTAAAAACGTCTAAACATAAAATTGGAGTCTATCTGGAAGAATTCCTGCTGTTCTCATCCTTGAGTAATGGATGTATGATGACTTCTGTTGAGAAAGGTGGATTCAGGCTTCAATCTGAGTAGAAGCTGATAAAGTGCCTTGCTACCATTGTGAAGCATTTGAGGCAAAAAAATTATAGACTTAATCCACCTCTATCACTTTTCAATTTTGAAGAGGTTAGGCCTTCAGTTCCCTTTATATTAATCATGATTTTTTTTTATTTCTCTTTGGATTCAATATGCATTTTTGTTGTCCTGAATTTCTTCAAACCAACTGAAGAAATTACCGGAAATTTTTCACATTCTGTTTTTTGAAAACAATTTTTGTCTGTTTGATTTCTTTGTTTTCTTAAGCTTCTGTAGTAATGTTTGTAAGTTCTGCTAACCTGGGAAAACAGGTTATTTTGACATTTACAAATAGGATAATCCTACAATCTATGTCACTCTTTTCTTTTTCATAGAAGTTTCATTGCACTGCCTGGAGAGCTTAAGCACTCAGCGTTATCATCAGAGCCCACTGGCTAGCATTAAAGGGTTCCTACCTGGCCTTCACAGTGGTCTAAGGGCACACAAAGTCCCCAGCGGATATCAACTTACCTAATATTTTGTTATTATGCTATTGCCTCATCCTCCAGCATTAACAATTTGAAAGAGCTACTATTGTCATTTCAGTTATCATCAACATCTGCCTCATCAGTATATCCATCTCTTCTTACACTTTTATAGAATATTTTAATATTATTTGCTTTTATATAGAAATTTAAGGTTTGTAGAAACCTTTTCTTAAAACACATTGTTGGAGAAAGGTTTCATCTTCACTAGAGGTTTTCAAGAAAAGATTGGAAAATCACCTTTTCATGATATTATATAAAGGATTATTGGTCAGATAGAAATTGAACTTGATGGTGTGAATAAAAGTGTTGGATGAATGGATGGGTGAAGAACATTACAAAATATATTTTCTATATTTTTTCAGACTTAAAATAAACACATGCCACATGATGCTTTTTATTCAAGAATTTCAAAATGCTTTAACTGTAGTGATAGAAATGTTCACATCCCTTTTAACCATCTTTATAATGTTTGCTATGTTGTGGATGACATTTTAGCTTGTATATCATTATTTATATTTAAGAATATGAATAGAAATAAAAAAGTTTCTTACATCTGTGTAGAACTTGTATGCTAAGTGTATGCATGCAACTTGGGTGTGGTAGAGCAGTGCTAAATTGTCTGTTGGTATTCTAAGAGTTAAATCTACATTGTAGGACTATGTTTTATACCTCAATTCATTTTCATTCCTCTATCAATCAGCATATAAAGATGATGCATCAATACAAAAATATGACATCAATTATTGATTTAAATTTATTACACCAATGGCATTTAGAGATGCTGAAATCACTGCTTGATGCACATTTAATGATGCTTAATAAATTTCCTGAGAAAGGTCAAGTTAAAGAATATTACAATGGTAGGACATAAACATTTTCCATTAAACATGTAAAGACATCTGCTCCCCTTTAATCATGTATAAATTTCACTTTATTAGGTACAGAGTGACTTTATAAACACAGCCTTTTGCAATAAAATACATGGCTGCATTTCATTTCATATGCCAAAGCACCAGGACATATGGTCTGGGCCATGTCAAGGCTCATTTCCTCCCCTAAAACATTAAAGTCATTGTGATTTTACATGTTGCTCCCCCGCTTTAGCAGTATTAGGTAGCATTTGGCAATTTAAAATGCTGCTCCTCCTTAACGGAGCTCTATCAGTCCAGAATATGAGCTATCACAGAAAATGAGATGCTAATCCTTACTCACTATTGTTATCCTGTGTTGCCTCGAGGGGTCATTGAATACAGAGGAGACAGGAAAGAGCTCCTGTCTTCGGAAATTCAAGTATGGTTACTTCTCTTGGGCTTAAAAAACACAAAATGAATCTGGGAAATATGCCCCCAAAACACATAGAAGTGGGGGAAAAGACATATTTCATCTGTCATTTTGCTATTTGAGGATTTTAAAGACACTTAAATTTGAAAAATAATATACAGAGCCATCATGATGGAGCAAATGATTATTTCATTCCAGTGAGTGTGTTAAGAAGAAGGTTGAAAGAATTCAAACTTGTGTTTTAATATGTATGTATGCACAGGAAATTCTGGGTGTAGAATTTCCTTCCAAAGATGAAGATTAACAACTCATCTACACCATCTAAAGACTCTTAGAAGAGTTTCCTTTCTCATTGGGAAATTACATGAATTGCCCATGGTCGCTCAGTTATCATGTAGAAGTGTTAGGATAAGAACTAAAGAAACTGAGGCTTCCTAGCTAGCATCTGCCATACCTTGCTGGTGTTTGTGGGCTGCCCAAACTTAGCTCGAATGGTGAAGAAGAAAACTTTGGTGTGGTCCCAGGACCCCAGGCAGTGATGCATCAACAAACAGCTGGAGGCCCTGGAGAACAACAATTTCCAGGATGACCATGATGCTGTCCTTCCCCAGCTAGGCAAGAGACTGCTGCAGTTCAATAAAGATACCGACACCGGAAAGAAGAATGAGAAAACTAGAGGAGATCCTTTTAAACTACTTTTTTAAAAGACCTTCCAGGCCCTTCTGGAACAGCAGGTCAGAAGAGTGTGGAGAGCTTAGAGATTAAGAGAGAATTTAAGTGTGACTATCTCACAGTCTGTGCAGGGGCCCCAACCTGACCCCCAGCACCTCTTCTGTGCAGTGTGTGGCTTCCCTTCTCCTTATATTTGTGTCAGCTGGGGAGCTGCCTTGGCACACACTAAGAGACTTGGTAAAACCAGACCTCATTCTTCCCCTCCTCCAGTTCTCCTAACCCCTCTTCAAGCCAATCTGCTTCTAGCTCTTCTCCTAATGTGTTTTATGCTGGGGAAACATTCCTCCTTGTCCCCATATATATTGTCCACTCCCAAATGCTTGCTATGAAATAACCTAGGTAAATTCACTGATGGTGAAAAAGACCAGACCTTTTCCGTAAGAGATCTTTCTTTTCCTGTCTCTGTACAAACCTACCCTCCCGACTCTCCCCTATCCCTTCTCTATATAACTGATGCCTCAGATTTGTCCCCAGGTGTTTGAAGTGGACAGTGTAAGCCTGGGACTTTTCCCCAAGGAAAGAATACCCTCACCTTGTTCTTCCCCAGAGAATAAAAGATGAAATTGGGACCTTACAGCTTCCTAGACAGGACTGTTCCTCAATCTCTCTTTTCTCTTTTATTTTTTTTGTCATCCTGCACTCCACAAATTTCGTCAAAATCAGCATTTCCAAATACATAGAAGTCCCAAAATATGATTATACATAAAATTCTTATATGCATCTTACATTCTTTAAAGGATATAGTAAATACAACATGTTAATTTCAGAGCTGTTCTGCTTGTCTCTCCTTCTGAATCCTCTTCTGTGCATTTATGAAATATTTACTGACCTTCTTTCCTCATTTTTTGGCATATCTATTTCTAGTTCTCTTCTCCCTTCTTATTACTTCCCATTAAAAAAAAAAGCAATCTCCTGTAATAAATAAGCATCATCAAACAAAACAGATCCATACCTTTGCTGAAAAGGTATATTCCTTAATCTTGTTTCACTTCCAACACAGAAGATAAAAATTGGGAAAATAAGAACCCCTTCTATAAGCCTTGCCCTCAATGCGTTAGGTTAGATGGGGGAGGTGGTATAGGACTAAATCCACAAAACACTGCAATTCAATTTATTTGTCTTTAATAAAGCCATAAGAAAAAAAAAGAACCAAAACCACCGTTCACTGATTTCAAGGCTGGCCTTCTAGATACTATGCTTCTCACAGCATTATCATTTTATTAGATATTAATACCTATCCCACTCAGTTTCTTTTCACTAGGATATGTTCGTAGGTTAATATGGTCTATATTTTTTGATTTAATCAAAAAAGTGAGTTTTTCTTTATCAAGTAAAAAGAACGGCCATACTATTGTATTCAAAGCTCCATAAATAATTCCCCTTCAAAGGAATTAGATTCACACTTCCACTGTTTCCTCTACTGAAAGTTTATTTAATGTACAAAGAAGCAATAAAAAATAAGGGAAAGAATGTTAGATCAGAATTTAAGAATACATGCCATTATTGCTCAAAATTAACATGATCCAGAGTAAGTTACTTAACCTCCTAAGCCTCAGTTTTCTTATTTGTAACATGAGGTAAGTTATATTTGCTTATTATTCAGGAATTGTTGTAAGAAAAATGCTTTTTCAAGTTTTACATAAATATAAATCATTGTGAAGGAATAATATGACTATATAAGGAACAATAAAAACTAGAAACATAAAATTTCTGATTATACTGAAGATAACATCACATAATTTTCCAGACACAGGTAAATGTGTCTTTTCTCTGCCTTACACATTTGCAATCTGCTCATTAGATGTTTCCTAAAAAAGAAGTATGTGTTATTTTTTTTTCCATTTACAAAAGTTACACTCCAATGTCTTCTCCTGGTATCAAGGCAACCCTGAATTTTCATGGCTATTTCAGTTAAGCATAAACTACCAAGCTGACTCTACCAGGTTACAAAGACTTGGATTATGATCTTTACAATAAACTATGTCTGTGACGTGAGGATTAGCCTAGGTGAATACTGAGAGTCTCATCACCAACAGAGGGTGAGTTCTTTGACAATGACAATATGTGAAATAAAAAAAAATGACACACATCTGCTCTCTGTAGAGTGATGGATAATGGAACAGAGAGTGCTAATACATAATTTTAGATCATCTATAGATATTAATGTTATTTTTGTTGTTCAAAGTGTAAGATGCTTATTGATTGACCAGTGAAATGAGAGGAGATAAAACATCAAAATAAACATTTTGTGTATAAAATAATTCAGAGAAGAGACAGAATGAAGTTGTAGTCAAGTGGCCTTAGAGAGGCATGCAAAAGCATTAGTTTCACTTTGTACCCAGCAGCAACAAGAAATATTATTCTGTTAGATATTTGGCCATCTTGCTTTATAGTGTCTATGATATGAATGAGAAAAAGATCACCATCAAGAAAATTGTAGATTATGTGCTGAAAGAGAATGTAGCCATAAAATAATTCTGTGAAAAAACTTGATAAATTCCTCCAAACCAAGACAACGTCATTATGTAGGCTAAGTAGTTTTACTGCAAAGACAAACAGAACACTGAAAAAAAGTGCTAAAAATAGTGTGATTCAGGATTAATACATGAAAAAGGTCAATGACCTGCAATCAACAGAGAAATCACATTCCTGTACATCATTTTTCCCCTTAAGAATAGAGTGACAACATATTGGACATGGTAGGGACCCCTTACACAAACACACACACACACACACACACACACACACACACACACACAAACTATCTTTAAAGATAGGAAATTCCTGGTTACACATGTAGAAATCATTTTTAAATCACCTCTGTATCTGCTATCCATCAACTTGTTAGAGCAAAAGTGAAAAAAATACTAATTATAGCAAAGGGTAAAAAGAAGTACTAATCCATAAGTAAGGATGATATCTCTCATAATTTACTTTAAAATAATAATTTTAGAAGTAAAGAAATGGACAACATAAAGTATATCAATAAACACCTTTTCTAATAAAGTTTAATCCAATTTTTTTTAAACCCAGAAGAAAGTCAAGATACATCAGAAAGTGCTTCAGTTAACCTTAGTTTTTATAAGTGGATAGAAATGGCAGATGTTCCCTCTCCTAAACTTGTACAGTCACCATTATAGTTCAGGTCCCCATCTCCTCTTACCTGGATCATTGTACTGTCTTTCCAATTTTGTCTACATGCCTCAAATTTTTGTTCACTCCAATGTATCTTTTACAAAACCCCCAAAAGTTTTTCTTTTCCTTAAAGCAGGGTTCTATACATGTGACCCTACTCAGCAAGTTCCAGCATCTGCCTATTACTTCTAAAATCAGATATAAAAACTTATGCTTGGCACAGAAATCTCAGCAAATGGCTTCAATATTTTTAGCGAAGTATAAGATAAGATTTTCTGCAAGGAGAGGAGAGGAATCAGGTAAAATGGAAGAATAAGGAGGAATCAGAAGGAATTCTGTGAAAAAACTTGACAAACTCCTCCAAACCAAGACAATGTCATTATGTAGGCTAAGTAGTTTTACTGCAAAGAGAAACAGAACACTGAAAAAAAGTGCTAAAAATAGTGTGAATCCAAAATGTCACTAAATTATTCATATTCTTTGGACCCCTGATACTGTCACTGAGCCTGTATCCTGAAGTGATTGAAGAAAGAGGAAAAAAGACTTGTTTGTATAAAAATGTTTATAGTTGCTTTTTTTTGTTATATCAAAGAAATGGAAATTAAAGAAGATCCCTAAATGGGGAAATGAAGGAAGTGCCCTTTAGTAAGAGAAATAGTTGATGAAATAAGAGATATAAAAGAATTTTCTTGCTGCGTTGAGTGTCCAGTTGGCTTATGCAACATAACTACGTAGAAAACCCATTCAATATGTGGTGTGCTAGTGGTTGTTTCATTTGTATCCAACTCTTTGTCACCCCATTGGGGGCTTGCTATTTCCTTCTCTAGCTCATTTTACAAGTGGGGAAATTGAGTCAACAGGATTAAATGTCTTACCCAGACACAGCTAGGGTCTGAGGGTAGATTTGAACTCAGGTCTTCCTGACTCCAAGTCCAGTACTCCATCCACTGTGCCACCTTGCTGCTTTCTTTTTCTCCAGCTCTACTCAGCATCACAGAGAGAGGAGAGAAAGAGGTAGAGGGTAGGAATAATTTAAAGTTGGGTCTGGCAAGGCATTACTGAAGATAGGATAAAATAGGAAGGGATTCTAGTGTATAGCATAAAGTAGAGTTGAACTGCAACATCCACTGGAGCTTTAATTGATCATTGCATTAATCAAAATTCATAAATCTTTCAAATATGGTTTTCTTTACAGTGTTGTTATCACATAAATTGTTGTGTTCTAATTCAGCATCAGTTTACAAAAATCCCGGAGGTTTCTCTGAAACTGTCCCCTTCATTATTTTCTATAACAATATAATTTTCTATTACATTCATAAATCATAATTTGTACAGTTATTTCCCCATTGAGGGATCTTCTTTAATTTCCATTTCTTTGATATAACAAAAAAGCAACTATAAACATTTTTATACAAGCAAGTCTTTTTTCCTCTTTCTTCAATCACTTCAGGATACAGGCTTAGTGATAGTATCAAGGGTGCAAAGAATATGAATAATTTAGTGACATTTTGGGCTTTGTTTTAAATTGTTTTCCATAATGGTTGCACCAATTTACAGCTGTGTCAACAGTGCTGTATTACATGGAGGCATACTTTCTCCAAAATCTGTGTGGTAACCATCTTGTACAAAGGCTTTAAACTTTTCTGGTGTCATGGACTCCTGTGGCAATCTGGTGAAGCCTGTGGCCATCTTGGAATAAAGTTTTTCAATGATAAAATACATTAAATAACAAAGGAAAAAATATATTGAAATACAGTTGTCAAAATAATTTCTAAAAGTACGCAGATCCCAGGTTGAAAGCATGTCTTTTGATGTTGCATTATTTCAGTACTGTCTGACTCTCCATGATCCCATTAGGATTTGCTCAATGAAGATACTGAAGTACTTTGCCATTTTCTTCTCCAGTTCATTTTACAGATGAGGAAAGCAAGGCAAACAAGGTTAAGTCATTTGCCCACAATAACGTTACTAGTAAATGACTGAGGTCAAATTTGAACTCATGTATATGAGTTTTCTTGATTCTAAGTGCAGTCAAATGGTACTCTCTACAAATAATTAATGATAATAGTAACATCTACTAACATTTGCATAAAATTTATCTCTATTCGTACTCACAACAACCCTGGGATATGGGTGGTACTATTGTATAAAACCATGAGAAGGGAAAAAATAGACCTTTGCAAATGATTTTTATAGCAAAGTACATCTTTACAGTCACATGATTGACTCCAAAGGGAGGAAAAAATACAAGATCTTTGATCATTTGTAGTTTGCTAATTGTAAACAATAATTTTGAACAAAGATCTGCCTTAAAAACCCTTCTGCAGCAAGATATTGTATGTGTGTCATGTATGTATTAAGATCACTCAAGACTCCTTGATAAATGTAACCACAGAAACCTGATTTCTATAACCACCATCACAAGCTCTAACTTTCAATATTAAGTGAAGGAAAAAACAAGCAGCTGTGTCCAATAAAATTATCATTATGTATGGCACTATCACTGCAGATTCACTTGTTTGGTGAGCTCCTTTTGAGCAGGGATTTATTCGTTTTGGTGATTTTCTTTTGCACTCCCACAGCACAGTGCCTCACACAAAATGGGTCCTCAATAAATATTTGCTAAATATATTGTTTATAGTCTAAATGTACGAGGGATTCCTTATATGATGAGATCCTCCATAAGTTCTTGCTTATAGATGACTGTGAAGATTGAATTAAACACCATTATTCTAACAAAACTCTTCAAGGAGATAGCAAATACTTGAGAAACACTGCCTACAGAAAAAACAAAAGGGATGAAAAATTATCTTCCAGAAATCACTAAATGAGCCAGTCATTGGATTAATGCTCGTCTGTAGTTATCTTGAATGACCTAACATATGGACAATAAGCTGCAGACAGGGTTAAAATGGAAGAAGACAGTAAACACTACTGAAATTGAGAAATTGTGTTGTGATTTAAAGAAGCAAAATGTATTATATGAATAGTGATTATCAATCACTTATTGTAGGTTAAATAACATTGTTCAGTCAATTATACTACATAGTGGGAACAGAACATGGAAGAGCAAAACCTAGAAAAATATTAAAATTAGCCCCAAATATAGTGAGTGACACTAGGTAGGCATTACTAAGCAGTGATATTTTGTGTAACATAAGAAATTAATAAATCATAGAGGTATTGTATAATTAGAAAAGAAAATAGACTTGTCCTGTAGCAAAAACAAAGGGTAGGAACTGGGCAATTACAATACTATACTTAAACCTACCCAAAGTTTAAAGACTTAAAACAAAGCCTCTAACATGTTGGGGAGATCTTGCATCTAGAATTTGTGGGAGGTCAAGAATCTCACTGGTTTTAAAAGGGGTTAATCGGTTGTGATCTGTACTGCTGGAGAAAGTGATCACACTGATTGAGACCCCCGCAAAGTATTGCAATATGTGGCTTTTTGTCTCTGATCAGATCATCTGTCAAAATTCCCTCAGTTCTTGAAAGTTATATTTTTCCTTAAGATGGAACAGAAGAGCCATCTAGTGGACAGAAGAATAGCTGCAGATAATTTAGCCTACACAAGCTTTTTTAATGTCATAACCTTGCAAATAGGCTTCAGCCGTGGTCCACTAAGGGAAATAATCAGTATTCTTTGTTCTACTTTATAATTTGGCTTCCAGAAATAATACGCTGTCCTGAAAAGCAGGGTCTACTTGGAAAATGTCATTAGGTCATGGGCACAGAATATAGTGTTAATGAGCTTCCCATATGCAGTAATTGTTTCACAGATTTTCCTTGCTGCTGTTCCTTCAAACTTGAAGCGACATAGAAGATAAGGGTTATAGCTACAATCTCTGATGCCATTTATGAAAGTTATTTCCTTTGCCTTTGAGAGTAGTTTCCCGAAATTGCAAAGGGACAGTGATTCAGTGTTTGAATTGATGATATTTTTTATTTTTTAAAATCTTATATTTAAATATTATTTATTGAATTATATAATGTGATTTCTTGAATTATATGTGAGATTGAAATATATAATGTGATTTTTTTTGCTTTGATTATTTTCAATCCTTTTTCCAAGGCAAATTGCAATTGCTTGCACATCCTTAACCCAAATAGAGTATGTTGTTTTCTCTTCTAGAGCAGTTTCTTTTTCCTAATATCAAAAAACAAAAATATCTCCTTTATTTTTCTATAATTAAGCCTTGGGAATTTAGATTTCCACTCAGCTACCTGCAACAGTATCTTTTAGATCTATACCTGTGAGAATAATTACTTTCTCTTATTAGTAGATCCTCATCTTGTGTTAAGAACCAGCACTGCTTCCAATAGCCTCCTTAACTAATATTAATTGTATTTTAAGTAGAGCTTTGTAACCCAAGGATTTCTTAACTGAGGTATCACTATATAAATGTATTTGAAGGGGTTAAAGTTCACTCATTTCTTTTTTGTCCTATGTAAACACTCCCATATTAGTTATTTTGTATAACAAGGCTTGAATAAAAGAAAAAATGAAAGAAAGAAAGTGAAAAATAACATACTTCAGTCTGTATCAATCAATATCAGTTCTTTCTCTGGAGGCAGATAGTATGCTTCATCATCAGTCCTTTGGGATTTAATTGGATCATAACATTGTTGAGAATAGTTAAGTCATTCAAGTCACAGTTCATAGAACAATGTTGCTGTTGTTGTGTACAACATTCTCATGATTCTGTTCACTTCACTATGCATCAGTTCATGTAAGCGTTTTCTGAAATTATTGTTTATCATGTCTTACAGCACAATATTTCATTGCAATCATATACTACAGTTTGTTTAGTCCTTCCCCAATTGATGATCATCCCTTCAATTTCCCACCACAAAAAAGGGCTGCTATCAACATTCTGGTAGTCCTTTTCAATGTTTTTATGTCTTTGGAGTATAGACCTAGCAATGGTATATTGGCGGATCAAAGGATGTGTGCAATTTCATAATCCTTTGAGCATACTTACAAATTGCTCTCCAGAATGGTTGCATCAGCTCACAACTCTACCAAAAGTTCATTACAATCTCAGCTTCCCTATATCCCCTACAACATCCAACAATTTCTCTTTTTTTGTCATACTGGTCATTCTGTTAGGGGCAAGATGTTGCCTCAGAGTTGTTGTAATTTGCATTTCGCTGATCAATAGTGATTGAAAGAATTTTTTCGTATGATTATATCTAACTTTGATTTCTGTCTGAAATGTAATTGTTCATATCCTTTGATCATTTATCAGTTGAAGAATGACTTTTATTTTTATAAATTTCTCTCAGTTTTCTATGTACTGGAGAAACAAGGCCTTTATTAGAGTTACTTACTGAAAAAACTTTCAGTCTTTGGCTTTCTTTATAATTTGTTTGTTTATGCAAAACCTTTTCTAAATTTAATATAATCAAAATAACCTACTTAACATTTTGTAATACTCTTTGTATTTTCCTTGATACCAAATTCTTCCCTTATCCATAAATCTTATAGAAAATATTCATATTCTCTCAATTTGCTTATGGTACTATCCTTTATGTACAAATTGCACACCTATTTTGACCTTATCTTTGTATACAGTGCAAGATGATGGTCTATACCTAGTTTCTGCCATAATGTTTTCTAGTTTTCCAAGTTCTTTTTCCTTTTGTCAAATAATGAGCTTTAATTCCAAAACCTTGGACCATTGGTTTTATAAACCCTAGGTTACTATGGTAATTTACTATAATGGGGGGGCAGAGCCAAGATGGCAGAGTAGAAAGACTCACATATGCTAGCTTCGAACCCACAGCTCATGGATTACCTCTAAAAAGAACTCCCAACAAATTCTGGAACAGTGGAAGCCACACAGCCACACAGTGAAGGAGATTTCCGTTCCAGAGAGCCATGAAAAACCGATCCATCACACACCAGACAGGAGCAAAGCCCGGCCCTGTCCTGGCCACGTGGCGCTGAGAGGAGCCAGCAGATAGGAGCAACCTGCAGGCCTCAGGGAAGGAATCTCCAGCAACCGAGAAGGTCCCTCCACCCACAGATGCACAGGTCAGTGACAGAGACAGGCTGAGAGAGGAGCGGGGTGTCTCCATGACTCAGGCCCCCTCGGGAGGCAGTGGCAGAGGCAAAGGCAGCAGCAGAGGCAGCAGGTGGCCAGAGGCTCCCAGATCAGGCAGGAGGTCCATTACAAAAGGTCTCTGCATAAACCCCCTGAGGGAACTGAGCCTGGGAGGCGGCCCTGCCCCCACATGAGCACCAGAAATTAAGCTCCCATTGAAGAGCAGCCAGGTCTGCTGTCAAAAGCCCTGAGGCTGGGGAGCAGCATTTGAATCTCAGACCCCAAGCACTAGCTGGACAGACCTAGGCTAGGGGTGGAGAGGACTCTCAGAAGTCAAGTAACTGGCTGGGAAAATGCCCAGAAAAGAAGAAAAAAAATAAGACCACAGAAGGATATTTTCTTGGGGAACAGACAATTGCGCCATTCCTCTCTGATGAAGAAGACCAATGCTTACCATCAGGTAAAGACATAGGAATCAAGGCCTCTGTATCCCAAACGTCTAAAATAGATATCCAATGGGCTCAGACCATGGAAGACCTCAAAAAGGATTTTGAAAATCAAGTTAGACAGGTGGAGGAAAAACTGGGAAGAGAAATGAGAGAGATGCAAGAAAAGCATGAAAAGCAGGTCAATACCTTAATAAAGGAGACCCAAAAAAATGCTGAAGAAAATAACACCTTGAAAAATAGGCTAACTCAATTGGCAAAAGAGGTTCAAAAAGCCAATGAGGAGAAGAATGCTTT